>JAAGEH010000311.1:13471642-13529183 GCA_011751065.1 Lasiurus cinereus | reverse complement strand
ACACACACACACACACACACACACACACACACACACACACACACACACACAAAACACACACAAAAAGACCTATATTGTCCTAGGTGGTTGGCTCAGTGGATAGAGTGTTGGACTATGGACTGAAGGATCCTAGGTTCAATTCCAGTCAAAGGCACATGCTCAAGTTGCAGACTCAATCCCCAGTAGGGAGTGTGCAGGAGGCAGTCAACCAATGTTTCTCTCTCATCATTGATGTTTCTCTCTCTTCCTCACCCTTCCTCTGTGAAATCAATAAAAATATATTTTGAAAATTACCCTATGTTATAGTATCCTATCTAATAAAAAAGTAATATGCAAAGTAACCATCACTCCATTATACCCACAAGCCACACCCATCAGCCATTCAGGAGCAAGTATGCAAATTAACCACAACCAAGATGGCTGCAGCCACAGAGCAAGCAGAAGGCTTGGGTTCCCCAGCAATAGAGGAAGCCAAGCTTCCTGCACATTCTTGTGGGTCCTGGCCTCCACTCAAGACTACAAAGTTTCAATTATAGAAGATAAATACATCCCAACAAAAATGGCTGTGGCCAAAGAGCAAGCAGGAGGCTTGGCTCCCTTTCAGGCTACAAAGTTTCAATTATAGAAGATAAATAAATCCCAGATACCAGGGCCTCCACTGGGGTTGTTGGGGGGAATGGCAAACCACCACAGGCCCCTCACCCAGGCCTCCTCATACCCCAAGGGAGCCCCCACACTGATCCAGGACACCCTTTAGGGCAAACCAGCAGGCCTCTATACTATCTAATAAAAGAGTAATATGCAAATTGACCATCACTCCACACTCCAACACACAAGATGGCTACCCCCATGTGGTCAAATATCCTGCCCTGATGTGGACACAAGATGGCCACCACAAGATGGCCAGAGAAGAGAGCAGCTGAGAGGCGATCAGAACTGCAGGGGAGAGCAGTTTGGGTTGACCATGCTGCCAGAGGAGGGAAGTTGAGGGTGACTAGGCCTGCAGGAAAAGGCAGTTGAGGGGGACCCAGGCCTGCAGGGGAGGGCAGTTAGGGGAAAACAGGCCGGCAGGGAGCAGTTAGGCACCAATCAGGCTGGCAGGGGAGTGGTGAGGTGGTGATCAGGTTGGCAGGTAGAAGCAGTTAGGGGCAATCAGGAAGGCAAGCAGGCAAGCAGTTGGGAGCCAGCAGTCCTGGACTGTGAGAGGGATGTCCTTCTGCCCGTTTAGGCCTGATCCTACTGGGAGGGGTCCCAGATTGGAGAGGGTACAGGCTGGGCTCAGGGTCACCCCCCTCCTCATGCACGAATTTCTTGCATTGGGCCTCTAATGTATAATAAAAGAAAGCACTCTTCTTAGCGCTACTTATACACCAGCTGTCTTCACAATTAAGGTCTTTCTATCAAAGTTCTGAGTGACTACTGAGCTTGCTTTGGGTTATTAAGTTCTGCAGACCTTAGAAGAAAAATTGATATGCAGAGGAAGCATAAATCAAAGCTTAGGTTATACAGAAAATAACTTAATCTTCTTGTCTTGACTTATACATTTTCAGAAGAAAACACTCACTAATAAACTGTTATACATAAATGATAAAATATAATCATTTTATTTCTCAAATAAAATATAACTTACCAGTAAATAACTAGAAGACAATTAACTGGCACAAACATAGCATCACTTATTCCGGAAGGATGCACTACCACAACAACCCCCTAATTTCATTTTCCTTAAACCATTTTATGACTGAAAGTGGTTAACTAAACACCCCTTCTTCATGAGATCAATACCTAAAATAAATCAATATTGAAAAAGAACTTTTCAACACTGTACATTAACAAGGCGGCCCATTAGTTTTAATTTTAAAAGTTATTAAATTTCCAAAAGAATTGATTACTTTTATTGGAGATACATTTTTAAGCTTTTCTGTTAAAGACATCTTGTTACTTTCAGAAAAAAACTGAAAAGAACAAAAATGAGATAACTAGAAAAGGTAGGAGTGAGATTAATACATCTGAGTAAATTTAAATTATTTTTAAAATTACTTATAAATTTGGCTTGGAATTTAACTTGCCAAAAGAAACAAAAATATGATTTCACAAATAAGTTTTCGAAATTTCTACTTATATGTCAGTGATATATAAATGAAGAGCTCAGCTTTGTCAAGGATATGCTATGGGTTTATTCATGTATTATGAAGATCGGTTCAGAAATTCAGTAACCTCTTATGACACAGCACAATTTTCAGAGGTCTTGATCTATGATGATGATTTCCTTCAGGATCACGATTTTATATTAAGACTAACCGTTGATATATCACTTACAAGTGACCCAGTGCAGATTTGTGCACATTGAAAAGAAATTAATTTAGAAAGTGGCTGGCGGGGTGGAACTGGGCAAGACAGGCCAGACACGCCCTGGAGCCAACCACCCATGGTCCCTTCCCAGCATTTATGGAGTGAGCAGGGTCCCTCTGGCAGTTGGGGTCCCTCAGCCTGGCCTGCAGTGATCAGGCCGAAACTGGCTCTCTGACATCCCCATGGGGTCCCGGAGTGCAAGAGGGCACTCTGCAAATTTGCTGTTGTACGGGGTATGAACACAAACACAAGTGTGCAGCAAACCAGATTTGGGCTGACAGTGCATAGCAACAGCATAACCTGTGGTCAAAGATGGAATCGCAGGGCCCTGTGAGGAATTGGGTTCCTTCCTCTCTGGCTTTGAGGTGCATCACTCAAGAACCATGGCCACCAAATCACTGCAGCTCAGCAGCTCCTGCAATGAGCATCTGCCCCCTGGTGGTCAGTGTGCATCATAGCGACTGGTCAGACAAGTGAAGGGACACTTAGCATGTTAGCCTTTTATATATATATATAGATAGATACTTAAAACACAACTCATTCTGAACCAAATCCAATAAAATTATTACATAAAAAGAAAACTAAATGTCTCCAATAGCATTAATGAGTGATTAATATTATTTCATTAACTTTGGGCACATAACATATCCCTGAGTACCCAAATTTAAACAAAACGTGGAAACGAGAGATCTGCTAGCATAACATAACATCTTTGGGAAACAGAGTTTGTCTAGACAGCACAAGAGTGGTAAAATCTTCCTTTCATACATAAATACACACAGAGATGTATGTATGTGTATATAAAAATGTATTTATGTGTCATAAAAATATATCATGTTTATAACATACACATACATATACATACACATATATAAAGAGAGAACTGGTTTTGAAGTTTGATCACCATTACAGAATCTCCTATTACTTACTCACAGAACTCACTTCCTGATTCCCCTTAGCTCTTCTCCACTCCTACTTAGATGAGGAAAAAAAGGTATCAGTGAAGATATAAACACATTTTTTAATTGATACAGCAATTCTGTTTCTTCTTCCATGTGTTTGTTTTATTCATAGGCACATGACAACAAGTCTAAAAGTTCTGAAAAATTGTGCCAGAATTTCAACAGAGAATAATCGGCAGCAGGGAAAGGGAGAGTGAGTTCCACATGTCCTATTCTAGAAATTGTATAGTGGGAAACAGACAAAAACTTTATTGGTATTCACTGAGCATATCCAGCAGACAGAAAATATTTGCATTCAGGCCTGCTAGCCAAGAACAGATATCCATGCCCGGCACTGCTATTGATCATGCCTTAGCATTTTCACTAAATCCATTCTGATCACCACAGCACAGAAGGGAATTTTAAGCTGATTTTATGTGTTATCCTGCAGTGTATAATGACTAGGCAAAGAGAATTCTAAACACCTTTCTCCAGAGGCCTTTGCTGTTCAATGTCTGTGGGTGTCTAACCTTATTTCTTTGGCGTTTTTATTTTTAACATGTGATTGTTTTTCATTAAGCGGATTCTGCTCATCTTCTCCCATGTCATAAACCATAATTTTACTTGATCCATATCAAGTAAAATTGAGATGCTCTTCTAGATAAAGATGGCTCTCTAGGGATGAGGTCAGTATTTGAAAGGCTACATATGGCTGTGTTATTTTGAGGCATGTCTGCAGATACCATATGGTCAAGAGCAATCTGTGAAGGGAGTCAGGATGTGTCTATTTAAAATACTCACTGAAATTAGAGTTTCTGCTTAGAAATGCTTGATCTAGATACTTTTTCTGACCACTGAAGCTTAGTCTTTTAAAAATGCAACCTATTTACTGCAAAATTTATTACGAAATAAAACTTATTTATATTTTCAGTTGTGCCTATATAAAAAGCACATATTATATTCATTGTCAGAGATGTGGAAATTATTCTAATCCCACCATTCAACTTGTTCCTGGCTTATTTAGACTGTATTCTAGTATGGCTGTGATCATTTGAATGTACAATTCATCTTTTTAAAAGAATATTTGTATTGATTTCAGAGAGGAAGGTAGAGGGAGAGATAGAAACATCAATGATGAGAGAGAATCACTGATCAGCTGCCTCCTGCATGCCCCCTACTGGGGATCAAGCCTGCAACCTTGGCATGTGTCCTGACAAGCAATCAAACCATGACCTCCAAGTTCATAGGTCAACACTCAACCACCAAGCCACACCAGCTGGACTGAATGCACAATTAAAAAGAAGTAAAGCAATGGATAGCTGAATGTTTCCCAGGGATATTCTAGAATATCTTCTCCTCTGAGGTCCCTTAAAACACCAAGATTCTATTGGAAAAAAAAAAACGATTTTATCAACAATTATTTAAAATATACAGTTCTTTATGTGAAATTTACTATGATGTAACCACTGGCCCATATTATGTAGGTATGGAGGAGTCTAAATGAATGTTCTGAGTGAGGTATGTAGCTATTATAAATGATTCCCATTCATTATTCATCCAGTTACTATAAATGTTTCAGAAAAATAATAAAAAGCTGTTTTCCAACACTTTTCTAAAAAGTACTGTTCATAAATATTCTATTTAGCCTATTGATATGAAGCTTTTTCACTTCATTGTTAGATATCCATTTGGTCTTTTAACAAAAGGCAAAATAGATCTGTGTGGCAGGTGCATAATTATAAAAGGGTAAAGCAAGCTAAATCATTTCTAATAAAACAAGACTGACATATTTAAAACCTGAAAATGGCATTTTCATAACCTCAAAAATGTCTTTTCTGAAATGGTATTCTGATCTAGTCATAATCAAAATAGATTCTCTATCCACACATACTTTCCAGCTCACTTTGCAAAGTCCCTCAAATTTTAAACCATTTCAGAAGCCCTCTGATGTAAATTTCCCTAATTTACTTTCCTTCCAACACAAAATTGCTCAATATCATTATCTGAAAGGTCTATACATACTAGTATTTCCTCAATTTCTTCCATTTCATTTTTAAGTTACCCCACCCCGTTCTCCATCCTTTTATTGCAACTACTCTCTCAAAGGCCGTTCAAAGAAGTCTAATTGCTAATACCAATAATGAAGTACTCTTTTATCTCCTTACATTTCATGTTATGTCTGATTCTTTTGTAAAATTCTCATATCCCTTGCCTTTTCTGATGCTAGAGATTTTTGTTTCTCTTCTAACATGTCTTTGTTCCATTTCCATGACCTTCACTGGGTCCTTTTCTTTTATCCTTTTTAAAAATATGTGTATTATATTGATTTCAGAGAGGGAGTGAGAGAACTAGGAACATCAATGATGAAAAAGAATCATTGATCAGCTGCCTCCTGCTCGCCCCCTACTGGGGATTCAGCCTGCAACCCAGACATGTGCCAGGTCCTCGAATGGAACTGTGGCTCCTGGTTCATAAGTTGACTCTCAACTACTGGGCCATGCCAACCAGAACTTATTTTATCTTTATGATGGCATTCTCCAAGGTTTTACCCCACTTAAGTTCTTTAAATTCTATTGAAGCCAGCATACTACTTCCAAAATTTAATCTTTTAATTTTTAAAAATGCAACAAAAAAACATGCACATGTACATACAACTTTTACCAATAATTTTATCCTTCGCTATGGTCACCAAAGTAATATGCTGTATGTGTCCTGATACTGCAAGAACTAACTTTATATATGGAATTACTGCACTTGCTATTGTGGAAGACATTTTTGTATTAACTGTATCTCCTAACAAGTCTCATGAGGGGAGGTAGAAGAGGGTAAAGGAAGTGGTGGAAGATTTGACTTGGGTTGATGAACACAATAGATGATGTATTATAGAATGCACACCTGAAGCATACATAACTTTATTAACCAATGTCACTCCAATAAATTCAATAAAAAGGGGAAAAAAGCATATAAATGCCAGTGAAAGTATTATTTCATTTTCTTCATTCTGGATAGTGGAAATCACATAATGATTGCACTATTCTTCCTGTTATGAGTCACAGGAGACTCAGAGTCAAATATGTAACCAATCATTAATAACTGTTTATGTTTTACAGTCAATAATATAAATATGCCTACATATTTGTTTTACCCATTCTGACTTTCTTATCTTTTAATTTCCAAAATCAGCATCAATTTTTATTTTAGTCTCACTTTATTGAAAGTATTTATTCTAAACTTTCCCAAATAAATTAGGAAGCAAGTCAAGATATAACCAAACAAATAAGCAAATAAATTATGTAGAACAATTTTGGGTATTCAACAAATTCAAAATCAAATTCATTGAATCCTCCCCAGTCCACACACAAAAAACAAATGTGATATTCCTGCATTATCTCTCCTCTCTCTCTCTCTCTCTTTCCGTCTCCCTCTCTCCCTCAATAAAAGGTATTAAAAATACTTCTGGAATTATCAACTCAGTTTTGGTTTCTCTTGGCTCACTATATACATACTGCTTTGGGTTGATCAACAAATATGCTTGTCAAATGTACACAAATAAAACCCCACTTCCAGTCCATCCTTTATGACTAATCATCAAACTAAAAAAGCAGCCATTAACCATTTCACTCCCTTCTTCAAGGCACAGTGTCAGTGTTTCCCCAATATTTACAGGCTCTTTGTTATGGTGTTTAAAATAATCTGATATCTGGTTTCAAATCTAACTTCCATAATATAGCAGCACTGAACTTGTCACCACTCAGTGAAAAAATATACTGTCATACTTCTATGCCTTATTTCAAGTTCTTTATGTTCATGGAATGCTTAAACCAGTCCCCAAACTTCTCCTCTCAAATCCTAACCATCCTTTGAGGTCCAGTTGAAATAATATCTCATCTATAGGGTCTTTCCTTCTATGACGCAAACATCAGAATAGTGTGCTTAATCCTATTTTTCACATTCCTGATATCACTTATATTTTGACTTTGTACAATGACTGTTTTTATATATTTCTTCATCTACCACTAGGTTTTTAAGCCCTTTAACAGTGGAGACTCTGTGTGCATATGTTTGTTTCCTTGGTGCTCATTGAATATTAAATTGAATTAATAATTTGATTATATAATTATTTCATTTAAATCATTTTCATCAAACAAATATTTATTTCTTTTAAAGTATAGTATTAACAAATAATTTGAAAAGTTACCACCATCATTAAAAGGTGCAAGAAGTTCAATAACAATGAACTATTTCCATCATTTCAGCATTGGCTTGGGTCATAGGAGCATCTCTTGGTGGATGAAAATCCCTCTGCTATAGTTTCTTCATAACAGTGAGCAAATCAACAGGTGGCTCCTCTCAGGCCTTCTGACTCACTTTATATATCTATAAATCATTATAATTTACATTAGGGGGTTGGAACAATATACATGCCTATAATAAAAAATGAAAATATTGTCTATGCATAAAAACTGACTGTGATCCCCTACTTCCTAGAAACCATCTGATAAAACGATGAAAAACTAAAGGTATAAAGTAGGCTCTTCATTGGGTGCCTTTTATTCAATTATTACTGCTCAAATGAAATCTAAAAGATTCACATGGTAGAAACATTGAATAGCATCTCTGGCTGAAGTAGAGCAGGGAACACAGCCCACAAAGCCTTCTGTTGGGAAACATCTCCCAAGAGCTTCTGCACTTACTAATGACCTCCCTTCTTATTTCACTGAGAAAGCAGAAGCTATTAGTAGAGAACCAATGCTTCTCACCACCACAATGGCAATCTTACTGTATCTGGGCTCATATACTATGCCAACCCCGTAGAAGACTCACCTCTCTACTTTTCTTTAGAATCTTACTCCCTTAAACCTTTGGAAAAGACTTCTCTGTAATAATTATCCATGCCTTATCCCAATGTCAGTTCCCCCACCTATTTAATTCTTCTCATCAGCCTATCATCTTGATGTATCATATAGCATCATCTATCCTATCTAATAAAAGAGTAATATGCAAATTGACCATACCTCCACTACACCCACAAGCCATGCCTACCTGCCAATCAGGAGTGAGTATGCAAATTAACCCAACCAAGATGGCTAACAGCCCCAGAGAAAACAGGAGACTTGGGTTTCCCTGGCAATGGAGGAATCCAAGCTTCCTGCATACCCTGGCTGGCCCAGGCCTCCACTCAAGGCTACAAAGTTTCAATTATAGAAGATAAATAAAACCCAATAAAAATGGCTGTGGCCCAGTTTATCCTTGGCTAATAAAAAACAGTTTAGAGATTTCAGCCAAATGTAACATTTCCCAGGGGGAATATGAAAATAAGTTATAAGTATTCAAGTAAGTAAGCCACCTTTCTGAAGACTTATTTATATGACCAGAATAGCTTTCCAAAATCCAAATAATCCATGTGCAGAACAGATGTAGCTCTTTAATAAATGCAACTGTTATTTCACTTTCTATTAACATGCATCACAAGTGGATAGAGCAACTCTCAAGAGTCAAAAAATGTTCAATAATGCATGTTGCCTTATAAATCTTGAGTCATAAATAAACAGCAAACCATATTCTTAAGTTTGAACACTTAAGTAATTGTATGTACTAACATCAGAATAGGAGCACTACCTTCTCACCTAAGTATCCAAAATATAATAACTTGTACATAAAAACAATGACAGCACCATTCAGAAATGTGAACCTTGCTCAGGAGTTCACTCTAATAAGCCTGAAAATGGACCTTAAAATAGCTGCTCCCTTGAAAAATCATTTTGAGTATCTATTATGACAGTACTAAAGCATGTTCTTTCTGGTTACCATCAAATGTAATTTCTGTACTAACCAGGATGCTCAAAGATAAATTAGACAAGGTTCTTGCCCTCAAGAAACTTATACTGTAAATGGCATAGTAGACAATCTTAAGAGTCATAAAACATGAATTAATGAGCTGACAGTTAAAAACAGGAGAGATTCTAGCTGAAATAGACTGTCTCTGAATACATTTATTAACTCCATGATTCATTTCAGGTTACAATGATTAATTTTCACAAATGTTATTTCTGGTGTTTCCTACTTATAACAATGCTTTAACCTTTAATGAGAAATATATCACTTGAGTGTAGGGGATCAAATTAAGTTACCTTTCAAATACCTTTTCATTGTACACTTTCCACTTACCGAAGTTAAAACTCCCACCTTACACACCTCTCTTAAAGCTTGCTGGCCTTATTGTTGGGTGGAGAATGAAACCTACTTCTAGAAAAACTCATGTTGTCTTTATCTACCCTTAACTCTACCATTGTCATCTCTTATAGTACATTAACATGATTCCCCAAAACAATTTTTTTAATCATAAAGGGAAAACATGAAAACAACACATATTTAAGTTAATAATGGGATTTCATTCATTGTGAAAATTGTAGTAGAAGTGGGTATTGAAAGCATTGGAGAGAGGAGGGTTGGCATGAGCTAATATTTGACAGCTACTAGATTCAAGCTTTCTATGAATTAATCTCTACTGCTATCTAAGAGATTTGTGGCATTAATCCCATTTGGCAGATTAGAAAACAAAAGCTTTGAAAGACTGCATAACTTTCCAAAGATCAAAGGGCTAGTGAGTGCTAAGGTCAATGCTTTGCTCACTCAAAGTCCAAAAAAAGGCCTTAGTCTTTCCACATATCAAACTATTTTATTTCTGATAGACCCTGAACAAGCAACTGAGCCAAAGAGAACTGCATTCACAATTGCAGAGATTATACTCTGCCAGTCTTCACTTTCTTTAGAAGAAAAAGCAGTGGGCTAAGAAGTATATCACTTTTTCTATTTTCCTTACGTTAAAAAATGAAGTAATGTTGCTGATTTTTGAACAAACACACACATCAAAATGTATAAACCTGTTTCCTTCACAGTCACCTTGTGAAAGACTATAAAATTACTTTGGTGATAATGTTACAGCTCGAGTATTTCTGAAAATCTTACAGAACCATGTTCAGAACCAGTGACATACTTAGAATACCTTCAGTGGTCATACATCTTCATCCTTTGCAAAAGAATTTGGTTTTAAGTGAAGGTGTTGAAAGGCAAACTTATTGAGAATATGTATGGGTTTTTTAGTTGAGTAAAAAGGAATGTAAGATAAAAAGAAGAGATACCTATAAATTAATGAGCTATGCCAAGTTATTACTTATCCTTTGCCTTCCTTAAATGCCCACCCACTTCCTAGATAAATTATTATTTTTCATAAAGACATGTTTCTTTTCTTCAGAGGTCTTTTTACTGCTACTGAGTATTTAAGGTGTGTATTTTTTATTAATTGTTATTAACTGTCAACTAATTATCATTATTGTCTACTATGCCAATAACAGTATAAGTTTCTTGTCTCCCTACTACACTATAAACTCTATAAGCTCAGTAGCATGGGGTTTTGTCACCACAGTATATCTGGCATCTAGAGAGAACTGACACAAAAAAGAATGCAGTAAATCATTGTTCACTGTGTTGAATGAAACACAGTGTTTTCTGATTCAAGAACTGACTCTCAAGACAATTCTACTAGAACTTTTCTGAGCAACAAATGGCAGTTTCACTAAAATATAGTGCATCTCCCGCCAATTAGAGAATAGATACATTCTTTTGGTTGGTTAGGAAATTTTCAGAGCATAGTTCCTCTTTAATAAACTTTTTACAAAGTAGGATAACAGAGCAAAAATAAATGTAATTTTTATAAACAAGGAGTTGAAGAAAGGGAAAGAATATTGAAATAATTTATTTATTTAACTTTTGTTTCTACCTAATTTAAATGTAAACTTTTGGTACAGAAACTAGGATTCAACATACTATATAATATACATAGAGGAAGTAAATTATAGAAGGTAATTACCACTAATTATGAAGGTTCAATGCAGAAATTCTGTACTATTAACATCCAGTTACATCCTATTATTTTTAAAGTGATTATTTAATCAAAATTATTTCTTTGTAATGTTTCATAAAAGATAGCCAGTAGCTTTTTAATATGTTTTTATTGATTCCAGAGAGGGAGAGGGAGAGAGATATAGAAACATCAATGATGAGAGAAAATCATTGATTGGCTGCTTCCTGCATGCCCCCTACTGGGGATTGAGCCCACAATCCAGGCAGGCATGTACCCTTGACCGGAATCAAGCTCAGTCCTCAGGTTGATGCTCTATCCACTGAGACAAACCATCTAAGGTAGTTATAGTTTCTTATAGTTATTTTTTAAGTGGCTAATATCTTTGGTGACTAAGAATTGCTAATGAGACATGCTTGTTTACATCTTTATGGCTTTGTAAGTAGCAAAACAAACAGCCCTTAGACAAAAATCTTTTCACATGCTCACTAACTGTCAGAGATTTGCTGTCATATATATATTTACAAATGATGGAAGAAGCAACCTATATAGGAGGTCACTGGGGAAACCACAAAAAAGGAAGTCTGACAATTTTTCAGCTCCTCAAAAAGCTAGAACATCAAAACTAGAATACTAAATCCATCAACTTGCTTCTCTGTCCTACAGTTAGGTCACTTACATGTTTGAGGGAGGGCTATATGTAAATAATATTTACAGTAATAATATCTGGTTAATATTGATAATCTATGAAGTTCTAACAAATGAAAAAAGGGAAACCATTTCAAAAATCAGTCTAAAGGAAACCACAGCTATTGCGGTCTCAGTTCTCTTTCAAGTGTGGCATTGTGCACATTGCTCATCCTGCTGTTTGTTTCTTGTTGTCAGATGGGTTTGACAGAATTCCCGGAATTTCCCTGTACACCTGCTCCTCACATCTGCTCATTTCCTTTCTCTAAAATTACCAGGTTAGCCATTACTTGAATTCTGTGAGGCATATTACAGTTGCTTAGTTTATAAAAATGAAGTAAAATTATACATAAGAGGTAGTAACAGTTAAGAAAAGTTTCAAGAACTGACCAAGGGGATTATAAAATTAGTGGGTCTCTTGGTAACTTTTTTTTGAAGTGTCCAAAAGATAAATGAAAGCTGTAGAAATGTACAGTAGCTAAGAAATAAGATTAATATTTGGTGGATACATGGGTTGTAGCCCAGAGATTGCTTTTAGGAAACCATAAAGCAATATACTGATATTTAAAGACATGACTAACATTTGGAACCTAAAAGGAAATATTTATAAAATCCAACAGTGGCCACTTACCTTATAAATAAATCTATCAACCAAAATGTCAGGCTTGAGATTATAGGCAACCTGACCAACGAAAAAATAAACAAATCCCTAAATCTTTTACGTTCCTTGTAATAGGTGGTTCTTTACCTCTTTTCATGCTGAGATATTATAGCCCTTCCAGTAAGTCATGATGTGAAAAAGACAGTAAAACTTTTTCAAAATACACACATTTTTTTCTGTTGATTCTGATCATGCCTGTTAGCTAAATTTCCACCCATCCCACCTCCAGTGAGAATTACTGATTCAGCTGATACCCAATTAATGAAGTATGTTCTAATATAATGAACCACTACACAGCTTATCTAACTATTTGTAATGAACCAATTGTTTTCAATTTCCATTTTTTCCAATTTCCATATTTCATTAAATACAATACATTAATTATTTAAAAAATAAAATTAAGAAGAGACATACAAATACAAGCAGAATCAACTGAAATTATTCTGACCATTGCTATAGAAGTTTCTAAATGTTTATTCTTGATTTCTGTATTTAGCACACAGCAGATCAAAAGGGGGAGGGACATTTACAAACAGGCAGTCTGTGGGACACACATTGGGGGATACTGATCAAGCCAACCAATTAATTTCAAAGAGTGCCAGTCTCAGGGGTATCTATAGTGCTTGCCAACTGGCTATAGATCTGAGTTTGCATAAGTAAGGTTTATTTCCTCCAGTGAATTATCTTTGTTAAAGCTGCCACTATGCCTGGATTATAACTGGGGCTACCCTAAGACATGTAGTTCTTAGAACAAAAGGGTAACTGTAAATGAGAACAAGACTAAAATATCTAGAGAGGATAACATATTAAGCTTTGATCAGCAAACTGTAAATTTAACAACCTGATTTCCTCATTCACCTGCTTTTAAACTATAACCATTTTGTTTTAAGAATAATGGCCTTCCCTATAAAGCACTAAGTAGAAACCAGCTGCTCACACCCACAAAGAAAGCAGAAACTTACAGCTTCACACCATGGCCCAGCTAACATAATGAAATATTAAAATATCAAATAAGATGCAGTCTGTGCCACAGGGATCCTAATCTAGAAAGACAGGTATAGGAATGACAAAATAATTATATAAATGCTATGATTGACACACCATGGTCTCAAATATAATCTAACACCAAATTCATAACTCCCAAACAAAAAATTTGCTTATGCAACTGTCTGCTCAATTTCAGCACTTGGATGTCTAAAGGATTTCACGCATGTGACATTGGCTGAGGGTTTGTCATGTATGGCCTTTATTATGTTGAGGTACTCTCTTTCCATACCTATTTGAGTATTTTAATCATAAATGAATGTTGTATCTTATCAAATGTTTTTTTCTGCATTTATTAATAAGATCATATGACTTTTATCCTTTCTTTTGTTAATGTGGTGTATTACATTGACCGATTTGCATAAGTTGAACCACCACTGTGTCCCTGGAATGAGCCCCACTTGATTGTGATGTATTATTTTTTTTAATGTGTTGTTGTGTTCAATTTCCTAAATATTTTGTTTAGGATATTTGCATCTGTATTAATCAGAGATATTGGTCTGTAGTTTTCTTTTTTCTCTGTTATCCTTGCCAGGTTTTGGTTTCCAGATTATCATGTTTGCTTCATAAAATATGTTAGGAAATATTGCCTCTTCTTCAATTTTTTTAGAATAGTTTGAGGATGGCAGCACATCTTCTTTGAATGTTTGGTAGAATTCACTAGAGAAACTATCTGGTCCTGGACTTTCATTTTTTGGAAGGTTTTGTATGGTTGTTTCAATTTCTTAGATTTTTCAGTTCTTCATGATTCAGACTGGGAAGGTTATATATTACTAGGAACTTGGCAATTTATTCTAGGTTACTGAATTTGGTGACATATAGTCTTTCATAGTATTCTAGTATGATTCTTTGGATATCTGTGGTAACTTCTCTTTCCTTTCAGATTTTGTTTATGAGTCTTTTCTCTTTTTTCCTTAGTTAGTCTAGTCACTGGTTTATCAATTTTATTGATCTTTTCAAAGAACCAGCTCTTCGTTGAGCTGATTTTTTGTACTGCCTTTTTGTTCTCTATTTAATTCAATTCTGTCTTGATTTTTATTATTTCCTTCCTTCTGCTGACCTTGGGTTGTTTTTACTCTTACTGTTTCTTCAAGATATAATGTTAGGTGGGATTAGTGGATGTTCTATTGGAATTTTCTATATATATATATATAATTTGTTTGCTCTCCTTTGTATTCTCTTTCTTTTGTTACTTTTTTTTCCTTTCCCAAATTTCATTTTTGCACTCCTTTCTCTCTTTTTTTCTCTTCTTCTTTCTCCGCTATCCTCTTATTTGCCATTCTCTGGTGGTCACCTTTATTTGAGGTTATTAATATCGTGCATACATTTCTGTTCAGTGCTTTGTGCATTGTACCTGGTTGTGTTGTATTTTATGCCTTTAAATCAATGCACGAGAGAGAGAACTACATAACCAGACACTGGAGAAGAGAGACAATGGAGAGACAAAGAAACAGCTCATATATGAAAGAAAAGCAGGCATCACCAGAAAAGGAAGTAAACAAAATGGAGACAAGCAAACTGTCAGAGGAAGAATTCAGAGAAATGGTCATAAGGTGGCTGAAAAGAATGGAAGACAAATTCGACAATATGTGTAAGAACCAAGAGAAAATTAAGAACAAGAAGAAATGAAAAATGACATCGCTGCTGTAAAGACTCAATAGAAAGCATCAAGAGTAGACTAGAAGAAACAGAGTACTGCATCAGTGAGCTATAAGACAAGGTACGAAAAAACACCCAAGTAGAGAAGCTTCTAGAAAAAAAAATTTAAAAAGCAGGAGGAGAGCCTAAGGACAACATGAAATAAAACAACATTTGCATAATAGTAGTACCCGAAGGAGAGGAAACTAGCAGGGAATAGAAAACCTGTTTGAAGAAATGACAGAAAACTTCCCTGATATAGAGAAGAAAAAACCTACATAAATCCAAGAAGCTCACAGAGTTCCAAGCAAAATGAACCCCAAAAGACCAACACCAAGGCACATTATAATTAAATTGGCAAACACCAACGACAAAGTAAGAATCTTAAATGCAGCCAGAGAGAGAAAGAAAGTTACCTGCAAAGAAAAGCCCCTCAGACCAGTGACTGATTTCTCAACAGAAACTCATCAGGCCAGAAGGGAATGGAATGAAATATACAAAGTCATGCAAAGGAAAGGTCTGAATCCAGAATACTGTATCCAGCAAGGCTATCAATCAAAATTGAAGGTGAAATCAGGAGCTTCACAGACAAAAAAGGACTAAGGGAATTTATTACCACCAAACCAGCAATGCAAAAAATGCTAAAGCATCTGCTATAAAAAAAAAAAGCAATAGGAAGCAAAGAAGGAACATAGGGGTAAAGAATAAAAATGGTGACAAATAAGTACCTACCAATAATAACTTTAAATGTAAAGTTATGCCCCAATCAAAAGACATAGGTAATGGATTGGATAAAAAAAAGTGACCCATATAACTGCTGTCTATAGGAAACCCACCTCAGAAAAAAAGATGCACACAGACTGTGGGTGAAGGGATGGAAAAAGATTTTTCAGGCGAATGGAAATGAAAAAAAAAAAAGCTAGGTAGCAATACTTATATCTGCCAAATTAGATCCAACGAATTGGACAACCTGCAAGAAATGGACATTTTCCTAGAAAAATATAACCTTCCAAAACTCAATCAGGAGGAAGCCAAACATCTCAATAGTCCAATAACTACGGAAGAAATTGAAGCAGTAATCAAAAAGCTTCCAGCAAATAAAAGCCCGGGACCAGATGGCTACACAGGAGAGTTTTACCAAACATTCAAGGAAGAATTAAAACCTATCCTCCTCAGACTATTCAAAAATATTCAAGAAGAAGGAACACTTCCAAACACCTTCTATGAAGCCAGCATCACCCTAATACCAAAATCAGATAAAGACAACACAATGAAAGAGAATTATAGGCCAATATCTCTCATGAACATAGATGCCAAAATCCTCAACAAAATTCTAGCAAACCGGATCCAGCAGTACATCAGAAAGATCATACACCATGAGCAAGCAGGATTCATCCCAGGAATGCAGGGATGGTATAATATCCGCAAATCAATAAATGTGATACATCACATAAACAAATTGAGAGATAAAAATCACACAGTCATATCAATTGATGCAGAAAAAGCATTTGATAAAATCCAACACCCTTTCTTGATAAAAACTCTCAGCAAAGTGGGAATAGAAGGAGCATACCTCAACATCATAAAAGCCATATATGATAAACCCACAGCTAACATCATACTCAATGAGCAAAAACTGAAACCATTTCCCATAAGAACAGGAACAAGACAGGGATGGCCACTCTCACCTCTCCTGTTTGACAAAGAACTGGAAGTATTGGCCATTGCAATTAGACAAGAAGAAGAAATAAAAGGCATCCAAATTGGAAAAGAAGTAAAGCTGTCCTTATTCACAGATGACATGACACTGTACATAAAGAACCCGAAGGACTCCATCCCAAAACTAATTGACTTAATAAATGAATTTGGCAATGTAGCAGGATACAAAGTTAATGCCAAGAAATCTGTGGCATTTCTGTACACTAATAGTGAAATTACAGAAAGAGAAACTAAAAAGGCAATCCCATTTACCATCGCACCAAAAAAATTAAGGTACCTAGGAATAAACCTAACTAAAGAAGTAAAAGACCTATAGGCAGAAAACTACAGGACACTGAAAAAAGAGATAGAGGAAGATGTTAACAGATGGAAGAGCATACCATGCCCATGGATTGGGAGAATCAACATCATTAAAATGTCCATACAACCCAAAGCAATCTACAGATTCAACGCACTACTCATTAAAATACCAACGACATATTTCACAGACCTAGAAAGAATTCTTCATAGATTCATCTGGAACAAAAAAAGACCACAAATAGCTACGGCAATTCTCAGAAAGAAGAATAAAGTAGGTGGGATCTCAATACCAGATTTCAAGCTATACTACAAAGCAACTGTTCTCAAAACAGCCTGGTACTGGCACAAGAACAGACATATAGACCAATGGAATAGAATAGAGAACCCAGATATCCACCCAAACCACTATGCTCAACTAATATTTGACAAAGGAGGCATGAACATTCAATGGAGCCAAGATAGCCTCTTCAATAAATGGTGTTGGGAAAATTGGACAGATACATGCAAAAAAATGAAACTGGACCACCAACTTACACCAAATACAAAAATAAACTCAAAATGGATGCAGGACTTAAACATTAGAAGGAAAACCATAAAAATACTAGAGGAATCCACAGGCAGCACAATCGCAGACATATGCCAAAAGAACTTCTTCACTGATACTGCTCCAAAGGCAATGGAAGCTAAAGAAAAAATAAACAAATGGGACTACGTCAAAATAAAAAGCTTTTGCACAGCAAAAGAAACCATCAACAAAACAACAAGAAAGCCCACTGTATGGGAGAACATATTTGCAAATGTTATCACTGATAAAGGTTTAATCTCCAAAATCTACAGCCAACTTATACAACTTAATAAAAGGAAGATAAACGATCCAATAAAAAAATGGGCAATGGACCTAAATAGAACCTTTTCGAAAGACGACAGAAGGCAGGCCAAGAGACACATGAAAACATGTTCAAAGTCATTAATCATCCGAGAGATGCAAATCAAAACGACAATGCCATACCATCTTACACCGGTCAAAATGGCAATCATCAACAAATCAACAAACGACAAGTGTTGGTGAGGTTGCAGAGAAAAAGGAACCCTTGTGCACTGTTGGTGGGAATGCAGACTGGTGCAGCCACTGTGGAGAACAGTATGGAGTTTCCTCAAAAAACTAAAAATGGATCTCCCATTTGACCCTGTAATCCCACTCTTAGGAATTTAGCCTAAGAAATTACAAACACCAATCAGAAAGGATTTATGCACCCCTATGTTCATAGCAGCACAATTTACAATAGCTACAATTTGGAAACAGCCTAGGTGCCCGTCAGCAGAGGAGTGGATCAGAAAACTGTGGTACATCTACACAATGGAATTCTATGCTGCCATTAAAACGAAGGAATTCTTACCATTTGCAGCAACCTGGTTGGAACCGGAGAACTTTATGCTTAGTGAAATAAGCCAGTCAATGAAGGAGAAGCATCACATGATCTCACTCATTTGTGGATAATAAAGAACATTGTAAACTGATTAACAAAAGGATAGATACAGAGATAGTAAAGTTTCAAACAGACTGTGAAATTACAGCAGGAAGATTAAAGTTAGGTGAGCTAGATAAGAGATCAATCAAAGGACTTGTATGCATGCATATAAGCATAACCAATGAACATAGACACTGGGGGGTTGGGGTATGCCTGGGAGGGAGGGGGGGCAATGGGGAGATATGTATAAAAAATTAATAAAAACTAAAAAATATATATATTAAGCTCCTCAGTAATGTAAACATACTCCCAGTAATCTGTTTTATTGTTGCTTCAACTTTTTTTTTTCTGCTGCAAGATTTAAATTTAATTCTCTTACAGTTTTTCCTACATGGTGGGACTATAGCTCTGATTCTTAAAAGGAAAACAAGGAGAAGAAAATGTATTCTATATCCAGGACTTCAGAATTCTACTGAGATATATCTATTCTGCTGACAGGTATGGGGCATGCATTCTTGAATCATATTTCCAAAATATAATCTCTTTTTACTAACTGAAATTGTCTTACACATATTTATTTTCTTGCTAACTTCCTGTCTTCTTTCCCTAAGGAAGTGAACTTTTTCTAATAGAGCCAGTACTTATCTAACTTTCCCATCATATCCCTGGGGTCTGATTAATGGAGCTGTCATTGCACACAGAGCACCCAATAATGCTTAATGAATGAATAAAATTCAAGTAATAAATAAATATTTTACATAGGAAGTTAACTTTAATTGCTTTAAGGATACATTTTCTACTTGGCCAATATGGCTCAGTGGTTGAGCATCATTCCCAATCAGGACATACACCCAGGTTGCAGGATTGATTGCCAGTACAGAAATATAGGGGGTAGCCAATCGATGATTTTCATCATTGATATTTTTATATCTCTCTTCTTCTCCCTTCCTCTATGAAATAAAAACAAACAAACATTTTTTTAAAGAATGCACTTTCCCCTAAGAATTCTTCTCCTAAACAACATCAAAAGCACAAGTGGAATCGCCTACTTGCGTTTCTGACTTTACCATATTCTGGGAATGGTATCCAGCACATACTAGAAAGGCACAAAGTCTGGAAGTAGTTGCTCTACTGATACAATGTAAGAGAAACAATGCATAGAAGGCAAAGAGATTCCTCCAACCCTGGTTTTAGGTCTGTCACCAGGTGGCCCTGCTTCACAGAAGTGACTAATGCTGGTGATACTTGGGAAACGTACATGTAATGCCATCCATACTTAATTTATTCATTATATGATCATAGTTTAGAAAATTTAGGCACTGTTAAATGTCTCTAAAAGTTGTAGTAAAAGCCAAAGTATCAATGCTTCTCAAATTTCCAATCTCTCTCTCTCCCTCTCTGTATGCGCGCGCACACACACACACACACACACACGCACACGCACACGCATTCAAATTAGTCTCAATTTTATTACATTTACAAACCTAGGAATCAAGGCCCATGTCTTCTCTATTTTTTCTGCAGCATCCCTTTTTCCATGCACTGCACCTTCTGTTGCTCACCCTCAACATTTATTCATTTGTTTATGCATTCATTTAGCAATACATTTCATAAACAGCAATTAGCTTCATTCAAAAGACTTACTATGTATTGATAACACTGTGAAATAATGTTTCATTGGCTAATGAAGGAACTCCAACCACTGCAAGTAAGAGTGCCTTCTGCCCTGGTCCAGTCAGCAGTTGGGTAGATGGACCTTTTTCCTTTGCTCTGGATCAGGTCCCCTCAGGCAATGACAGCTCCCTTACAGGCTTTGTGAACTTCAGGCCCACCTCCTTCCCTCCCTCATCTCCACACCCACACACCAGAAAGTTCTGAACCAGGTCACAGATACTGTCACTGCTGAGGCTGGAGGCCAGACAAGTCAGAAACATTGGATACAATTGTGATCCATGCCCACTGGTTGCTTTTCTCTGCTTTTGCAATCAACTTCAGGGTACTTAGTGGATGCACCCTATTCAGACCTTAAACATAAGGAGAAAAAGAATGCCTACAGAACCTCTGGGCTTACCGAATTTGCATAAAGGGCTTGCAGCTTTTAATCTTTTCATCAGAAACAAAAAGAAACCAACAAACCATCTACTATCACCACTTCATATGCAAAATAATAAAAAAGCAGGACTATGATGTTAGTATAAGGAGTAATACTTTCGAAGAAAGAACATTAGACAACCTTATATTCACATGTGAAAAAAATAACAGCATGGTGAAGGGAAAATTTTTTTATTGTCCTGAACTGATGACATGAATAGGACCCAAAGCTGTGGTACACTGAGGGACAATTAAGTAGCCTATATCTACAAGTAGTGCCCATGTGAGATGGGAATGATGCTCCTCACATCCCAAGCCAACAGATAAGGGGTCAAGAAAATCATCCATAAAGATCAAGATAAGCAATGCCTCTGTGAAAGGGAGTGACCAACACCCACTGGACATGAGAGGCATCCTTGCTGACGTGCATCCTGTGTCTGCTTGAGTTGGAAGGAAAGGGAATTGGAGAGCAAAATGACAGGAATGAGGATGGAAGAGCCGAAAACAACTGTCATTAGGTAGGGCAGCAACACCACGTTGAGCTCATCTGAGATGAAGGACAACACTTTCATTCAGATATTAAACTAAAGTTTAAGTCAAAGAGACATGGAAAAACTAGGGAATGGAATTTGAGAATTCTGTGTATCTATGAGGAAGAGCAGCTCTGCAAAGTTTCACTGTTGGGCTCAGTGAGTAGAAAAAAGGGAAATATTTCCATGTTTGAACCCCATGAACTTAAAGACCATACGATGAACTAGATGGAAAATACTTAGTTTTCTAAGCTGGCTACAAGTCAAAAAGAACTTCTCAATGGATCCGCACAGGGCTTGTAGCCCAAGCATTCATCTGACACGGGAGAAAAATGGTTCTCAGCTCACACTTAAGGACTGCATGATTATGGTATGTTTCCTACCTTATTCTTTTTTCAATCTGGATATTCCAGGAATGACACCAGTTTCCCCATGAATGACACCAGTTTCTCCTGAGAGGTACTAGCTTCATTAGCAAACTCAATACTGGACAAGAGAACAAACAGATTTTTTAATACTTTTATAGAGGTGGTAGGGAGAAAGAAGTAACAGCCTTGCTAATTCCCACCATCCACCTTTCACTGGTCATAGCCATTTTTTTTAACTCACACTTCATCTTTCCTTATGTTTTCCTCGTATCTCGTTTGCCACTTGCCCATTACTCCATGATTTCCTTTCCATCCGCATTCTTAGGGCCAGCTTCAGCAAATGGCAAAGTGACAGTTAAGAAAGAAAGCAGTATCACTTCAGATTCTTGTCATCAAAAAGCCACTATTTTCTAATAGATATGTATTAGAATTATTAATAGCTCAAGGTCATTATATTTTACATACCAAAATCAATGATATGATTTAATTAATAAAATATAAAATAATACTTTCGATTTTAAACATGTTAAAACTAACATCATGTTTCTATCAGTTGGGACCAGGTTGTTATATTTCCTTGCTTAAAGGTAATAACATTTATCATTTATCATTTATTTAGGTCACAAAGCACTTTTTCAATTCACCAATCTAAAGGCTTAAAATTCATACATGTGTGTATAAAGTTACATGCAGTATACATTTATGTGTAATATATTTATGGTACATTGCCCTCCTTTCCTTTAAGGAAAAAAACTGAAAATGCATCTTATTTTAAAATTATGGACAAGTATTTAGGCATCTATGAGAAATGACCTTATAATAATAAAGATCTTAATTCTCAAATATAAAACAGGATTTCATCTTCTTATCCCAGTAACCACTATTTCAAGATGTAATAGCAAAGCCTATTAAAAAAATATTACTACTGAAGAAAATTTCCAATAATTTGGCTTTGATGTTTTATCATCACCAATTTTTCCATGCTCATCTTCAATATGTATTCTCTTTAGAAGCTAATACACATAAAAGACAAGCTTTCTGTAGAAACTGTGAAGAGAAAGAATGTAGTCTGGGTACCATTTCTCAGATGCTGTTTGAGAAATGCAGATCAGGTCCCTGGTGGCTTTCCCTCTGCATCCTCCACATGTGAGTCAGTTGCTAGGAAACGTGAAGACAGGGATTCAGTATAAAGTCTGAGGAACAATAAGCGAGCTTAATAGTTAGCTGAATACTAACACATCATCTTCATGAACCACTGTCTACCTTAGGAAGCTGAAGATTATAGGGGATGGTTTTTAAGAGATACAGATTTTGGGTCTTATCTTTTAACTACTATAAACAAATTCTGGTATTCAATGAAATAAGAAGCAACAACTGTAGACATCTTAAAATCTTTTTTAAGCAGGAAGTTGCACACATCCTGCTATCCAGACTTACAGATCATGAGAACTAATCTTTTCACTACTTCAAGCTGTATTTGGACACACACACACACACACACACACACACAGAAAGGGGAAAATCCTAACATATCACCACTCCACAATATTATCAGAAGAGCAAAGAGAGGGACTAGAAACAACTTAAGGGCACACACACACACATACACACACATCAACACTCTCTCTCACACACACATCAAATATATTTATCATTCCTTAGAGCTTAGTCTACCTGGGCCCAAGAAACAGAAAAGGAACTCTGGATGGGAACTTCAAAAATGTGGAATCTATGAAGTTACTGTGTGACTCTAAAAAAAAAAAGTATCCTAACTTTTCTGGAATCTTTCTTAGCAAATTACGAAGGTACTGCTAATCTCAACAGATTTTAGGGAGGATGGGATGAGATGATGCATATATAAGCATTTGAAATTGTAGATAGCACTACACATAGAAAGATGTAAAGTTGATTCCAGTAAATAGGCAGCTGAACAAGACTCAATTATTTGAAAATCAAAATTAAGTCAACTAAAACTCATTAATTTCTTTTTTCAAAAAGCTTCATACATAGCCCTGGCCTACACACCAAAAGATTGGCAGCTTAATTCCTAGTCAGGGTATATGCCCAGGTTGGGGGATCAATCCACTGTAAGGGACGTGCAAGAGGCAGCAGTTCAATGTTTTACCCTCACATCAATGATTCTCTCTGCTCTTTCTCCCTATATATCCCTCTCCCTTCCTCCCTCTAAAAAAATCAATAAAAATAGTTTTAAAAATCTTCATAAATTGTTTCATTAATATTAACATCAAGGGAGAGAAACCAAGATGGCGGGCATAGGTAATCATCTAAACTGCTGCCTTGCACAACAATTTCAAAACTGCAACTAAAAGACAGAACAGACATCATCCAGAACCACAGAAAAGTTGGCTGAGTAAAAATTTTACAACTAGAAGGAAAGAGAGGGGCTCAGAGAGATTCAGAGAAGCTTCAAAAAACTGAGGTATGAAGATGTGCACGTGGAGAGAGTGGGCAGTGGTGTGCCTGGCTGGCTTCCTCTAGTGGGAGGGAGATGGAAACTCCCAACTGCATGGAACCCCTTATCCTACGGCATTGAATGCCAGCTCCGGGCAAGACTCATACAGGGGGAGTCTGGATTATGAAAAGGGAAGAGTGTACGGAAATTTAGGGGAGCCATGAAAGGGCAGAAGTCTGGGGCACGCAAAACAATGTGCGCAGAGAGGATGGACTACTGATTGTGCCACTGGCTCTCTCTGGTGGGTGGGAGACAGAGCCTCCCAACTGTGCCACTTCTAACTGCATTGAACCCCAGTTTCGGGCGAGACCCTGGGGACCCAGACTCATATAGGTCCCAGGGTGCAAGGAAACCAGAAAGGCAGAGGTCGGGAGGCAGCCGTGCGTGTGCACAGAAAAGGCCACAGCGATTATTGATTACCGAGAGACACTTGAGACTCAGGGGCTGCATAGGGTGGGGCTGACTGGAAGCCAAGGCTGTCTCTGCTCAGCCCTGAGACTCCAACCCACCCAAGCCAAACAGAGAAGCTTTTGCAGTTTGCAAATCTTACTTCATAAGGCTGATTCCAGCACAGAAGTTCTCCTGGCATAGTGAAAATTCAGAAACAAAGGAACAGACCACAAACAAAAGAAATGGAGGGAAACAAATGACTGGATATAGAGTTCAAAACCATGCTTATAAGGTTTTTCAAGAATTTCCTAGAAAAGATAGATAAATTTAGCGAGACCCAAAAGGAGATGAAAAAAGACCAACTCGAGATAGAAAAGGACCAACAAGAAATTAAACATACACTGACTGAAATAAAAAATATTATACAGAGACCTAACAGCAGACTAGAGGAAGGCAAGAATCAAGTCAAAAAATTTGAAATACAAAAAAGCAGAAAACACTCAACTAGAAAAGAAAAAAGATCCAAAAATGTGAGGATAATGTAAGGAGCCTCTGGGACAACTTCAAGCATACCAATATCAGAATTGTGGAGTGCCAGAAGAAGAGAGAGAGCAAGATACTGAAAACCTATTTGAAGAAATAATGTCTGAAAACTTCCCACATCTGGTGAAAGAAATAGACTTACAAGTCCAGGAAGCACACAGAACCCCAAACAAAAGGAATCCAAAGAGGACCACACCAAGACACATCCTAATTAAAATGCCAAGAGCAAAAGACAAAGAGAGAATAGTAAAAGCAGTAAGAGAAAAACAGTTAATTATGACTGTCAGCTGATTTCTCAACAGAAACTATGCAGGCCAGATGGGAGTGGGCAAGAAATATTCAACGTGATGAATAGCAAGAAACTACAACCAAGAATACTCTATCCAGCAAAGCTATCATTCAGAATCGAAGGGCTGATAAGAAAAAGCTAAAGGAGTTCATCAACACCAAATCAGTATTATATGAAATGCTGAAAGGTACTCTTAAGGAAGAGGAAGAAGTAAAAGGTAAAGATAAAAATCATGAACAACAAATACATATCTATCAATAAGTGAATCTAAAAAGTGAATTAAAAATCTGATGAACAGAATATACTGGTGAATATAACAGAATCGGGAAAGGGGTGAGGGGGGTACAGGAAGAGACTGGACAATAATCATACACCTATGGATGAGGACAATGTGGGGAGGTAAGGTAGAGGGAGGGGTGAGAGCGGGTGGAGGGGAGCTATGGGGGGAAAAAAGAGAAACAAATGTAATAATCTGAACAATAAAGATATATTAAATTAAAAAATATATTAACATCAAAACAGTAACTTGGTGTGAATCACTAATATAGATAAGCAATGAGTAAAACAAAAACAACCAGAAGAATTTACATTATGTGTGTCTCTTAAACATATTTGAAGACTTGCATTAATTCCTCCAGAACTTTAAAGTAAAAAACATATAAAATTAGAAAAGATGTAAGAGTCAGCTTTTTAAATGGACTATTTATTGCAAATACTGTCTGTCTTCTTTGTCTTTTCCATGTTAGAAGTAGCTTTGATATCACGTCTACCTTCAAAAACATAAACTTCCAAACTGTAAAATCTGTGAACCATTGTAAATTCAATTGAAGCTGAATATACATGCAGATTACGTGGTCTTTGGGGGTATTTCTTACACCTTGGTGGCTGACACATACACTGGGATTGCCAAGCAGCAGGAATCTGAGAAATTCCATGTATTAGTTTGCCACAGCTGCCACAACAAAAATCCCAGACTGGGGGTGGGGCTGGAGGGTGGGGGAGGAGCTACAGAGAAATTTATTTTTTCTCAGTTTTGGAGGACAGAAGTCCAAGGTGTCAGAAGGTCTGGCTTCTCTAGAGGCCTCTCTCCTTGGCTGGCAGATGGCCGTCTTCTCGTTGTGTTCTCACATGGTCTTTCTCAGTGCGTGCACATCCCTGCTGTTTCTTCCTCTTATTAGGACACAAGTCATAGTGGCTCCACCCACATGATCTAATTTAATCTTAATTATCTCTGTAAGGCTCTTTCTCCAAATAAGGTCACACTCTAATGTACTAGGGGTTAGAACTTGAAAATGAATCTTTGAGGAACACAATTTAGTCCATAGCAATCCATTTCTACTTGATCTCAGTGGATCACTAAGTTCTAAGAAATGCTGAACGAGTGACCAGCTCCACGCACAAGCTGCAAGACATTCCCCAAATCCAGACAGCTCCAAGTTCTTATCAAGAGAGAAAACAGTAAGGGAGGTCAGGGACATTCAGGAGAAATTATGTGAACATACATAAACATCAGTAAGGCTGAGGAAATAGAAGTCTTTGGAAGCACAAAATAAAAGGATAAACACTGGTTTGTTCCACTATTTGCAGAAAGTTTCCTCAACCTTACTAACTTTGGCATATACTCAAGCTGGGTCTTCAACTACAGATGCACTGCTGGGCCTGTGTGGCTCCCTTGGTTGGGAGTCGTCCTGTGCACCAAAAGGTTGCTGGTTTGATTCCTGGTCCAGGCACATGCCTGGACTGCAGGCTGGATCCCATGTAGGGGGTGTGTAGGAAGCAGCCTATCGATGTTATACATCACATTGATGTTTCTCTCTTCTCCCTTCCTCTCTCTATAAAAATTAATAAACAATTTTTTAAGTATATTGCTAACATCCAAACTGGCTGTAAATAAATACTTAGGAGGGGAAACAAATAACAAGCTATTATGTGAAGACTTTCCAAATCATCTTTCAGAGGGACTTATAAAAAAATCACTAAAAATAGTTCCTGAATATTTTAAAAATTGATTTGGAATAAAGAGGCAGGTGAGTAGGCCACATTTCCACTCTTCGTCTGTTCTGTAATCTCATCTTTAAAAAATAAAACCACAGAACACTGCCTTACACAAAAAGTAGTATCTTAGATTTCTAATTTTTTCTTCCACCCCCCAATTTTTCTCATTTCTCTTTCATAATGACTCTGTGAGGAAAAGTGGAAGAAAAAGATGTGGAAAATGACATGGCTTGGAGTTAAGTATTATCCCCAAGATCACAAGCTAATTACCAAGGGAGTCGGAAAGAGAATGCAGGTCTTCTGACTTCTCAGTCAGCACTCTGCATTCTGGGGCTTAATAACGCTCAGAGCACTGAAACTACAATCTGGAAAAGTTCACTTTATTTAGCACCACAGGGATGTACACATATATAAATAAAATTAAATTTTCCACATAATCACAAGATGAAGTTAATCTGAAATAAACAGAATCCTGGCCACTTCTTCTACAATAAATATAACATATTTAAGCTATCCATCATCTTAAACTTCAGAAGCAAAATATTATTCACAAATTTATTTGGTGAGGCCAAATAACTGGGTAAACATAATAAAAGTTCAAAATAAGAAATTTCCAAAAGCAATAATGCAAGGCAAAATTTTGTTCGCATATTTATGACTTACAAATTAAATATTTCCTTGTTTTACCACTTTATATATGATGATAATATTTATTTGGAAAGTGGATAGATGGGGCATTACATTTTTTAAAAATCAAGTCTCTTACTTTTTAAATTAGTGAATCTATGATACAACTTTAAAAAACTCTAAATTCTGCAGCTGTTAATACCTTTTAATATCAGTCTGACGGGTACTTTTAAGATTCTATTAAAATGCTATCTAATATTTTACCAATACAACAAGGCATTACTAATAAATTACAAAATTACAATTCATAAGATACTGTTTAGACACTTGTAGTAATAAAAACAAAATTAACTATACCTAAAAATCACCTCAGAAGACTGCACTGTACAATGAATAATTTCAGGTTATAACTACAAATAATCACTACTCCATCTGATGAAAAGATTTTCTGAAAGGGGGATATTGGGATTAGATTTCTGTCTTGTATGGCTTGCATAATAGTGATTCTGAAATTGTTCTTCAAGGATGGCCACCTGACTTATTACAAGTCAGAATTAATTAATTCATTCTGCAACCTCTCATGTCAGTATTTGTTTAATCCCTGCTCTCCTAAAGCTGCAGTCACCAAGAATAAAATGTGAAGTACCTTGAAAACAATGACTGTTTAAAAAAACACACAAAAATGGATGCCTTTATATAATCTGAATCAACTAGAACTGTGGTGATAGACTAAGAACATTTATAAACCCACACAATGATCTAACAAAGGGAAAAAATCATTCCACTATACTGGAATTCACATATTCAGTAAAGCAAAAAATTTACTACATGAGATTCCAATCTGCAGGGTAAAGTATGAATACTCATAACACAAACTAAGGATCAATAATTTAGATCTGTAATTTGTAGGTGAGAGAGAGGGATGCCCACTTAATGGGCATATTAGCCACAGGCTCACTGCCCGGCTCCATGCTCCACCTTCCTCCTCTCCCCTAGTGAAGAATGACAGAATCATAATGGGGATGAAACAGAGAGAATGTCTGAAAATCACTGATCCAGAAGTAGAAACGTATATACAGTTCACATACCCCTCAAAATTGTTAATTAAAACAGTTATATATTCAAGAAAAAAATAGTTTTAAAAAGCAGTCTCTATTGAAGAGAAGCTTATAAATTATGCTAGCCTTAACTTCTGCATCAAACAGAATAGTATATGAATTACTCAACTCAAATATTTGATAAATTTGAATGTATAATTTTTAATGCAGTGCTAACTTCCTAATAAAATAATGGGTATCTCTAAGCAGCAAGTAAAAGGAAAGACAAGAATAATTAACCACATAATGAATGGAAGCTGACAGCAAGAACCAAATTTCAAAGTCAGAACTATCCTACAGGCAAACACAAACTAAGGATCAATAATTTAGATCTGCGATTTGTAGGTGAGAGAGAGGAATGCCCACTTAATGGGCATATCAGCCACAGGCTCACTGCCTGGCTCCATGCTCCACAGAATCATAATGGGGACCAGACAGAGAGAGAGTCTGAAAATCACTGATCCAGAAGTCGAAACTTACATACAGTTCACATATCCCCCCAAAATTGTTAATTAAAATAGTTATATAATCAAGAAAAAAAATGAGTTTTTAAAAAGCAGTATCTATTGAAGAGAAGCTTATAATTTAACCTATAATGGTTCTTGAATCCTTAAGTCTAGCACTGGCATGAATGATGTCTTGGGCATGCTGCACAGTGGGGTAGCTAATTCTGAGATGCCTACTAAGTTGATTATTGAAGGGTCTAATAACATTCTAAATGCCTAATATGCCTTAATTCCTGATATAAAAAAGTAAGTCCTCCCCAAGGAGTATCATGTGTTGTTGTTGTTTTTTTTAAAGAAATACATTGAACCAATAATTTACTGAGAATTCACAAAAGAATTTTTTTTCAGTTATCTCATGTAATACCACACAACCAAAACACAACAACAAAAAGAAAATATTACCTTTTATAGATAATGAAACTGATACACAGAGAGCTTATGTTATCCAAAGATACAAAGATAATAACTGGTAGAGGTGAGATTAATCCCCAGACAGCCTAATTCCAAAGTAATATCTTAATTTACTGCCTTATTCTGCTGCAGTAATTATGCAAAACATAATTATAATAGACACTCTTCTATAATTATTGTGTGCCTAGCACTGTTGCAAGCCATTTAGATATCTTAATTTAATTCTCACATCAACCCAATGAAGTCCAATCAACTGAGCCACACACAATGGCCAGGATAAGACTCACATGAATTTTAGATGGTAAAAAGGAAAGCCTTATATAGCAAGCATATTGATGAATGCCTATGGTTCTAATAAGATCAGCTTTGTTTTAAATTTTTAGCCTCACTACCTCTACCAGGGTGAACTTTGCGAAAGTTACTTAGCTTCTCTATCAATTTTTACAGAGAAAAACATGTACAAGTGCTCAACAAAACATGTTTCATTACTGTCGATACAAAACAATTTAATGTCTATTAACAGAAGAACAATCTGATAAAATGTGTATTCATACCTGAAATATCAGGAATGAGCTAGATTTATAGAAGAGCTGGTTCAAATGGACTTAACTGAATAAATTAACTAACCAATCAATGCATTATGATACCACTCCTATAAAAAATCTGTATGGTTGTGGACTCCAAGTCCATATCAGATGGGCAAAGAAAAATGTAGCTTTCTCTATAATGTTCTAACTTTTTAAAGGGAGGCTGCACTTATTACTTGTTAAACTACTTTTTTTATAAAAAAGAACCTGATGTCTTTGATCATAAATGTTAAATCCTTTCTTTTCTTTTATGACCAAACTAGAGGCCCGGAGCATGGATTAGTGCATTAGTGGGGTCCCTCAGCCTGGTCTGTGCCCTCTCACAATCAGGGACCCCTCGGAGGATGTTGGAATGCCGGTTTGGGCCTGAAGCAGCAGGCAGCCTGAGAGGAACCTGAGCCTGGGCCAGGATGAGCAGCAGGTGCTGCTCCCGCTCATCCTGGCCCACTGCACCTGCCAGTGCCGCTTGGTAGCACTGCTGTGGAGGTGGGAGAGGCTTGCATGGCCACAGCAGCTCTCGCCAGCCGTGAGCCTGGCTTCTGGCTGAGTGGCACTCCTGCAGTTGAGCATCTGCTCCCTGGTGGTCAGTGTACTGTATAGCAACCGGTCAACCAGTTGTTCAATCGCTTAGGCTTTTTTATACAGAGAGATGTAGAGAGAAAATGCTTACGCCTATAAATTGTTCCATGACATTTGCAAAATAATGACAACTGATGAAAAATAAAACATTATTTTAAAATGTTAACAAAAAGTACCAATGGTTGATTTATATTAAAGAGGAATCCACCTTTCTTTTTTTTCTCTCTTAACAAGTTCAATATTGAGAGACTCAGAATTCTGCTTTCAAATCTAATTTAGAAACATGAATCCTAACAAGAAAATAACAAAGTAAAACCCAGCATTAAAATGCTGACAAACATCTCTTACCTCACTTCCAACAGTATTTTGAAGTGATTTGATTGCACTTCTGATCATATTATTTATACCTGTTCAATTGTATTTTATTATTTTTTGTGGTGCCTTTTTTATACATTTTTTATTAATGTATTACATGTATACAAAGCTTTCCATTGCCCGCCCCCTCCCAGGAATACCCTAATCCCCCAGTGTCTTCTGTTCATTGGTTATGCTTATATGCATGCATACAAGTCCTTTGGTTGATCTCTTATCTACCCCACCTCTCCATAACTTCCTGCTGTAATTTGACAGTCTTTTTGATGCTTTATTGCCTTTGTATCTATCTTTTTGTTTATCAGTTTATAATGTTATTATCATAAATGAGTGAGATAATGTGGTTTTTCTTTCATTTACTGGCTTATTTCACTTAGCATAATGCTCTCCAGTTCCATACAGGTTGTTGCAAATGATAAGAATTCCTTCTTTTTTATGGCAGCATAGTATTTCATAGTATCTATGTACCATAATTTTCTGATCCACTCATGTCCTGATGGGCTCCTAGGCTGTTTCCAAATTGTAATTATTGTAAATTGTGCTGCTATGAACATAGGGGTGCATAAATACTTTCTGGTTTGTGTTTCTAGTTTCTTAGGATATATTCCTGAGAGTTGGATTACTGCTCAAATGGGAGTTCCATTATTACTTTTTTGAGGAAACTCCATACTGTTCTCCACAGTGGCTGCAACCATCTGCATTACCACCAGCAGTGCAGGAGGGTTCCTTTTTCTCTGCATCCTCGCCAACACTTGTCGTTTGTTGATTTGTTGATGATTGCCATTCTGACAGGTGTGAAATGGTATCACATTGTTGTTTTGATTTGCAACTCTAGAATAATTAGTGACTTTGAACATGTTTTCATGTGTCTCTTGGCCTTCCTTCTGTCATCTTTTGAAAAGGATCTATTTAGGTCTGATGCCCATTTTTTTATTGGATCATTTATCTTCCTTTTATTAAGTTGTATAAGTTGGCTATAGATGTTGGAGATTAAACCTTTATCAGTGATAACATTTGCAAATATGTTCTCCCATACAGTGGGCTTTCAATGTGTTTTGTTGATGGTTTCTTTTGCTGTGCAAAAGCTTTTTATTTTGAGGTAGTCCAATTTGTTTATTTTCTCTTTCGCTTCCATTGCTCTTGGAGCAGATTCAGTGAAGAAGTTCTTTCAGTATATGAGGTTGTGCTGCCTGTGGATTCCTGTAGTATTTTTATGGTTTCCCATCTTATGTTTAAATCCTGTATCCATTTTGAAGTTTATTTTTGTGTATGGTGTAAGTTGGTGGTCTAGTTTCACTTTTTTTTTTTGCATATGTCTGTCCAATTTTCCCAACCCCATTTATTGAAGAGACTGTCTTGACTCCATTGTATGTTCATGCCTCCTTTGTCAAATATTAATTGAACATTGTGGTTTGGGTAGATATCTGGAGTCTCTATTCTATTCCATTGGTCTATGTGTATGTTCCTGTGCCAGTACCAGGCTGTTTTGAGAACTGTTGCTTTGTAATATAGCTTGAAATCTGGTATTGAAATCCCACCTACTTTATTTTTCTTTCTCAGGATTGCTGTGGCTATTCGGGGTCTTTTTTGTTCCAGATGAATCTTTGGAGAGTTCTTCCTAGGTCTGTGAAATATGCCATTGGTATTTTAATGGGCAGTGCATTGAATCTATAGATTGCTTTGGGTAGTATGGGCATTTTAATGATGTTGATTCTCCCAATCCATGAACATGGTATGCTCTTCCACCTGTTTACGTCTTCCTCTATCTCTTTTTTGTAGTTTTCTGCGTATAGGTCTTAACCTCCTTAGTTAAGTTTATTCCTAAGTATCTTAATTTTTTTGGTGCGGTAGTAAATGGGATTGCTTTTTTATTCTCTCTTTCTGTAAGTTCACTATTAGTGTATAGAAATGCCATAGATTTCTTGGCATTAACTTTGTATCCTGCTACATTGCCAAATTCATTTATTAAGTCTATTAGTTTGGGGATGGAGTCCTTCGGGTTTTTTATGTACAGTATCATGTCATCTGCAAATAAGGACAGCTTTACTTCTTCTTTTCCAATTTGGATGCCTTCCATTTCTTCTTCTTGTCCAATTGCAATGGCTAATACTTCCAGTACTATATCGAACAGGAGTGGTGAGAGTGGGCATCCCTGTCTTGTTCCTGTTCTTAGGGGAAATAGTTTTAGTTTTTGCTCATTGAGTATGATGTTAGCTGTGGGTTTATCATATATGGCTTTTATGATGTTGAGGTATGATTCTTCTATTCCCACTTTGCTGAGAGTTTTTATCAAGAAAGGGTGTTGGATTTTGTCAAATGCTTTTTCTGCATCAATTGATATGACTGTGATTTTTACCTCTCAATTTGTTTATGTGATATATCACATTTATTGATTTGTGTATATTGTAGCATCCTTGCATTCCTGGGATAAATCCTACTTGGTCATGGTGTATGATCTTTCTGATGTACTGCTGGGTCCGATTTGCTAGAATTTTGTTGAGGATTTTGGCATCTATGTTCATGAGGGATATTGGCCTGTAATTCTCTTTCATTGTGTTGTCTTTATCTGATTTTGGTATTAGAGTGATGCTGGCTTCATAGAAGGTGTTTGGAAGTGTTCCTTCTTCTTGAATATTTTTGAATAGTCTGAGGAAGATAGGTTTTAATTCTTCCTTGAATGTTTGGTAAAACTCTCCTGTGTAGCCATCTGGTCCTGGGCTTTTGTTTGCTCGAAGCTTTTTGATGACTGCTTCATTTTCTTTCATAGTTATTGGCTTATTGAGATGTTTAGATTCTTCCTGATTGAGTTTTGGAAGGTTATATTTTTCTAGGAATATGTCCATTTCCTGCAGGTTGTCCAATTTGTTGCAATAGAATTGTTCATAGTATTTTTTTAACAATCCATTGTATTTTGGAGGGTATACCTGTTCAATTTTAAAGGAATGTGACACTTTACTTCTAATCTATATAGGAAGAAAATATATGAACTGAAATGGAAGCAAACAATCCCTGAACACTTCAGTACTGCATCTGGCAAGAGGCTGACCCTTAGACTGATGTTTAGGGAATAAAAAATGTAAGAAGTATCTTCTTAAGATTTAAGTTGATGTTAAGTCAAAAAAATTATTCAGAGAACTGAGAGTTGTTTGGCTCTAGAAGTGACAAAAGAAAAATACTTAATTATATTCCTTTTCTTTGTTTTCCACCAGAAAATTTAATAGAAGCCCTGCTATCTGACACGTTAGTAAGTCATCTAAAGTTGCCTTCCTAAATCAAATAATTCATATTATCCTAAAATATTTAAATGCCATTCACTCTGCAATCTTGTGATATAGAACAAGGCCTTTTCTCTGAGCATGAATCAGCGGGCTATTCTTTTTCTTTAAAAAACCACAGATGTAATTGTCTGTAATCTGCATAAAGAACAGTGAAAACTTTAAACCATTATGCAAATTCAACACAGGATCTAATTTTAATGATTCTCTCCAAAATCTTTTAACGTTATCTTGCCCACATTTAATTCGAGGGCAATTTTCTTTAGTGAAACCTTTACTGAATTTCTCCAAAGCACTCAACTTGGATTTTCATAGAATCTCTTCACTTTTAAGAACTTTCATTTCCCTAAATTCCTATAATAGTTGATTACATTGCATTATATTACAACAACCAGTACAATGCCATAAACAGATTTGGGGACCTACCTAAAGAACTTGGTATTAAAAACAAACAAAAACTTGGTAAGCCAGCAGCCCCACAGGTGAGCGCAGCAGTACACGGTCATCTTGGAAAGCTGCTCACCAGTTGTGAGCACCATGTGTTTTACTGAAGGTTTTAAGAGGGTTGGGTGCCCAGCAGTTAACTGGATATATGTGAGAAGAGGAAGTACCTCAGGACAGCATCTCTGTACTGTACCTCATGCAACTGTTAGGTTACATTTAGCAATCTGAATACAGTTGGGAATACAACCCCCTAAAAACCAGGTTGCACCTACTGGTTCTATGAACACTGAATAACTTCCCTGGGCCAGAAACAGGTGTTGGAGACAAATAATGAGCTATGTGGAGTCTCTCAACCATGGCAGTATTGAATTTGAGGCTAAAAGAGTAAAGGCTGTCCTGAACATTTGTAGGATTAAACTTTCTCCTACCCACTAAATGCCAGTTGCACCTTCCCTTGAGCTGGAACAATGTCCCCTGATATTGCTCAGTGTCCACTAGGGGGCAAACTTGCTCCTGGATGAGACCCACGAAGAGGATGAATCAGGAACTCTGGGTGTCTAGAAAACTTTGTTGGGACTCATAGAATTTCAATTCTTGAGATCTATCCAAGATCTTTGTTGCCTTGTGTGAAATTTAGAGAAATAACCTGTTAATGGCCAGAACTAGCTACATAATTCATAGGGCAAAATGAAAATATGGGTCCCTCATTCAAACACCATGAAGAACTTCCAGACAGCAACCACAGAGCATTAAACCCAGCACAGGGCCCTTTGCCTGCAGGGCCCTCAGCAACTGCAGAAGGTGCACATCTATGAAGCCAGCCCTGCCAAGGGCACCTAGCCAAGGGCAGGGCAGGAATTATAGCCTGGGATTCCTGGGGCTCCTTCCACTAAACCCGGAGTCACATTAATGTCTATGATATCTCACTGAGTCAAGAGGTTTGAATATTCAGGCTTCTAATTTGCCTTTTTATTTTACAGGTTCCTACTTTGTTTTATCACTCTTTTTTGTTGTTGCTGGTCCTCACCCAAGGAAATTTTTCCATTTATTTTTTGAGAAAGAGTAGAAGGGAGGGTGACAGAGAGAGAGAGAGAAACATCAATGTGAAAGAGACACATCAGTCAGATGCCTCCCACACACACCCCAATCAGGACGAGGGATTGAGCTTACAATCAAGGTAGTGCATGCCCTTGACCAGAATCAAACCCGGGACCCTTCAGTCTGAGGGCTGATGCTCTTTCCACTGAGCCAAACCAGCTAAGGCTTTGCCATACTTTTTCACTAGTGTTCTCTACATTAAGCAAAAATGTTGGACATAGTAATGAATTAACTTTTCACCTCATTTAAAAAAAAAAACACACACAGAGTTTTCAACACAAACCTACTAATCAGATTGACATTTGAAATGATAGGACCATGAAATCACTTGTGTTTTATGGAAAAAAACCCACAAAGAGCTTATTATACTTTATTATGCTTTATTGGTACCATCTGTCTCCTGTCTTTGCTAGAGAAAATATCAATGATGCTCTTTTTACCATTTGGGAACAGCTACTCTCTCCTCAAAAGTTATGTGTGGCAATGAATTAATTCATGACCATTTACTATAAAATGGTAGAATGTGTGTCACTTAAAAAGACGGGGTTTATGTCTATTGCATGTGTATGACCCCAGAGAACCCAAAAATCTAGACTGAATACAGTATCTTCAATTTGGTCTTACCTGCTAAAGATCATTAGGTCACACTTGACTGCCTTTCCTTTCTTTCCCTTTGTCTTTTTTTCACATTCTTCCCCATGTAAACAAGCAGGCAGTGCTAGCTAGGCCACACCTGAGTAGGTGGTTAGTCCTTTGGCTCAGTAATGTTCAAAACAACCAGCACAGGATTCCCAACAAGTGCTTGGAGTTCAGCGTTACCCTCCCAGAACAGGAAGTGCCATGGTCACACTTCAGCAGGCAGGCAGTGCTCCCTGGAAACTGGGACAGAATGACAGGGCTGGGAGAAGCATTCGCTAGAGATCTGTGACAGAAGGTGCCACTTCTAATTCTGTGCTCTCCGGTTTCTAAGTTCAAGGATGTTGGTGAGAAAAATCCCCTCAAAAGAGACTTCTAAGATCCTTCAGACATAAGGAAAAGCTAACAAAAATGCAGTGACAGTTACAATAAAAATGTTTATGAAAATTGTATATCAATTGTATGTATACACACACACACAAAGGATAACTTCTAAGAAACTATGTGCAAAGTGTGTAGCCCAAATCATAAAGTGGTTTTACTACACAATAGGAAGGGAAGGAGTAAAATGAACTGTTTTCTACACAGGCTGAATGAGGTCTACAATTCACAGAAGAGTGAAGAGGGATGATTAGTGTTCTTTAAGTGCAGAGGATCTTGTTTATTACCCTCTTCCTCATGCCCAGAATGTTGTAGGCAACAGAGAAATATTTATTGAGTTGAATGAAATAGGTTATCGCATCAAGTAAGGAGAGGGGAAAAAAACCGAACCGGTGTTTTTCACAAACTATAGCGGAATACACTGGCACCCAGTGGAATCGAATCTGGCTTCTCATTACTTATATGAAACCTACTTTTAAAAATGCAAAAGGTGCCCAGCTTGTGTGGCTCAATGGTTTAGCATTGACCTATGAATGCGGAGGTCATGGTTTGATTCCCACTCAGGGCATATGTCTGGGTTGTGGGCTCCATACCCAGTGTGGGGCATGCAGAAGGCAGCCAATCGATGATTCTCTCTCATCACTGATGTTTCTATCTCTCTCTCCTTCTCCTCTCTGAAATCAGTAAAAATTGATTTTAAAAGTAAAATAAAAATAAATAAATAAAAGTGCAAAAGGTGCACAAATCAGTTACTTTGATCACATCCTTGGTGTAAGCTAAACCTCAATAAGAATAGTTTATAATGTGCCTGGCACTGTTCTCACAGCTTTGCCATTAAGCCATTCAATCTTCGAAGTGATTTTTGAGACAGAAATTACAATAACCTCCATGCTACAGAAGTGGGAACTGAAACACAAAGGGGTCGACTAAATCACCTGAAGTTGTGCGGCTGCGATTACAATCAGGCAGTCTGGTTCCAGAGCCCGTGCCTCTTCATACGCCACACATATAAAGAAAACTACAGGAATGAACAAACCGGATCCTGGAAACGCTGCTCTACTATTTTACTCAGAATTATAAAGTCATAATTTCACAAATCTCAGAAAAGACTAAACTCTCCTTTATGAGGCCAATAAAAACGAAGGTTATCCTTTGCTAAGTTTTATAGCAAAACAAGATTAATGATTTGTTTTTCAAGAGAGGGGAGAAGATCCTTTTGCTTGTTTTTTTATTATGGTCTATGACTTCCTTTGCTTCTTTTAACATATCTTTAAACAGTCTTTCCTAAACTCTCCCAAAAAATGAATTGTAGCAAGAATTTGTGCATTTTAACCTCAGCTCCTTCCCAGAAACGATTTTTCGTTGCGGCTTCTCTGAAAGGGACCATTGTAAACAAATACTGAGTCAACTCCAGACCCTCTGGTACTTTCTAAGAGCCATCTTGGGACTTCAGCAGGGCCTCCGCAGTGGCCTCCGCTCCTCTCAGACCGCCAGGCTTAGGGGATTGCTTAAACTGTATGCTCAGGATGCTTAACAAAAGAAAATATTACATGGTAATATGATGTTTAAAGAAAATGTCTTCATTTTTTATGCTTAATCCTTACAGAAGTAAGAAAAGCAGTGTGGGTCACTATGGTAGTTGTGTCTTCCAAATATTTAGCTCTTTTTAAAAAAGATATATATATATATATATATTGATTTCAGAGAGGAAGAACATCAATGATGAGAAAGAATCATCTATTGGCTGCCTCCCCTGCACACCCCTGACTGGGGATCCAGCCTGAAACCTAGGCATGTGCCCTGACCAGGAATGAAACAGTGAGCTCTTAGTTCATAGGTCAATGATCAACCACTGAGCCACACCAGCCAAGCACAAACATTTATCGCTTAATAAGGGCTATCTAAGTACTTAGAGCCACCATCAATCCCCACAGATATTAAAGCAGACAGCTCTCTAGATACAAAACACCGAATTTGTAGGTAACACCTACTATGTCAGAAAACCTGTGGAAACCGCTGCAAAGTATTAATCTCAGAGACTGACCAGGAGGTTGTAATAGAGAAACCTGCTAATTTAACATTGAATAATTTCAAAAATTGGCCCTGCCCCTGTGCCCCAACGGAAGGTCCCTGTCTGGGGTAAGATTAGGCCAGAGGGGCCCTGATTCTCTCAGGCCTATGCCTAGGTGAAGGAAAAGCAGGTAGTAAGTGAACATAGGGAGGACAGAGAGAGGAAGAAGAGAGCAATGGTACACAAATAGCACATGATGCATAATGTGATTCAACATCGTGATGCAACGTTTATGTACCTTACAAAGTGATCACCTCGACAAGTCTAGTAACTTGCCCCACAAAATTATGATATTGACTATATAGTCCCTACGCTTTACAATGTATCCCCATGACTTATTTTACAACTGCAAGTTTGCACCTCTTAATGTTCTTTACCTTTTGCCCATATCCCCCGCCCTACCCTCTGCAACCATCAGTTTATTTTCTGTATCAATGAATCATTTGTTTTGTTTGTTCATTTATTTTGGTTTTTAGATTCCACACGAGTGAAATAAAATGGCATTTGTCTTTCTTTATCTTATTTCACTTAGCATAGTACCTTCTAGGTCCATCCATGTAGTTAAAAAGGTTCCACTATCTGTGTATATACACCTTACCCTTTTTTAACTATTCATCTATCCCTGGACACCTAGCTTGCTTCCATAGATTGGCTATGGTAAATAATGCTCCAATGAACATACAGGTGCATATATCTTTTGGCATTCATGTTTTTGTTTTCTTGGGACAAATACTCAGAAATTGAATTGCTGGTTGTACGATAGCTCTGCTTTTATATTCCTGAGGAACCTCCATACTCTTTCCATAGTGGCTGCACTAGTTTACATTCCCACCAGCAGTATGAGGGTTCCCTTTCCTCCCTATCCTCAAGAACATGTTATTTGTTTTCTATTTGATAACAGCCATTCTGACAAGTGTGAGGTGATACTTCATTGTGGTTTTGATTTGCATTCCCCTGATTATTAGTGATGTTCAGCAGTCTTTCACATATCTATTGGCCATCTGTCTATCTTCTTTGGAGAAATGTCTATTCAGGTGCCCTGTCCATTTTTTAATCAGATTGTTTGGGTTACTTTGATATTGTGATGTATGAGTTCTTTATATATGTTGGATATTAATACCTTATCTCATATTTGCAAATATATTCTCCTATGTATTAAGTTGCCTTTTTTGTCTGATTTATTTTTCTGTGCAAAAAAGCTTTTAGTTTGATGTAATCCCATTTGTTTTTGTTTTTCTTATCTATGCCTGAGGAGACATAGCCAAAAATATACAGTATATATATTGCTAAGAGTTTACTTACTACCAATGTTTTCTCTAAGAATTTTATGAAGTCTTCCACTTAAGTCCTTAATCTTTTTAATTTTTGTGTATGCTGAAAGTGGTCCATTTTCATAATTTTGCATGTATTAGTCCAATTTACTCAACACTGTTTATTGAAGTGACTGTCTTTTCCCCATTGTGTATTCTTGCCTGCTTTGTCATAGATTAATTGACCATACAGGCAAGGATTTATTTCTGGGCTTTCTATTGCGTTCCATGGATTTGTGTGTCTGCTTTTATGCAAGCTCCATATTGTTTTATTGCTATAGACATTCATTTTGAATTCAGAGTGTGTGATACTTCCAACCTGTTCTTTTAAAACATTTGGTAGCTCTTAAGGGTCTTTTGCAGTTCCATATAAATTTTGGGATTGTTCTAATATTATGAAAAATGCCACTGGCATTTTTATAGGAATTGCACTAAATTTGTGGACTGCTTTAGGTAGTATGGACATTAAAACAGTTTTAATTTTTCCAATGCTTGGGCACAATATATCCCTCCATTTATTTGTGTCATCAATTGTTTTCATCACCTTATAATTTTCAGAGTACAGCTCTTTCATATCCTTGGATAGTTCATTATTACTGTGTAGGAACTCAACATATTTCTGTATATTAATTCTGTATCCTCACCATTAGTAATAGTTTTTTTGTTGTTTCTTAAGGTGTTCTATATACAATATCATGTCATCATCTGCAAATAGTGTGTTTTCATTCTTCCTTTCCAATTTAGATGCCTTTTATTTCTTTTTAATGTCTGGTTGCTATGGCTAAGATTTCTAATACTATGTTGAATAAAATCAATGAGAATGGGTATCTTTGTCTTGCTCCTGATTTAGAGAAAAAACTTTCTATTTTTTCACCATTTTCAAGAGTAAACTGTGGGTATATCATATATTGCTTTTATTAGGTTGAAGTATGTTCCCTCTATACATACTTTGCGGGGAGTTTTTATCGTAAATGGATGTTAGATTTTTTCAAATGCTTTCTTTACATCTACTAAGATGATCATATGTTTACTGTGGTTTTATTAATGTGTATATACTGTTGACTGGCAAATATTAAAACATTCTTGCATCCCTGGAATAAATTTCACTTCCTGATGGTATAGGATCCTTTTAATGTATTGTGAAATTTGTTTTAATATTTTGTTGAGAATTTTTGTGTCTCTGTTCATCAGGATATTGCCCTGTAGTTTTCTTCTTTTCTCTCCCTTTCTCTCTCTCTCTCTTTCTCTCTCTCTCAGGATCTTGTCTAATTTTGGAATCAGGGTAATGCTGGCCTCGAGGAATGAGTCTGGAAGCATTTGTTCCTCTTCAATTTTTGGAATATTTTGAGAAGAGTAAGTATTAATTCTTCTTTAAATGTTTAGTAGAGTTAACCTATGAAGCTGTCTGGTCCTGTACTTTGGTTTGTGGGAGGTTTTAATTACAGAGTCAGTTTTGATACCAACAATCAATCTGTTCACATTTTCTGTTTCTTCCCAGTTCAGTCTTGGAAGGTTGTATGTTTTGAGGAATTTATCCATTTCTTCCAGGTTGTCCAATTTGTTGGCATATAATAGTTCATAATATTCTCTTATTTTCCCTTGCATTTGTGTTGTCACTTGTACTTCTTTCATTTCAGAGTTTATTTATTTGGCCCCTCTCTGTTTTTTTCTTGATGAATCTGAGTAAAGATAATAGTTGTCATTTATTTCCGCTCTGATCTTTATATCCTTCCTTTTACCAACTTTGGGTTTTCATCTGTTCTTCTTTTCATAGTTCCCTTAGATGCTTTTGATGAATCTCATAGATTTTGGAGCACTGTGTTCCTATTTTTATTTGTCTAAAAGTGTTTTTTTTTTTATTTCTTGTTGACCCACTGATTGTTTAATAGCATGTTGTTTATCTATCTTACAAAAACAGATCCAGAGACAGAGAAGAATTGATCAAACCATCAAACTTCAGAGGGAAGGTAGGGAAGGGTGGGGGTAAGGGGAAGCAATCAACCAAAGGACTTATATGCATGCATATAAGCATAATTTGAATGCATGCATATAAACATATAAGCATGCATATAAGACACAGACCCCAGGGGGGTGAGAGTATGAGTAGGTGGGTGGGGTGGGACAATGGGGGCATAAGGACACATATGTAATACCTTAATCAATAAAAAAAAAGCATGTTGTTTAGCCTCCATTTATTTGTGTTTTTTCTGATATATGATTTCTTTTTCATATTGTTGTCGTCAGTCAAGATACTTGATATGATTTCACTCTTTATTGAGACTTGTTTTGTGGCCTAACATGATCTATCTTAGAGAATGTTTCATGTGCACTTGAAAGAAATATGTATTTGGCTGTTTTGGGATGGAATGTTTTTTATATTATCTATTAGGCCCATCTGTCTTAATGTGTTGACTAAGGCCAATGTTTCCATGTTGACTTTATATCTGGATGATGTATCTATTGATATGTCAATGTTAAAGTCTCTTATTGCTGTATACCTGTCAGTGTTTTCCTTTGTGCCTATTAATATTTGCTTTAAGTATATAGGTACTCCTAATGTTGGGTACATACATGTTTACAAGGGTTATATGGTCTTTTTTAATTGACCCCTTTGCCATTATATAATGACCTTTGTCTCTTAATACAGTCTTTGTCTTAGAGTATACTTTGTCTGATATAAGTACAGCTGACATGTATAAGTTGGTCCCACACAGTTCAAACTGTGTTTTTCAAGGGTCAATTGTATTTCTAATCTGCAGCTGGAAATCTGCCTTTGAAGAGGCCTAAGTTATAATTGAAGTTTTGATTATGTGGCCAGTCAGTGCCCCTATTCCCTATGCTGGTCATGGTCAACTGTGTAGATACCCTAACTTTCTTTTGGTTTCTGTTTTCATGAAATATTTTCTTCTATACTTACACTTTCAGTCTGTGGTTATGTGAAATGGGTCTCTTGTAGGCATCATATACATGGGTCTTCTGTGTATGTGTGTATGTGTGTGTGTGTGTGTGTGTGTGTGTGTGTGTATTTGAATCCATCCAATGACTCTATGCCTTTGATTAAAGAATTTAATTCATTTACTAGTACATTTAAAGCTATAAGTGATAGATATGTACTTACTGCCATTTTGTTCATTGTTTTCTGACAGATTTGTAGTTCCCTTTTTCTTCTCCTGCTTTCTTTCTTTATGGTGGATAAGTTCTTATAGTGTTATGCTCAGGTTCTTTTGTCCTGAAAACCTGAACATAATACTATAGGTTTTTGTTTTGTGGTTATCATGGGGCTCACACACATAAAAGCCCCTCCCCTCTCTCTCTCTTTATACACACACACACACACACACACACACACACACACCACCATCATCATCATCATCCTATCTAATAAAAGAGTAATATGAAAATTGACCACATACCCACAAGCCAATCAGGAGCAAATATGTAAATTAATACAACCAAGATGGCTGTGGCCACAAAGGAAGCAGTAGGCTTGGGTTTCCCTGGCAATGGAGGAAGCCAAGTTTTCTGCACACTCTGGCCAGCCCAGGCCTCCACTCAAGGCTACAAAATTTTAATTATAGACGATAAATAAATCCAACAAAAGTGGCTGCAGCCTCGGAATGAGCAGGAGGCTTGGCTCCGCTCCAGGCTACAAAGTTTCAGTTGTAGAAGATAAATAAATCCCAGGTACCAGGGCCTCTGCTTGGGTCCCCAGGGAGTGTGGCCAGCCTGCAAACCACCACAGGCCCCTTGCCCAGGCCACTCCATGCCCCAAGGGAACCCATATCCTTATCCAGGACACCCTTCAGGGCAAACCAGCCAGCCCCCACCCATGTACCAGGTCTCTATCCTATCTAATAAAAGAGTAATATGCAAATTTACTATCACCCCAACACACAATATGGCTGCCCCATGTGGTCAAAGATGGTTGCTCCCATGTGGACACAAGAAGGCCACTACAAGATGGCCAGCAGGGGAGAGCTGTTAGGAGGGACCAGGCCTGTAAGAGAGGACAGTTGGAGGCAGTCAAGCCTGCAGGGAAAGGCAGTTAGGGGTGACCAGACCAGCAGAAGAGAAAAGTTGGGGGTGACTGGGCCTCCAGGAAAGGGCATTTAAGGGGGGGGCAGGCTTGCAGGGAAGAGCAGTTGGGGGGACCAGGCCTGCAGGGGAGGACAATTAGGAGTAACCAAGCCTGCAGGGGTGACCAGGCCTGCAGGGGAGGGCAGTTAGGGGCAAACAGGCTGGCAGGGGAGCAGTTAGACATCAATCAGGCTGGCAGGGGAATGGTTAGGGGGTGATCAGGCTGGCAGGTAGAAGTGGTTAGGGGTAATCAGGAAGGCAGTCACGTAAGCAGTTGGGAGCCAGCAGTCCTGAATTGTGAGAGGGATGTCTGACTGCCTGTTAGGCCTGTGTAGGCCCAATACAGATTGGAGAGGGAGCAGGCTGGGCTGAAGGACACCCCCCACCCCATGCACAAATTTTGTGCACTGGTCCTCTAGTATGAATCATAATGTCTCCTTTTTAGGGTTGTTTTAAGAATCAGAGAGAGAAAATATGTGTGTGTGTGCATGTATGTGTGTGCACACATTTACAAAAGTAAACATTCAGTAAATATTAATCACTAATAATATTTTCACAGTAGTATTATTCAAATATAAATAATGAATGTTAAGATAAAATTACAGAAGGTCTCTGCTTTTTATACAAAGTTGGTTTTGAAAGTCTCTGCCTTCCCTGCCTTAGAAAAGCACCATTATTGGGTTCAGTTCTCTAAAAAAATAATTTTGCCAGTTTATTTTATTCTGAGGCTTGTGTAGTAAAAGTCATTTTCAAGGAAATATCAGGGGGAAAAAACTATATTAAAAATGTGAGACAGGCACACATCGTTTTATTGTACTTTATAGATGTTGAGTTATTTACACATTGAAAACTAGGCCCTTCACCAAAAAAAAGATTAAGACTCATTTTACCACCACACAGATTTTATTGCACTGTTCTGGAACTAAACCCTCAATACTCAGAGATATGCCTAGACAGCAATTTACTGTTTTACCTCCATAAATCTAGCAATTTTCTCCTACACATTTCCTTATTGAAGGCTTCTACACTTTAAGCACTATAGATTCTGGGTAGTTAACTTCAATGTAGAATGAACTGAGTGTTCAGTAAGATACTGATTAAATACTGCTTAGTGGTTAGACCAACGGGTTTAGAGAGCCTGGGATAGAGTGGTCAAGGAAAATTAAAATTAATGGTATTTGACCACTCTATCTCTTAAATACAAAGTGAATGTAAAACATTTGGGGGGGGGGGGAAGGAGTGATTCCTTTTATTTTGATACAGGAAGATTTTTTCTGATATTTGTACACAGATAAGTTTCTTCCCAGAGCACATGGAATGGCTATACTAGTATATTATGATTCTAGAGCTCATCGATGGAATGTTACCACTAAAATGTCTCTACACCAGAGTGGCATACGTGTCCACACCTCTGACACTCAGAAAACTGGGTTTTCTTCAGGATCTTCTCTAACCTTCTCCAAAGACCTTTAAAGGGCACAGCAATTTGTCTTTTCAGGAGGAAAATAAAATCTCCAGACAATGGCTTTATTGACAATGCAGACTATCACCTGTGCTGAATGATGGATTTAGTGTTCAGCTGGAAATGAACTACCCTGAAATAGCAATTTAAGAACTATATTCTTTTTTGAAATGACTACTTTATTAGGTTTCTCCTCCCGCCATCCCACCAACAAATTTGCTTGCATTAAGTACAGAGCATTGACAAACAGCATGAACTTCACAATGTGTTGGGGGAAAAGAAAACTTTGACACAATCAAGATGCCCCCAGCCTGGATTTCTTTTTATGAGATATGGATTTAAGTGCATCCTGGGCAAGAGAACAGAAAGATAAACATTCAAGTATTACCTATCAGCTTACTAGGACAATTTGGATTTTCAATATAAATCAAGAAAAAATGGCTTAAAAGCCTTCAGGTGAGCTGAAAACATTTCCTTACTCCAAGAGCATGCTAAGCAAATTCTCCTCTGTGCTGTTCTTTATCCCCATGTAGGAAGGGAATTGATGACATTTTAAAGTAAAATCCAAGGACTATTCCAATTCTGTTTAAGATTTTTAAAGTCCTCTGAGATTTAGAAAATAGAAGGCAACCTTTATTTAAATCCATGTTGGGTTAAATAAAGCTTCTTTTAAATAAGTTCTCACACTTAAGAAAATCAATTTTACCAAAAACTGAATAGTTAAAATTATTTTAATACTAGAGGCCTGGTGCATGGATTCATGCACTGGTGGGGCCCCTCAGCCTGGCCTGTACCCTCTCACTATCCAGGACCCCTCAGGAGATGTTGGCCTGATCCCCCTTGGCCAGCCCAAGGGACCCCACTGGTGCATGAATCTTCTAGTATGCATATAAGATCTTTTTTTTTTAATTAAATCTTTATTATTCAGATTATTACATTTGTTTCTCTTTTTTCCCCTCCATAGCATCCCTCCACCCAGCTCCCACCCCTCCCTCTGCCCTTAGCTCCCTCCCATTGATCTCATCCATAGGCGTATGATTTTTGTCCAGTCTCTCCCTGTACACCCCTCACCCCTTCCCAACTGAGAATTATCAGTCCACTCCCTTTCTGTGCTCCTGATTCTATTATATTCACCAGTTTATTCTGTTGATCAAATTTTTAATTCACTTAATTTTTAGATTCACTTGTTGATAGATATGTATTTGTTGTTCATAATTTTTTGGCTTTTACCTTTTTCTTCTTCCTCTTCTAAAAGAGTACCTTTCAGCATTTCATATAATTCTGGTTTGGAGTTGATGAACTCCTTTAGCTTTTTCTTATCTGTGAAGCTCTTTATCTGCCCTTCAATTATGAATGTTAGCTTTGCTGGATAGATTATTCTTGGTTGTAGGTTCTTGCTATTCATCACGTTGAATATTTCTTGCCACTCCCGTCTGGCCTGCATCGTTTCTGTTGAGAAATCAGCTGACAGTCGTATGGGTGCTCCCTTGTAGGTAATAAACTGTTTTTCTCTTGCTTCTTTTAATATTCTCTCTTTGTCTTTTGCTCTTGGTATTTTAATTATGATGTGTCTTGATGTGGTCCTCTTTGGATTCCTTTTATATGGGGTTCTGTGTGCTTCCTGGACTTGTAAGTCTATTTCTTTTACCAGATGTGGGAAGTTTTCAGTCATTATTTCTTTAAATAGGTTTTCAGTATCTTGCTCTCTCTCCTCTTCTGGCACCCCCACAATTCTGATGTTGGTACGCTTAAAGCTGTCCCAGAGTCTCCTTACATTATGTTCACATTTTTGGATTCTTTTCTCTTCTTGCTTTTCCAGTTGAATGTTGTCTGCTTCTTTATATTTCAATTTTTTTACTTGATTCTTGCCTTTCTCTAGTCTGCTGTTAGGACTCTGTATAATATTTTTTATTTCAGTCAGTGCATGTTTAATTTCTATTTGGTCCTTTTTCATCTCCTCTTGGGTCTCACTAAATTTATCCATCTTTTCTAGCATATTCTTGAAAAACCTTATAAGCATGGTTTTGAACTCTATATCCAGTCGTTTTTTTTCCTCCATTTCATTTGTTTGTGATCCCTTCCCTTGTCTGGGCATTTTCCCTATGCCGGGGAAACTTCTGTGTTGGATTCAGCCTTATGATAGCAGACGCAAAGCCGCAGAAGCCTCTGTTGAGCTTGGGAGGGGTGGAGTCTCAGGGCTTAAGGGACCGCCTTGCCTTCCAGTCGGCCCCGCCCTCCATGGCCCCTGAGTCTCACGTGACTGGGTAATGGCTGGAGCGGTCCTTGTGCACGCCCGTGGTGCCTCTAACCGCTGCCTTTCCAGCTCCCCTGCGCACCAGGACCACACGAGTCTAGGTCCCCAGGGTTTTGCCCGAAACAGGGGCCCAGTGGAGTCAGAAGTGGCACAGTTGGGAGGGTCTGTCTCCCGCCCAGTCGCGAAAGTTAGCGGCACAATCAGCAGTCTGTCCTCCGCGCAGCACCGTGCGCGTGCGAGACCGGACCTGATCTTCTGCGACTCCCCTAAATTTCCATGCACCTCTCCCTTTTCACAGTCCAAACTCCCCCCGTATGAGTTTCGGCTGGATCTGGGGTTTAGTGTCATAGGATAAGGGGTTCAATGCCGTTGGGAGTCTCCGTTTCCCTCCCGCCAGGAAAGCCAGCCCAGTACTCCGGCACCCGCTCTCTCAGCGCGCGTGTCTCCCTACCTCAGCTTTTTGCAGCTCCTCTGGGTCTCTGTGAGCCCCTCTCTTTCCTTCTAGTTGTAGAACTTCCACTCAGCCAGCTTTCCTGTGGTTCTGGATGATGTCCGTTCTGTCTTTTAGTTGTAGTTTTGAAATTGTTGTGCGAGGCAGCAATGTAGGTGTTTACCTATGCCGCCATCTTGGATTCCTCCATATAAGATCTCTGGTTATTTTCTTTCCACCTTCCCCTCTCCTCTCTTCCCTCTGAGATTCATCAGTCTGTTTCATGTTTCCATGCCTAAGCATTGAGTGTTTGCCCCCCTGGTGGTTAGTGTGTGTCATTGCTACCGGTTGAACGGTTGAATGGTCTTGAATAGTCGGACAGTTGCTTAGGCTTTTCTATATATAGATTTGTTTGGCTAACTACCCAGGGCCTGTTGATTCAGGAATAGAAAATTAAAGCCGCTTTTTACTTGACCTTTTGTTTTACCCTACTACTTACCATGGCAATGTATAACAGCCTCATATTTTGACAATTTTTGCAATTTTGTAACAGCCTTGGGAATATTAGATATAGAAATACTTTCTCTGCCTATATTCATAATATTGGAATCATCTCACTGAGAAACAATCTGTTGCTATTTATTTCAAGTTTACCCAATAAATTACATGTATTACTTTGGGTCAAACAACACTGTGCCACCACATGAAGAAAATACAAGCAAAACTACCATAAATACTGGGAAAAAAATGACTCCTTTTCATCTAAGTGCATATGTCAACTGCAATAAGCACCCAACTGCAATGCCATTATGCTGGAATTAGATTGCTAAGGAAACTTTTGGAAGGATTTCTATCAACATATAATAAATACCTGCTCTTTCCACCTCTCTGCGGAATATGATTTGTTGAAATGGCCACAAGCAATATCTGGTCCCAGAAAAAGAAAATGACTTATGAAAAAACAAGACTTGATGACATAATTGCAAAATTAAGGTAGGAAAAAAGAAAGATGCAGCTATCTCAACAGACATGACCCCAAAGAGCTAGAAGTAAAACACATCAAACTGTAACTGAACTCACAGGATGGTCTTGAATAAATGCTCCTCCCTACAATGTTCTTCCTCTCCCATCTGCAGACTGAACTACGGACCAAGGGAAAACACAGTCACTTTCACCCAGATTCTGAGCCCATTGGTTGATGAAATTAAACAACACAAATCTTGTTGAATAGATGAGTGTTCTAAGTAATAACTGTGACCTAAGTAATATTAACTGTTAAAAAAAAAAAGCCCAGTCTGCATGGCTCAGTGGTTGAGCATCAACCTATGAACCAGGAGGCCACACTTCAATTCCCAGTCAGGGCACAATGCCCAAGTTGTGGGCTCAATCCCCAGTAGGGGAATGCAGGAGGCAACCAATCAATGATTTTCTCATCATTGATATTTCTATCTCTCCCTCTCCCTTCCTCTCTAAAATCAATTTTAAAAATATTATTTTTTAAAAAGATATATGAGTAGACAAAAGTAGGTTTTGCAGTTGTGAACAAGGAAGAGTTCAGCAGAAACTGGTTTGGTTCAGTGGAAAGAGCATCGGTCTGCAGACTGGGGAGTTCCAAGTTTGATTCTGGTCAAGGGCATGTACCTTGGTTGCGGGCACATCCCAGTAGGGGGTGTGCAAGAGGCAGCTGATTGATGTCTCTCTCTCATCGATGTTTCTAATTCTCTATCCCTCTCCCTTCCTCTCTGTAAAAAATTAATAAAATATATTTTTAAAAAGAGTTCAGTGTTGTATTAGTTATTAATTATTGTATTATTTCCCATACAAATAACTGTAAGCCTAACTTTTGCCCACCCCTGTATATACACTCTATGTGTGCATGAGTGTGTGTGTTTGTGTATGTGTGTGTGTATGTGTGTATATTTGTGTGTATACTTTTTTAAAGATGGGACACTCAAAAAAACCATTTTCCTTTAAAAAAGAAAAAGGCTCATGTACATTTTTAAGACGCCTGGATCGACCCGGTCCTATAGACAACAGGCTGGGGGAGGCTGCACCCCATGCCCGGCAGTCGGCATCAGTTGTCTCTTGCTTGTTCCCTTTACCCAAAGGGGTACTGAGGCTGCCCTGGCAACCACATTCTCCCCAAACACTGCTTCTTCTTTCCCTGCCTTGGTGCCGTGGCTCACACATCAACTCTGGATATTTCTCTAGGGCAGTTACGAAGTAGCAACGAAAATAATTTTATTGTTGGGGGTCACCACAACATGAGGAACTGCATTAAAAGGACGTGGCATTAGGAAGGTTGAGAACCACTGCTCTAGGGAGAGAAAGCTTACCTTGTTGATTTTTTCCCTCTGATGAGCCTGCTCTAAAATACCCAATGCAGAGCAGGGAAAGTGTGGCCGAGAGGGTGACTCTGTAAGCCGTTCCCTATGCCCTGCCCTAGGCATTGCTTCTAAGGCAGAACCTTTGCTTTCCTCTCACCTCAGCCTAGGATAAGAAACTGAAGCCAAGGAAAAAACAAAGGGTAACTGTGGTGATCATTTCACAGCATATACATATATAAAATTAGGTTGTACACCCAAACCTAATATAATGGTATGTGTCAATTAGATCTCAATTTTTTTTAAAAAAAGGAAACTGAAGAGAGTGCTAGCAAACCAGGTGCTATAAAGCATATGAATACACAACTTATTTATAGATTCTTCCCTACCATTGTCCTGGGAAGAAGCCTATCTCTTTGGTTTGATTTTACTTTCCTTATTGTGGGAGAAAATTCCTAACTATTTTGAACTAAAGCTGCCGACAAGGACTCCCTGCCCTACATGCCCAGTAAATTACAAGAGGACCATCTCTCTTTAGTAAAATAGGCAGACACAACTTTTAATATCTTGCCTAAAGAATTCGCCCAGGACAGAAATTCCAAAACACTGTAAGTTAATGTCTACCAAAATGAGGGATGCATATCTTGGGGCATGTACATAACAGCATGATGGAACACATAAAAACAATGAATAAACACTGAAGATATTCAGAAAAAAACATTTTTAGAGTCAAGAAAACAGTTCAAGAACACAATACAAACTTGTATCCATTTCTAGGAGAAAGCATAAGAATTCACATAAATGCTGAGCTTCCTGCAGCTGCCTTGGGCAGTGGTACCCAGGGCCCCGAGAGACTCTCTCCATGCACTTTTGAAGCTAGTGGAAATGTTTGCACATTATTGCCTAAAGTAAAACCTATATCTCTGTCAGGTTTCTTCTTCTGGTGTACATACAAATCATGACTCTATTAGTTATCTAGGCAACATAAAATAAACTAGAAGGACAAACCATAAGAGATTAGCTACAGCCGAAACCGGTTTGGCTCAGTGGATAGAGCATTAGCCTGCAGAATGAAGGGTTCCAGGTTCAATTCGCATGTACCTGGGTTGTGGGCACATCTCCGGTGGAGAGCGTGCAGGAGGCAGCTGATCGATGTCTCTCTCTATCGATGTTTCTGACTTTCTATCCCTCTCCTTTCCTCTCTGTAAAAAATCAATAAAATATTATAAAAAAATTTAAAAAAAGAGATTAGCAACAAAATGATGGAAAGACTATATTGTGTATTCAAATTTGCTTTTGATTCTAAAAGTAGTAATCATGCCCCTACTAATTCAAAGCTTAGTCTTGGCAACCTGAGATTAATAAAAATAAATAGACTTACAGCTAGGTCTTAAAAATCTAGTACATGTACATTTTATAACTATTATCAAAATTTCCAAGAAAATAAATTTAGTTCACTTAATGGTACATAGAATTGTGCACCTGCTGTTCCCTCTGCCTGGATCACTGTTTCCTTCAGTTCTCTGCATTGTTGATTCTTTCTCACCCAACAAATTCACCTCCTCAGAGAAGTCTTTGCTAACCATCCCAAAGAGAGTAGCCTGTCTTCCGTCCTGCTATAAATGTGACTACCCTGTTTGTTTCCTTCAAAGACATTACCACAATTTGAGTTACTGATAATCATTTCCTTTTTTATCATGTGTGTGCCTCTTTCTAACAGAATGAATCAGAACCTCGTCTATCTTATTTATCGCCACATCTCCATCTCTATTTTCACTCAATAAATATGTGTGAATGAAGTCTGCAACATGGTATTTATAAAGTTAAAAACAAACAAACAGGCATTTCTTAGAGACTTTTAAAACTCTAAAATAACGGGCTGTGAAACTGCTATAATCTGGCTCTCTTTTCTTACAAACCTAAAAAGAAACTGAAGCCCAGCAGCTCCCCACAAATCCTTTTAGGATGACCAGTTTGGGGAAGAGCCATCTCTCCATTTCTCTGTCTCTCATTCCAGGGGACTTTGCAAACCAAGCTGTTGTTTCTCCTAGTTTCACTTTATTAGTCCTACAGGATGTATAAACAGTGTTAAACACATGTGAAAACCAACTGCTCGCTTCTTTACCCATTAACTGCCTTTATTTTTTTTCCCCCAACGACAGTGGAGAAATCACATGCTAAACAGGTTGACCTTTATACCACCTGCAGAAGAGAGGGAATCCCAATCCAGTCTCTTTCCACAGCGCAGCCTGTGAGCCTCACCTCTGCCACTGACTGGCCAGGGCATTCACCATACTGACTGAGAAAGTCATAGTGTGATTGGAAAGTAGGAGGAGAAAAGTAAGTGAATGCCATCCATACACACTGACATCTCTCTCACACATCCAAACCATTCGTTTAATAAAGGCATACTTGAACAGCTATGCCTATTTTCCTCAAAGAGATCAAATTTAAACTCAAGTAACAAAGGAAAAAAAAATCCTACAAAAGAAGCAGGGTCACAGAAGCAAGCATCCTAACAGTCACATGTCTCAAATCCTCTGGAAACTTCCAGAGAAGGACCTGACTTACTGATCTGGAATCAGGTCTATTTGGAAGCTCATGGATAGCAGGTAAGTAAGCCATCATGTCTAACAAGAACACATTTCTCCTTAAAAGACACAGGGCTCTTATTCATCGACTTCTTTCTAACCTCCTGGAATATCTGAGTATCTTGTGGTGGCCAGGTCAAGCTTGTTCCCTGGGCAGCTGCTTCACTACCCATAGTTCTCGGGCTTGGAGCCATGGTTCAGAATCAGCCCACAGGATCCATGGACCAAATAAACTAGGTCATTGTCTAACCCAGTGCTAGGCCAACTGTGGCTCATTAGCCACATAAAGCTCTTTGGCCACAGGAGTGTGGCTCTTCCACAAAATACCATGGGCGGGAGCGCATGAACAGTGCAATTGAAACTTCGTGGCCCATGCTCAGAAGTCAGTTTTCGGCTCTCAAAAGAAATTTCAATTGTTGTACTGTTGATATTTGGCTCTGTTGACGAATGAGTTTGCCAACCACTGGTCTAACTCTCCAACACAACAGCTGATTTGTCCTCCTGGGCCAAGGCATTTTTATTATTTCGAAGTTAGCTGTTTCTTCGTGTGTGTTGTCCACCTAGCTTATCATTTTCAAATGTAAATGACCAAAGGTCAGGACCCTGAAGTTTAACACAAATCACAGTAGTCTCTATTTCTCAACGAATCTGACATAGCCTTACTTCTGGGCATGACAATGCTGAAATAAAATGCATACTTGTGCAGAGAATGGTTTTCTGTGGCCAGACTTACCAATCATAGGAACAAGGCCCCCAGTCACTGGTGCCAAGTAACACTGCATTTCTGTCTGTCTGTATTCATGCCTCTATGCTATTAATTTGCTACTTTAAAAAAAAAGTATGAGATTGGTTTTTAAATGAAGCAAAATGATAGAACTATAATACAAATCCACAAATGGATAAATTATTAATCCCTTTAGTCACAAACTTTAAAACACTTATCCAAGCATGAGACAATTATTATCAGGATTCACTGGATAATACAATTTTTAAAAACCTGTGCCAAATGTATAGGTAAAACAATCCCAGGAAATAAAGAGCTAAATATTTTTTCTACACCCAAGAAACAGTGCCCTATTTAGTTCTCAAAGACTTCTCATAAAAAAACTGAAGCACATGCAGGTAATTGCAGTCCTATGTAACTCAAGTTTCTAAGAAAATCCATTTGGTGATACATTCCAAATAGTCATGGAACTCATACAGTGTCTGTTGTCAACAGTGCATAGCCAGTCACACTGATATTTAAGTCGTTAAAATTAAGGCACAGGCTCAGTGTTTTGCAATAAAATCAATGGTACTTCCTCGTTAAACAAGAAGGCATTTTTATTAAATTTTTCTTTATCCTTTACATAAGTTAATAAAAAAAATTTGTTCTAAGTAGTATTTAATGACCTAACACTGAAAAGTTTTAATTCCCACATTTTCAGCCCATTGGGTTTCAAATACACTTATTACTATGAAAACAACCTCATATTTCATTCAAGCTACTGCTGAGAGGAACATAGATAGGAGCACAAAAGGAGTAATTTATAATTTAAATACGTAGTCACTTAAAATCATACTTTAAAAATTAAAACAATGTTGCATTCTGCAACAGTATAGTATTTTTTTTTAAAGCAAAATCCCCTTTAACAGTTGCACTAGCCCTAACCAGTTTGGCTCAGTGGGCAGAGTCAGCCTGGGGATGAAGAGTTGCAGGACTGATTCTGGTCAAGGGCACATGCCCAGGTTGTAGGCTCGATCCCAGCAGTCAATCAATGATTTTCTCTCATCACTGATATTTCTATCTCTCTCTCCTTCTCCCCTCCACTGTGAAATCAATAAAAATATATTTTAAAAACATAGTTGCACTAATGTGCTATCCAAAAAGGCTGAGTATGCCAGGCACATAGTATATAGTCTGAACGGTTAAAAATAATCTTCACCTAGAATGGGCTCACAATTAGTTGGGGCTTTGGTCTGAGCAAGAAAGTAATCACATCACATTATTATACTTTATATACATAAGGTTAATTCAAGCCATGTGTGGCTAATACAGCAGTGTCCGTTCTATTATTTCAATAAAGTACAACCTCCAGCTCCATCAAAAATCACAGAAAAAGATGAATGAGCAAACATGTATTAGCAAAGGTATGTGTGTTTGGGATTCTTTCAGGTATAAAAAATAATATAGTAATATAGGTCAGCATTTTCATTTAAGCTACCAATTAATGTAAAGGCAAAGGGGAAAATGAGACACTTTTGGGAAATGTGAATCAGGCAGGTTGGTTTTGAAAATATGTACTTTAACATATCTACCTTTTCCCATCATTTGTATCCAGTAAAGCACCTGTCAGGATTATGGATCCTGCCTGAGAATTCTGTAAATCCCTGCATGACTTCTCTCATTAGCATACATTAACTAGAATCTTCCTCCTTCTTACTTTCCTGACATGGCATAATTAATGAGATGGTTAACTAAACATATTAAGGAAAACACAAAATGATTCCCAAACTAGTATATGAATCTATTCTTATTCTTTTAAGATTAACATGGAAATTATATGACATATACACAAATATTTAATTTTACTTAAAGGATTTAATTGGACAGTTCACATAACTTTTTAGTTAACATGGAGTCAATAATGTATATATGCCTTTCTATATAAAAAGTTTATATGTAAAATAAACATTCTCAATGGGCAAAAGCTAAAAGCATTTTCCTTAAAATCTGGAGCAAGAGAGGGATGTCTGCTTTTACCATACTTATTCCACATGGTACTGGAAGTTCTAGCCACAGTGGTAAGACAAGAAGAAATAAAAGGCATCCAAATTAGAAAGGAGGAAGTAATACTGTCATTATTTGAACACGACATGATACTGTATATAGAAAACCCTAAAGACTCCACCAAAAACCACTATATCTAATAAATGAATTCAGCAAAGTTGCAGAATACAAAATCAATACCCTGAATCAATGGCCTTTTTAAACATCAATAGTGAACTATCAGAAAGAGAAACTAAGAAAACAACCCCATTTACTCTTGCAACAAGAAAAAAAATGAGGAACCTAGAAATAAACTTATAACCAAGGAGATAAAAGATCTGTACTTTGGAAACTAGTGGACACTAAAGAAATAAATTAAGGAAGATACAAATACGTGGAAGCATATACTATGTTCATAAATGGATTGGAAGAATTAACATCATTAAAATGTTCATGCTACCAAAAGCAATCTATAGATTCAATGTAACTCGCATTAAAATAGCAAGAACATATTTTATAGATCTAGAAGAAAATATTCCAAAAATGTATATAGAACCAAAAAGACCCAAAATAGCCACAACAATCTTAAGAAAGAAGAACAAAGTAAGAAGGATCACAATAAGGATATCAAACTATACTACAAGGCCACTGTAATCAAAACGGCCTAGTACTGGCATAAGAACCGGCATACAGTCTAATGGAACAAAACAGAGAGCCCAGAAATCAACCCAAGCCATTACACTCAATTACTACTTGACAAAGGAGGCAAGAGCATACAATGAAGTAAAGACAGTCTCTTCAATAAATGGTATTGGGGAAAATGGACAGGTACATGCAAAAAAATGAAACTACACCACCATCTTACACCATACACAAAAATAAACTAAAAATGCATAAAATACTTAAATG
>JAAGEH010000311.1:13451535-13466642 GCA_011751065.1 Lasiurus cinereus | reverse complement strand
ATAGAACTCAACATCAGGAGGACAAACAATCCAATAAAAAATGGGCAATGGATCTGAATAGACAGCTTTCCAAAGAGGGCATACAGGTGGCCAACAGACATATGAAAAATTGCTAATGGTCACTAATCATCCGAGAGTTGAAAACGAAAACTACTACAAGATATCACGTCATTCCTGTCAGGATGGCTATTATCAATAAATCAACAGACAAGTGCTGGAAAGGATGTGGAGGAAAGGGAACACTAGTGCACTGTTAGTAGGAATGCAGACTCTTTTACTGTGAAAAAGAATATGGAGTTTCCTCAAAAAATTAAAAATGGAACTGCTTTTGACCCAGTGATTCCACTTCTGGGAATATATCCTAAGAATCCCAAAATACTAATCAGAGAGAATATATGCACCCCTATGTTCATAGCAGCATTATTTGCAGTAGCCAAGATAATGGAAACAACCCAAGTGCCCATCAGCAGATAAGTGGATAAAAAGCAGTGGTACTAATATGTGGAATCTAATCTATAATAATGAAAGCATAATATGCTAATTAGACCGGACATCCTTCCAGATGACCTTCCAGATGACCTTCCAGATGAAGCCGCCATGGCTGCAACGGACCGGGTGGATTGTGGTGGGTGGGGCTTCCCTCTGATTGCTTGCAGACACCAGGACCCAGGCTGGCTTCCCTCCTGCTGCCCACGAGCATGTGGGACCTGGGCCTCTCTCTGGCCCCAGCTTTACCCCGGAAAGATGTCTGGTCCAATTAGCCTATTACCCTTTCATGATTATAGATTATATTGCTTTAAAAAAACAAAATGTATTTTTTGTTACACACATAAAACCATTACATAATTTAAAGATATTAAATAATACTAAAATATAATTTCAAAATAAAATCACTGTGTAGTTTCAAAATTCATATAAGTACAAAATCCACATACCTGAACCAACTTCTTTTTCCTCTTCTTCAATGTTGTTTTTGATGCTATCATATTCTTCATCAATAGTCTGATTGCCTCGCATTTGAGACAAAATTCTACGGGCCTTCTGAGTCTGTCCTTTCTGAATAAGCCATCGTGGGCTTTCAGGTAAAAAGAGGAAGCCAAAAAACTGTATGACTGCTGGAATTGCTGCAAGTCCCAACATGTACCTGCAATAAAAAACCCATATAGTACTGTAAAACTTGGTCTTATTAGCACCACACTGAGAATACTATCTAATGTGAAAATAGTGAGAATTATTTCATTTTTATTATGTCTATGCAAAAGCAGAAAAATAATATTTTTATGCCATCATAGGAAACTGAAAAAATGAGAAAAGTCTGGTTCTTCTCTCACATAAATTACAGTGAAAAAGAATGAGCAAAAGTTACAAAGATTATGTATATGCATTCTGACCCCAACACATCATGCAAAACACCACATTCATCATCCTTACCCAATACTAATATATAGAGATTTATATTCTACAATATAAAATGGGATTAAGACAAAACTCTCTAATCTGTTATAAGATACACTTTTCAATAAATGCCCAAATTGACTTCTTCAGTTATTTCTACTCTGTGAATGATTAGTTATGATTTCATTTTGTAATCAAGCATCATGTTGACCCTCATTAACTAAGGAGTAGAAGCCCATAGGGGGGAAAAAAGATGGACCTGGAAACAAATAATCAGTATTAAAATGATAGAAATACATAAAAACAAACAAACAAACCCCAAACCAAAAAATCCTGTTCATATTGTTTTAAGTTACATGTCATCTTTTTTAAATGTCTGTTCTTAATGGCTAGCAAAATTCTATATAGGAAATAAAATACCATTTTAGATACATCAGAAAAATAACAAAAAATAAGAACATGAGTCCATCGATATCAAAGATCTCTCCAAATTATTCTGACCATCAGACTGATCTCCTGACATCTCTAGAACTCGAGCTTTTTGAACTGAGGGATTAGGTTAGGTCAGTGATCAGCAAACTCATTAGTCAACAGAGCCAAATATCAACAGTCCAATTATTCAAATTTCTTTTGAGAGCCAAATTTTTTAAACTTCTAACACCTTTTAACTTCTTCTAACACCACTTCTTCAAAATAGACTCGTCCAGGCTGTGGTATTTTGTGGAAGACCCACATTCAAGGGGCCAAACAGCTGCATGTGGCTCGAGAGCCTCAGTTTGCAGACCACTGGGTTAAGTAAACTTCAAGGTCTCTCTCAAATGAAAACGTCTATGCACCTAGGTCACCTGGCTATAATCTGTTAATCCAAATTCCCTGGGTTTGTTCCCTGGTAGATTCCTGATGGTAGAGTTCAGAAGATCAACTCCAATTACATAGCAATCATGCTCACAGGGTATCACCTGACTCAATACCCTTTTCAAAGCCAATCTGACTTTTAAGCTATATTAAACCCAAAGCACGACAACCTTGGGGGCTCCAGATATATATCTTGTGGAAAAGTCCATTATTTTTTAAGCAATTTCATTTTAATTCATACACAGCACAGAAAGAGTACAAATTTCACATTATGTTAGGAACAACTCCTACTCCAAACAGCAGCTAAAACTACATACAGAAACAGCAAAATTAACTAAGATTTAGAAAGTAAACAAAGCATTTATGAATGACTGATAAATGAGTCACTTAGCCTCCAATATGAAAAGAAATCTTTTTAACAGTGTTTTATATTTTAAGGCATGGGCTGTGATAATACTGAATCACTCCTCCTTCCTCTGCCCACCCACGAACACAGTGTCTTAACCTCAATTTATGTCCCTGTGCCTTGTGTATCATAATAAATTATTTGCCTGTCCCACTTGATTACATATTTTACTTTGTATTCAGCACAGCACCTAATAAAGTATCTTGAACACAGTAAAAACTTAGTGAATGTTTTACGAAATGATACAAAAGTAGTTTGTAACTCATTTTATAGTTTATATATCTCAACTTCCTGTATTAACTAAACAGAAAATAACTGTACTTCACTCGCATATAGCAATCTCTCCTGCACCACGTAGCTCCGTAAACTTATTTGCACAGTAATCCCTTCCCAGCAAACCATTTGTTATGCTAGAGATAGTGAGACTTCCCTTCCAAAGATGACTCATCCAAAGAAGGCTTCCTAAGAATCTTCAGATGAGAGCAAGAGAGATCAGCTCAAACAAATGCATAGCTATGGCCTCTTCCCCTTAAAATGTTAACTTGTGTAACCAAATCTGCCACTTGAACATAGCTTTTATTGCTGTAAATCAGCGATTTTCAAAAGGTGTAGTTCAAGAATTTTTAAAACATGCAATTACCTAACTATTTCGTCAGGATCACTGTCTTCTTTTCCCTAATACTGTCAAATTAAAAAAAAAAATGACAACAGCCAACACAATAGCCATCCTGTATGAATGAATCAAATTATACTTTTTTTTTTCAGATCAGCAAAACAGATACTTTTTGGTGGGCTGCAGAAGTGTAGTAATTAGTTTATGTGTGCCATGTGATGAAAAAAGGTTGAAAATCACTTCTGTAAAGGCATGAAATTTCTATTTAGTTGTAATCCCTTAAAGAAAGGTTATACAAAATTGTATTTCCAATTATTTAAAAGAAAAGTAATAAAAAGATAAATACCAAATATACTGTATTATGAAATAAATTTTAAAGGTCCTAAAAATGAAAGTTTGTATGTTTTGTTTCTCTGCCCTTTATAATCTTTTCTTCTGTTCTCCAAACTCTCTTCAGTGATAAGACCAAAGGAGGGAACACTTGAATGAATATATAAATTGAATCATTTACAGGCCCAAAGATGCTCACATAGCACTTTGACTACTCACTATTTAAACCTAGAACACGATATTTTAAAACCTAAAAGAAAAAACACAGGGGAAAAAATAAAAAGTAAAGACAAATGCAAATATACATATTAGCTATCCTCTGTTTTTTAATCCTCACCCTAGGACCATGGTTCTCAACCTTTCTAATGCCGCCACCCTTTAATACAGTTCCTCATGTTGTGGTGACCCCCAACGATAAAATTACTTTCATTGCTACTTCATAACTATAATTTTGCTATTGTTATGAACCGTAATATAAATATCTGTGTTTTCCGATGGTCTTAGATGACCCTGCTAGCGGTTCTCAATCTGTGGGTCTGTAGAGCCTAAGACCATCAGAATAGGTGTGTGGTCTGACCAAAATCTTTCAGTATATAGGATGACATTCCAACCAACTGATCCACCCAGCCAGCACTAGCCTGTGTTGGTTTTTTTTTTGTGTGTGTGTTTTTTAATAGTAGACAGTATTACAGATGTCCTTCATCTCCACCACCCTTCTTTGCCTACCTTCAACCTGTTTCTATTCTTACCCCTCCTAAGCCTATACCACATTATTTACTGTGTATGTCCATGGACTATGCATAGATGCGTAATTCACGTTTCTTAAGCAAGCTACAGAAGAAAGAATAGTTTATCTCTCCTAAATTTGAAATCTGTTAAGTGTCAAGAGTCTAGGTTTGAAATTTACAATTCAATTCACTAATGCTAGGATAGGGAAAAGGAACTTGTACCCTGCTGCCAATCTTTAAGGATTTTAAGGCCTAATTCGAGAGACTACTCAAGATAAAACATGTTTTATCCATTTACATCCTAATGTTTCTAAAGAAACTTATTTTTCTGCACGTTACATATCATCTCAAACACAATAAACATGCTTCTAAAGATATTTTGATAGGAAAAAAAATTCCATTGCTTTGTAAAGACCAAATAGGATGGGTGGGGGAAAGGAGGTGGCTGTGATTTGAGAGAGCAGAGGAACATACGTGGGTTACATTTCAGCTTTGGGCATTCTAACCACAAACCCTGGTCACGTTATTTAACATTTCAATGAACATGTGATACTATTTCATAAGACATCTGGGTAATTAAGTGAAATCACTCAGTTGGTACCTAAAATGGAGGAGATGCTAAGCAAAAAATGTTTTCACCTCCCTGACTCAATTCAATGCAACTTGTCTATCTTGCTTCTATCATCCACTCAAACTTTCAGTAGGCAGAATTCACCAATCTCTTTCTTGAGGAAAAACCATTCCTCTGATGATATGCAGATTGCAGATAAATAAGAGTTTACTTTGCTGTAGCACTGATGAGAATTTTATCTAAAAGAACAGGAACTCTATAGGCTTAGTTAAGGCAGTATTAGGGACTCACCATCAGTCCCCTAAATCCAAGGAAATCAGGACCAGATGAATGATAGGACTGACAGGACAAAGGGCATACTGATAAACCAGGGCAGTCACTCCCCAAACAAACAAGTAGTCCCCTACTGATATGGGGGGGTCCTATTATTATTAAAATCAATGGCTCTAAACCCTGGCTTCACATTACAATCACCCAGCGGGCTTTTGAAACACAGTAATACCCAGGCTCCACCCAAGGAGGAATTTTGATTAATTGGCCTGAGTTCCAGCCCCACAGTCCTCTATTTTATTCAAAGCTCTTGGGCAGGATGGTGCTAATGTACACTCAGGGCTGAGACCTGAGTGGTTAGAATGCCCATGGGATGAAAGTGACCAATAAGCACCCAAAGTCCACACCTTAGGCCAAAGCCATTTGCCTCCTGGAGGCAAAAGAGTGCTCCAATCTGACAGGAAGGTGAAGCAGGTTATCTCTAGCAAAAATACTACTGAGACTAGCAATGCAACCGAAACTTTGTTCTGAGTACAATGGGGGTATTTAGAAATCTTCTCTAATACTCAATACGGTCATAATAAACTGGAAAAAAAAATCAAATAAGAAACCTTTATTCCCACCCTCTGACTTCTAGCTAACATCTGGTTATATCTGTTGATTTATAAATCATGTCCATGCTTGCCCATCCTGAATAGCTCAAATAAATTAGAATTATTGATGCTATGCTTTACTCTTTAAAACTCTACATTTAAAATTAGCATCCTCTCACTTCTATCTAATAAAAGAGTAATAACATGCTAATTGACCGTACCTTTGTGATGCTCACTAGCCAATCAAGAGTATGCAAATTAACCCAAAAAAGATGGTGACTTAATTTACATACACAGGCACTAAGTGGCCAGTGGCAGGGCGGGACACACCACCCCAGCCACTCTGGGCCTCTAGGCCAGTGATTCTCAACCTTTTTTAATGCTGTGACCTTTTAATACAGTTCCTCATGTTGTGGTGACCCCCAATCATAAAATTATTTTCGTTGCTACTTCATAACTGTAATTTTGCTACTGTTAATGAATCATAATGTAAATATCTGTCTTTTCTGGTGGTCTTAGGCTCTACAGCAGTGATTCTCAACTTGTGGGTCATGACTCACAGGTTGAAAACTGCTAGCAAGGTCGCCTAAGACCATTGGAAAACAGATATTTACATATGATTCATTAACAGTAGCAAAATTACAGTTATGAAGTAGCAATGAAAATAATTTTAAGATTGGGGGTCACCACAACATGAGGAACTGTATTAAAAGGTCACAGCATTAAAAAAGGTTGAGAACCACTGCTCTAGGCAGAGTAGAAAGGCAGAAAGGCAGCTCCAGGCCAGAGTGGAAAGGCAGCTTCAACTAGAGCAAAAGCATTGCCAGCAGCCAGGGAAAGGAAGGCCCATTCCTGCAGGAATCTGTGCATCAGGCTTCTAGTGTAACTATAAAATAAAATAAACTCTACACCTTTTTTTCCCAGAAACAGTTCACTGAAAATAAAAAGGTTGCAATTAGAATCAGTTACCTAATGAATACTTTGTTAGCTTAAAAGGTAAAGCTAAATGTTCTGTGTTCTCTCTGAGCTGTATACCCAGCTAACAATTTCTGAATGTATATTAAGTGCCAAACTCCAAGCTAATCATTGAGCATCATGAATAACGTAATCAAAGATAGTGTCATGCCATGTCAATCCAAAAACATCCCCCAAGCTGGAACTATCCAACTATATTTATCATTATATCCTATTCAGGACAGTGAAACATTTTACCCTTAAAAAGGCATAGTCCAACCATTTTATTAAAACACATCCAAGAACATTGGTCATATATCTAGAGCTACCTAACTTCATTGTCCAAAGTTTCTATGGATTTTGAGTTTTCTTCATATGCTTCTCTTAAGAAATAATCACATAAGTGATGAGTTTACTAAAAGATATCTATTCTTGAATTGAGAAAAGATGTGGTTATCATTATATATTAATGTCAAGATATCTACATGATGGCTCCCAAACACAAATTATGATTTATGTACTATGTTTCTACTTAATGCAAATGCTTTAGATGCAAAAGGAGACAACTAAATTTAGCCTCCTGCTATAGTTACAATAATTCATTTGATAACGTATTTTTCAATTTCAGTTCATGATTCACAACTCCATTTTAGCAGGTAAGAAATTAAAATAGGAAAACACTGCCAAATTGAGGCCCCCAGGTACAAGCTAAGTTTCTCTGCCATCAAGGCCCATGTAGAACATCAATGTTGAGGACTGATACACCTGATAATCTGATGGCAGCTAGAGAGCAAACAGGAGATCACAGCTGGAGATTCATAAGAAAAAAAAAATCAGTATGTCACAGTTGAAATCTTCAAGTAAGCATGTGATATATGATCAGCAAATGAGCAATTTTTGTGTTACCCAGTAAATATTTCTGTGTAAACTGTAAAAGCACTCATCACCAAATATGTAAACATAAGAAAATAGTAACGATCTAAGTAGCTGGGGGGAAAAAACCTTTAAGTAATGTGATATCAATATATAATGTAGATGGTATGGCCAAAGTTTCTTAGAGTTTTGTGATTATAGTAGAAATAACAGGTAAAGTTGCTTTGACAGAATAAGAGGTGATACTACTGAAACAAACTGAATGCATTTTACACAGATATGAGGAAGATATTTTAAATAACATGACAGCCGAAACCGGTTTGGCTCAGTGGATAAAGCGTCGGCCTGCAGACTGAAAGGTCCCAGGTTCGATTTCGGTCAAGGGCATGTATCCTGGTTGCGGGCACATCCCCAGTAGGGGGCGTGCAGGAGGCGGCTGACCAACGTCTCTCTCTTATCGATGTTTCTAACTCTCTATCCCTCTCCCTTCCTCTCTGTAAAAAATCAATAAAATATATTAAAAATAAATAAATAAATAAATAAATAAATAAATAATAACATGAGAAAATGCATTTGACCTGAACAAAATTCACAGTACTAGTAGTGAAAATAGGGCTCAATCATATGAACACATGTATCCTCTTTTCTTAAACTTCAAGAATCCTCCCTGTGCAAAGCTCTGGGCTAGGGATTATGTAGATATAGTAAAGACCTTGCATCAAAGTGCCTGTACTCCAGTAATTACCAAACAAAATAGAATTGTTAATTGCTATGACTGAGGTTTAGGCATAAGTGCAGAAATAAGGGGAGAAGTTATTTCAACAGAGGCTATTAGAAAAAATATCATGGTAGAAATAATATATAAATCATTCATTGCAAGGCAGAAAAGGAATATAATGGAAGTAGCCAACACAAAATTAACTTTTTTTTGGTAAAATTTGCATTAAAAAAATGAAGAGATCCCAGATTCCAATTCTGAGTTGAGAAACGTATATATTCTTGTAACTACCATCCCAAACACAAAAGAGAACATTTCCATGATGTCAAAGAGCTCCCTTAAAACCTGTCTCCAGTCAATCCTCATTGGCATTGACAAGCAATGACCACACAGCTTGTTTTTGCATGTGGATGAACTTCATATGGAACCATAGACATTCTACTCTTTTGCCTCTACATTATTTCAATCATAATACTTTAAAGATTTTATCCATGTTGTTGTTCCTTCTGTTTCATTGATTTATTTTCTCTATCTGACCAGACTGTCTTAATTATGTTAGCTTTACAGTAAATCTTGTAATCAGACACTTGAGTCCTCCATCTTTGGTCTTCAAGATGGTTTAGGCAATTCTAGATCTTTTGCTTTTGCATAAAATTTTTAGAATCAACTTGTTCCTCTGGATGAATATAAGTGGTGACAGCGGACATCTCCACCTTGCAGCTGGTCATAAAGGAAAGCACGCAGGCTTTCACACTAAGTCTAGAGGTGGCTGCAGGGATTTTTTGTTTTGTTTTTTGTTGTTGTTTGTACATGTCCTTGTTGAAAGTGCTCTTCTACTTTGTTGGAAGGTTTTAACCATAAATCAATATTAGTCTGTGAAATGTTTTCTCTGCATATAGTCAGATGATTATATCAGTTTATCAGTTTACCTCCTTTGAATAATTTCAATATGATGACTTGCATGAATTAATTTCTTATGCTAAAACCAACCTTTCAAAAAGAAACTGTCCTGGTTATGATTTATTATCCTTTTATCTTGCTGGGATCAATTTTACTGATATTTTGTTAAGGATACTTTTAAACACTACCTAGAATTTTCTTTTCTTATAAGAACTTAGGTCATAATATTAGTTATATTGGCCTCACCAACCGAGTTGGGAAATATTCCTTCCACTTCCATTTTCTTAAAGTTTTTGTTTAAACTCTGAGTTATTTCTTCCACAAATGTTTTACAGAATTCACTAATGAAAGTATCTCAGCCTGAAGTTTGTTTTGCAGATAGGTGACTACTAATGACTCAATTTGTTTAATAAAGATAGGGACATACCAATATTAAATTTTGTATTTTGTCATTTTTTGATAAGTACTGATTTTCACCCCAATATGCCCATTCCAAGTTGTTGAATTTATAGGCACAACACTGTTCAAAGTGTTTCCTCATTATCTTTATAAGTCCAAAATGTATTCTGTTTTACTCCTAATATTGGTCATTTAGACTTTATCATTTTTCTTGATCAATTTAATCATTCATAATCAGTTTATCAATTTTACTAATTTTTCTAGTTCCAGGTATATTAGATTACTTGGTATTAATTAGACATATTATGAGATGACTCAATGTTATACTGTAGGCCACTGAGCCTCTATTTCTTCCCCACCTTAGTATTTTCTCTCAGATTACGTGATGTCTATAGGTCTGTCTTTGAATTTCTAGACTTTGTTTTCTGTCATCTTTAATTTGCTGATAAACCCATCCAGCAATTTTTTTTAATTTTAAATTCTAATTCCAAATGTTATATTTTCAGTTGAGAATTTTCATTTGGTTCTTTATATATATAGTATGCGTTTCTCTGAGATTCCCCATCTGATTACTTCATGTGACTATCATTTACCTTAAGTCCTGAACACATTTAAAGGGGGTGTTTTCAAGTCTTTTTATAATTCTAACATCTGTCTGTCTATATTGACAATCTTTATTTTACTTATGGGTCACATTTTCTGTGTATTCACATAGCCTAATAATTGTGTGTGTGTGTGTGTGTGTGTGTGTGTGTGTGTGTGTGTTCTGTGTACTAAGAATGATAAAATGTAGAGATTCTAGGTTGTCTTCTCTTTTTCTGAAGAATGTTGACACTGTCCCATCACCTTAAATTTGTAAAGGTTTGGTTGGAGACTTGGTTAATGTGACTCTCAGTTTTTACCATAGGAAAAATCCTCAGTCATGCAATAAAGTCTGCTCCTCAGGCATGGTCCTTCTGGGGTCTTACTGGAAAGCTCAAGCTGCTAACACCTCTAACCTGGTTTCAAAGTCCAAAAATGTCACTCTTCCTAAGGGCAGGATATAACATCTCTCAGCTTTTACCATCTTCTGTTACTTTCTGCAGGTATCATGGAATCTCCTATATTCATAGTTCAGGAATCAGAAAAACATTTGTGGTGAATTAATATTCAGATTTGGAGGCTTCCTTCTCTATGGATCATTCTTTTCCTGGATTACCCCCCACCTATCCCCGCAAAAAAAAAAAATTCTAGCTGCTCTGAGCACCACAAACTCTAGCCACTGACACCACAAACCAAAACAACTGTAGTTTATTGGGTTAAGGGCTGCTCTCAGGGATAAAGCCATAAATGTAGATCTCACCAGGAACTACTCACTCCAAGCATCAAATCCCTGTCAGTTCTGTGTATCCTCAGAGCTGGGCTTCTCCAGTGTCTTAAGCAGTATCTTATATTCTGTCCGTGATTTATAATGGTTATCTTCAAGGTAGGTACTCTTATGACAAACCACTTTTATCAGTAAACCATATTTACTTTTTACCTGGAAAATCCAGATAACTAAATGTGAGAGTAATTCTCATTGTCAGATTTAAAGGTAACCTAAAACTCTCTGGAGATAACAACAAACAACACGTAGCCGCATTTAAGGGTTTGTATATACAGTATTTCAAAGCCATTAACTCATTTGATTCTAACAATAACACTACAATTGCTGAAGCATTAGCTACATGAGAATATTATAGCTTAATGAGCTATGAAAGCAAGTCTTTTTTTTAAATATATTTTATTGATTTTTTACAAAGAGGAAGGGAGAGAGAGTTCGAAACATCAATGAGAGGGAAACATCTATCAACTACCTCCTGCACACCCCCTACTGGGGGATGTGCCCGCAACCAAGGTAACATGCTTTTGACCAGAATCAAACCTGGGACCTTTCAGTCGCAGGGTGATGCTCTATCCACTGAGACAAACCGATTTCCGCGAAAGCAAGTCTTAAACCTATTTCTCTCACACTATGATATCTTTATAATAAGCAGTTGTATGTTTTAATTCTGTTAATAACAAAATTATAAATATGTTCAGAATGAAGGTATTTACTTATAATCAGGCTGTAAATCAAATCTATCTTTCTTAAAACAGCCACAGCATAGTTAAATTTTTAAGACAAAGACTGCCTCATATTCGGTATTTTGTACAGAGTCCAACACCACTAATCTATTAGCACTAAATTATAAAAACACTTCCCACAGCATAAATTTGTTTAGAAATATCACCCCCTTTTAAACATCATTCTAAAAAGCATCTTATTGACAAGATTTTTTAAATTGTATAATATTCTCGGGGAAGACGGCTCATTAAATTTTTTTGATCCCAAAGTAATATTGGTTATTTTAAAAATTATTTTCTGAGACTTTCAATATACAAACTCAAACTCAATGTATTGTTAAAGAGAGTACAATGGACTGGAAGTACTATTCACACCCACTGAACACTAGCCTTTCCACATCACCCTCCAACATCACAGCCCCTCTCCCTAGCTGCTCCAAACTTCTCTCTATTGCCCAAACATGACTGGCTCTTCACATTACAGGCTTTTGAAAATGATATTACACCTAGAACATTCCTCTCTGTGCCTAAAACTCTTTTATTCATCAAATACTCAGCTCAATATCTTTGCATTGTTAAGCTAAGTTATCCACTCCATGGAGAGCTCACATCATTTAACACTACGGATTATTTAATTAAGCTGATGAAAAGTGTCTCCTTCAGACTGTGAGGTGCATGAGAACAGCGACATTTCTTATTGATCTTTCATCTCTAGTACCAAGCACAACAGTAGTATATAGTAGATGCCTGAACAAAAAATTTGAATGACTGAATGACTTTCATACTAATACCTATTTGCAACAGTACCACCACTATGTCACACCTATATTCTGGTAACAGCCTCATAAATAAGTCCCTTGAATCCATCTAAGAGCCAAGAGTTTCAATAAATTCTGAGCATCACTGTCATATTAATCATTGGCTCATATTACTGTATGTCCTGCAAAATAATAATAATAATAATAATAATAATAATAATAATAATAATGATAGCAGCTTCTTTTCCCCCTTCGGTCAAATTCACCACCTCTAGAATCTGGCTCAAATGTATCATGTACCTAAACCACCTCGCTTTCAGGTCTCCTTTGCCTACTCTCAGCCTACACTCTGCCCCAATTTTTATATCTGTCTACATCAGTGGTTCTCAACCTTTCTAATGCCACAACCCTTTAATACAGTTCTTCACCATGTTGTGGTGACCCCAAACCATAAAATTATTTCCATTGCTACTTCATAACTATAATTTTGCTATTGTTATGAATCATAATGTAAATATCTGTGTTTTCCAATGGTCTTAGGTGACCCTGCTAGCAATTCTCAACCTGTGGGCTATAACCCACAGGTTGAGAACCACTGCCGTAGAGGCTAAGACCATTGGAAAACACAGATATTTACATTACGATTCATAACAGTAGCAAATTACAGATATTTACAATAAGATTCCACCGGGATCACGCCTTAATGGGCAGTCAGACATCCTCTCATAATCCAGGACTGCTGCCTCCCAACTGTTCGCCTGCCTGCCTTCCTGATTGCCCCTAACCGCTTCTGCCTGCCAGCGTGATCACCCAACCACTCCCTTGCCAGCCTGATTGATGCCTAACTGCTCCGCTGCTAGCCTGTTTGCCCCTAACTGTGCTGCCCTAAGGCATGGTCACCTCTAACTCCCTCCCCTGGAAGCCTAGTCCCTCCCACCTGCTCTCCCCTGCAGGCCTGGGTCCCCCCCAACTGCCTTTCCCTACAGGTCTTGTCACCCTCAACTTCCCTCCTCTGCTGGCCTGGTCACCCCTAACTGCCCTCCCCTGCAGGCCTGATCACCCCCAACTGACCTCTCTTGCAGGCCTGGTTCCTTCCATCTGCCCTACCTGTTGGTCATCCTGTGGTGACCATCTTGTGTCCACATGGGGACAGGATCTTTGACCACATGGGGCAGCCATTTTGTGTGTTGAAGTTATGGTCAATTTGCATATTACTCTTTTATTAGGTAGGCTAGAAACCTGGCGCATGGGTGGGGACCAGCTGGTTTGCCCTGAAGGGTGTCCAGGATCAGGGTGAGGGTTCCCTTGGGGCATGGGACGGCCTAGACAAGGGGCCTGTGGTGGTTTGCAGGCTGGCCATGCCCCCCTCCACTCCCCACCTCCACCACCCCCCCCCTCCAGCAACCCAAGTGAAGGCCCTGGTATCTGGGATTTATTTATCTTCTACAATTGAAACTTTGTAGCCTGGAGCAGAGCCAAGCCTCCTGCTCACTCCGGGACTGCAGCCATTTCTGTTGGGATTTATTTATCTTCTATAATTGAAACTTTGTAGCCCTGAGTGGAGGCCTGGGCCCACCAGGGCATGTAGAAAGCTTGGCTTCCTCCATCGCCAGGGCAACCCAAGCCTCCAACCTGCTCTCTTTGTGGCCCTAGACATATTGGTTGGGGTTAATTTGCATACTTGTTCCTGATTGGCTTGTGGGCGTGGTGGAGTGGTTATTAATTTGCCTGTTACTCTTTTATTAGAAAGGATAAATATAGGAATACTTTTTTGAAAACCAGCTCTGTGCAAGAGAGAAAGACAAAAAGTCTTCTGGGGCCCAGAAAGGTATATTATTTTGAAAAACAGAAATGTTCCTGGACTCAGAAACTAATTTTCTTTCTTATTTTTATGCTCAGTCAGAAACACTTATGATTAATAATTTAGTTTTTTTAGCTATCTATAAATTGTATGTATTCTGCAGCATAAATTAGTGAACTAGTTTTATTTATAATAAATGTCTTTTTACTTTGGTTAAGAGTCCCTTCCCTGGAGCCCAATCAATTCAGCTCAGTGTCATAAACATTTATTGAATATTTGCTATGTTCCAGATCCTTTCCTAAATTTAAAAATGAGTACACGGTCAATGACATTCAGGAGCTCCAAGGCAAATTAGAGAAAATAAACAATAACTAGTTCAAAATAAGATGGTAAATATAAAATCAAAGCTATCTACAAAGTCTTATGAAAGAACAAATGACCAAGGACAGCTTCACATGACATATAAGCGAAGATTTAAAGAAGGAAAAGAAGCTGGACCAAGGATAGGGTAGAAGACCTTATAGGTAAAGTGAATAGAAGAAAGAAAAAATAAAATAAAAACACAGAAACACAAGAAAGCACAGTGTGACTGGTATACTAGTATAGAATATTCAGGCATGGTTATCATAGAAAGAAGGGAGGGAGGCAATGATGAGTTACAAAAATCTAGAAAAGCAAGTATGCATTGGATTAATGGATTATACTACAAGCCATAATAAAGAGCTTAACTGTTTTGTTTTGTTTTTTCCTGTAGGAAATGGGGAGGATGTGAAGCATTTAGCAGTGGCAAGCCCAGCTAAGTGTTTCAGACTACTGTGGTGGCTGTTAAATTCACTTTAATATATATTTTTTGAGGGG
>JAAGEH010000311.1:13318447-13435638 GCA_011751065.1 Lasiurus cinereus | reverse complement strand
CCACATTAGCACTAACCTCAGGCTAGGTTTCTATTACCCCAAACCCTATCTCTTTCCCTATCTCTGGAAAGCCAGGCATTTCGCCTTAGGGCTAGGAATTTTTCGCTAACTTCCTCATTTCCCCTTCTCCCCATAAATACCTCGATCTACTGTTGAATAAAGGAGACTTGATCAGAACTTTGTCTTGTCTCCATTCCTTTTGTCTCTTGTCCCTTTCATCCCCACTCCCCCTCTAGGGTCCTCGGAAGCTAAGCTAGGAGGGAGTGTGGAAGGTGAGATATATTTAGACAATCAGACCAGCTTAGACAAAAGACAGGAATAAATGCATCCTATGGAAGGAGATGATTTCTGGAGACATGGGCAGAGAACAACCAGATAATTCAGAATTGCAGAAGCTATACTAATATTAAGGGTTTGGTCCTAAGAAGACTTATGAGTAATGTAAAGGAGGAAAAGTCACAATCAGATTCATGTGCTAAAGCATCACTTTGGTTAAAGTGGGGAAAACTGATTGCAGGGGAGCAATGAGTAATGACAGCATTACAAATGGAGTAAAGAGGAGAAATCCTAGAAGTATGTATTTTGTAGTTAGGCTAAAAATAATTTGAATAGAATGTGAAGGATGAGGACAGAAAGAATTCAAGGATGATGTTCAGATGTCCAAAGTAAGCCACTAGTTTGATGGGTGCTTTTCATAAATATAAGGGATATTGGAGAAGAAGCAAGTGTGGATGGACCATAATAAGGTCAAAGTTTTAGGTTGAGAGAGGTGCTTCGTAAAATATACAAACAGCAAGCAGACCACTTGCAAGTGTGCTGGGAATATAGATTACTTACATGTGAATGTTCCCAGCCTCCCTCTCTTCTCCTACCCAATAAGGGTCTTTGCCAAAATAAGCAACCTCTCATTCATCCTTAGGAAAAAAATTGGTCTTTGTCAGCCTAGTTCTTGAGCTATTTTCATGCTACACAAGAGGGGAAAAAAAGAAACATGAAGAAAACATGGGTCAAAGATCTTGGTTGTGGGAAGAAGTTCAATTGAAAAAAAAGACTGGAGAGAATTGTAAGTATGAGGCTCAGGGTCAGTATGGGGAAAACTGGGAGCCTATTACAAAGGGATTGACTAAGGCTTGACTGGGAGATGTGAGAGAGAACAGGTTTTTTTTTGTTTTGTTTTGTTTTTTAAATATGGAACGCTTCACGAATTTGCGTGTCATCCTTGCGCAGGGGCCATACTAATCTTCTCTGTATCGTTCCAATTTTAGTATATGTGCTGCCGAAGCGAGCACGAGAGAACAGGTTTTAAGAAATATTGCTGAGCTGTCCTCTACTTGCTGTTATAATCTTCAAGAAACAAGAGTAGTATTATTTTTGAACTGCTTTGACTTGCTGGACTACACTTTTTAAATGCAACTCTATGTTGAGACAGGGCTAGGCAGGGTTTGGGAATTACACAAATATCTGGAGTTCAGAAGGTGGTTCTGGGTGGCTGGTGCACATCACGGAAACCACGGGAAAGGAGGAGAGCTCCCAAAAAAACACATGAGAAGAATGCCTAGAACTGAGTCCAGGAACATGGCACTATTTAAGGAACTGCTGGAGAAAGAAACCGAGTAGGAGCAACCAGCAAGCCTCAACCATACCCTTGAATACTATGTTATTCCTAAAGTCTTTTTATACCATTTTGCATTATTATGTAAGGTCATCCTATCAACAGTTATTCATCATCCCCCCTAGGAAAGTACAGAAACCCAGCCTTAGAGGCAGACAAGAAGAGATTTTCGGAAAGTCACATCACAGCAAATTAATATACAAGTGGTTCTCAGATCTAAGCTCCCTAATCTTTGCAATGTGCCACTCTAGGACTGAATGTCATGCCTCTGTTCAGAATGTGACCCTTTGTAAAGTTCTCAGCAATTTTATCTTTTGGGCCCTATTTCCTTAGCTAGCGCACATGAATTTCCAGGAGCAGGAAATGTGACTTACTGCCACCAAGTGTCATGCTAAAGAGCTCAGATGAATTATTCAGAAAACCGGGAACTAAATGTGATTAGTTGTATAATTTCGAGCCAGACACATTTGAACCTATAAAACGGCTTTGTGAAAATGGAGAATTATAAGCGAATGCTGGTGATCAGGAAGAGCAGTAGACTCATGTTCACTAGATTCATATCCGTTCAATATGCATATTTTACAGGCCCTGTTAACCTGCCTTGCTATCAAAAAAACAAAAACAAAAAAACTGTGAAAACCACAATTTATGGATTTCCAAACATGACCAGTTATAAAAAACCTTGTACATTAAGGCTATATCACCCTCAAAATCTATTTTAGAGAAACACATGGAATTGTCTCCTCAGACAAAACTCACTGCTCTAATGAAGAACAGTTAATAGTATATGAGATTCCACAAAATTAAGAATTATGTGCTTCATAAATGGATGTAATTGGTGATATTTAAAGTTTAGCAGATTCTATGAAGAGATTTTGTTTTCTTCCCTATGCCACTGAAGGGGTTCAGAACAGGACTCCCCAAGTTGAGCACTTTGGCAAGTGAATTATTTTGAGCTGGAGCCAACCGAGACCCTAAGGGCTCAAGAGAAGCTTTCCTCACTTTCTCCCTTTAAAGAATTTAAATTAGAAGCTTTAAAGATAATGAAATATAACCAGAAACAACTTTCTATGACTTAATAGGGCATGGTACTGAACATCTGCTCTTATTATCCTTTGAATGAATACCTTCCTCCCCTCTGACGCCCCAAGGCTTTTACCTCATCCTTAGCTCAGAATGTCATATATAATATACCTCATTTTAACTTTCTGTATCTGAACCTCTCTTGTATGTGTGGTGTTTGTCTCTCTCATGTATGTGGGGTTCCCATACATATATATGTAATTAAATTTGGTTATTTCCTCTTATTTATCATCTCATGATGAATTACCTTCTAGTTAAAAGAACCTAGCAGGGTAAAGACCCTACTAGGGTCTTTATTCTGATAAAGAATAAATCCTTTTTTAAAAAGTATTTTTTATAGATTTCAGAGAAGAAGGGAGAGGGAGATAGAAACATCAATGATGTGAGAGAATCACTGATCGGCTGCCTCCTGCATAGCCCACACTAGGGGTTGAGCCCACAACCTGGGCATGTGCCCTGACCTGACCGGGAATCGAACTGTATGCTGAACCACTGAGACATACTGGCTGGGCAAGAACAAATTCGTAATCATCCATACTAAACTCATGGAGAGTGTGGTGAAGGCCTGTGGTGAGGGGAGTGGGCAGGCTAGAAGGGCTCAATGGGTTGTTTTTTGTTTTTTTCTATTTTTAAAAAATGTGTAACTTGCAACAATCAAGATACATTTTAAAAAATTAATAAGCAAAAGAGAGAGAGAGAGAGAGAGAGAGAAAATTAAAATTAACATAAGTAAAGCAGTAGTCCAACTTCCTATTAAAGGCATATTAGAATAAACAGAACCACAAAAAAACCACTGTGTTGGTTCTGTTTCTGAATACTGTTTAAAAATTGTATATAAGAAAAGTTTGTTTCTTATAGAAGCAAAAGGTCTATATCAAGGAAAATTCATTATCATGCTTGGCAAGGAGTTTTACCAGAAAATTGCACCTCAGACAACACAGTGAAACTGGATTCACGCACTTTCATATGCCAAGCTGATTCACCATAAACAGCACAAAACACTTCTGAGTGCAGAAGTTGGCTTACAAAAACTGCTGGAAGCCCTTTTAAAGCCCTGAGTCACAAATATAAATAATTTCATAACCAAACAGCATTAGAAAATCCTGTTGTGAAGGGTAAAGACCCATGAATCACTGCAGCCTCTCAGCATGATAAGCCAGACAGCAACTAATTAGCTTCTCAGAAGCACATGAAGCTACCTCTTTATAATAATGCTGCTTGAACAAGAAGGATTATGATGTCCTAACCTATTTTGTAAATTATGACTCTATGATCTCTAAAGGAAGGGTTATCGTAAAGAGAGAATCTGCCTAAACAAACAGTATCCCTTCATTGCATTTGTTTTGGTTTTGTTGTCCTGTCCAGGATGGGATGTCTGCAGTCTTCTAAAGTCAAGTACCTACAGTTACCAGGTTGTTGACACTCTAAAATTCAGTTGTTGTTTTTTTCTAACAGTAAGGTCTAAGGCATTCATAAAAATACTGTTGAGCAGCTCCAAAGAGCAATAAGCCCCAAAGTGATGAAAACATATACCACACAAAATGCCCACCAGAGAAGACCCAGGGTATACCTATGGGAATAACTAACAGAGGTAACCTTCTATGGTGTTTAGAACCTTTTATCAGAGCATTATGAACACACCATCAGCACTTCAATTTCAGGGCAACTCATATCCTTTTTTACTAATAACTTCTCAATGGAGACTGTATCTCATCGTTTCTCCTAGCAGGACCACAAGCTATTCTTGACCATATCTCTCACATCTTCTGAAACACAACTTCCCTAAGTGTCAAGCACTTAGGGAAAAGAAGAACAATGGGATACATATACAAAACCATACCCTCTTAAATTAGTTAGTTGATTGGTTTTTGTACTAAAACCATTATTCATTAAGGAAACTTTGGAAACCACAGATAAGAAATAAGGTAAATAAAAAAATCACACTACCCATAGACAACCACTATTAAAATTCGGTTATAACTCCCAGTAGTGGTTCCATAAGCCTGTAACTTTAACTTATTATATTGTGAATATTTATCTTCTCTTTAAATATTTTTTTCCAAAAAGAGTCTTAAACTTCTCTCCATAAATTAGGCAGGTACCATAAATACGGATGCCCAGTGAGTGTAAGAAACAAGGTACTAAGTTGATTACATAACAATTAAGGTACATGCTCTGCAGACCAAGGAAAGGGGCGAAACTAGACATATCCCTACATAGCCATGTACAGCAACCAGCGCACTTATAGGTCTGGCACCCTTGCAATACAAGATTGTTTTAAGTAGCAGTATAATATTCTAGTATTCAAATGAAGAGAAGTGGTCCTAGAACATAGAGATGAAAAGGACAGGAAAAGGACCGAGAAGGAAAGAATTTCTTGATGGGGAGAGATAGCAAGTGAAGACATTAACAAACATATGTGAGAGAGCTCTTTAAACAGCATTTATAGATAATACTGGAAAAACAGCTATATGAAATGCCACACTAGTAGGAACAGTATGTTTTTAAACCTGAGAAATAGAATGCAGAATGTATAACAAGAAATCAATGCATTTTCCTCAAGGCAGTGAATTTAGCAAATAGGCACATAAGGGTACTCTGTCATATTTATCTCCATGTGACACCTAATCTAGAGGTAAAAGTTTAAGGACAACAAACAACATGGGCCTAAATAGGAGCTAAAAGGCTGTGAATCATCTGAATACAGATTATAATTGAATAGGTATAGATAAAATACACAAGAAATGTGTACATAATAAAATAAGCCCAGGGCTAAAATTTGGTTGTAGAAATTTTCATGCAATAGATATAAAGGGTTGAGAAGTAAAATAGAAGAAAATATTAAAGGAAATATTAACATAGAAAAATAATATATGAATGCATACACACACACACACACACACACACACACACACACAATTTAAGCTGCTCAATATAAGGTCTTGTCCTGCATAAAAAGCAGGAACAGCCAAAAGCAGTTTGGCTCAGTAGATAGAGCATCAGCCTGAGGCCTGAAGGGTCCCAGGTTCGATTCTGGTCAAGGGCATGTACCTTGGTTGCAGGCACATCCCCAGTTGGGGGTGTGCAGGAGGCAGCTGATTGATGTTTCTAACTCTCTATCTCTATCTCTACCTCTCTAGAAGAGGAAGAAGAAAAAGGTAAAAGCCAAAAAATTATGAACAACAAATACATATATATCAACAAGTGAATCTAAAAATTAAGTGAATTAAAAATTTAATCAACAGAATAAACTGGTGAATATAATAGAATCAGGAGCACAGAAAGGGAGTGGACTGATAATTCTCAGTGGGGAAGGGGTGAGGGGTGTACAGGGAGAGACTGGACAAAAATCATACACCTATGGATGAGATCAATGGGAGGGAGCTAAGGGCAGAGGGAGGGGTGGGAGCTGGGTGGAGGGATGCTATGGAGGGGAAAAAAGAGAAACAAATGTAATAATCTGAATAATAAAGATTTAATTTAAAAAAATCAGTAAAATATATTTAATAATAACGTAATTTAAAAAGCAGGAACAGAGAGCCACAAGGAGGGAACTGGCTTAAATAAAAAAATAGAATGAATCTGAACTGGGAAATGGGTAGGGTGAGAAAGGATTGCAAGAACACTAAAAATTTAGTAGCAGCATATATAAGTGATTACAGAAATACCATATTGGAGGCATAAATAACAACAACAACAAAAAGCTGGATAAAGTTTGAGAAAGTGTGGAGCATCTATTTTAGAAGCAAAGAAAATTAAAATGATAAAAGATATTGTTGGAAAAGAAATCATGACAAAATAAATAAATGGGCTCACAGGATAGGTAGTAACAGCTAGACATATGCTGGGAATTTTTCTGATTTGCACAGTTAACAAAAAAAATGATGTTTTTTGTGTATGATTTCTTATGAATAGGGCATAAAGAAAAACCCAGCTTAATTATAACGTAAAAATAACCAGGCAATATGAAATGCCATAGAGCAACAACTGCAGACAATTAGGAGAAAAATATGATCCAAGTATTTTATATCCTCCTAAGCTATACAACTTCATAACCAAACAGCATTAGAAAATCCTGTTGCCATGGGTATGTATCAGAAAATAAATGACTCATTTAGTATCCTATATAATAAAAGGCTAATATGCAAATTGTCCCTTCAGGAGTTTGACCAACCAGGAGTTCAACTACTCACTAGGATAAGCACTGACCATCAGGGGGCAGCATGGAATGAAGGAAGACCCCAAACGGCAGCCAGCAGTTGGGGAGAGGAAGGCCCCAATTGGCCCTGATTGCCAGCAAGGCCTAGGGACACCTACCCGTGCATGAATTTCATGCACCAGGCCTCTAGTTTTTGAAATAACCTCTAAACCAGTTAACAACAACAAAAACTTTGAGGACAGGGGAGTTTCCATATAAACCGCTCAGAGAATCCGCCCCTCATTTAGTGCAGACTACAGAAACCTACCTGAATAAGAGAGCCACTAAGTGTTCTCAAAACCATTCTCCCCAGGGCTCCTCTCTTTTCCCGTTTCTAAGTAATACACTTCAGGAGCTACACAGAATCTCTTGGTTTATCTGATTACAACTTCAAAGCATGAACTGGTCATTTTCTTTTCCAGCACTTGGTAACAATGGCTACATGTTTTACTTGATTAGAATGTTATGCTTGAATAATTTTGTTTAAAGTTTTCCACTTATTTTTTTTTTAATGTTCAAAGAAGCATAGAATCATAGAGCAACACAATGCTCATCCTGATAATCAGATATTTCTATTAATGACTTCCTGTGTCTCTAAAAAGTAGACAAAATGATCCTGAGTTTTTTAAAGTGGTGAGAATCATACAAGACACCTACCAACAGATATTATCTTTACCAACTTTTTCTAATATTATCTTTCCATCTACAGTATACGAGTATCTCTATGCTGCCTACATTTAAAAATCTATTTAAGTTGTAAAATCACTACCAAGTAAAAATGAAGAGAAAAAAGGCACTTTTTTTTTTTTAAGATCTGCAATGATACACAATATCCTTTCCCGCAGTGTTCTCTAATAATACATGGTAACCATGGGACTCTATAATAAAATTTTAAATGTTTGATGAGGAACACAGCCAAGTTAACTTTCATTTCCTTTTATTTTATTACCATAAAGTATGGAATTATTTTCTACATGTATACTGTTTGCACTTATTTTCCAAGAGAGAAAATGAAAACATTTAAGAGTTATGGTGAGAATGATTAAGAGCCACACTAAAATGAAACAGTCTGCTTTTAGGAGTCTTTGTGTGGTATCATTAGGCTGTTAAGAAAGCTAGGTCTCTTGCCCTCTTGGTGTGGCTCAGTGGTTGAGCATCAAAATATGAACCAGGAGGTCAAGGTTCAATTCCTGGTCAGGGCACATGCCGGGTTGCAGGCTGTATCCTCTAATGGCAGCTCTGACTCAAATCAGTTTGGGTTGTGTGGGGGCAACTGATCAATGATTCTCTCTTATTATTGATGTTCCCCTCTGTCTCCCCACCTCCTTTCTTTTCTCTGAAATCAATTTTATTTTTTTTTTTAAAAAAGCTAGTTTCCTTCAATGATAAAGGGAATGGATGGAGAGAATGAAAGGACAGGAAAATCTTTAGGTTTTCTTTACTATCCCATTGAAATCATTTTAACAAAGCAAATTTCACATTTGATTCTTCAGTACCCCAGGAATGTGTACATAACTCAAAGGTTGTTTAGTTGATTCTTTGAAATGGCAGACAACATTCATGCTGAAACCTTTATCAACATTTTACAACACTGTTTCTTCTTCTAAGGTTTAAAAAGAGATAAGGATCCTTAACATTTATGAATGGTGATGAGCAAGATGCTGATAAATATGGTTTACTAACACTCTTAGAAATAGACTCCGAACAATGTGACAAATAATGAACAAGCCTGGAAGAAGGGCAGTATCATCTCTCTTAAGCTGGCTTTTGGAAGAGGTGATTTAAAATGAACCTCCATTTATAACCCCAAGGCTTATAAACATCCTTTCACTCTAATTGTAGATCTAGTGGCAGCTCTGACTCAATCAACAGAACGGCTCTGGCACAAATTAGCTGGCATTAATGCTGGCATTATCTTACTCTGTTCCAGCAGCTTTGAGACACTGACAGAGCCAGAATAGAAGTAGTGATTTCCAACTATTTGATAAATAATGAGGTAGAGTGATTCATCTGAAAATAAATGACAGAAAAATGATAGGTAATAGGTATATAACTAAAGATTATTTATATCTTTGTTTTCAAAGGACTAATTTCAACCTGAAGAAAACTCCTAACTGGGTAGCTTTAAATGTAAAAAATTTAAAAATTCCTTTTGTTACATCTGTCTTGACAATTTAAAAAGAATCCCCCAAATCCCGAGGTTCCTTTCCTGGGGAAAGTAAAATAGAAGAAAGTATTAAAGGAAATATTATTTTACTTCTCAACCCAATTTTGCAATTCACCCCCCCTGCCCCCGTCTATGTTCCAAGTTTAATATTATGTTTATCTTCTTATTTATGAGAAGTGATCAGACATGAGAAAAGCAAAATTCCCATATATATCTAGTTTTTCTGAAAATAAAAAAGTAGGAAGAAGCATCCATAGTATTGTGACCATCTTCTAACTGCAGTTAGAATTTTTCTGTTAAATGACAGCTGACTTCTCAACAACCACATGGAACACAGAAGACAGTAAAATGGTATTTTCTTTGGACTGAAAGAAAATTAAGTATCAATAGGTTTTTGGTCCAACAACAAAAAAATCTCTCTCAAGAAAAGGGGCAAAATTCCTAAATAAAGACATTCTAAAAGTATATTTCAGAAAGAAAATGAACCCAAATGTTTGACATAAGAAGAATAAAAATGCAAGAAGGAATGCACACCAGAGAAAGTGCTAAATATATAGGAAAATGTAAAAAACAAAACTATGAAAACCTAGTAGCAATATCTTGTGACAGGAAAATCAACAAGAAAATGACAAGAGAATTAAAGCTGGGAGGAGGATAAAAGGAGATAATGTGCTTTAAGCTGATTATACTATTGGGATGGAGGATAAAGACACTGTATAACTTCAACTTTGTTATGTCAAATATGGACAAGTAAAATCTCAATGGCTGCTACTGAAAAAATATATATAAACAAAATGTAAATTACAAACTACTTGAAAGTTGCATAAGAAAAAAATATGTATACAGGTCAATTAAAAAAGGCAAATATAAATTCAATTATAATAGTCATCATAATATACCCAAAAAGGATCAAATGTACCAAGTAGAAAAGAGCAGCAATTAGCCTAGATTTAAAGCAGTCAGTCTGAATTTGAAATTTGTACTTTATTTTTGTACAAATAATAACAACAAAAAACACAAGTTGAAAGGATAGAAATAAGATTGAAAATAAAAGAACAGAAAAATGAGAAAAAGTCTAAATAGAAGCTGAGGTAGCAATATTTACCCAGACAAAATAAACTTTAATACAAAAATTATTGCTAAAGACCAACAGGGTAATTTGATAATTATTTTAATAGACAAATCCAAACCACAGTAGATGATAATAACATATCAGAATCAGTAATTAACAGATCTAGAAAACAAAAGTTCAATAAAACATGTAGATGATTTGAATGACACAATTGGACCTGCATCCAATTTATGAACTCTACATTCAACAAGTAAAAATCACACATTACTGGTACAAGCACAGAAGAATCAGTTATAAATACAGTCTTCATCATATATCAAAGGGCCAATATGATATGGATCATGATTTCTAACCTCAAAGCAATTACACAGAAAACTGATTTTTTTTTAAGATAACCAAAATATATCAACCATATATGTTTGAGAATTAAGAAATATCATTTCAGTCCTGGCTGGTTTCCTCAATTGGTTAAGCATTGATCCGAACCAAAGGGTCTCACTCAGATTCGCTTCCCGGTCAAGGGCACTAACTTGATTGCAGATTCGATCTCTGGCCCCCAGTCGGGATATATGCAAAGGGCAACCAATCAATGTGTCTCTCTCATGTCAACGTTTCTCTCTCTCTCTCCACCACCCCTCCTCTCTCCCTTCCACTCTGTAAAAATCAATGGGGGAAAAAATCCTCAAGTGAGGATTAAAAAAAAAGGAAAAATACAATTTCAATTTCTTGGTCAAAGAAGAAATCATATTGAGAATTGAATTATTTTTGGAAATGAATAAAATATAAAAACTACATATTAACAATTTTGCGATTCACCCTCCTCCAAAAAATAGTTTAAATGATAACAGGCACTGAAGAGATAATTTATATTTATCCAAAGAATCTAAGGGAAAAGGAAGAAAATTAATTTTAAAAAACAAAAGGAAATACTAAAAATAAAAAATTTTAATTAAATAGGAAAAAACATGAATATTAAAAAAACAAAGGGTGGTTCTTTCACAATTATCAAAGTTCACAAATACTGAAAAGACTGTTCAAGAAAAAAGCCTAAATAACCAATATCAAAACTGAAAAAACTTTATACAATCATCTACTGAGGGACATTTCTGGGGTTTCCAATGTCTTGGCCACAGTGAATAATGCTGCAATGAACATAGGGATGCATGTCTTTGCAAATAAATGTTTTCAAATTTTTTTGGTTAGATATCCAGAACAGGGTTGCTTATTCATATGGTAATTCTATTCTTAATTTTTGAGGAACTTCTATACTGTTTTCCATAGTGGCTGTGGTGTGTATACATATATATATATACACACACACACACACAAATACATACACATATATACATACACACACACTAGGATGTACACACACATATATATGTATGTATGCACATATGTACATACATAATGGAAATATTAGCCTTAATAAAAGATTAAATACTGTCATTTGGGACAACATGATGCATCTTGAGATTATGCTAAGAAAAATTCATCAGAAAAAGTCAAGACTTTTCACTCATATGTGAGATATAAAACTGAAAGCGACAAATGAACAAACAAGAAAAACAAAAACAGGCACGGACAACAAACAGTATGATGGTTACCAGAAGGAAAGAGGGATGGGAGGCTAGAGGGTCGAGGTTCTGGTGACAGAAGGAGATTTGACTTCGGGGTGTAGCACACAATGTAATATGCAGATGATGTAACACAGAATTGTCTATTTGAAACCTAAATAATTTTGTTAACCAATGGTACCTGAATAAATTATTTTTAAAAAATGTATAGACTGCAAGTAAAAATGATTACCAAAAATTAGAAACATAAAAAAGGAGGCCACAATGAACAACCTCATCCCTATAAAATGGATACGTTCATAGAACAAAACACTTTATTCAGAAAGAATTTTAAAACTTAAGAAAACTGAATCAGTGGTCGGAAAAAAAAAAAATCCCATAAGGAAAACATCAAGTCTCAAAGGCTTTATTTACTTAGTCCCCACAAGCTTTTAAGAAGCAACTCCATTCTTATACAACTATTCTAAAATATTTGGGGGAAAAGGCAGTATTTACCAACTGATTTCATGGACTAGAATAAGCAATTTTTGCTGTGTTGGGGTACAATTCTCCATGAACTGCTTGCCTTTTTGCCTATCTTACAAGTAGGCATTGACTACCCTTTTGTTTCACAGAACCTTTTCAAGGATGTTTATTATAACAGACAGCCTGGGGAGATAGATATAGCATCTCCTTTCAAAGTAAAGGATACTTTTGAATATAGCCTTAATGATAGAAATACTATCCCCTTCAGAGCAAAAGGCAGGTATGTTCACTGTCCATTACAAACTTGATTTCCTTAGGCGCAGTGATTCTCTCCTACAACATAACCCACTGTGTGTTGATTCTCTTAACCATGGAAGAACTGGGGCTCAGGAAATCAGTTCAAAAGGGCTGATTCTCTGGGTAATGCTGTAAACCAGGGAGCTCAAGTCTTTGCAAGAATTCATAAAACCGTGACAGGTTAATTCTCAGCTTACAAGCAGGATATAACTTCACAATCTTCACAGTTCTTGACATACTCAAACCTAAAATTGCCAGTGTAAGTCCCATATCATAAATGAGCAGATGAAAAAAGACAATCCCAAAAACAAGCAAAATATAGCAATCCACCAATGTATAAAAAGTCATCATGATAACCCAAAAACACAAGATTAGCATACCAATACAATATTATTTAATGTAGTTACTTTATTAAATGTTTTTTTTAATATCATATTGTTTTAACAGATACAGAAAATCTGCTAGATAAAATTCAACATTCATCCATGATTAAAAACAAGAGCAAACTAAAAAACAAATTAGGACATTAATTTGATAAAGGGGGATAAGGAGGAAATGTGGGGGACATCTGTAATACTGTCAACAATTTTTTAAAAAGTACTGCCATGGCTGGTTTCTCAGTGGTTAGAGTGCCAGTCTGCTCACCAAAGGATCACGGATTTGATTCCTAGTCCAGGGCACAAATCTGGGTTGCAGGTTCAATCCCCACCCTGGTAGGGGGTACATGTGGGAGGCGACCAATCAATGTGTGTCTCTCACATCGATGTGTCTGTCTCTCCTTCCCTCCCTCTTCCACGCTCTCTAAAAAAGCAATGGAAAAAATATCCTCAGGTGAAGATTACAAATTTTTTTAAAATACCCATTTGTTAGATTAAAAAAAAAAAGTTAAAGAGATTCATATGAACTTTCAAATTAATCTTGAATAGTGAAAAATTTTCCTAAAGTGTTTTAGAGTAACACTGCCATTAGAAAAATTCTACCATTTGAAAGTTTAAATTACTTGTCTTTGTCCTGCTTTATTTAACTGTATGAGAACTTGGTAATGCAATAGGAAAATATCATTATATCTCATGACATTTAAAAAGTTAACAGCTAATAACATATGTAACTACCAGTTTTCCAGTATCTATTTTACAAGTTCTTTTTATAGAGGCATTTCTTCATTCATTCCTCTGAACAACTTTTAATTTTATCCCAAGAAATAGGCTAAGTCCATGTCAGTAACTAAAAAAAATCTCCTAGTGAAACTTACAGATTGATTGTTCTATTTGTGACATTTCAATTCTAAAGCCAAAAGACAGAGAGCTCAGTTCAAGGACTACTTTCCAGAACTTCCACAAACTACTTGCCCCAATATTTACTTGAAACCTCAATTTGTTTGCCCTTTGATAAACAGGAGAATAAGGAGGTATTCCTGCCAACAACCCCTTGATGCATAATGTCTACATCTAAATTAGTATGAAACTGAAAAAAAGCAGCCACTGTGTCTATTCAGAACACACAGCAGCTGTGAAACGGGTTTTATTCTTTCACTTCCAAGTCACTCCATCAAAATCCTCTCACCCGGGAGCTTGCCAACAACTTCACCCTAATTGTACCATTGCCATGGCAATGAAGTGACAATAGCCCCACACGTTCATTTGGACTTCCAAGCCTGGGCTATTTATAAGGGGAAGACGACTGCAGCAAGAGTCATAGAGGACAGACGAATTAAGGTGTGCAACTCCAAAAATGCTGAAGATTTCACTTTGCTTTACTCGGCTTACCTCAGGAAAACAATGTTTTCATGAACTGTTAATTTCCCTTTTGTTAAAACTAAAATATCAGTGCTTAAACAACATATCAAATACTAGGCTATTTTTCTCCAGTGGACTCTATATGAAAAAAACAAAACCAAAAAAACGTCATATCAATTATAAATATACTTTAAGGACCAATGAGTGCACTTTCACAACAGGAAGATTTTAAAGTTTTAACATATAAGTTTCAAAAATAAATAATAAATGTGATTTATATATATTTTAACATAAATAAAAATACCTAGCATGGATTACTTACTTATTGATGAGAAGAAGGCGGAAAGAAAAAAAAATGACAATTTTTAAAGAATCTAATGGAGTCTCACAGTGCAAGGCATTTTTTCATGATCAAGAGAATGTCAGTCCAAGTAAGTAGCCCACAGCTTTCTGCCTTATTAAAATTACCAAAACAATAATCCATTAGAAACCAGTCATGTCTCATAATATCTCAGTATATTAAGTTTCCATCATAACAAATATGACAAAATATTTAATCTAGACTACTAATATTCCATCAAAGATGCTATTTGAGGCTATTATAAAATACTTAAGTGTTAGTGTTGAAAAGCAACAGGAGGAATAATGCTGAATCATTAGTCATATTACTAGAAATCCTTCCAAAATTGCACTCTGATGATTAATTAAATTAAAACAAACTTCAATATAAAACTCTTTCAAAGAAAAACTTTTTTCTTAAAATTGAATTCTATGTATTAAACACTTTAAAAACTAAACAGCAATAACACTATAATTAAATGATAAAAAAATATGTTTTTTATTTATAAAATAATTCATTCAGCAAATATTGTATATGGTCTATATAGCTGATACCAGGAAGTTATAATACTCAACCTTGAAAAGCTTAAAATCTAGCTACTAAAAAAAAAAATAAACAAGTGGATCACTAATACTTACAAGTGAGATAAAGAAAAAATGAAGAAAACTCTATTCCAAGGTGAGTTTCATAAACAGGATTACCAATGTGAGGATAAATCACTGAGATTATACAATTATAAATTTCTGCACAGGTAGGGTCCCTAGCAGCTGCCTGCCAGGTTCACCCTCCTCCTCCCCCTCCCTTTCCCAGGCAGGCCCTGCTCCCTGGTTGAACTCCCAGAACAACTCCCTCCTGGTTGAGGGGACAATTTGCATACTACACTTTTATTATATAGGATTATACAGGAGTCCGACTTCACCTGGAGTTTGATTTCCATGGTTTCAGTTACTTGTGGTCAACTGCAGTCAAAATATATTAAGTGGGAAATTCCAGAAATAAACAATAAACACCAATCAGAAAGAATATATGTACCCCTATGTGCATAGCAGCACAATTTACAATAGCTAAAATTTGGAAATAGCCTAAGTGCTCATCAGCAGATGAGTGGATTAAAAAATTGTGGTACATCTACACAATAGACTACTAGACTGCTGTAAAAAGGAACTCCTACCATTTGCAATAGCATGGATGAACCTGGACAGCATTATACTAAGTGAAATATGTCAGAGAAAGATAAATATCACATGATCTCACTCATTTGTAGAATTTAGTGAACAACATAAACTGATGAACAAAAACAGATCCAGAGACAGAGAAGCATTGATCAGACCGTCAAACCTCAGAGGGAAGGCAGGGGAGAGTAGGGGGGGAGGGATCAACCAATGACTTGTATGCATGCATATAAGCATAACCAATGGACACAAACACTAGGGGTAAGGGCACAAGCGGGGGAGGAGGGGAGTAATGGGGGGATAAGGACACATATGTAATACCTTAATCAATAAAGAAAAAATAAATAATAAAAGATTAAAAAAACACAGTAAGTTTTAAACTGAGCGCCATTCTGAGTTACATGATGAAATCTTGGGGCCATCCCACTCCATCTCACCTGGAACCTGAATCAAGCCTTTTGCCCAGTGTCTCCACACTGTATACTCCCTGCCCATTAGCCACTTAGTAGCCATCTCAGTTATCAAACAGAATGTCACAGTATCACCTCACTTGTGTTTAAATTACCCTTATTTTACTTAATAATGCTACATTCACAGTTTTATTACAGTACTACTAAAATAATTGTTCCTCCTACAGGAAGTGGTTTCTCTAGTATAATGTCATAAATATAATCATACAGTATAGTTTCTTATCCATTTAGCAAACACCCCATGTTTTTAAATCTCTTGATCATTTGCCACTTAAACTTTTCCAAAATTGTTGCAACTGTTATAATTATTCTATTTTATGATTAGTTAATGCCGTTAATCTCTTACTGTGCTAATTTATAAATTAGGTATGTGTGTATAGAAAAAGCATATGTAGAGTTCAATACTGTCCAGTTTCAGGCATCCACTGGAGGTCTTGGAACATATCACCTGCAGACAAGGCATTCTGGTATTTTATTAGCATACAGGCAGTCCTTGGGTTACATTGGACTTGACTTATGTCATTTCCTGGTTATATCACCATCTCCCACTTACAGTATTTATATATAAAAAAAAAAGTTCCGTCATTTAGACGTATGTACATATGTGCTTTATGTTTTTTATTATTTATTTACCACAAGGTCAGGAATTGTTATCTTTCTTTTAAATCTTTTTTTACTGTTTCACTTCATTACTGCTCTGCATGTGCTCATGTGAGTGATGTAGGTGCTTATGTAGGTGGGTTCTGACTTATGGCAAAAATCGAGTTATGTCGCGCTGTAGGAACAGATCTCCGACATAACCCGACTACATGTACTCATATTTCTCTGCTACCCCTTAAAAACTGCCATTTAAAACTACTGTTCACTGTTTACTAGGATTCTATAAGAATTCTACATGGCAGACATTTTGTAACTTCTCAACCTAAAGTAACACAAAGAGCCAAATTATTTTAAGAGGAATAGTGCGGAATATCTAGGTTTCACCCCCCCTAACCACTCCGCTGCCAGCCTGTTTGCCCCGTTTGCCCCGTTTTTCTTGACAATGGCCCAACCAGGCCTGCTCTTGCACAGTGTTTTACAAAGTATCATACTTTAAAAATATATTAGCCTGTAAGAACATGTAATAAACAACTTCAAAATGCAATAGGTATTTAATTTTAAAGCATGCCTTTAACATTTATGTAAAACGTTTTTTGTACCCATTCAAATAGAAACTTATCTGGCCACTGGATAAAGCTAGCAATGAAACTCCTGGTTCACAGTGTGTTCATTGTGATGCTATATTACAAAATTTAACCACAATGGAGACAAAGTGAATTAAATGAACAATAATTTCTTGAACACTTACCATGGGCCAGATTTTACATGTATGTTTTTTTTTTAATTCTCACAACTGCATTTCGAAGTAGGCATAGTTAGCCCCATTTTACAACTGGCTCAAGACTGAGAAGCTTGAATGAGCTGAACAAAAACCTAAGGTCACACAGCTGGTAAGTGGTAAACCTGTCGGATTCGAGTATTCATGCTTATGTAGCCAAAATATCTCTGTAAAAGTATTTGTACATGGCCCACTCTTCAAAAGGGTTTTGGAAGCTTACACATTAAGAATAAATTAAGAATGCATGGGCACACACACAAAATTAAATGGAGCTGACTAATGGATGTAACTAAACATAGATATTTGAGATTAAATATTAAAGTAACTTTGCATCCCTACAACCAGTCTCCAGTTAAGAGGTCTGGCCAGAAAATGTTAGGCCTGCATCTCATGATATATAGAGCAGTGAACAGCAAGACAAGCTGCACTGAGTATAATGGCTTCAAAGCCAGCCATAAAACAAACCCATAACATTTTGTCCAATCGTATTTATCTAAAATACAACTACTCTAAAGGAAAACTGAGTATTGCATGAGCCTCTGGTCAAAGAAATAACATACATTTTTTTTAGAAAGTGACAGAGTAGCAAAGGCTTTTGGCTCCTTCAAACTTCACCTAACGAACATTCAGTAAGAGAAATACCCGATTGTGGGCTGGAGGTAGAACTAAGGTAAAAATTAGCAACAGCAATCCTCATTCATTTAGAAAACATCTAACACACCTATATATAAGAGCCCAGTGACCATTAAGGTGGACCGACTGGAAAAACTGGAATGATCGAATGCTATGACGCACACTGACCACCAGGAGACAGACCCTCAGTGCAGGAGCTGCCCCCTGGTGGTCAGTGTGCTCCCACAGTGGGAGCACCAATCAGCCAGAAGCCAGGCTCACAGCTGGAGAGCACAGCAGCAGTGGCAGGAGTCTCTCCCACCTCTAACAGCAGTGCTAAAGAGCAGCACACCAAGTGGTAAAAGAGCAAGCAGGTGGCAGCTAGGAAGGAGAGATCCTGGACTGTGAGAAGGCGCAGGCTGGGCTGAGGGACCCCCTCTCCCCATGCACAAATTTTGTACATCGGGCCTCTGGTACCATAAGATGCTGTGCCTACACATAAAATTATACAAAATACAAGGAACCTGGAACAAAGTTGGAGGCACAAAACATACAATCTATAATAATCCTATCTAATAAAAGAGTAACATGCAAATTAGCCATCACTCCGCTACACCCACAAGCCATGCTCACCAGCCAATCAGAAGTGAGTATGCAAGTTAACCCCAACCAAAGTAGCTGCAGCCATGGAGTGAGCAGGAGGGAGGTTTGAGTTTCCCCAGTGATGGAGGAAGCCAAGCTTTCCACATACTCTGGTGGGCCCAGGCCTCCAATCAAGGCTACAAAGTTTCAATTATAGAAGATAAATAAATCCCAACAAAAATGACAGCAGCCATGGAGCTGGAGAGAGCAGAAGGCTAGGGTTGTCCCCAGCGATGGAGGAAGCCAAGCTCCTGCAGCCCTGGCCTGTCTTGGTCTCTGCTTAAGGCTACATACAAAGTTTCAATTAGAGAAGATAAATAAATCCCAGATACACAGGCCCCTCACCCAGGCTACCCTACGGCCCAAGGGAACATCCACCCTGATCTAGGATGCCTTCAGGGCAAACTAGCTGGTCCCCACTCATGCAACAGGCCTCTATCCTATCTAATAAAAGAGTAATATGCAGATTGAGCATCACTCCAACATAAGATGGCTACTCCATGTGTTCAAAGATCCTGCCCCCATATGGACACAAGATGGTCACAAGATGGCCAGCAGGGGAGGGCAGTTGGGAGGGACCAGGCCTGTAAGGGAGGGCAGTTGGGGGCGATCAAGTCTGCAGGAGAGGGCAGTTAGGGGTGACCAGGCTGGCAGAGAAGGGAAGTTGGGGGTAACCAGGCCTGCAGGGAATGGCAGTTGGGGGGGACCCAGGCCTGCAAGGGAGTGCAGGTGGGGGGACTAGGCCTGCAGGGAGGGCAGTTAGGGTGACCAGGCCTGCAGGGGAAGGCAGTTAGGGGCAAACAGACTGGCAGGGGAGCAGTTAGGCATCAATCAGGCTGGCAGAAGAGTGGTTAGAGATGATCAGGCTGGAAGGCAGAAGCGGTTAGGGGCAATCAGGAAGGCAGGCAGGTGAGCAGTTGGGAGCCAGCAGTCCTGGATTGTGAGAGGATGTCCAACTGCCCACTGGGATTGGGCCTAAACAGGCAATCAGACATCCATCGAGGGATCCCAGATTGGAGAGGGTGCAGACTGGGCTGAGGGACACCCTGCCCCGTGCATGAATTTCGTGTACCAGGCGTCTAGTAAAAACATAATATGCTAATTGGACCAGACATCCTTCCAGACGACCTTCCAGGCGAAGTGGGTGCTGCGAGGGAAGCCAGGAGTCCCAGATGCCAGAGGGAAGCTGGTGCCAGCAACCAAGGAAAGGAAGGCCTGCTCTTGCATGAATTTCGTGCATCAGGCCTTTAGTCACTTATAATAATGCATAACAAGTAAGTGTGAAATAAACACTAATGGAAAGTCCTCCTGAAGTTGGAGGGGAAAATCACTAGGTTTGTCAGGCCATTTCATGGAACAGACAGATTGCAAGTAAAAAGGAAGTTAATGAAAGAAAAGTTATTACATCTTAATGAATAGTTAACACAGCCCCATAACATAATTGTCATAAACTAAATGCCAAAATTGGGGGAGGCTACTTTTTTCTAGAAGCAGAAGATTTTAAAATTCTGAAGATTTAATTTTAATACTCCTAAGAAAATTAAACTACTAAAGCAAATCACATGTGTTTTGTGGATAACAAAGAATTTGGATTTCAGAAATAAACAACATGCACCTTGTAGCTCTGCCAACTTAATCTTTGAATGTAACCAGGGCAAATTATTTAATTTAACCTATCTGGTTTACCCATCTATAAAATGTGAGTGACAAAATATTAACTCAAGAGGCTGTAGGATTCAGTTGGGTAATACACTGGAGAAAGTGTTAATTTTATTATCTAAATTCTTTAAAATAAAATTATTAAACAAGCTTTTTTGCTTTTTGTATCTAAAAATGGTTTTGTTGAAGGAACTTTAATCATTAATAATAAACTGGGTCTGTTAAATACAGTAAACATGGGTAATATTATTTTCAAAATCCTATTTTAACCAGCTTTTTAATTTACAGACAAACACTAATTTACAGAATCTTGAAATTTTTAATATCATACCATTTCTTTAAACATAACTATTACTTTTTCTTCTTTATTCTAATATCAATTAGTATTACTAATTTATTACACCTCTTTTTAAGTCACCAATAGATTTTTGGTGATAGAACTGAAGAAATTAGAAATATTAAAGTCCATATGTTTCTGCATATGTTTCTTTCCTTTCTTGAACCTTTGGATTACTCAAAGAATACTTGTCAGGAATACCCATTTTTCCACTGGCTTGCTCTCTTCTTTCACCTTCGTGACTCATGAGCCTCAGACACAGGTTGCTTCAAGTGAAAATTGTCTGTTCTTATCACAATGAACAAGTATTTTGCTTCACAGAAAGTTTAATCTTCTGAATTTTAGGTACCTTTCATAAATTTGAAGACAGTTATGGAAGTAGTACACAAAAAGTAAAGACAGCTATAATGAACAAATATCAAAGTAACTTTTGTTTTTCTTGACAATGGCCCAAACACAGAATGATGATGAACGTGCTAAAAATGGGCAGAGAAGTGCCTGCATAATCAATAGTTGACCACAGTGCTCACCTGCAAGGAACTGAGACTGGTGACCAAATGACTCATGACCAGACAAGTTTAGAGCTGTCTAGACATAAAATGGGCAGAGAAAGACAATTTTTTTATACATTTACTAGAGGCCCAGTACACGAAATTCATGCATTTCTCCCTTAGCCAAGCTTGCACCCTCTCCAATATGGGACACCTTGAGAGATATCTGACTGCCCGTTTAGGCCCGATCCTACCAAGATCCAGCCTAAACGGGCAGTCAGACATCCCTCTCACAATCCAGGATTGCTGCCTCCCAACTGCTTGCTTGCCTGCCTGCCTTCCTGATTGCCCTTGACCACTTTTGCCTGCCAGCCTGATCACCCCCGAACCACTCCCCTGCCAGCCTGATTGATGCCTAACTGTTCCCCTGCCAGCCTGTTTGCCCCCAAATTCCCTCCTCTGCTGGCCTGGTCACCCCTAACTGCCCTCCCCTACAGGCTTGATTGCCCCAACTGCCTTGCCTTGCAGGCCTGGTCCTTCCCAACTGCGTCCTTTCCCCCCCTCCCCCGGGCCTGATCCCACACAACTGCCCTCCCTTGCAGGTCATCTTGTGGTGGTCATCTTGTGTCCACATGGAGGCAGGATATTTTGACCACATGGGGGCAGTCATCTTGTGTGATAGAGTGATGGTCAATCTGCATATTAGTTTTTTATTAGATAGGATAGAGGCCTGGTTCACAGGTGGGGACCAGCTGGTTTGCCCTGAAGGGGTCCTGGATCAGGGTGGAGGTTTCCTTGGGGTATGAGGCGGCCTGGGCAAGGGGCCTGTGGTGATTTGCAGGCTGGCCACGGACCCCAGCAACCTGAATGGAGGCTCTTGTATCTGGAATTTATCTTCTACAATTGAAACTTTGTAGCCTGGAGCGGAGCCAAGCCTCCTGCTCACTCTGTGGCTGCAGCCATTTCTGTTGGGATTTATTTAACTTCTATAATTGAAACTTTGTAGCCTTAAGCAGAGGCCAAGGCAGGCCAGGGCTACAGAAAGCTTGGCTTCCTCCATCACGGCGGGCAGCCCTTGCCTCCTGCTATCTCCAGCTCCATGGCTGCTGCCATTTTTGTTGGAATTTATCTTCTATAATTGAAATGTTGTAGCCTTCAGTGGAGGCCTGGGCAGGCCAGTGTGCGCGGAAAGCTTGGCTTCCTCCATTGCTAGGGAAACCCAAGCCTCCCTCCTGCTCACTCCATGGCTGCAACCATCTTGGTTGGGATTAGTTTGCATATTCACTTCTGATTGGTTGGTGGGCATGGCTGGTGGTGTAGCCAAGGTCAATTTGCATATTACTCTTTTATTAGATAGGATGGTTCTATTGTATGATTAATATATGAGGTAATTATATACTTCATAAACAATAACAGTCATAAAAAACAAAGTATAAGGAGAACCTTTTATATCTGTTGAAGAGGAAGAAGGAAGAAAAAATAGAATTTATCTAAGATCTCAAAGTATTTATGGAACCCACAAGCAGAAATATATTTAAAAATTATGCATAACAAAGAAAATGCATATTATGCATATTCTTTTAATGTTTCTAAACAACCCTCTTTTTGGTATTCAGTAATAAAGGTAATTTCCTTTTGTACCCATTCAATAAGGTATTACATGTATAAAAAATATTGTGAATTTTTCATGTCTCAAGCAATATGAACAAAAAACTCACAATAAAAGAAACTTTCCTGGATTTTAGCATGTAATGTAATAGCTGACATTTTTGGAATAGTATATTTTATTTTAACCCATTAGCATCTACTAAATTACATGCATCTACAGATATTATCTTGTTTCTATGGAAACGCAGAATATATGAGTTAATTAGGACGATGATGAAAAGAGGAGAGAATGGTGCCTACCTCCTACAGGAAGTGGTTTCTATAGTATAATGTCATAAATATAATCATACAGTATATAGTTTCTTATCCATTTAGCAAACACCCCATGTTTTTAAATCTCTTGATCATTTGCCACTTAAACTTTTCCAAAAAAAGGGTAAGTCACATGTTATTTACTTGTCATGACTTTTACATTTTGGATTACACCAATAGGTTTCAGATTAAATCATTATTGTGCATTCCTAATTTCATACTAGTATGCTCATTACTTATGGGTAATCAGTTTAAGAGCGCTATTTGTAATCATTATGAGAGCTATACTATTGCTGTGGCTCTGTTCCCTAAGAGGTGGTTTATAAACAAATTCTTGATTAAAGGTTTCCAAACACCAGTGTTATTATAAATCAAGGTAATAAGAACATGTCCTCAGGAAGGCATGAAATGAATGATGTAAACTAATCAGTCATATTATTAGCAGTCTGAAAGAGTATGTTAACAGAAGGTTAAGTGGTCTATATAAAATCTAAAGTGAACAAAAACCAAAGTCAAAGGTGTTCAATGTGTCTGGCAATGGAAGAATAAAGAATTCTCTGACAAACCAGTGACTACTTGATTGATTAGGTTTCTCTTTGTAAAGGTAAATAAATAGAAGGAAAATGAATGCTTAAATATCACCAACTCCATTCCAGGTATGCTACCAACTCCCTTTGCACTCACTGCTGATTCACCAAGCAACTTTCCATAAGGATGAGTGGGTTGGAGAGGCAGAACAAAAAAAACACCTCCCAAACACTGACCGGCTAAACTGAGCACAATTCACTTGGCCTTACTCTTTTTGTTACTTCACAAAAAACATCTGTTTCTTCCTCTATCTGTTCTGGGTTGGCTTAGTGCAATTAGCACCCTTAAGCCTAACAAACTCAGTAAGAACTGGGGGGTCGGGGGAGATTGGGAGGAATCAACTTCACAGATTTAAAAAAAATGAGGGCCAGAATGTAGACATTAGAGACCTCCCTAAAGTAATACCATCCCGAGAGATCCTGTTTGAACATCTTCCCTTAAATCTCAACCTCTATTTAAAATAGTCCTTCTTTGATGTGATCATAGTAGGTACTTCCCCTTCACCTTTGTGCATCTCCTCCGCTCCCTGCAATTTTCATTTCTTATTTGCAAAAGCCTAAAATAATAAAATCTATTTGAAGTTTTTTATTTGACAAAGGACTTCCACACATTATCGGCTCATGTTATACTTAGGACTATCTTCTGAAAAAAGCAGGATCCATTATCAGCCCATTTTTATATGACCCAATGACCTAGTGACCCATTATAAAACCCAATGACTCAGTAGGTCATATGCAGTAATTCAGTGCCATTATAAATAACACCAATGTTATTATAAATCAAGGTAATAAGAACATATCCTTAGGAAGACATGAAATGAATGATGTAAATTAATCAGTCGTATTATCACCTAGGGACAATTCCTCACACCCTCGAGGGAGGGGAGGCTTCTGTCAACATCTAGAGAAATTTTGTTTGTTACAGCTGGGGGCATCAAGAGGGTCCAGGCCAATGATGCTGCTAAACATCCTACAACACACAAGACAGCTCCCTACAACAATAATCCAGCTCAGTATGTCAATAGTGCTGAGACTGAGAACGCCTAAGTTAGGAGGAGTGAAATGAATCCTGTCTCTACCCCTTATTAGCTTAGAAAACCTATTTAACCTCTGAGTTCCCTCATTTGTATACAAAGCAATAAATTTAATCTGTTTAATTTTCACACCATAAAAATTTCTTCTTTCAGTGTCTAGTTCTATGACTTTTGACAAATACAGAGTTGCGTAACCTCACCACAATAAAGATGCAGAACACTTTCATCACCGTGAAACCTTCCCTCATGCTGCCATTTGTAGTCAAACTGAAGCCCCACAGCTAGTTGCTCCATGTTCACCTCCCTCTAGGTTCATCTTCCCTATAATGTCTTGTAAATGCAATCGTACAATATGTAGTCCTGAAGTCTGGTGTGTACTCATTCATGCATTTGAGAATCTACATGCTGGTGTGTGATGTTATCAGTACTTCAATCCTTTTTGTTGCAGGGCAGTATTCCATTGCATGGATATAGCACAGCTGGTTTATCCATTCGCCATCTGAAGGCATTTCAAATGTTACCTACCAGTTTTTGGTGATTGTGAATAAAGCTGCTATAAAAATCTGCACATAGAATATATGTGGACATAAGTTTTCATTTCCCTTGTATAAATATCTATTAGTGGACACTAATGCCTTGTATAGTGAGTGTATGTTTAAATTATCAGTAACACAAACAGCCAAGCTGATTTCCAACATGGCTGCATCATGCTAGAATCATAAGAGTAATGTATGAACATCCCAAATATGCACCCTATACTCACTGGAACTTGGTATTACCAGATTTCTGATTGTAGCCATTTTAATAGGTATATAACAGGATACAGTGTCATTTTAATTTGCATATGTCTAATAATAAATTATACTGAGCACCTTTATAAAAATTAATACCTGTTTTAGGGCAGTTTTAGGTTTACTAAAAAATTGGGCAGAAAATACTGAGTTCTTCTGGTAAACATATATGCACCCAATAGAGGAGCACCTAAATACATAAAAAAACTCTTGGAGGATATTAAGGGAGAGATTGACAGCAATACAATCATAGTAGGAGACTTTAATACCCCACTGTCACCAGTGGACAAATCCTATAAACAAAAAATCAGGAAAGAAACATCAATCCTAAATGACTCACTAGACCAGATGGAATTAATTGACATCTGCAGAACATTTCACCCCAAAGCCACAGAATATACATTCTTCTCCAGTGCACATAGGTCATTTTCAAAAATAGATCATATGTTGGGACATAAGAAAAGTCTCTTCAAATTCAAGAAGATAGAAATCATATCAAGCATTTTCTCAGACCACAGTGGCATAAAACTGGAAATCAACTATGATAAAAACAATAGAAAGAAATCAAACACATGGAGACTAAACAGCATGCTATTAAACAATGACTGGGTAACCAGAGAGATCAAGGAAGAAATAAAAAAGATCATGGCAACAAATGACAATGACAACACAACGATCCAAAATTTATGGGACACAGTGAAAGCAGTCTTGAGAGGGAAGTTCATAGCCCTACAAGCCTACTGCAAAAAACAGGAAACAATGGTAATAAATTACCTAAACCTACAACTCAAAGAGCTAGAACGAGAGCAACAAGAAAAGCCCAGTGGACTCGGAAGGAAATAGTGAAGATCAGAGCGGAGATAAACAACTTGGAGACCAAAGAAACAATTCAAAAGATCAACAAAACCAAGAGCTGGTTCTTTGAAAGGATAAACAAGATTGATGGACCTCTAGCCAGGCTCACCAAGAAGCAAAAAGAGAAGACCCAAATAAACAAAATCAGAAATGTAAGAGGAGAAATAACAACAGACCCTATGGAAATACAAAGGATTGTTAAAAAATACTATGAACAACTCTATTCCAACAAATTGGACAACCTGCAAGAAATGGACATTTTCCTAGAAAAATATAACCTTCCAAAACTCAATGAGGAGGAAGCCAAACATCTCAATAGTCCAATAACTATGGAAGAAATTGAAGCAGTCATCAAAAAGCTTCCAGCAAATAAAAGCCTGGGACCAGATGGCTACACAGGAGTTTTACCAAACATTCAAGGAAGAATTAAAACCTATCTTCCTCAGACTATTCAAAAACATTCAAGAAGAAGGAACACTTCCAAACACCTTCTATGAAGCCAGCATCACCCTAATACCAAAACCAGATAAAGACAACACAATGAAAGAGAATTACAGGCCAATATCTCTCATGAACATAGATGCCAAAATCCTCAAAAAAATTCTAGCAAATCAGATCCAGCAGTACATCAGAAAGATCGTACACCATGACCAAGCAGGATTCATCCCAGGAATGCAGGGATGGTACAATATACACAAATCAATAAATTGATACATCACATAAACAAATTGAGAGATAAAAATCACATATTCATATCAATTGATGCAGAAAAAGCATTTGATAAAATCCAACACCCTTTCTTGATAAAAACTCTCAGCAAAGTGGGAATAGAAGGAGCATACCTCAACATCATAAAAGCCATATATGATAAACCCACAGCTAACATCATACTCAATGGGCAAAAACTAAAACCATTTCCCCTAAGAACTGTAACAAGACAGGGATGCCCACTCTCACCTCTCCTGTTCAACATAGTACTGGAAGTATTAGCCATTGCAATTAGACAACAAGAAGAAATAAAAGGCATCCAAATTGGAAAAGAAGAAGTAAAGCTGTCCTTATTTGCAGATGACATGATATTGTACATAAAAAACCCAAAGGACTCCATTCCAAAACTAACTGACTTAATTAATGAATTCGGCAATGTAGCAGGATACAAAATTAATGCTAAGAATTCTGTGGCATTTCTATACACTAATAGTGAAAATACAGAAAGAGAAACTAAAAAAGCAATCCCATTTACCATCGCACCAAAAAAATTAAGATACCTAGGAATAAACCTAACTAAAGAGGTAAAAGACCTATAGGCAGAAAACTACAGGACACTGAAAAAAGAGATAGAGGAAGATGTTAACAGATGGAAGAGCATACCATGCTCATGGATTGGGAGAATCAACATCATTAAAATATCCATACTATCCAAAGCAATCTACAGATTCAACGCACTACCCATTAAAATACCAACGACATATTTCACAGACCTAGAAAGAATTCTTCATAGATTCATCTGGAACAAAAAAAAGACCATGAATAGCTACAGCAATTCTGAGAAAGAAGAATAAAGTAGGTGGGAACTCAATACCAGATTTCAAGCTATACTACAAAGCAACTGTTCTCAAAACAGCCTGGTACTGGCACAAGAACAGACATACAGACCAATGGAATAGAATAGAGAACCCAGATATCCACCCAAACCACCATGCTCAACTAATATTTGACAAAGGAGGCATGAACATTCAATGGAGCCAAGATAGCCTCTTCAATAAATGGTGTTGGGAAAATTGGACAGATACATGCAAAAAATTGAAACTGAACCACCAACTTACACCAAATACAAAAATAAACTCAAAATGGATACAGGACTTAAACATTAGAAAGGAAACCATAAGAATACTAGAGGAATCCACAGGCAGCACAATCTCAGATATATGCCGAAAGAACTTCTTCACTGATACTGCTCCAAAGGCAATGGAAGATAAAGAAAAAATAAACAAATGGGACTACATCAAAATAAAAAGCTTTTGCACAGCAAAAGAAACCATCAACAAAACATCAAGAAAGATCACTGTATGGGAGAACATATTTACAAATGTTATCACTGATAAAGGTTTAATCTCCAAAATCTATAGCCAACTTATACAACTTAATAAAAGGAAGATGAATGATCCAATAAAAAAATGAGCAACGGACCTAAATAGAACCTTTTCAAAAGATGAAAGAAAGAAGGCCAAGAGACACATGAAAACATGTTCAAAGTCAATCATCCGAGAGATGCAAATCAAAACGACAATGCAATACCATCTTACACCGGTCAGAATGGCAATTATCAACAAATCAACAAACGACAAGTGTTGGCGAGGATGCGGAAAAAAAGGAACCCTTGTGCACTGTTGGTGGGAATGCAGACTAGTGCAGCCACTGTGGAGAACAGTATGGAGTTTCCTCAAAAAACTAAAAATGGATCTTCCATTTGACCCTGTAATCCCACTCTTAGGAATTTATCCTAAGAAATTACAAACACCAATCAGAAAGAATTTATGCACCCCTATGTTCATAGCAGCACAATTTACAATAGCTACAATTTGGAAACAGCCTAGGTGCCCGTCAGCAGATGAGTGGATCAGAAAACTGTGGTACATCTACACAATGGAACTCTATGCTGACATTAAAAAGAAGGAATTCTTACCATTTGCAGCAACCTGGTTGGAACTGGAGAGCCTTATGCTTAGTGAAATAAGCCAGTCAATGAAGGAGAAGCATCACATGATCTTACTCATTTGTGGATAATAAAGAACATTATAAACTGAAGAACAAAAGGATAGATACAGAGACAGTAAAGCTTCAAACAGACTGTGAAATTACAGCAGGAAGATTAAAGTTAGGTGAGGTAGATAACAGATCAATCAAAGGACTTGTATGCATGCATATAAGCATAACCAATGAACATAGACACTGGGGGGTTGGGGTATGCCTGGGAGAGGGGGGGGCAATGAGGAGATATGTATAAAAAATTAATAAAAATTTTTAAAAAAAGAAGAAAATACTGAGTTCCCTCTTTCATCTCCAACTTCCTCTCCCCACACCAGTATCACCTATTTTTAACATCTTAATTTAGTATGGTACATGTGTTATAATTGATGAGCCAATATTCCTATATTAATATTGACTAAAGCCCATAGAGTTCACTTTTTGTGGTATGTGATCTGAGTTTGGACAAATGTGTAATGATATGCATCCACCATGACAACATCACCCATAGCAATTTCACTGCCCCCAAAATCTCATGTCCCATCTATTCATTCCTCTCTCCCACTTTCTCCCCAAACTGCTGGCAACCAGTGATCTCTCTACGGTCTCCATAGTTTTGAATTTCCCAAAATATCATATAGTTGAAATCATAAAGTATGCAGCCTTTTCATGCTGGCTTCTTTCCCTTAGTAACATGCATATACGGTTCCTAAACGTCTTCTCGTGGCTTATACTCATTTCCTTTCAGCACTGAGTAATATGTATGAGTTGTATAGATTTACCAGTTTATTTATTCATTCATTTATTGAAGGACATCCTGAAAATTTCTCATTTGAAGCCATTTCATCTTAAATTGAGAATTCTCATTTTATATTACACAGTGTTTTACAAAGTATCATACTTTAAAAAGATATTAGCTTGTAAGAACATGTAATAACTAACCTCAAAGTGCAATAGGTATTTAATTTTAAAGCGTGCCTTTAACATTTATGTAAATGCTTTTTGTTCTCATTCAATGGAAACTTATCTGGCCACTGGGCAGAGCTAGCAATAAAACTACTGATCCGCAAGGTGGTAAGAGATATTCAATTTTCTTTTACTTAATGTTAGCATAATATCTCTGTTTCCATCCTTTTAGTGTTTAATCTATCTTCATCATTATATTTAAAGTCACTTTCATGTTGAGAATACATAAGTATTTTTTTACTCAATCTGACAATCTGTGTCTTTTAATTTCTGTATTTAGACTATATATATTTAATATAATTATTTTGTTTTCTGCTTGGACACTCTGCTTTATTTTACTGCCTTATTTTGCACTGTTAAAATATTTTATAATACTCCATTTTAACTTATCTATTGGTTCACCTGGAAGTATCACTTTGTATTCACTTTTTTAGTGCTAGCTCTAGGGATTACAAGATACATCCCTAACTTTTCAGTCTACTCAGAATTAATATTTTACCATTTCCAGTTTAAAAAAAAAAAAAGCTTACAACAGTAGAGATTCCTTTATTTTTCCCATTGCATACATACACTGAAAAATCAGACAATGGTTTGAATTCAGCTTTCAACATCATATTTTTAAAGAACTTATGTTGAGAATAATAGAGTATGTTTACTCCGTTATTTACTATTTCTGTGGCTCTTCCTTCATATCTGATATTCTGTTTCCTTCTGATGCCATTCCCCTTCAATCTGCAGAAGTTCCTACAGGATTTTAGAGCAGAGCTGCTAGCAATGAATCCTGTGTGTTCCTTCACTGAGACTGCCTTTCTTTTGCCTTCACTTCTGAAAATGATATGTTCACGCGATATCAAGTTCTTGGTCAACAGCTTTTCTCTTTTAGCATTTCAAGGTTTACTTCCCCTGTCTTTTGGCCCCCATGATTTCTGGTGAGAAAGCCACACTCATCTGACTCACTGGTTTCTTGTGTACATACTGTGGGGCTTTTCTCCTCTTGCTTTCAAGTGTAATTTTTATCTTTGCTCTTCAATAGTTTTTTATTATAATGCATTTGAACCTGTCTTTCTTTGAATTGATATTGCTTGAAATTCTTAGGACTCAGCCCACCCACAGGTTAAACCCAGGTGGTTAAGGAGAATAAACACAAACAGTAAATTCCCTGCCACATCAGTCAATCTTCAAATTTTAACTTCCCTCCTCTGCTATCACTTACTTTCTAGGGTCCTCAGCTGCATTTTGCATGACTTCTAGAGTTTTCAACTGTAATTAGTGGAGAGACAGGATGCACACCATTTGACTAGCACCAGATATCACTCCTCACATTTTAAAAACGCAACTGTTTTCCTGACAGCATATTCCAAAAACATCAGAATTAAATACTCACAACACTGGAAATTGGACCAAACACTCTTTAACTGACATATTTACATGTATCTAATTAAAGATCAAGTGCACATCTGGCAAGGTAAAATATCCATTTAAGATACTATAAAAATAATCACACAGAAAACTTCCATTTCTACTTTCTTATCCATCTTCAATACATACAAATACCTCAAAATACTAGCCCCAGGCTCTCAAGTACTCGCCTGTGTGCTCTGCCCACCATTTACTACTTTGAAACCGTGTCAGTTGGCTTAGAATTGTATGGTCTATGAAAACACAAAGCCACTTTTCAAAGCCAGTTTTCCATTAAAAAACATTCTTTCAAAGAGTGTACTCCTCAGCTTCAACAAGGTGCCTTAAATAACAAACACAAAAATAGCCAGCAAGGCAGACCTGCTCACAGAGCTGGCTCAAAGAACATTCAACTTAATCCAGGCCATTCAATCGAAGAGCTGCCTAGAATTGAATGTCACTTCTCAGCATAGGGAAACTCCCACCTGTGAGAAGTTAAAATGTTTTAGAGTGAATACAAAAAAGTTCGCTCTAGGACAGTGTTGGGCTTAAGAGCCTTGTTTTCATAATGCACCTATGTTATTTTACAGCTTAGACTTTGATAAGACTAGGCTTGAGCTCTCTCTCCTGTGAAAGCTTGATATACCCTGTTTTTTTCTGTCCATCTCACAGAGAAACGGACCTGAGCAGGTAGCAGGAAATCTGAACACTCCTTTTCCTTTCCTCTCAGTTGGTGAAGAAAGCTCCAAGGTTAGAAGAAACTATACCCAGAATTTAATAAAATTCTCTTACTTTACAGAAAACAAGCTAAGTAAAGGTAAGTGACTTGTTCCCAGCAGGGAGCAGGCCTAAGCAGGCAATCAGACATCCCCCGAGGGCTCCTAGACTGCGAGAAGGTATAGGCCGGGCTGAGGGACCACTCCCCTCCCCCAAGTGCGTGAATTTCATGCACCAGGCCTCTAGTATTTAAGTAAAAAGTGAAAGGTCACCAATAACATGGCATAACTAAGCCAGAAGTGAGAAAGAAGATAGGTCCTCAAACAGAAAGTTACAAAGTGACATGTCTATTCTCATGTTTCATCCCTATGGGAAAGAAATATTTTATTTTTTCCCATTAATTTAAAACACCATCTGTTCTTCCTTATTACATCAACAGCAGAAGATATTCCAGACAATTCAGTTAAAAGCTCAACAGAAACTAAGAGGAAGAAACAAAGAAACAGTGTTATGCCATGTTCACAAGCAAAAAGAACTGTAACCGGAACAGGGCATTAATTAAGTGCCAGGAATCAGTGTGCCTAAAAATCCAAGGACATATCTGTTTCCCTTAACCCAATACTACTGTATGTTCTGGGGAAATCTACAAATTGATCATGTGATCTGTCAAGCTTGTCCTCCCATGCAGTTACCAAAGACTAGTCTCAGAAAGTAAGTTTCACTGACTCACCCCAAAAGAGAAAATTTCTAAGTTAGAAATGCAGCCTCTTCCCCTCCAATTGCTGCCTGAGCTCTGACAGCAGTGATGAAGAATACAGATCCGTCCTCAGATTGATCTCATCAGATACCAAGTGTCTTCTCTGGTTACTGGTGCCGCAACCACACACACACACTCAACACTCCAGCCCCACATTACCGTCTTTGCTGCAGTTTCATTCACAAAGGATTGCTCAAAAATGGAAAGGCAAATAGTAAATAATTTTTTTAAAAAACAAAGGCTAGTCATCTAATTGGCTTTCCAAAGGCCCCTGATAAATGGTATCAAGGACCAAAGTTACCACTCAATAGTGTAACTAGAGTTTCAGAGTACAACAGGTCTATAGATATGAGTGAAGGGAGGAAGGGAGGCAGAGAAGAGAGAGCCCCTCTTTTTTTTTTAATGGCCTAAAAAATATGTTGAATCGATGAAGAAAAATCAGTGGTATAATATTTATTTTAGAACATGAAGCTCAAAAGCAGAACAGTTGTCCTATTCTATGTAGCTCAATTGGTTGAGTGCTGTCCCATGCACATGCTGTGTTTGCCACTCAATCTCTGGTAGGAGGCGTGCAGGAGTCAGTGGATCCACATTTCTTTCTCACATCTATGTGGTTCTCCCTTTTCTCCCTCTCCCTACCCTCCCCCTCTCCCTTTCTCTCTGAAATCAATAGAAACATTTTTTTTTTTTTTAGCAGAACAGTTAAAGTACCAAAGTATAGAAGTATAGGAAGATCTTACTCAAAAAGCAAATTGCTTGGTAGGACTTAAATATTTCATTGATATCTAAATTGAAAAAGATGACACTTAAACTGATTTTATTAGACCACTTCATTTTAAAATTGCTATCTTTCTGAATGGCCTCGACATCACACATTAGAAGGAATTAAAATTGGAAGAAAATGCACTTGACTAGCCAGACATTCTAGTATTTGATGGGAAGAATAATCTCATCTTCAAAATACTTTTTAAAATCAATAGTCAAGAATGACTGCCTCTTCAAAGAAAGGTAAATATTACCTAAACAACTAACACAGCTCCAGGAGCCCTATTTGGCGGGTGTTTATCTGGTCAGAGAAGAGCTAGGAGACTTGTCTTAAAGCTATATTGACATTGTTAGCATACTACCTATATTGTGTTACAGACCTATAAACATAGCAAAGCACTCTAAAAAAATGCTCCTGTTCACACTGGAGATTGAGAAACACCAAGCATTTTAGCAAAGAATAAAAACACCAACAGGTGGTGAGAATGGGGGAGAGAAGATGAAGATGAGGGGATGGTAAGTGGTAGGAAACTAAGCTCCAAAGGTTGCCTTTGTTTTTACAAGGTAATTTCTTTGGTGAAATATTTTTAACACCACAGCAAAACAAATGAGGATGAATGTTTATCATAACATCATAAAATATACAGTATGAAGTCTGTCCTACCAGTTTTGAGCATCTATTAATCTCTAAATATTTTATCTAAATAACTCAATCACAACTACAGTAAGTGTGGAAATAATTTCCAATTTGCAGAAAAAAAATTGGTAAATTTAAAAAAAAAATCCTTAAGAGCAGAACCTTTATTTGCAAGTCAATCAGCTCAAGAACATGAAATAATTGATTTTCTTGAGAAGAATCATGAAAGTGGCAACATTAATCATTTACAGAGTCAAGAGAATGGCCCCAGAGGATGACTGGTTAGCCAGAGACGGGTATGATTCCTCAAGGAAGGAACAACCTAAGACAGGCACAGTCACAGAGGGGCCATCAGGAGAGAACTTGGGGGTCAACAGACCCTCACCCCCCACCAATCTTGCAGGGAGGTCTCCTGCCCCCATGCTGCTTCGCTTCCCACGTCCAGCACAGATTGGGACCCAAGTAACAGAGACTTGGCCCAGCTAAGATAGGGACTCAGGTAACGGAGACTTAGCTGACAGCAGCTGCACTACATCTAAATCCAGCCTAGCATCAGGAATGCTCAGGGGTTACTCAAGAATGCAAATAATCCTTTCAACTAATATTTACAGGGTAAACTGTTGGTAGAGTATTAAATTTGTTGGTAGAGTATTAAATTTGACAGTAAAAGATTAATCAAATTTTCAGATTAATTTAAATTGGTTAATTGAAATAAGTAAATATTCAAGAAAATTTAATTTTACTGGACAAAAAGCTGTTCATAAATTAACTAAAATTTTTATCGGTATTTCATCCCATGGTAAAATTGCTTAAAATGCAATGAACCTAAAGCGGACATATTTTTGTGCAAAAAAAAAAAAAAATTTATCAAGATTTCATTTAAAAATTTACAAAAGTCTCTATTAATCAAAAACGAGGGGACAGCCCTGACTGGTTTAGCTCAGTGGATAAGAGTGTCGGCCTGTGGACTGAGAGGTCAAGGGCATGTACCTTGGTTGCAGGGATAACCTCAGTAAGAGGTGTGCAAGAGGCAGCTGATCAATGTTTCTCTCTCACCGATGTTTCTAACTCTCTATCCCTCTCCCTTCCTCTCTGTAAAAAAATCAATATATTTTAAAAACATAAATAAAAAACAAAAAAGGGGGGATAGTAGGATAATATCATGTAAGGAAAAATATCCTGTAAGTAAATTACATCTAGAACATTTTTACTTTAGAAAATTAATTTTCATTTGTAATGCTAACAGCAAGACACCCATGAAAAACGCACATGTTGTCAAAATAAGCCAAAGGAAAATCGTTTAGGCAAAAATAAAAAGGACCCCCAAGTCAATTTTATAGAAAAGACTGCTTTATTAACTTTTTTTTTATTAATTTTTTATACATATCTCCCCATTTCCCCCCCTCCCTCCCAGGCATACCCCAACCCCCCTGTGTCTATGTTCATTGGTTATGCTTATATGCATGCATACAAGTCCTTTGATTGATCTGTTATCTACCTCACCTAACTTTAATCTTCCTGCTGTAATTTCACAGTCTGTTTGAAGCTTTACTGTCTCTGTATCTATCCTTTTGTTCATCAGTTTATAATGTTCTTTATTATCCACAAATGAGTGAGATCATGTGATGCTTCTCCTTCATTGACCGGCTTATTTCACTAAGCATAAGGCTCTCCAGTTCCAACCAGGTTGCTGCAAATGGTAAGAATTCCTTCTTTTTAATGGCAGCATAGAGTTCCATTGCATAGATGTACCAGTTTTCTGATCCACTCATCTGCTGACAGGCACCTAGGCTGTTTCCAAATTGTAGCTATTGTAAATTGTGTTGCTATGAACATAGGGGTGCATAAATTCTTTCTGATTGGTGTTTGTAATTTCTTAGGATAAATTCCTAAGAGTGGGATTACAGGGTCAAATGGGAGATCCATTTTTAGTTTTTTGAGGAAACTCCATACTGTTCTCCACAGTGGCTGCACCAGTCTGCATTCCCACCAACAGTGCACAAGGGTTCCTTTTTTTCCGAATCCTCACCAACACTTGTCGTTTGTTGATTTGTTGATGATTGCCATTCTGACCGGTGTAAGATGGTATTGCATTGTCGTTTTGATTTGCATCTCTCGGATGATTAATGACTTTCGAAAGATGACAGAAGGAAGGCCAAGAGACACATGAAAACATGCTTTAGTCGAGAATATGTTTATATGCTTTCAGAAAACAACTCCAAGACCAAGTGAACTCCTGCAACAGAGAGGAATTGACAGGTCTGCTCCAACCATAAAGACAAGAGGAGAAACAGTCCAGAGATGGAAGACGCTAACGATGCCTTGCCATGTGAGCAGTCAGCAGCAGTGCGTCGCTACAGGATGCCTAGAACCAAACCAGAGAGGGTCGGACCTGCATTGCCACCATTTGTCCACCATCCAGATACCATTGATGACGTGTACATATAAGGAACTGTTTGACATTGAAACTGAGACTCAGAACTGTTGGACACTGAAAATGGGACTCAAACATTTTTTGTTCTTATAGGTTTATTTCTAGTCTGCAGAGGAAGTTTTTTTAAAGAAAAGAATTAGGCAGGGGTGAGGAGGGACAGATACAGAGGCAAAGGAGCATTGAATAGACTGTCATACTACAGTGGGAAGGCAGGGGAGGTTGAGGGGGAGGCTGTAAGAGATCAACCAAAGGACTTGTATGCATGTATATAAGCATAACCAATGGATACAAGACACTGGGGTGGGAGGGAGACCGGTGAGGGCATATACTGGGAGGTAGGGAAGGGCAGGGAGAGGTCAATGGGGCAGAAAAAGAGACATCTGTACTACTGTTTGAAATATTTTAAACATAATAATAATAATAATAATAATAATAATAATAATAGTCAAGAGAGGATTGTGGCAATCCACGGAGGGTGCCAGAGACATATGGCTTTCAAAGTTGCCATCGTCCTATTTTACAAATTCTCTTAATAAAATAAACAACATAAAATAATGTTCTTGATTTCACACAAAAATTGATTCAAACTATAATTAAGTAAAATAAAGCTAATGTGAGAATTTAAAAGGCAGGAGCCAAAAGGAATAAAATGATTCAGGTGTTTCCAGCAAGTCAACCAATGTTTATCAAACACAAATAGAAGTTACCAAAAGGTGACACTGCCCTCCTCTTACATAGTTTGCAATCTGAGTATCCTAGCTCATTTATTCCATTTCAGGACAGGTTCCCTTACAGATTGGATGAAAACATTTCTCCACTATAACCACTGAAGCAGCCCTTAGAAATATGGAATCAGATGGGACTACAGAGGCCTTCCAGTCAGGCTATGAATACCATGCAGACTTCTGGACAGGTCTCTGCACAGAGCGCAGACTGCCTACTTGTACAGACTCCTTGCTGCACTCACTGAAAGTAGCTGTCTCACTATTGGCCAGATTCAAGTGTACTCCAAAAGAAATAATACAGCCCTAGTTGGCTTGACTCAGTGGATAAAGCATCAGCCTGTGGAATGAAGGGTCCCAGGTTAAATTCTGGCCAAGGGCACATGCCTGGGTTGTGGGCTCGATCTCCCGTTGGGGGTGTGCAAGAAGCAGCTGATCAATGATTCTCTCTCATCATTGATGTTGCTATCTCTCCTTCTCCATTCCTCTCTGAAATCAATAAATATGTTTTTTAAAAAAGAAATACAAATTTGAAAAAAATAAAAACTATTTGAAATGTAAAAGATACATACGAACATATTATAAACATATATCCTAATAATTTTAATTTTTCTTGATTTTAAGAACATTCTCGTATCTTGAAAGTATTTTTAATATGAACTCTGTTATCCAGCATAACAGCCATTGGTTTGCTCTAGGCTCCCCTAGACTGGATAAGCACAGAGCATGAAGGACTGAGCTCAGTGTTGGACTCCACTGGAGATGCCCCTCTTCAATCCTGACACAGCATCCAACTAATTCACATCATTTTGTCTGCAAATGTCAGAGGTTATGTATCATTATCCCTCATGGGATTAATACAGTATATTTTGCTCACCACCTAGAGCAAATACACAAATTTGCTCTACACTAATAGAGAAACATACAAATTAACCATCACTCCGCTATGCCAAGCCATGCCCACCAGCCAATCAGAGCGAGAATGCAAATTAACCCATCAAAGATGGTGGATAAGTTTGCATATGCAGGTGGGGCAGGCAGCGCCAAGGCCCACCCCGGGGGTCTGGGTCCATCAGGGGCCGGGGGAGGCCTGGCAGGTAGCACCAGACCGCTGGCAAGGTAACAGTCAATCCATCAGGGCCCTGGAAGGTGGAATGGGTAGTGCCAGATGCCACCAGCGGGGTCCAGGTTCATCACAGGCCCCGGGAGGGGCAGCAGCCTGCCTAGTCGCGCCTGCGTGTCCTGGGAACATCACCACTCGGAGGGGAGGACAGCTGTGCCTGCTTAGCTACTCCCTTGGGGGGGCCTGTGAGCATCACCGCCCTGGGGCCCCGGGAACATCACAGGCATGGGGTTGCTGAGACCCAGACAGGCCTCTGGACACAGATTCACAGCTTCTCGGAGACCGATGTGATACAGAGAGGAGATGTGGGAGGAAATCTAGAGAATGGGATGTGAGGTTCAAGACTCACTTCCTTTGGGCTTTGTTCTTCTTAGTCGTAGTTCTTTTCTTTTGGGCCTGGAGGGCAAGCACTGCAGGAGAGAGGGATGGATGAAGGTCAAATGTGGAAGAAGAGGTGCGAGGGGCTGCCTGAGGGGCAGCTCCAGGGAGAGTGCCACAGCTTTGGCCAAGTGGCTGGCCAGTAGGCGGGTGTTCCAAATGGTGCTGAGCAGCACCTCACCATCCCTCTATGAGGATACCCCACACAGGCGCTGCCTTCGCCAGCAGGCTCTGAGCGACATCTGCAAATGCTACTGCAACCTTAACATTCTGGGCAAAGAACTGACCCTGTGCCCCTCCGGGTACCAGGCTTGCTAGGAGTGTGCTGTCACCAATGCCATAGATCAAAGGCAAAAACCTGGTGAGGCGGGGTGCACCAGAGGGGGCTAGGCTGGGGCAGGGGATAGATGGGCAGGGATCTGCCTCACCTGCAGAGAGAGAGGGTCTGCAGTGGTCTCAAGACACAGGTGGGCCCCGGCAGGGATCAAGGGGCATGGAAGGACATCCGGGGGAGGGTCAAGGACCCGTAACACTGAGGCAGGGGTTGAGAGGCGGATCCGCCTCAGTGGAGGGGTGCCGCACCGCAGGATACCCGACACTGATGTGATTCAGAGAAGCTCCCAGGCGGCCTTTGCACTTCAGAGGCAGCGAATCCTGCCCCTGCCTTGATCCAAAAGAAAGCCTCATGGCAGAGCATGCCTAGGTGGTGAGTGTGAAGCCTTTCCACCTGCTCCGGAGAAGGGGGCATAGTAAAGAATGGGGGCAGGGGACTGGAGAGAGGAAAGAATGTGGAGCGTTGGCAATGAAGAGGTGCTTGAGAAAGAGGCTCAAAAGCCTAACAAAGGTTTGTTGTTTGCTGGGCGGCTGCCCCTTAGGAAGGGCAGAGGGCATGGCTCTGAGGGCTCCCTGTGCGCCGAGTCAAGTTCCACAGCCAACTGGACTTGGCCTCAGTCTCCTGGTCTGTAAAATGGATTAAGCGTGTCCCAGTGCCTTCACTGAGCTTTGATGGCCAATTGAGATTCTATATAAGGAAAATGAGGGAAGAAGTGAGAAAGAAAAGGAAAGGCAAACAACACAGAAGAAAAACTGGAAGGAACCTGTAAACCCATTGTCACTTAAATAGGGAATATAGTCAATAGTGTTGTAATGATGGTATGATGCCAGGTGGGAACTAGAAATATCGGGGAACACTTTGTAAAGTATATGATTGTCTAACCACTATTCTGTAACTAATATAAAACCTGAAACCAATACAAAATAATGTTGAGTGTAAAGAAATGAAAATTGGAGTGAAATTTTTATAAACTTCAAAGTTTAAATAAAGGCTATAAAAGAAGGAAGGGGAGAATAAAAATAGTGTTTTTCATTTTACCACTTTATTGTCTTTTCAGTACATGAAAAAGACAGTTGTCTTTATATGGTGCTTTTATATTTTTCTAAGTCATTATCTCATTTTAATTTCTGGGCAACTTAAAGACAAGATAATTATTCCCTCTACTATTCAAAGAAAGGAAATCATGGTGTCTGGTCCCAATGATTCAATCATCAAGCCCTTATTGTAAAGCAAGGTTAGTAAAATTTTCTATGAAGGGTCCTATCTATACTAATATAAGCCTTGGGGTGATTAGGCAGGGTAAGGTAGTTGGGGGCAATCAGGTTGGCAGAAGAGCAGTTAAGTGTCAATCAGGCTGGCAAGGGAGTAGTTAGGGGGCAATCAGGCAGGCAGGCAAGTGGTTAGGAGCCAGCAGTCCTGGATTGTGAGAGGGATGTCCCAGATTGGAGAGGGTGCAGGCTGGGTTGAGGGACACCCTCTCTGGTGCATGAAATTCGTGCACCGGGCCTCTAGTGATAGTTTATAATTTTGCTAGAAATATAGTCTATTGATCTATAATTCCTAGAATTCATTTTCTTTTGAATAATTAAGGCAATGTTTATCTTAATGGATACCTCATCTTCACGACCACTTAGAAATAATGAAAATTTACTGACAGTGGCATTAAATTCACATCTACAAATCCTTCTAATCCAAATTGAATTAAGTCATCTAGTTTTTTCACTTAAAGCAAATAGAACTGTTAACCAGAGCAGTAACTATTTATATGCAAAGTGTAAATGCTTATTAATAACTATAATTCTTAATGCTTAAAGTACATATAAATTTATATTTGAAAGAGTGTCATTTTTAGAAAAATATAATTTTGAAAAATCTCTAGAATATAATGATCTCTTGCATAAATATTAAATAATTATGTAATTACCAAATGAATTTCACAAAATTATGTGTTTCTTCTCCAACATTCATGTTTTTCTTAATCAGGGGATTAATTTGTTTTAAAAAACTGAGTTCTTAAAAGAAAAAATGAGTTCTTATTTCTTAGTCTCAACATCTGTTCATTCACAATAAATACCTAAGTCATCTGAATATTATTTTATTCTTTAAAATTTATTTATGTTGACACTATTATTAAAGTATCATTTATTTGTTCCTATTTCACAGGTTAAGGAAGAAATATGACCTAAAAACAAAAGCATATTGTTAGAATCTTTTATGTTTTTGTTTCCTGAACTTCGTTTAAAATTGGAATTGATCAACTACTGACAACAAAGAATAAAAGCATGCCATATATATACTTATAGTAAATTCCATTTCTTTCTGTCCACTTTTATATTTCAAGGTTCAAATCACACGCAAATTTTTCTATTTATTCAAGGAATCATGGCTGTGAAACTAGGTAACTTGCTCATTGTAGTCATACTAATATGCAACTTATAGCTCTAAAGGTTTTCATTACTAACATGACAAGGAAACATTTCACAGTTTACTTCTGTTCACTAATTCAATAGATGTTGCTGTCTACAATAGAAATAAAACGGGAGGAAAAATTCAGATTAATCAAATGCAGGTGCCAGCCACCTATCAGGCACTGGGCTGTGTCATAGGGATTAAAAAGGGGCTTGAGATGGGCAAAAGACATCGCCTTTGAACTTTTAAAACTTATAATATGGTAGAGAATACAGCTATGTAAAATTACAACAACAATACAAATAGCTACTATTTATCAAGCATTTACTGAGGACTAGGAACTATGCTAAGCTTTTAATAGAAACCACTTTGTCAAATGATACATCCAAGAACTCTATGAAGCCTGGCCAGTGTGGCCCAGCGGTTGAGCGTTGACCTATGAACCAAGAGGTCACAGTTCCATTTCCAGTCAGGGCACATGCTGGGTCACTGGCTAGAACCCCGGTGTGCAGTAAGCAGCTGATGGATGATTTCTCTCTCATCATTTAAGTTTCTTTTTTTCCCTCTTCCGCTCTGAAATAAAATATATTTTTTAAAGAAGAACCCTATGAAGTAAATTCTTTGTAAAGCCTGACATGCTGGCTCCAGATGGACACTATCTATATTACTGTGCCTTACATATTTTTCTATTACTGTCAACATCAAAGGCATATGAGTATCACAGTCGAGCAGTCATAGAAGTGGTGTAGAGAAAGGCCTAATAAAACGTGTCTGGGATGGCAAGGTATTAGGAGTTTAAGGAGTTCACAAGATTAAAAACTAAAATAGTAAATTGGAAAATTGGCTTAAGCCAAATCTTCATAGCATAATTTGATTATTTTGTTTAACAATTTAAGTTTCCGTATTTATCGGAAGCACACGTATTCCAATTAGTTTAAAATGTAATATAAGACTACTATTTTAATTATCGCAATTTGGACTAGTGATGCCACTTCGTTACTATGAAGTTACAGATTGGCTTACTTGAAGCCTGGCCCCATTTTTCACATCCAGAATTAAAATATAGGTCATTTAAGAATCAAAGCAACCTCGAGATCATGATACTTATTTTTTAAATTCCTTACATTTAATATCATCTCTTAACATTTGTCTCATAACACATTTACCCATGTTTTGTCCCCTATATTTATAACCAGGTCCACATAGAAAATAAAGTATATCTTCTATTTAGATTTTTTAATCCCAAAATCTTTTTGTGCCTGTCCCAATGCTTAGTACCAACTTAATAAAGTCTATTACAGAATCTGAAATATGGATTGAGCACCAAGAAGAAAACAAGAGTCCTAGTTGGTGTGGGTCAATGGCTAGAGCATGTAAGCCTATGGACCAAGGGATCCCAGATTAGATTCTGGTTAAGGTCATGTACCTCAGTTTCAGGCTCCTCCCAGACCCAGGTCCTGGTCATGCCTCATGCAGGAGGCAACCAATCAATGTGTTTCTCTCACACATGTTTCTCTCTGTCTTTCCCTCTTTCTTCCACTCTCCTTAAAAATCAATGGAAAAATATCAAGTGGGAAGGAGGAGGAGGAAGACAAAGAGGAGGAAGAGGGAAAGAGGAAGATGAGGAAGAAAAAGAAGAGGAAGAAGAGGAGGAAGGAGGAGAGAAATAAGAGGAGGAAGGAGGAGGAGGAAGAGGAGGAAAAGGGAGAGGAAGAGGAAGAGGAAGAAGAGGAGGAGGAAGAAGAGGAGGAGGAGGAAGAGGAGGAGGAAGAGAAGGAGGAAGAAGAGGAGGAGGAGAAAGAAGGAGGAGGGAGGAAGATGAAGAGGAAGAAGAGGAGGAAGAGGAGGGAGGAAGATGAAGAGGAAGAAGGGGAAGAGGAGGAAGAAGAAGAGAAGGAGGAGGAAGAAGAGAAGAGATTTCAATATCCATACCCAGCATTCTCCAGGAGAAAGATTCACTGAATTTTGGAAACATCAGAGAGATGATATGAAGATCGGGGAAAACTGATCATGCCTCCTTATAGTCTGGGTGAAATATGACACTCTCCAACACTCATCCCCATCCCTATGTTGCTTTAATTCCATGTTCAACTAGAAAATGCAATTACTTTAATCATAATCTCTCTTCCTACAAATCTCCCTGCCAGAAATAGCAAAGACATTAGAGCGTTCACAGCATTGGGTGTGTGTGCAGGGAGATGTACTACCACAGAAGAAGTCTGATTCTACCATAAGGTCATTAGGGGCTCCAACTCATGCATAACTGAAAATCCATATTAACTTTTGAGTCCCCAAAACTTTAAGTATCTGCAGAGGACTGGTTCCAGGACCCCCACAGACATCAAAATCTTTGCTCAAGTTCCTGATACAAAATAATGTAGAACAGTATATATAGTTGGTCCTCTGCCTCTCCAGATTCTTAACCAGGGATCAAAACTATTGTTTTTGATCCACAGATTCAGAGAGCTGACTGTACACCCATTGAAATAAATCTACGTATAAGTGAACCAATGTAGTTCAAGCTCATGTTATTCAAAGGTCACCTGTAGTTTACTCTAAGTTCATCTTGAGAGTCTAGTCATCTTTCACGCATGAATCAAATTCCATTTTTTAGACCTGTAAGACTGATGAAGAGATCTGCTTTTGTCCCAGGTATTGAGGAACATTAACTTAAGTGTCTTAAACTTAAAAATATCTATTTTTCCCAATTACTTTAAACCGTTTGAAATGACAGACTTGAGTCAGAAACAACAAAGAGATATTTAGTTATCCACAGCCACTGTACCATTTTCCTATGACATTCCCAATGCATAGATAACCCAATCTCAGCTCAAAAAATTACTCACCAGGGTTATATAGTTTTAGTTTTTATCTATTCATTACATACTTATCGAATAACTACTGTGTGCCAGGCACTAGACTACGCACTAGTGAAGGGGGATATGCAAAATCAGAAAAATAAAAACCTGTCTTCATGGAGATTATGTTCTAGTGAAGGGAAGCAATTAAGTAACAGATATTACTGAAAAGTGCCAGAGAGAACAATAAAGCAGGGAGATTAAAAAAAAAAAAAAGTAAAAGTAAAGAGTAGGGAGTACCAATGGTGGGGGAGGCAATGTTAGAGTAATCGAGAAAGAACTCTTTAAGGGAGACATTTATGAAACACAATGAAGGAATGAGGTGGATGCCTGAGGAGTGCTTTCCAGCAGAGGAACCAGACCGAAAGGCCTGGAAGGATGAGCTGTGTGTTCTTAGAGGCCAGGGTGGCTGGAGCAGGAATGAAGTAGCAGGAAGCAATGTGGAAGGAGGAGGATGGGCATGAGCAGTGCAGCCCTGCAGGCCCCTGGCGAGATGGGAGCTACCAAGGGCAGCACTTTGAGGAGCACTGAAGTGGCAGGATCTGCTCCATTATTTTACAAGAACCATTCCAGCTGTCACGTGGAGAAAAGAGAGCAGAGGCATCAAGAAAAAGGCAGAGTGGCTGGGCTGGTGTGGCTCTGTGGTTGAGCATTGACCTATGAACCAGATGGTTCAATTTATGGTCAGGGCTCATGCCCAAGTTGCGGGCTAAATCCCGGGTGGGGGGGGGGCCGGGTGGGGGGTTGTGCAGGAGACAGCTGATCAATTATTCTCTCTCATCATTGATGTTTCTATCTCTCTCTCCCCCTTCCTCTTTGAAATAAAAATATTAAAAGGAAGGAAGAAAGGAAGGAGGAAGGGAGGGAGGGAGGGAAGGAAGGGGGGAAAAGAAGAGAGGAGAGGAGAAGAGAGGAGAGGAGAGGAGAGAGAGAGAAGAGGGAGAGGGGAGGGAGAGGAGAGGAGAGAGAGAGTGAACAGCCAGGACATTTGCAGTGCTCCAAGTGAGAGTTGGTATTTTGGATCTGGGTGACAGAAGTGGAAGTGATGAGAACTAGATTCTAGATATATTTAGAGGCCAGATTCATAGGGTAAAGAAAAGCATTTAAGGAGGCCTTGGCCAGTTATCTCAGTTGGTTAGAGAATCTCGTCCTGATACGCCAAGATTTCGAGTTAGAGCTTGTAGCAGGGCACATAGAAGAAGCCTCCAATAAATGTGTAAGTGGAACTAATTGATGTTTCTCTGTCTTGTCTCTAAAAAAGTGAATGTAAAAAAAAAAAGTATTCAATGAAAAATGACTGTTACAACTCAAGATTTGTAGTACTGATTAAAACATACTGGATGAATTTTAACATCAGAAATCATTTTTAAAAGACTAACAAGTAGAATGAGAAACTGTAAATGCCGAAAAAATTCTACTGGTTTCCCCAATACAGGGTAGAAGTGAATATAATGAAAAGATTTTATAAGACTTCCCAACAAGCTTGCTTTCAAGACACATGATAAAGGACTTCATCAGTTTTTGTGTATCTTCTGCATGTTTTCATTTCAGTAACTTCACTGCCAGGTGGGCAGGCGGCCTGTGGGCCCTAGGTGACCTCTGAGATAGTCCTCAGGCACATGCTGTCTCACCTACAAAACCAGATGGCTGCCTTACCCTGACACTGCCTGTCCACCCAAAAATAGAGCTCTGGGAATCTATTTCCTTGTAAATGTAGAGCAAATGTTGGAATTAGCACAATAACGGCTTCAAATTTTACCCTGATATTAACTTAAAATTTCAAGAATCTTTGAAATCCATCATTACATGTGCTTGAGTCACTATATAATTTTCTTTCAAAACTATAAGCACTTGCTAACCAAATATTAAATAGTGAATGTTTAGTCCTTGAACACTAGGCACACAATTTTGGTTTCCAATGTCCTCTCTCTGTTGTATGGAATGAGTTCCTGACATGGGAGTCATAACTAAACCCAAAAATATGATAATGGAGTTTTACATGAAAGCTTCCATTATTAATGTGTGTTTTTTTTTATCCCAAAGCTATTACTTTTAAGCTTTTATGAACATAATTCATTCTTTGCCTCTTAAGAGGCACATATATCTTTTCTATGGAGAACTGACTCTTTTGTCTATAAATAGGCATGTAAAATATTAAAAGACAAACCTAATACCACAGGTCCAACCAGTCCCTTACTACCAGCAGAGATTATACTCGAACAAAGAGATTCACATTTTTACTCCTTTCTTCAACCCCTCTACGTGGCGCAAACTGCATGTTCTCCTCAGTGCTCTGCATTTATCTCCCTCCTCTTGCCTCACTAGAAAAGTATCCTTCTCTCAGACAACCTATATTTATAACTTCCTTCAAGACTGGGCTCAAAACTCTACCTGTCTGGCTGGAAGATAATTTTCCATAATAGAAACTGAACACTTGAAAAACAGAGTACTGCCATGCTTTTAAATTACTCATTCTGTCTTTCAAGTTTGACTGTTCAATTTATAGGTGGAGTTTTTACTCACCTATTACTAGTTATAAGTGTTAAACTCTTAATTTTATTTCCCGGGGTTGTTAAAAGGTCTAAGGGTGTGACTGAGAAGGCTGCACCAGATAGCAAGAGCTACCATTTATTGCTAGCCAGCCATGTTTACATGCATCAGCTGATTTAATTTCTACAACAGCCTTATGTTCTAAGTGCTATCATAATACTCATTCTAGACTGAGGCCTACAATGGCAATTTGCCAAAGGTTACAAAGCTTACCTGTGACAGCATTGTAAAAGCACTTTACCAAACTTATTTAATCCTCATGACTACCCTATGAGGCAGGTATTATCTCTATTTCACAGATGAGAAAACTGAAGTATGAGACTTGACATAGTCACCTGGGTAGTAAGTGGCCAGAGTGGGAGCCCAGGCAGCCTAGATCCAGAGGCTTCAAGCATCACCACCAAGCATTTGACTTCCTGAATTGACTGTGTATCTGAGGTTTTTCATGTGTTCAACTATAGCAATGGTTTCTTGAGTATTACTTTTATGCATTCTTTAGTTTGCTACATATTTAAGAGCTTATATATAAACTAGTGGTCTGGTGTACAAAATTCGTGCAAATTCTTGGGGGGGGGGGGGTGCTTGGCCAGCTTGGGTGAGGGGCTGAGAACCATTTTCAAGCTAAGGTGTTTCCTCAACCCAGCCTGCACCTTCTACAATCTGGGGCCCCTCGAAGGATGTCCTACTGCCAATTTACAGGGATCAGGCCTAAACCAACAGTTGGACTACTCTCTCACAATCTGGGACTGCTAGCTCCTAACCACTCACCTGCCTCCCTGCGTGATTACTCCTAACCAGTCTGATCACCCCCAACTGCCCCCCCCCGGTTGTCCTGCTTGCCCCCAACTGCCCCCCGCTGTCCTGCTTGCTCCCAACTGCCCCCCCTCGCCAGTCTGCTCACCCCTAATGGCCTCCCCCACTAGCCATCACCCACAACTGCCATCCCATCCCAGCCTAATCACCCACAACTGCCCTCCCCTCTTGGCCTCTAACTGGATCTACCTCAGCCCCACCACCATGCCTTTGTCCAAAAGAATGTCCAGAAGGCCTCCTGGAAGGTCTCCCAGTCTAATTAGCATCTTACCCTTTTATTAGTATAGATAGAGGCCTGGTGCATGGGTAGGGGTTGGCTGGTTTGCCCTAAAGGGTGTCCGGATCAGGGTAGGGGTTCCTTTGGGTGTTGGGTGACCTAGGTGAGGGACCTGTGATGGTTTTCAGGCTGGCCAAGCCCCCAAGGGCTAAAGGTCCCCACTGGGGGGACATGGCCAGCCTGGGTGAGGGCTGTTTTCAAGCTGGCCACACACCACAGCAACCCAAGCCCCCATCCCCCACTTAAGGGGTGGCCAGGGTGGGCAGGAAGCTTGGCTTCCTCCATTGCCAGGGACAACCCAAGCCTCCTGCTTACTCCAGTTCCATGGCCACCAACATCTTCATTGGGTTGATTTGCATACTCACTTCTGATTGGCTGGTGGGCGTAATAGAGGGATGGTCAATTTGCATGTTTCTCTTTTATTAAGGTAGCTAGTAGGGTAGTAAATACAGTGAGAGGACATAAATATTATTACAGTGAAACCTCAATTCTCTTTAATTCATTCCAGAAGGCTGTTTGAGACGGAATTTGTCCAAAAACAGTCATTTCCCCCTTAGAAATAATGTAAATTGAATTAATCCATTCCAGACCTCCAAATGATTAGTTTTAACCTTCCTTATATACAGCACGTCTAATATACTGTTTAATGTATAAACACTTCTTAAATTGTTCAAACCACCTCCCTATTAGCCTTAAATGAGTCATTTTTAGAATTTGGTCAAGGGGGTCTTTCAGGTCAGCATGCAGCATTTTTGCTTGTTCATATATCAATGCTTCCAAAATGGCTAACTGCTTTTACCCAAATCAACAACAGTTTTTCTACTTCTTTTATTGTGGTCAGTTTCTTTCACACCCTTAGAACAGGAGCACTCTAGATGGCCTCCTTACGTTTTAAAATTGTGCTTTCTTTTGCCAGCAACAAAAGCATTCTCTCCTTTGTTGCCTGAGAGACTCTTTTTGCCAGACTGAGGTATCAGCTTGAAAGGGCTGTCAACACCAAAGTTTGGTTCCACATTTATTCTGTGAACAACTTGGTAGAGAAATGAATTGTTCAAGATGGGAGACATTCAACAAACAAGCCTTAACTGTACTACCAAATTAGGTAACCCTGTAAACTCCTGGTCTGCCAGGAGTTTAGTCTTGGCCAAAAAGATCCACTGCAACACATAATGCAGTTAAATGTTCTGAGTGTGTGGTTCAGAGAGAGTGCCAAGATCCAGCAGCGGCCCATTGAGAAAGCTTTCCTGATAAAGCAAAGCCTAAAAGGATGAGTAAACACCATTTGATGATTCTATGGTAGGATTAACAACTTCATGTTTGTCTTTCCCGAGCAGACTTAGGTCTTTTAAGACCAGAGACTATTTTTATACTTGTCTGTCCAGTGCCCAACAAAGTCATCACTCAATAAATGACTGAGGGATGAGTAGAGAGAATGTTATGGAAAAGCACATTCCAAGCAGACAGTACATCATGATAGAAAGGAAAAGGAGAAATAGCTTTCTTTTTTTATTTTTTTTTAAGTTTAGTTGCTACATCATGGACAGTCTCTGTGTTGTCTAATTCCAGGAGGCTCCACTGTATTCCATGGGAATCCACCCCCATCCAAGGTAAATGCAGTGTGAATGGAGCCCCCTGACCACCATCCCCCGGGCTGCCCACCCCCACCCCACCCACGCCCTCAAGGTGTGCAACACAGCTGCCTCGAGTATGGGCATTCCTGTTCACAAGCTCTTAGCAAAGAAATGTTCTCATCAGCTCTGCTTTCCTCACTGTCACTCCATAGTATGTTACGGCTACATTTCAAAGTCTGTATTTTAAAATTCATGTTCACATCACAGATGCTGGTAGCTTCAGGGACCAGAGTCAGTGTCACTGTACAGAAGAGGATAGGCTAACTATGAAGCCAGACCTCTCTTGGCAAATTCTGGCTCCACCGGATGCTTTGTGATCAAGAGAGAGTGACTTCATCTCTTTCTGCTAAATAGCTTCATCTAAAAAAGAATAGTATTATGTCACTGGATTATTTATTATGAAGATTGTGTAAACAGAGGCAAAATGTTTAGAAGAGTGCCTGACACAGAGTAGTAATGAGCAAATGTTAAGACATAATTTCCAGGGCATAGATAGCTAATTCCATTGTCAATTCACATTCTTCGTCCAGAGCGACTGCTGAGATTTTGCCCTAGGGCAACACAGGGAGATGATGAAGTCAGATAAAGAAGAAAGCCAAAGCCTCCACCTTGATGGCACTGCTCAGCCTGGCTGTGAAGTGAGGCTCCTGTCAGGTGGCTTTGACAAATATTCCAGACCACACCATTCCAAACAGTGGTGCTAATCTTCTATAATAAAAGCGTAATATGCTACTTAGACTGGACAGCCGAACGACCTTCCAGACAAAGCTGGGGCTGTTGGGAGGGCCAAGGCAAGCCGCCATGACTGTAAGGGCCAAGCCCCTTGCAGATTTTCATGCATTGGGCCTCTAATATTTAATAAAATGCCAAGTATAAAACATGCAGTACTCCCAGTTTAGAATATCTGCAAAACTTGGCTCTCTCTCCCTCTCTCTCTCTCTCTCTCTCTCTCTCTCTCTCTCTCTCTCTCTCTCCTTTCAAGGAAATTACATTTTAAATGTGGAAAAGGGGTTTTGAGGTTTTCTGGTGAGTACAAATGGAAGTTTTCTTTTTAGAAGTGTTACTACTATTGACTCTGAAGGTCCAAGAAAAAAGGAGGTGAGGTGGGGAGGTAACACTTCTGGGAATATATCCTAAGAATCCAGAAACACCAATCAGAAAGAATATATGCACCTCTATGTTCATAGCAGCGTTATTTACAATAGCCAAGATCTGGAAATAGACCAAGTGCCCATCAGTAGATGAATGGATTAAAAAGCTGTGGTACATTTACATACACAGTGGAATACTAAGAACTTCTTACCCTTTGCAACATCATGGATAGACCTGGAGACAATTATGTTAAGCAAAGAAAAAGCCAGTCAGACAAAGACGAATATCACATGATCTCACTTATATTTGGAATCTAATGAACAAAATAAACTGACAAAATAGGTGTAGAGGCATAGGTACCTGGAACATAATAGCAGATCTCAGTGGGATGGAGGGGACAGGAAGAGATTAGCCAAAGAACATATTTGCATATATACATAACCCATGGACAATAGTGTGGGGAAAGCCTTGGATGAGGCAAGGCTTGGGTGAAGGGGGGCAAAAAGGGGGGAAATGGGGAACATCTGTAACACAGTCAACAACAAAAAATAAACAACAAATGAAAAGGAATGAAGAGTTGTAGATAGGACAGAGGTATCAAACAATCCAAGTTGGATGAGAAAAAAAGGAAAATATCTCATGTGCTTTTTTTGTAAAATAGCAAGACTGCCTGCTACTTGAAATCTACCAGCAGGTTCTACATCATTAGAGGTGTTAAAGCCAAGGACATCAGTGTGAAATCATTCAACTTAGACTGTATTCTTACTTAGGGCTTAAAATACAGAAGAGGGAAAGGTGAGTGGATGAAAAAGAAGTGTTTTATACAGAAGTCACAGGTATAATTTCATAGAATTCACGTGAACAGACTTCTGTCATTTCACTGACAGCTCATTCAAGGAAGGTGTTGCAATACTACTGGACAAACACAAGGAGGTCATAATCCTCATTATGATTCTGAAATGTCAAGCCACCAGAAATAAAAGGCGGGAGGGTAGTGCATGTAAACTGTTAATGTGTCTGCAACAAGAAAATAAAGGAAATAAAGCGAAGTTTTACTTTACACGTCAGTTTCATACCACCATAAATCCAATACAGAAATCCTGCTTTAAAATCAGTTGAAAATAAAAGAAAGAAATTGAGGGAAGGAGGATTTAAAAAGAAAAAACACACCAAAAAAAAAATTGTTGCAAAAAGAAAGCATTAGTTTATTAATTTAAAAATCTCACTGATTCTAACTATGCTTATTTTAAGTGAATTTCTTTTTTTTTACATTAATGCATAATTGCATGATGTTTTTGATAAAACAAGAGTTTACATTTGCTTTGCATTAAAGAATAAGAATTCAAAGTGCCATCTAGGGAAGAAAATGTGAAATATTTAAAAGAATTACTCAACAGGCCATACCATACTAATTACAAGATGCAATATGCAGCTACAAATTGTATTCCAGTAGAGGGAGCCCTGGAACAGAGACCAACAGAAGAAACTGATGTAAATCTAAAATTAATTCAACAAACCCAGTGCTGTATATAGAAATACGTATGTCAATTCTCAGTAAAGGTATTGAATATTGGTGAATATATACATTTAGGGACTTCCTGATGTTCCCTACACAGGCACTATATCATGTTTAAAAAGAGCAATAAAGTAAATGCGAACACCATGGAGAAAAGACTAAATTAAACTGCTTGGTTTTTGGGTTATGTGATAACAGGACTAAGTTACTGTAATTCGCCCTTTCTTGACAACTTATTGTGTGTGCTATGTATCAGAGATACAAGATCCCAAATAACAATCAAAGAAAGGTAAAATGCACTCAAATTCTTTCCATCCTGGTGTACCCAACCACACCTAAAGACTTTGATTACAAGTACAAAATTCTTAAACAATATGTCATTGTAAATGACATAAACAATAAGATTACCCTGTAAAATACAATTTTTAAATATATTTTAGGGGGGAGCAAATTGTGTTGAAGGGGTTCAGAACAACCTCCCCAAGATGAACCACTTGGGCACATGATTATTTTGGACTGAAGGCAATTGAGATCCCAAGGGCTCAAGAGAAAATTTACCTCTCCCTTAAAGAATTTAAACTGGGATCCGTGCCCATGTAACAGGTATTGCCAGAGATAATTTTTTATGACCTATCCAAAGGGCATGGCAAACATCTAATTATTGAATATCTGTTCCTAATATATTTTTATTGATTTCAGAGAGAAAGAGACAGAAACATCAATGATGAGAATCACTGATCGCTGCCTCCTGCATGCCCCACACTAAGGATCAAGCCCCAACCCGGGCATATGTCCTGGCCAGGAATGGAACCGTGATCTCCTGATTCAAGGTCCATGCTCAACCACAGAGCCATGCTGGCTGGGTACCTGTTCTTCTCATGTCCTTCCAATGATCTACCTCTGCTCAAATACTAGAGTCAACATAATATCCAAATACCCAGTACTTGCCATAGCTAAGCACTAGGAAGCTTTACATTTAGAGATCTCTGCAAAACATTATTCAATCTCAAAATCACAAAAAAGAGTCAGTCTCACTGAAGAAATCTTACTACCTGAGATTTCTATGCCAGAAGAAACAAACTAAAAAAAAAGATGACCTGGCTGTCCCCAGCAGAGAATGCTGAGAAAAAGAATCCTGATCATATGACTTTGATGCCAGGTTATCTGTTGAAGGCACAGGTGGTTCCTATAAAAGAGGTTTCACTTCAGCTGTCCTTTGATCATATTGGACTTCGATGTGCCAGCTTAACATTTCACTGAGAGCCTTGCCTTGCTTCACTATTTAACAGTACAAGAAATACACTAAAGGGGGGTCAGTAATGACAGCTTTGGGACATAAAGTGCAGGGACCCGGGGTTCAAGCTCACAGTTCATGCGGAGTTGTCTAAATGGGGCTCATTTCCCCTCGGAGCCTACAGAGAAGGGATGAAAAGCATAAATGTCATACAAGTGGTGAATGGGCAGATCATCAGGAGCCCCAGATTGAAAGGGCTTTCATCAAGCCCAGCCACGGGGAAGAAATACATCAAATGCACCCCCAAGGAAACAAAACCTGAATTATGAAATGCAACCTCTGAAAAGCATCAGCGGTGTGTCTTAGAAACACCACCAGTGAGACTGAAGTCTCAACCCCCCACTTTCCCTCAAAAGCGCTTTCTAATAATACTGACCACATTCCAAATAGCTTGTCTGCCAAGAACTTGACGATTGAACTTCCCCTGCTCAGCAACCAGGGTGAAAAAATCAATGCCAGGGGAACCTTAACCCCTTACTTTTGAAGTACATTGCAAATTTCTTGCTGGGCATTTATCTATAGAGGGAGCAGCTCCTAAATAAATGTAGGAAGTGAACATAACCTTTCATAGATCCTTTTGGTTCCCAACAGGAAGACGGGAGAGGCAAAACAAAGAGAATGAATGGGTGCATATGAATTTGAAGGGAAAGTTTAGAAAAATGGAGGAGCAAAGAATTCATCTGGGGAAAAGATGAAAGCAAAAGGCTATACCTAAATAAATAAATAAATAAATAAATAAATAAATAAATAAATAAATAAATGCAAGAAGAGAAAAAAATTATACTCCACCCAAAGATAAATGACTAGAGAAGGAAAGAGAAGGGGGTAGCAAAGAATAGTTTTTGAGTCCAGAATTAACCTAACTTTTTAAAATTAACTTGCTGTGACTTTAAGACTGACCGGGGTCGGAGTTTGGAACCCTAGAAAAGGAAAGAAGCGAGCCCCGGAGAGAGAGAGCGAGGCGATGCAGGAAAGCAGAGGGACCCTCCCTCCGAAGCTGTGGGGCAGGCAGCATCAGGCTGGGCTGCATCAAGGACAAAGCTGGCGCTGCGCGGGGTCCTGCCGGTGCTCAGGGAGGCAACAGTCACGCGGATGCACTTTTCCGTGGAAGAGCCGAGATTCTGCGTGGGCTGGGGGGAGAGGGGAGCTGCAGCAACGCACCCACCTCCCACCTCCCACCTCCCACCTCCCACCTCCCGAGGGAGCCTTTGAGGCAGAACTAACAGACGGGCTCTCTTGGGGCAGGAGAAGCGGAGGGAATCCTCGCCCACCCGGCCCAGACCCGACGGGGAGCCCAGACAGAACGCGGCGGCCAGGGTCACGAGCGGCGGCGACGCCAGGGGCCCCCGGGGGGGGGGGGCCTTCCTCGACAGACGCCCAGACTCACCGATGCCCAGCCCGACGACCAGGCGGCCGGCGAGCAAGGTCTCCTTGTTGTTGGCCGCGGCCAGCACCGCGGAGCCGGCGGTGAAGAGCGCGCTGGCCAGCAGGATGGAGGCGCGGCGGCCGAAGACGCCGTTGAGGGCCCCGCCGGCCAGCGCCGAGACGGCGGCCGCCCCCACCGTGCTGGACACCAGCAGCTCCTGCCACAGCGCGTCCAGGCTGAGCTGCCGCTTGAGCAGCAGCATGGCCCCCGACACCACGCCGGTGTCGTAGCCGAACAGGAAGCCGCCCAGCGCGGAGAAGACCGCCACCACATACACGAAGGCGGGGGTCTCGTCCTGCTGGAACTGCTGCCGCGCCGCGCGCTCCAGGTCCCCGACGCCGCCGCCGCCGCCGCCGCCGCCGCCGCCGCCCGCGCCCGCGCTCTGCAGGCTGCTGCTCGACTCGGCGGCCGCCAGGAGGCTGCGCTCCCCGGCCGCGCTCGCGGCGTCCGGCTCCTGCTGCCTCCGGTGCCGCTCGCCCTTGAGGCTGCTCAGACTCCGCAGCGTGTACTCCACATTCTCGCTCGCCTTGCGGGACATAGGGCGGCAGGAGCCCGGGGCTGCCCGGGGAGGCGGGGCGGGGGTATCGAGGCTCCGCGGGCCGGCGGTCGCGGAGGGCTAGGCAGCCTGAGCGGGGAGGAGCGACCGCCGCCGCCGCCGCCTTCCTCCGGCCGGCTCCCGCTCCGGGTGCCACGGCAGCAGCCGCCGCCGCGGCCGCTCCGGGGAGGAGAAAGTTGCTGCCCGCCGCGCTCGGGCGCCGCGGAGTTGGGAGGCTGGCGGGTCTCACTCGAGACTCACGCCCCGCGCCTGCCGAGCTGGCGTTGCGGAGCGGGCGGGAGGCGGGGCCGCGAGTCACGTGCAGCCCCGGGACCAGCGGGGCAAAGCCCGGGAGAGGCTCCGCCCCCTCCCGGGGCGGGGCCAGGCTCCCCCGGCTCTGGACCCCGCCCCCAAGTGGAGGAGACCCTCACTTCAGGCTCCTTCCTTTGGGGCTCTGGGGGTCTCTAAGGAATTAAACCCTGGTCTGGGGGCTGCAGCTGGGCATCAGGCCCAATGTGCGAATTCCAGCTCCCACACCTGAGAAACGGGCTACAGTGACTGCAGGGGTTGGGGAGGCTAGGGAGAGAGCCCCTTCACGCATCCTTGACCTCCCTCTGCCAACCTGGGGATGGCCTTGACTGGAAAGGGCCTAGAAAAAGACATCTTGATGTGGCACATAGCAGGTAACCCTTCACTTTACAATATTGTGACATAAATGAGTTCGTGGTGGAGCAGTTCAGGACTGTGTTCTTCCAGCTGTATAACGTGTTTGCCCTCATCGACAATCCCTCCTCACTTTATGCTTATTTTAAACACATGGTACATCTAGATCCTTTATGAGGACAGAGATCATTCTCCCCGGGTGAATCCCATAACTCCTTCTATGGCTCTCTGATATGTCATAAAGAAAATTCACCTTTCACTCTTGTATAACCAGGTAGTTCCCAGTGGTAGAGAGTAAACCCAAGAATCTGATTTGTGATTTAATAAGCAATCTTCACCCCCCCCCTCTGCCTCCCCAACACGCTCACGGAAGGGAAGGCTGTCTTCTCCCCTGAAGAATCCCCACTGTGGCTCTCCATTTGCAGGGCGTTTTGAATGACTTCATTTTGGGGACCAGTTTTTTTAAACTGTTCATTGCCCATTCGTTTATGTTTGTTTGTTTTCTCTCCCAATGACTTAAATCATTCTTCAGAAGAGAAACATGATTTTGTCTCTGTTTCACTTTCATTCTTCAGGCTGAGGGCAGAGGGTAAAGCATCATTTGATTGTATTCCTAATGTCAATGCTTTTATTTCCCTTATTTGAGCAAAAGATTTCTTAGCCTGAGGCCTATTTTCACGGAGTCCAAAACTTTCTTCTCTTAAAATGCTTTTGTCGCTCCTGTCTTTATAAAGTTGTATTAGAGTTTGTCACAATTGCTTTTAGTATTTGGATTATTGGTCATGATTATGGTCCACACTATAGCACTTTTCTTTCCAGCAACAAGAAACAATGAATTAATGAGTTCAGAGGATTTAACTTTTTAAACTTACTGCGTGGCTCCAAAGCAAGGCTGAATCCTCCTTCTCTAGAATCAGTGCAACAGAGAGGGCTTTTAGCTCAGAAGCAATGATCGCGCCTTAACATTGACAGCTGAGAAGATGCAGGTGAGAGCGCCTCTTTCCAGGCCTGTGTAGTAAAACTGCGCCACCTGGTGATGAGCCTATTCGCGGTTTCTGAGGAGAAAGGCTCCCCAGATCAGATCAGCTGGTAGTGTTGACAGTTCTCTTGTTGAGATGAAACAAACTTGCCTTTTATTCCTAGAACGCGTAGTGAACACCTTGCCGCCGGAGCATCCCTTGTTGGAAATCCACCTCTGTGTAACAGAGAACACTAAACTACTTAACCGGTTCTGTTCCATATCATCAGGGCATTTAAATACTTACAATCAGGTTACATCTGAAAACAAATATGACAGAGAAAAAAGGCATCCGGAGTCAGAGTTCTCCTTAGCCCGTGGAGGGAGCCGTATTCAATTTAGCACTACATCGTGAGTCCAAAATGGAATTCCCAAAGCCTGCCCCAACAGCCGATCACGAAGCCCATCCGCTGATAATTAAAAGACGAGTCCCACCACTATCTGTTTTATTCCACAACTTTTCACAAACCACTCAATTAGTTTTTGCCTTGTTTTCTTACTTGCAACGGATATTTTGGTTCAGCAACTCCTCCTTAACTAGAGTAAGCATGAAAAAGTATTTTGAAATTTTAATTGCTATTGCCAGTAAATAATAATTATAGACATCGTTATTGATTTGCAAGGTGAGTTCAAAAGCCCCAGTTTTAAATACATTTGCTTTACAGCCTCCGGGAAGACTAATGGCCTACTGTAGAAAAGGGAAAGAAGAGAGAGAAGTGTTTTAGCTACATGGTTACAGATCCTAAATATCAAGCAAGGACATTCATCATTAGTCCAATAAAAGTTGTGGCAATTGTTGAGAGGGGATGGTGGAGTTGGAGGCAGAGTGTTGTCTTTATGTTTGTTGGGTGTTTATTTTTAATTTCACCAGATGATATGTATTCTTGCTGTAAAGCAGTCTAACATTAGTGATAACACAAAAATTCCTTCCCAATTATCTCTTCCACCATAACAGTCCCATTTCCCTAGAAATGAACCCACCTACTACTTTGAAATGAATGGTTTCAGAACTTTCTCTATGCATGCATATATATGCATTTATATGTACACTGTAAAATACAGATGTTATGTGTGTGTTTTTTTATTGTTTCAATTGCAAAGGAAAGAAGACCCAAATTAAACTGGTGAAACCCAAATCAAAAATCATAGCAGAAAAGGAAGGTTTATTGGCTCTTGTCTCTGAAAAGTTTATAGTACACTGGTTTCAAGTACTGGATATAGGACTCAAACACCAGCATGTCCTCAAGAGAAGACTTCGCTCCATCTCTCCACTCTACTTCATGTTAGGATCCATTCTCAAATTCCATGTGATGCCAAATGGCTACAATAAGATCCATTCTGTATATTCCATTCCACTCATGTCTGAGGGGCAGAGAGCAAGCTTCTTTGCACTCCTAGCAAACTTTTTATTATATCTAATTGGACCTGTTATGTTGTCAAATCAAGAGAAAGTTTTAACTCGGTTGGAGCTTCATCCCGTACACAAAAAGGTAGCAGGTTTGATTCCCGGTCAGGAGGCAATTAATCAAAGTTTTTCTTTCACATGGATGCTTCTTCTCCCTTCCTCTCTCTAAGAAAAAGACAAAGGAGGAAGCTTATTTCAGGTGTCAGGTATGACTTGAATTTATTTATATGCTGAAGGGAAAGAAAAGAAGACATTGAAAATTCAAGAGCCTGGATGATTGATAGAGCTAAGTCCCAAAAAGGGCAGGGAGGATAAAGAGCAAGATCATTAGGGGAGAGGCTAACTAGCCAATGATAGGCAGAAGAACATGTCTTCCTCTGAGAAAAAAGCAAGCAAAAAGGAATAGCAGGAATGAAGAACCTGGTGTTAATAACAAGAATGGGGAAAGGGTCTGTTAAATAGATAGATAGTTGGAGGGGTAGGGAGGGAGCTTAGACATTGAAGGCAAAAAGACCTGATTTCATATCTTTACTCCTTACCTGATCATGGGACCCTGAACAACTTACTTATTTTCTCTAAGCATCAGTTCTTTCTTCTGTAAAAGAAGGTTAATAATACTGTATCAGTATTTAATGGTTTCAATTCTGAGTAACAGAAACTTTCACACTTCAAAATCATTCTTATACACTACAGAAAAGTATCCTATCTAATAAAAGAGTAATATGCAAACTGACCATCACTTCAACACACAAGATGGCTGCCCCCATGTGGTCAAAAGATCCTGCCCCATGTGACCACAAGATGGCCACCACAAGATGGCCAATAGGAGAGGGCAGTTGGCAGGGACCAGGCTGGCAGAGGACGAAAGTTGGGGGTGACCGAGCCTGCAGAGAAGGGTAGTTGCAGGGGGCTAGGCCTGCAGGGGAGAGCAGTTGGGGAGGACCAGGCTTACAGGGGAGGCAGTTAGGGGCAATCAGGCTGGCAGGAGAGCAGTTAGGCATCAATCAGGCTGTCAGGGGAATGGTTAAGAGGTGATTAGGCTGGCAGGCAGAAGTGGTTAGGGGCAATCAAGAAGGCAGGCAGGTGAGCAGTGGGGAGCTAGCAGTCCTGGATTGTGAGAGGAATGTCTGACTGCCCATTGAGGATTGGAACTAAATGGGCAGTTGGACATCCCTTGAGGGGTCCCAGATTGGAGAGGGAGAAGGCTGAGGGACAACCTCCTGCCCCATGCACAAATTTTGTGCACTGGGCCTCTAATTATTGAATAAACCTGAATGTCTAAGGGTGGTCATTAGAAATGGTATGCTTGGTCTTTGAAAAATGGTATCAGTCCTAACTAGTTTGGCTCAGTGGACTGAAGCATCTCAGGTTCGATTTTGTTCAAGGGCAGGGTCAATCCTCACCTAGGTTTTAGTGCTTGCAGGAGGCAACCCATGTATCTTTCTTACATCAATGTTTCTGTCTCTTTCCCTCCCCACCCCACCCTTCTACTTTCTCTAAAAATCAGTGGAAACATGTCCTAGAGTGAGGATTAACAACAATCCAGTAGACTTTATTTTGTATTCTGGATCCAAATTGTAAACACAATTATGTGACTCTGTCTGAAGTTGTAAGCATGGTAATATTATGACTCTGCTTTTTAAAATTGAGTGAATATATAATGTTAAAACTAAGCAAAATACCCAGCTGAAACAATTTACTTATACTTTATAGTTGACTAATGAAGTTATTTAGATAAATTAATAAATTTGTGTCTCCATATATAATCCTCTTGTCTCAGAAGAACCAAATCTTTTAATTTGATAATACCAATTGTGTAACTCATTGTCCATGTAAGTTAATGCCATTAACAAACAGCCAGTAGAACTTGCAATGAAAAATAAGATCATTTAAACTAACTAATGCAAAAAAAAATATTTCAACAAGAGTGGACAACCTCACTATTTCCAAAAGAACACACTGTAATTTCCTTCCAGATTCTCTATCATAATTTTTACAACGTATATCATGGAATACTTTTATATATTTCAAATATACTAAATAACACTTGAGTGATGTTGAACATGCTTTCATATCCGATTTTCATGATAACAGTCAATAAATGGGGGACATAGAATCTTCGTGGTGGAAGTAAAAGTGTTCACTAGTTCCTTCCTGAGATTTTTACAAAATGTGTCTTCATGAGTGCAGTATAAATAAAATAATAAAGCAAAATTAATCTAGATTGGACACTGTCTTTCTTCACAGATGATGTTAGTCTCCAAAAAATATCCAATGTACTTTACAAAATGTTACTAGAACTAATTAATGAATTTAGCAAGATTATAAGATATATTATCATTAACAAAAATCAATTATATATATATACATACATACAATTTATCTTTATTGTTGAAAGTATTAGAGATATCCCCTTTTTTACCATCCATTGACCCCCTCTACTCCCTTCCCACACCCTCCCTAAATCTTCATCACACTATTGTCTCTGTCCCTGGGCTATGCATATCCTATATAATAAAAGCCCAATATGCTAAGTGTCCAACCATTCAACTGTTCGACCTGCTGCTATGACATGCACTGACCACTAGGGAACAGACTCTCTGATCAGTAGGTTAGCTTACTGCTGAGGTCCAGCCAATGGGGACTAGGCAAGACAAGCTGGATATGCTCTGGAGCCCTCTCATGGTCCTGCCCCAGTTCCCCAGTCGTGCACCAGTGGGGTCCCTTAGCCTGCCTGCACCCTCTCACAATCCAGGACCCCTCAGGGGATGTCAGAAAGCTGGTTTGGGCCCATTTCCCACAGGACAGACCAAGGTACCCCACCAGTGCATGAATCTGTGCACTGGGCCTCTAGTATACTGGTACATATAAATTCCCTGGTTAAAATGTCCCCACTTACCCCACCCAATGCCACCTTCCCTCTGAGATTTGTCAGTCTTTTCCATACCTCTATATTTTTATATACTATGAACAATCACTAAATAATTTTACAATTAACAGTTGCATAAAGACTTTATATACTTCAGGATGAATCTTACAAAAGATGTAAAAAAACAAAAACCTGTGATTGCCCAGAAAATTAAAGATAAACAAATAGAATATATGCTACTTGAATGGCTTTGACAATTCAATATCATTAAGATGTTAATTCTCCCCAAGTTGACCCATAGATTAAATACAATCCAATTCAAAAATTTGGTAGGCTTTTTGTAAAGATACTGGAAAACTGATTTTAAGTTCATATGGAAATGCAAAGGAGATGGAATATCGGAAACAACTTTGAAAATGAAAAAAAGAATATGTTAAGACTAATAAACATGCTTTATTTGGCCGGTTAAAATAAAGGACTACTTGGTTTCAAGTCTTATTATAAACCTATTAGAGGCCTGGTACATGAAATTCATGCATGGGTAGTCCCTAGGCCTGTCCTGCGATCAGGATCATATTTCCCAGCTATCCACAGCTGGCTTAGTACCCCACCACTACCCATCCCTGGTTCGCCATTGCTGTTGAGTGATCAGTGCCTGATGGCCAGGGGAAAGGATAGAATGGTTGGCTGTTCTCACCTGCTCTCCAGCCTCACCAGGTGGCCATCAGGAGATCGAGCCTGCTGGCCAGGGAAAGGGACCAAGAGGTGGTCATTGTGCCTCATTAGTGACTGGTCCAGCAGTCATTCTGGTCGTTCTACTGTTAGGGTCAATTTGCATATTACCCTTTTATTATATAGGATGGTAATCAAGAGAGTATGACAATGGTGTAGAGACAGACAACAGAACAATCTAATAGCATAGAATTCAGAAATAGATCACATATACACTGAGCGGCCAGATTATTATGATCTCTGAATGTATAATAATCTGGCCGCTCAGTGTATATCCTATATAATAAAAGACTAATATGCAAATTGTCCCTTGACCATGAGTTTGACCAGCAGGCAGGCTGGCCAACAGCCCATGTCCCCTCTCTCTAGCGAGGCTGGCTGGACCACACCCATGCACGAATTCATGCACTGGGCCTCTAATATATATATGCTGAGTGGCCAGATTATTATGTGTTCAGAGATCATAATAATCTGGCCACTCAGTATGTATGCATAGTAATAAGCAACTGAGTAAAGAAAGGATAGTCTTTTCAATAAATGATATTGAAACATTTATTTATCCACATGAAAAAAATATATTCTTTATATATGAGAAAATTTAAAACATCAACTTTTGAAAAAAGATCTTGGAATTTTTTGGATTTTTTTTTCCACAAGCAGTTTAGCTCAGATACTGACTGATTCAGAAGGTGTACCTGAATAGTCACGCTAAGCCATTAAAAGTTAAAAATGGAATAATTTATTATTATGATATTTATAAGAGTTGTGTGTCCTAAGAAATGGGATATGTATGTATGTGTGTGTGTGTGTGTGTGTGTGTGTGTGTGTGTGTATATATATATATACTTTATAATCAGGATTCCTTCCAGATCAGAGGTAGCCAGAAAATAATGCATATGCCCTAAATGCTTACAAACTATGAAACCTAATCATGTGATATAAGCAATTAGGACATAAGATTTCTATGAGTAAGCAGAAGATTTAGATACCTGTAAATTGACCCCAATGATGTGATTTACATAAGCTGTAAATTGCCTTGCTATAGGAGTATAAGTAGTCAGTCATTCACTGCATAAAGACTATTGGGTCAATGACAAAGCTGCATATAGGATGGTGGCTCCATCCTATACAATAGAGAGGTAATATGCAAATTGACCCTCATATCGTCACACAAGATGTTCACCCCATGTGGGCAAAGATGGCCACCATAAGGTGGCTGGCAGGGGAGGGTAGTTGTGGGTGATCAGGTCAGCAGAGGAGAGCAGTGAGGGGCAACCAGGCTGGCAGAGGAAGGCAGTTAGGAGGGATCAGGCTAGCAGGGGAGCAATTGGGTCAGCAAAGGAGCAGTTAAGTGTCAATCAGGCTGGTAGAGAGTGCTTAGGATGTGATCAGGCCAGCAGGCAAAAGCAGGTAGGGGCAATCAGACAGGCAGGCAGCTAAGCGGTTGGGAGCTAGCAGTCCTGGATTGTGAGAGGGATGTCCAACTGCTGGTTTAGGCCCGATCCCTGGGATAGTCAGACATCCCCTGAGGGGTCCCAGATTGGAGAGGGTGCAGGCTGGGCTGAGGGACACCACACCCTAGTGAGATTATAATGAAGCTGAAAAGTTTCTATCTCCTCATGACATTGCAACAACATAGGGCAACTCATTTTGTGAGTGTTTGTGGGGATGCTGATGTAAACAAACCTACTTAAAGTATAGCATATCCAATTATGTGCACTACATAATACTTGATAATTATAATAACAATATTACTGGTATGTATATTTACTATACTATACTTTTTATCATTATTTTACTTATTTTAAACTTTATTTTTACAGTATTACATTTGTTCCCTCTTTTTCTCCCATTGACTCCTTATAGCCCTCTCTCACTCTTCACCTAGGCCTCCACCATCCTGTTGCCTGTGTCCAGGGGTTATGCATATATGCATACATTCTTTGGTTGATTTTTTCCCACTTTATTATTTTAGAGAGCACTTTTAGATAAAAAAGCGTTTGCTATAAAACAGTATGCCCATGTTATTCCCATAGCAACCTCATACATCTCATATTTACATTTAAATGTTGGTTCTCTTAATTGCATCATTTTCTCTTGTGCTTGACTTAATGTCTTGTTTGTACAGTAACATGTGGTACATACTTGTAGCCTAGGAGCAATAGTCTATGCCATAAAACCTAGGAGTGTAGAGGCTAGGCTATTAGGTTTGTGTAAGTCCTCTCTGAAGTTTTCACAATGACAAAATTGCCTAAGGATGCATTTCTCAGAATGTATCCCAGTAAGTGGTGCATGACTGTAATGCTAAATCTGTCCTATCAGTTGCTAAGAATCCAGTCAGCATCAGAGCTCAAAGCTCTGGTTGTGAAACCAACCAATAAGAAGTGATGCTGAAATTTGATTGGGATGACAGTACTTATTTTCTTATCAAATAACAATCTCTCAACTATTAGAAGATTTAGATTTAAGTACAGAAATGTTAAAGAAAATCAGAATCACTAAACTAACATTTCAATGTTATGAAATTTGAACATATTTGGAATATCCTTGTAATGAAAAAATGGCCTTTTATAGGAACATATGTAAAGCATTAATTCTAATTTAAAATTAGCTTAGGGATTAATACAGATTTCTGGTTTTAAAGTAAGCCCTTATTAAATGTCTATATTGAAATATTTAAAATAACTTAAGAATCAAATTATTTAGAAGTTTAATTTAATATATTTATAAAAATCAAATTTTATACCTGAGGAAATTTTTTTAAGTCATACAATCAAATGACGTAAGAAGGAAATTGAATATTTTAATTGCATAATTATCATTAAAGTATTAAATAAGCCTTATCAAAATTTAGAAGCCACTAAAATTTGCTGAACTTTAAGGTAGAATAAATTTGTATGTTCAATTTGAAACTTTAAAGAAGAATCTTAGTAAATTGAATTTCAAATTTTAATATCAAAAGAAATCATTGGATGACATCTTTTGCACTGAAAATCTGTTCTTAAGAGTATAAAGATGTAATAAGACCTTCTTCCTGTATTCATTCTGAACTTTGTCCCACATTCCAACTGTTTCTCAAATTCTTACATTTTTAGCTTACAAATTATCCTGTCACATATTTTTAAGAATATAATTCTCAAAATTTCAGAAAACAGTGTATGTATACATGTGTGTGTGTGTTTATTAGACTTTGAATTTCAGGAAAGCAGAAATTTCTTCTTATTCTTCTTTGTCTTCTAAGGACTTGGTAGTGAGCTTGGCACAAAACACTTTTTCAATGGATACGCAACAGGATCTTGGTAATAGCTGTACAATGAGCTCACTTGTTTTTCTTAAGTAGAGCTCTTTTCCAGCTCTTATACACAATTAATCCAAGCATGAGGACCCTTGGCTGTTAGGGACATTTTTTAGGAGACTTTAGGCTGCTTAGTATCTGACTCCTGCTCTGATACATATTTGGAAAATCCTCTGCCTGGCTCAGATTTGTTGGGAGCCTCTACCTACAGTAACCAAAAAAGTTCAGATTATTGTTCTTTATGACCATTGGCAGCTACACTGTGGGCTTACAGTTTGAACTAAAGCAGAATTTCATAAGAAGATTGGGAAAATATACTATGTTTGCAAAAGACAACCTTCAAACAGATGTTGGTTTACCTCAAACGTTATATTTTATAGCATACTATTTACATGATTTGTTTATTAACTCATTTATCAATGAAATTTCAAATTTTAATATCAAAAGAAATTATTGGATAACATCTTTTGCACTGAAAATCTATTCAAAATTTAATGAACCTTGGCAATTCTTTAGTCTCCCACCTTCGTTTTACCAAGAAGTTTATTTAACCATTCTTTATTTTGTGCCTAGTACCATACTTGGGCTCCCAGAAGTGAAAAGGAGAGATACAGTCCCTTCCTTCATTGAGCTTTATTTCTAGTTGTGAAATTAACTTCTAGTCTTAAAAATAAAATTACAAGTTTTGATATGTTTCTATAGAAAACAAAGATAAAGATAGCTGAGATACAAAATAATGGTAGCCAGCAGTCGTGAGGCAGTTTTGGGTTGCGTAGGACTTTTTAAAATAGGAATTATAAGGGCCAAAATAATATTTTAAGGTAAGAGTAAAAGATGAAGAAGAGTTAGTCCAGCAGAGTAGAAGCAGAACAGTTCACCGAGGAAACAGCATCATCAGAGGACCTTAAGCTGGACAGTTTGTCTGTCATGTTCAAATAAGTAAAGGAAGATCACGTGACCAGAACACAAGTGTGGCTCAGAGAAGGTGAGAGGAAAAGAGATGATTTTGAAGAAATAGCAACAATGAGATCCATAGAGTCGTGTAGAATGAGTGTTCTTCCACTGATAAATTTTAATAAATTGTTTGCTGATCCTTCTTGATATTTTTCTCCCTTCCCTTGATCTTTCGAATTCTAGAACCTGATATCTATTTATGTAGTCTTTAATATCCTTGCGTGGCATTCTGCTCTTGATAGCACTATGTTATTGTATAGTAATTATGATTATTCATTTTTATCTAGTTCTAAATAATTTATTTTTCACTATTAATTCTATTATCTTCAATGTCTCTGGGGCTTTTTAATGTCTGCTTTTAAAATAATTCCTCTAATGAACTTTACACCTGTTTACTCTTACATTTTCTCCTGTTCCATTACTTCCCTGAGGCATATATTTTTTGCTTATTCTTGCAAACAAGTCATTGTTTTCACCAATAATCTCTTATGCCAGCTGTAACCTACCATGCCATTATAGGTAAGCATTTTTCAAGAGTAGCTTGAAATTTTGAAAAATCCAGTGCTGCATTTTGCCTGAATTCCCACATATATTCTTTTTTTGTTATTCAAAGAAACATAAAATTTAATGGACCTTGGCGATTCTTTAGTCTTCCACCTTCATTTTACCAAGAAGTTCTTTTTAATTTATCATTCACTGTGTAATGTTTAACAATGTAATGCTTCCATTTTAAAATATTTTTTAAAATTTAAAATGGCCTAACTTTTCACAATACTTTACAGACCCCATTTGGTATTATAAATGTCCATGTAGGCTTTCTTAGAAAAACTTGCAAATAAATTATTTAAACTGCCTTTCTTTGCAAAGCTGTCCAGGAGATAAACAAAAGGAAAGCAAGTATACTTCCTCATTTTCCCTCTGGGATCGCCCAATCTGCTCTCAACTGAAGAATGGAGGAAATGTGTAGCCTTCCTCCATTCTTCCCTTTCATTTGCTAAGGTTGCCTTTCCTTGTTTATCTAGTTGAATGACACAATCATGTTTTTTAGTTTGAACATGTTTAAACATTTCCTTTGCCACTAGTTGTCTCACTTGTTACTGAAAATAAATGCCTGAGTAGAAGTTCAGAGAAATGACGTTCATGCTAATCTGCATGTTACCATGGAGTTAGTGTCCGCTGGCAGCTGCACTCCATCAGGCAGGTAAAGAATAGTGTAGTTAGCCTAAAAAAGCAACACTTCATTCTAGCAAGGTAATACATGAGACTTTGAAATGTCTCCATAAACCAACTTTTTCTTACTCTATTGCAAGCTCTAAATAGAACTGCCCCAAATGATATTACTAGCTATTTACAGGAGCAAAATCATGTTGTTATGATGCTCCAGCGATTCTATGCTGGAAATCATGAATTTATTTTTTTAAAGTTGTTTGGGAAAGAATAAGATTTCATTCATGACTAAACGCTTTATAAGAAGGAAATACAGAGATCAACCAAAGGATTTGTATGCATGCATATAAGCACAACCAATGGACACAAGACACTGGAGGGTTATGGCATGCATGGAGTGGGTCGGGGTGGGGGCGGGACAATAGGAAGATATGTATACATGTAATACATTAATAAAAAATAGTAAAAAATAAAAAAAAATTTAAAGAGAAGAAAATATTCCTATATTTTTAAGAGTTCTGTGAATAACACTATGCATTTGATAGGAAAAGACTATCGCTGAAGCTTTCTGCAGTCTTTCTTCCTAAGAACTGGAATATAATACCAGATGTTTCTATTTTCTTTTATCTTACCCACTGCTGCTTTCAGAGGTCACATTTCTATTAAGTGGAAAGGTAGCACCCAATTCAGAGTAAATATGTGTGTGTGAGGAGAAAATAAAGATTGTCGCCCATCTGGGAAAAAAATGTATAATATATATATAGTAGTCATAGCTCTGTGCCTTCAATATACAGCTTTAGTACACATATTGACTAATAAATTTTAAATTAATTGTTGCTTTTTTTTTAAATACTTCTATAGGTTAATACATAAAATGGCACCAGTGACTATGAAATGAAAAGACAAAAGTTCCTCTTCCTTTCTCCCCCAACCCTCCCAGTTCTACCAGAAAGCAGAGTGTTAACCAGAGTGTCAATGATTTCTTCTTTTTGTTGTTTTACTGGTTACCATTAAAGTTGGAGTTACCTTGAAGCTAAAGAAACTTTAGCTTCAGTGTCCTCCAGGTACATAGGTCTCTCCCAAGGCACTGGGAGTGGCCCAGGAATGGATCCAGGTTATATAAGGCCTAAAATTTGTACATTTGAGGGAGAAAGCTTCAAGAAAAAGAATGCAAAATTACAAATATAAAATTGCAAGGGCTCGGAGAAACCAACATGGTGGCATAGGTGAATATCTAAACTGCTGCCTCGCTCAACAATTTCAAAACTACAGCTAAAAGACAGAATGGACATCATCCAGAACCACAGGAAATCTGGCTGAGTGGAAATTCTACAACTAGAAGGAAAGAGAGGGGCTCATGGAGACTCAAAGGAGCTGCAAAAAGCTGAGGTACAGAGACATGGGCGTGGAGAGGACGAGTGGTGGAGTGGTGGAGTGGAGGACGAGTGGCTTCCTTTAGTGGGAGGGAGATGGAAATTCCTGACTTTACTGAACCCCAGTTCCAGCTGCACTGAACTCCGGTTCTGGGAGAGACTCATATGGGGGGAGTCTGGACTGTTGGGAAAAGGGAGGAGTGCATGGAAACTCAGGGGAGCCATGAAACACAGAGGTCTGGAGTCACACGTGAGTGCATGCAGAGAGAACTGACTGCTGATTGTGCTACAGGCTTTCTCTAGTGGGAGGAAGATGGAACCTCCCGACTGTACTGAACTCCAGTTTCAACTGCACTGAATCCCAGTTTCGGGTGAGACCCTGGGGACCCAGACTCATATGGGTCCCAGGAGCACACAGAAACTCAAGGGAGCCAGAAAAGTGGAGGTTTGGAGGTGTGCGCACGAGTGCACACAAAGAGTGCTGCAGCGATTACTGAGGGACATTGACACCCAGAGACCTCATAGGGCAGGGATGACAAGAAGCCAAGGCTGTCTACTCAGCCCTGAGATTCCACCTCATCCAAGCTGAACACAGTGGCTTTTGCAATTTTGCAAGTCTTGTCTCATAAGGTTGACTCCTGCACAGAAGTTCTCCTGGCATAGACACAGCTGATCCTCACAGCCAATTGGCCTGGAGGTCAATTCCCCCCAATGATACCAACAACAATCAAGACTTAACTACAACAAAGCTGTACACACAGTCTACAAAAGGGTGCACCAAGAGAGTCCACCTCAGGTAACTGGGGAGGCAGAGCTACTGGGCCATATAAGACAACTAGCACATAAAGCTACTCTGCCAATTCAGGGAAGCAGTGAAAACACAGAGACAAAGAAACAGATCACCAATGAAAGAAATGGAGGAAAACAAACAACTGGATATAGAGTTCAAGACCACAGTTATAAGGCTCTTCAAGAATTTCCTAGAAAAGGTCAATAAATTTAGTGAGACCCTTGAGGATATGAAAAAGGACCTAGAAATTAAACATACACTGACTGAAATAAAAAATATTATACAGAGACCTAACAGCAGACTAGAGGAACACAAGAATCAAGTCAAAGATTTGAAACACAAAGAAGCAGAAAACATTCAACTGGAAAAGAAAAAAGAATCCAAAAATTTGAAGATAGTATAAGCAGCCTCTGGGACAACTTGAAGCGTGACAACATCAGAATTATGGGGGTACCAGAAGAAGAGAGAGAGCAGGATACTGAAAACCTATTTGAAGAAATAATGACTGAAAACTTCCCCCACCTGGTGAAAGAAATAGACTTACAAGTCCAGGAAGCACACAGAACCCCAAACAAAAGGAATCCAAAAAGGACCACACTAAGACACATTATAATTAAAATACCAAGAGAAAATGCAAAGAGAGAATATTTAAAGCAACAAGAGAAAAACAGTTAATTACCTACAAGGGAGCACTCATACAATTGTCAGCTGATTTCTCAACAGAAAGTATGTAGGCCAGGTGGGAGTGGCAAGAAATACTCAAAGTGATAAATTGCAAGAACCTACAACCAAGATTACTCTACCTTATTATTCAGAATTGAAGATCAGATAAAGAGTTTCACAGATAAGAAAAAACTAAAGGAGTTCATCAATACCAAACCAGTATTATATGAAATGCTGAAAGGTACTTTTTAAGAAGAGGAAGAAGAAGAAAAAGATAAAGATAAAAATTATGAACAACAAATACATATCTATCAACAAGTGAATCTAAAAATCAAGTGAATTAAAAATCTGATGAACAGAATAAACTGGTGAATATAATAGAATCAGGGGCATAGAAAGGGAGTAGACTGACAATTCTCAGGGGGAAAAGGGTGAGGGGGGTGCGGAAAGAGACTGGACAAAAATCATACACCTATGGATGAGGACAATGGTGGGGAGGTAAGGGCAGATGATGGGGTGGGAACTGGGTGGAGGGGAGCTTTGGGGGGGGGGGAAGATGAACAATTGTAATAATCTGAACAATAAAGATTTATTAAATTTTAACAAAATTGCAAGGGCTCTTCACAGTGCCTTTCAGGAGCCCCTTACAAGTGAAGATTCCAAGAAGTTAAACTTTATTATTTCAGGGTCATGTTTTAGGTTTACCAACCACATTGGACATCATCTGTTGATTGACAACTCAGTAACATGAGACTTTTAGTGTACCTATCTTTCCTACCAATTTTTCTTTTTCGTCTGTCTTCTAGTTGTGTTATTATCCTATATAATAAAAGGATAATATGCAAATTGATGAGACAGTGAAATAACTGAAATGCGTGCAGCCCCTCATCCTGGTTGGCCCTGCCCCCCAGCGGCCACCCACACCCCAATCAGCGGTGGCGCTAGCTGGCAAACTGCTCATGACCCCTTGGGGGCCATTGGGAGTGGCTGGACCCTACCAGTGTAAGAATTCATGCACCAGGCCTCTAGTGTTATTATATTGATAGTTAAGTTTTATGACAGTCACTAAATTATGTTTTTCATAATTTGTAGATTCAGTCACAAAACCAGTAAAGAGCAAATACAATATTTCTATGTAAATGATATTTTCTGTGAATCAAGTAATGTGGTTAGATGCATAAAGAAGTAAGTGCAATTTTGTGTCATTTAATTTTTCTATTCAAAGGGAAATTTTCTAATCATCTTGGATTTACAATATTCTTGATTTTGCACTGGATTTTTCTTAAACTACTTCTGGATAGGGCTTAGCTATTCCTGTTTCTTGTATCCTTGTTTTATATTTTGGTATTTTTTTACCAAAAAACTTCCTCAATTAAGTCCTCAAATAATTTTTATGGAGTTTTGTGGAGTTCATGATAGCCTTCAAAAATCAAATGACTTAACAGGCAATTGCTAGTTTCATAAAATGTTCCTTATGCACAGATTTCAAAGACATGTTTAATTTAGTTATCTCATATATACTTTACCATAATAACATGTCTTTAAGAAAAGTTTCAAAGAAAATTATAGGAGTGAAGAAAAGCATAGTAGGTAGGAATCATGAGGAATGTTTAATTCATATCAAGGTGAATGAGACCATTCTGAGGTGTAGTCACCTTTTATAATTGCTAAAAGACATGTATTTACTAGTATATGGATAAGAGCAAAGAGAAAACTTTGCTATAGATATTACACTATTCAATCAGAAGAGTTACTATGTTCTAAAAATCTAGACATTTTCCCCAAAAGGTTTTGCTTTCTTTTTATTTTTTCAATTTTCAGGTAATAACAGCCATGCCTGTGAACAAGCCAAAGTTCTATATTCATATCTCAAAAAGATTTTACCATAGAATAAGCATTTCATTAATTCAGTATACAAATCATTCTTTCCTATTGAGATTTTTGTGAAATAAAATGTTTATACTCTACAAGCTGAGGAAAATAACTTATCCTATCTAATAAAAGAGTAATGTGCAAATTGATCATACCTCTGTGATACCCACAAGCCATGCCCACCAGCCAATCAGAGTTAGTATGCAAATTAACCCAACCAAGATTGCTATGACCATGGAGAGCAGGAGGGAGGCTTGAGTTGCCCCTGGCAATGGAGGAAGCCAAGCTTTCCAGACACCCAGGTGGGCCCAGGCCTCTGCTTAAGGCAACAAAGTTTCAATGGCTGCCACCACTGAACAAACAGAAGGCTTGACTTCCAGGCTACAAAGTTTCAATTATAGAAGATAAATAAATCCCAGATACCAGGGCCTCTGCTTGGGTCACAGGGGTGTGGCCGGCCTGCAAACTACCCCATGCCCCAAGGGAACACCCATCCTGATCCAGAACACCCTTCAGGGCAAACCAGGTGGTCCCCACCTGTGCACCAAGCCTCTATCCTATCTAATAAAAGAGTAATATGCAGATTGACCATCACTCCAACACACAAGATGACTGCCCCCATGTGGTCAAAAGATCCTGCCCACATGTGGACATAAGATGACCACCACAAGATGGCCAGCAGGGAAGGGCAGTTGGCAGGGATCAGGTCTGCAAGGGAGGGCAGTTGTGGGTGATCAGGTCTGCAAGGGAGGACAATTAGGGGGACCAGGCCCAAAGGGAGGGAAGTTAGGGGCAAACAGGCTGGCAGGGGAGCAGTTAGGCATCAATCAGGCTGCAGAGGAGTGGTTAAGGAGTGATCAGGCTGGCAGGCAGAAGCGGTTAGGGGCAATCAGGAAGGCAGGTAGATGAGCAGTTGGGAGGCAGAAATCCTGGATTGTGAGAGGGATGTCTGACTGCCTGTTTAGTTCCAATCTGATCGGTCCTATCCGGGCAGTTGGACACCTCTCAAAGGGTTCCTGTTTGGAGAGGGAGCAGGCTGGACTAAAGGACACCTCCACTCTGTGCATGAATTTTCTGCATTGGGCCTCTAGTTCTACTATAATTTAAAGAAAAAAAATCTTCAAAATGCAGCCTGGGTCAGGTGGCTCAGTTGGTGCATCATCTCATATACCAAAAAGACATCAAGAGATTTCATTGTGCTATTCAGAGGGACACGTAATTTAAAACTTAAGCATTATTTATTTATGGAATTTTCAATTTAATATTTTCAGACTGTGATTGATTATGGATGACTGAAACTGTGAATAGCAAAAATAAGAATAATGGAGGGGAGAGACTACTGTAATACATTTATAGCATCCAATGAGAATTTTATATTCTTCCTGCCAATTGCCTTCAGATTTTAAATAATCATTAATGCTGATGAAAGAAAACAATGCCACTCTAGTAAATTTTTTTACATATTTGTGCAAAAATAATGTATTCATGACTTATTCATTATTCTGTAGGAATTCAATGGCCTCAGCTCTTTTCCCCATGTAGGATAGAGTAGGTTTATATAAATACAAGCCGACATGACCAGTGTGATTGTTTTCATGTACTTATTGTTTGTCTGAATAGCTGTCCAGTGGAGAATTATGTTTTTATAATAGTCATGAGTGGGTTAAAGCAGGATATAAGGAGAAGACTTTGGACTTCTGCTTTGGCATTCCCTGATCTTTATTTTTTTTACCCCTGGTTTACCCAGAAGCCCACCCTCACCATCATATTCATCTTAGTATGTTTTTCAAGTCTGTCCATCAATGTAGTACATAGCCCTGTGCCAGGTCATCTGAGGAAACTCCAACGAATAATAATAGGAATGTCTGAGTAGTTTACATTCAAACGAGGAAGCAACATATTCCTAGTGGAATTAGAGGTCATTGATGCTAAATTGTGTGGTGTGGACTCTCAATGTAATAGGCATTTACAGAAAGAAAATATCACTCTCGGTTAAATTATGCATAATTTAGGGTTCTTTGCTAGCAGTAGGAGCTGACTCTGCTTAATGTAAGAAAAAGGAAGTTTATTCGACAGAGAGCATGATATCCTTACAAAATCTATAGAAGGACTAAAGAGCTGTCCACAAAAATAACAGATTTCAAAGGCAGAGTTGCCTGATCTGCTTGTTTGTGTTGTAAGAAGGCAGCCCTGGGAATTAGTACACTCCATCTGTTTTCCCAGGTTGTGTTCCTTCACTCACATGTCAGAATCTCAGGAGAGAAAACGACTGTTTGAACTGAAGGCAAATAACTCTTTGGCTACGACTGGGGTACCTTGATTTACAGTTCACAAAAACTATATATAAACAACGCTTTATTTGGCTATGATGCAATAGGCAATGATGCAATGATATAAAAACCAGTGGTTTGAAAGCAACAGTTTGTCAATTACCCCTCTCTTCTTCATTATACCTCTGATCTTAATTTGGAAACACAAAATTACCATTCAAAGAACCCAAATCTGTACAGATTTCCCACAATATTTACAACATTAAATTTAATGATTTAGTTTCCTAATCCAAATGATCATTTTAAGTCAACAGGTGCGGATTGGAAAAGTAACTGTTGGACTTTGGATAAATTACTTTCTAGTACCCCTCAACTTCCCACTTTGCAGGATTATTGAGAGGACTAAGGCCAATTCATGTAACAGTCTTTTACTGTAGATGCACAAAATAAGTGGAGGCATTTTGAGTAAATCCATCTAAAAAGACATAACGAGTGAAGTCGATAAGATTCCATTATTTTGTTAAATAAGCTTTCTTAGGCGTCTGCCCGTACTTGCTAAAAATTATTAATCCTTTAAATCCTTATTGAGTGAGAAAAACTATAAATTATTTAAGTAGAAAGAACAAAAATAATAGGAATTAGTTAAAAAAATTATGGGAACAAAATCTAATTTAGCATAGCCTTGTTTTTGGAGACATGTTCACCTGCTTTTGTTCGGTTTTGTCTTTTTGCATTTGAAGGTGATTGATAGTTTGAGGTCAAGTTTAGAAAAGTGTAACATGACATCTGCAGTTGCATGTTATGCAAATTAGACTGTTTTTGACCTTCATCACTGTTCTGTTACACATTAAATGTCACATTCTAAATACCTTATTGGTGATAACCTGTATATTGTTATATTTGAACACTGGTACTCCTGAAATCTAACCATAGGCAAGAAAAGCACTTTTGGAGTGGTAGTAGTAATTATTATTGATTTTTACCCCAAGGAGCTAGAGTGCCTGGTACAAAATGAAGGCAGGGAGATGTATATCTGGGACCTACAGGGTGCAAGAGGATGCTCACTGGGTGTCTCTTGGTACTATGGTGATTAGTGAAAATTGTGGATAGAAGATTGCAGCAACCATAGAATGGTAAGTACAAGAAAATCAAGGACACAGACACCTTGGGGATGAAGGTGTGGATCCCTTCAAGCAGTCAAACAAATAAACCAGCGAAGGTCCAGGCCCAGGGTGAGAGAATTCTAAATTGGTAGTAGAGGATAAATAATACCTGTTATGGTCTTGGAACCAGGTATAGTATTAGGCATTGCACCTTGTTTCACTGACTTCCTTATATTCACTCTTCACCTAGATTCCAGCTGGCCACCACATTGAAGGAGATCTGTAACTGACCGGACTTCATGGAAGGAAAAGGGAGATATGAGCAGTCAGCACAGAGAATGGACTTGATCAGAACAACTGCTGTGTTTCTTCTAATTCTCCTATTTTGATTTTAGCTGTGGAGACTAGTTCCCAGGAAGACTTTAATCAGTTTCATCCAGGTGCAACCTGACAAGATATTGCTGGGGGTCAGGGCTGGGTACCTCTCACTTCCTGCTGGAGGGCTTCTGTTATGATTAGTTATTAGATATCCCAGGACTCTCAGAATTCATGCTTGAGAAACAAACATGAATTTCAGAGGTGTTAATGCCTTGTGGCTTAGCCCTTGACTAGTGGAGCAGGGAGATGATTGATAATGATTCTGGCATGAATTTTATGAGGCTTTCGGATGTCCATGCATGACTGAGCTCCCTGACATCCAAAAGGGGTAGCCAACTCAATATGCATTTATTTTTTTCTCTTCTCCCCCATTTTCACTCTCTCTGACCCTCAAAGCTGTCATAACAGGGATAACATTCTCAAATAAATTTCTGTCAAATCTGCTCCCGCCCTGCTACTTTGAAAGAATCTAGATTGAGACAAAAATATAATTTATATTCATTTAAAACCTATTAGAAACTTACTGTGATTCAAGTGTTGTTTTATTTTTTTTTACTTTTAAACTAAGCTTATGTATTCACAAATTAAATATGTACATCTAGAATATTTTAAAGCAAATAGCTGATATATCATTTCATCTATAAATATATTAATACGTAACTCTAATAAATAAGGCCTCAAAATATAACTACAATCTCATGATCATATTGCCCAAATTAACACTATTTTCTTAAAGTTATCTAATGCCTAATAATATTTTAGTTTTTCTAATTGTCTCATAAATATCTTTTTATAGTTAGTTTATTGGAGTCAGGATTGTAATAAGGTCATATATTGTATTTGGGCTATATGTGTTTACAGCTCTTTAATCTGTAGCAGTTCTTTCTCTTTCTTTTTCTTTCTCTCTCTTTCCCCCCAACTCCTCTGTCCTTTCCTTCCTTCCTCCCCTTCCTTCCATCCATTTATTTATTGAAGAAGTTGGATCATTTGTTCTGTAGAATTTTCCACAATCCTGAGTTTGGCTGATTGTTTCCTCAAGGTTCACTTTAAATGTCAACCTTAAAAACATATTTCTTCCCCTAACACATTTGCTTTGCAAAATATGTGTTGCTGATTACTCTGGGAATGATTTCTATCTCAGCTTCCTTGGTGCTGACTTTCTGATTACTGACTTGAGTACTTTACATTCTCTAAAGTGCTGAGGCAAAGGCAAACTCATTTCCTGTTCACCTGGAGGAAAGAGGGACTTCTTTATTATATCTATATTGAAAATGTACTTCTACATAGAGTGGTATTTAGTTATTTCTATTATACCTCGTTCCATAATAATTTGAAGTGTCATACAATTGTGGGTTCAAATCAAGAATTTTAAAATAATGTATGAGGAATGAGAAACTTGAACTGAGAGTAGTGTTACATGGGTGAAAGCAGTAGTTTCAAGAGTAAGGATCCATAAGCCCATAGAAAAGACAGAGAAAAGTCATGTAAGAAAACAAAAACATATCCATTGGCCTGAGTTATTACAGCAAGGGCAGTTTCAGGAGAAACATTCCAGTAGATCAAGGAGTGAATTGTGGTGAGAAAGTAAAGATGGGATGTTAAGTTCTCTTTAAAGGAGTTTGGCTATGAAGTGAAGTAGAGATCTTAAACACTTTCTAGGTGGGAATATGATAGGTAAGATAAGGGATTTTTATTTTTATTTTCCAAGTATGAACATGCTGAGTGGAAAGAACTTATAAAATTTGAAGGTAAAGGTACTGGAAAAAAGTGACTGATAGCAAGTTCCTAAGGACCAAAAGACCATGGGTAAAGAAAGAAGCACAAGAAAGGAAAGGAAAAACAGGAAATTCTGACTTAATTGGATAATTCTCTTAGACAAGTGGGTGACTAATGTTTTGACCTGTTTGATATGGTCAAGTAAGCACAGTCTAGAAGCCTCAGGTCTTGTCAAGAGAGAAGAAAACAGTAGCAGTTGGTACTACAATAAGAAACACAGTGGAAGGGTTATTGATTATAGATGTTTTTGTTTAAAATATCCTGTAACAACTTTGTCTAATAATTCTAAATAATTATTCATACTCTTACTGATTGAAAAAGACTTTCATTTTTCCATAATGAAAATGTATTCTCTGCCATAGCTGCTCTTATCTTATAAACATCTGTCCATGCCTTATGATTTTCAAATAAAAGTAGAATAATAAGCCTGATATTTAATATACTTAATATGCAGTCTATCTCATGATGCATCAATGAAGTTATTTTCAATATGAAATATGGATGAAAATCTTTGGGTTGTTAAAGAAAATTATAAGTGTAAATAAATTTTAAATACAGTTCCATGAAACATGAATTTATCGATAGGATTACTAGTTTATCTGAAGTCTTGTGATAATGTTCTGTATTAGAACTACGGTTTTAGTCTAATAATTGAGGGTACGTTGTAGATTTAATTATAAGCTTGAATTTTCTATTAAATTATTTATATAAAAGTCATTTGTTGCGATGGTTGCACAATGATGTGAGCATACTTAATGCCACTGAATTGCGCACTTAAAAATGGTTAAAATGGTAAACTTATGTTATGCCTATTTTCCTACAATGAAAATATTATTTGCTATACAATTCAATACTCTTTGGGCTGAAAAATTTCTTTATTGTGAAAATAAAATATAGTGAATTAAATACTTTGATGTTTCAATAAAAGGGTATTTGAGTGTTAAATAGTATTTAGAGAAAGGTCAGAAAAGAATACATGTTCCTACACATTTATTACATCTCTATTACTTTCTGTTAGTGGACTTTAAGAGAATATACTTTTAAAAATTATGCCAATCTCTCTCTTCAATGTTTCTAACTCTCTATCCCTCCCCCTTCCTCTCCGTAAAAAAATCAATAAAATATATTTAAAAAAAAAAATTATGCCAAAAAAACTTTGTAGCTAATGAGGAATACAACTTTAAAACAATGCAATTTTTTCATAAGTTACTCAGGGAGGATATGAAAAGAAGCTCAGGAGTTTACCAGGGGGCTTTCTTGATTCCTCTCCTTGAAAAATTTCTCTCCTTCTTATCTTGGAAAGTAACATGGTTGGTAAGAATACATATTGGACACACTCAGGTTTTTTGTTTGTTTGTTTGTTTGTTTTTTTAATATATTTTATTGGTTTTCACAGAGAGGAAGGGAAAAGGATAGAAAGCAAGAAACATCGATCAGCTGCCTCCTGCACGCCCCCTACTGGGGATGTGCCCGCAACCAATGTACGTGCCCTTAACTGGAATCGAACCTGGGACCCTTCAGTCCCCAGGCCGACGCTCTATCCACTGAGCCAAATCAGTTTCAGCCACACTCAGGTTTTGACAACCAGATATTTGAGATACAGAATTGTCAGTCCATATGGGCATCTGTAACAACCGCAAAAGAAACTGCATGTTAACTGCTGACCCATTAGCTGTCACTTTCCATTTCTCCCAAGCCCCCACCTTTTGCCATAGGTAACCACAGCTATGCCATAAAGACTACAGACCTGTAGTCTTTATAGACCTACTAGAGGCTCAATGCATGGATTCGTGCACTGTTGGAGGTGTGGCCTGCAGGGATCGGCCCACTGTGGGAGCACTGCTCATTCTGGTCAGACAAGTGGTGCTCACATTGTGGGAGCACATTGAAAACCAGGGGATAGCTCCTTCATTGAGCATCTGCCCCCTGGAGGTCACTATGTATCATAGTGACTGGTAAACTGATCATTCTGATTGTTTCATTTGGTTGCTGGGTTTTTATATATATAGATTCTGAAGATTTCACACAAATGAGATTATATAATATGTGGTCAGACTGGCTTATTTCATTTAGCAAATATTTTTTTAATATATTTTTATTGATTTTTTTACAGAGAGGAAAGGAGAGGGATAGAGAATTAGAAACATGGATGAGGGAGAGACATCGATCAGCTGCCTCTTGCACACCCCCTACTGGGGATATGTCCGCAACCAAGGTACAAGCCCTTGACCAGAATCGAACCTGGGAAATTTCAGTCCACAGACCGATGCTCTATCCATTGAGCCAAACCGGTCTCAGCATTAGCAAATATTTTTATGTTCATCTATTCTGTAGCATGTATTGATACTTCATTCCCTTTTATTGCGGAATATATTCCATTTATGGATATGTCACATTTTATGTATTCATTAATTTGTTGATGGACATTTGGGTTTTTTACTCTGGCTATTATGAACAAAGTTGCTGTGAATACTATTAAGTTTTTGCATGGATATATATTTTCATTTTAGGAGTTTTCATTTTAGGAGTGAAATTTCTGGTGACTCTATGTTTAACTGTCTGAGAATTGTCAGGATGTTTTCCAAAGTAATTGTACCACTTTACATTACTATCAGCAATGTGGGAGGATTCCAGTTCCTCTATATTCTAGCTGACATCCTCTATAATAAAAGCATAGTATGCAAATTGGCCTCTTGACTAGGAGTTCTTCCAGGAGTTCAACCAGGGGGCAGGACTGACTGGGGGAAGGGACGGAGGCCCTGGCAGTGGTAGGCGGCCAGGGGAAGGGAGGGAGTACCCAGCCATCTGCCACCAGCCACTAGGGACCCTACCAGTGCACAAATTTTGTCCACTGGGTCTCTACTTTATTTTGTTTATTATTTTTATTTATTTACCATTGATGGCTAATGATTTTGAACATCTTTTAATGTGTTCACTGGAAATTTGCCTATTTCCCTCAGAGAAATGTTTTTATATCCTTTGTTAATTTTTAATTTTGTTATTTATCTTATATTGAATCGTAATACTTGTTTATATATAGATACAAGTTCCTTGTCAGATATGTAATTTGCAAATATTTCCCCGCACCTATGGCTTGTTTTTTCACTTTCTTGATAGTATCCTGAGAAGTACAAAACATTTAATTTTAATGAAGTCCAGTTTGTCAATTTTTCCTTTGGTCACTTGTGCTTGTGGTGTCAAATCTAAGGGGATTTTGCCCAACCCAATGTTATAAAGATTTACTCTGATTTTTCCTTCTAATATTTTTATAGTGTTATCTCATAAACGTAAGCTTATGGTCCATTTTGTATTATTTTTTGTGTATGTTGGGGGACGGCATCTGATTTCATTCTTTTTTTTGTATGTGGATATACAGCTGTCCTGGTATCCTCTGTTGAAAAGACTATTCCTCTAAAATATAACTCTTCTTTTTCAAGATTATTTTGTCTATTCTGAATCCCTCAAATTTTTATATGAATTTTAGGATCATGTTGCCAATTTCTGCAAACAAAACCAGATGGGGTTTTGAGAGGAATTGGATTAAACCTGTAGATCAGTACAGCTGTCTTAACAATATTACATATTCTTAACTATGAATATGGGATGTCCTTCCACTTGCTTATGCTTTGTAGTTTTCATTACACACAAGTCTCATTTTTAAAATTAAGTTTATTCCTAAGCATTTTATTATGTTCGATGCCATTATAAATGGAATTGCTTTAATTTCATGTTCAGATTGATCATCGCTAGTGTATAAAAGTTAATTGACTTTTGTGTATTGACATTGTAGTTAAGTAAGTATAAAAATTAGTTGATTCCATTTTATGTGGATTTTCATAAAATTACATGTTTTTATCGCCATCCTCATAATCGTGATCATTAGACATTCGTGTGGTCTGCATAATGACTTAGCAGACTGCCTAGCTGCCTTTCATACAAATCCTGAACCTAATAATGCCTTACACTGGAAAGTAGCATGTTGATCTGGGAGAGGGCTTCCCAATCACGGAGCTGAGGTTCCAGTGTGGGGACTGAGACAACAAACAAACAAGTGGCAAAAAGGAAAGGACAGCAGTTTAAGGGTTTATTGGATGATGGAGATGCAGCTGTAGCTTGTGGTCAGGGAAGGACTTTCCATGAGGTTATATTTAAACAGAAATCTAAAAGGAGAGAGAAAACAAACCATGGAAAATCTGTGAAGGGGGAAAAAAAAGCCCTGTGCAGAAAGAATAGAGAGAAGCTTGCTCAGCATGGTCCAGAATGATGAGGCGGCATCGGATTTGAGGAAGATGGGCAGTTGAGAAAGTGGCAGGAGTTGGATCAGAAGGATCAGGGCATCCCACATCAGGGCTCTGCATGCGATGAGAAGTCCAGACAGTTTTGGCCTGAAGGGTAATGTCATCTGACTTAGCGTGTTCAGGGAGCTCAGATTGGAGAAGAGCAGGCAGAGGCTGTGGCAATAGCTTTGTATAGTTCTCAATGCGTACTCTAAGGAACCCCAGGAGAACCCAATAATCTTTCAGGGCTCCATGAAGTCAAAACCATTTTAACAATAAGTAAGAAAGAGGTTATTTTCCTTTTCACTGTATTGACAGATGCACTGATGGTGCTGAAGCAATAATGAATATTACTGTTGGCATGTTAGCACCAGTCCACGGAGTGGCACCAAATTATATAAATAATCATTGTATTCGCCAACAGCCTGCTTCACTTACCTATATCCTTGGTGAAGTGGTAGCAATTAGTAATGTTATTAACTCTCAACCATTAAGAACATATCTTGTAATGAAATGAGAAATACACCTAGAACTCTTCTGCTATTTACAAAATTATCAGTGTTGTCTTAAAAAAAAAAGCATTTGTGCAAGTGAGTTGCAAGTAGAAGTGGCCACTTCTTTTCACTAAACAGAGCATATTTAAAATATCACTGACCTGCAGCCGTGTCAAATTCGGTGCCTGCCCCACCCATGGCCAGCTCTGGCCAGAAGTCTGCCATAGAAACACAGTGACTCATGGGCCTTAGGGATCAGTTGGTTACAAACACAAAGAAAAAAAAAGGAGGAAAAAAAAAAAAAAAAAAAAAAAAGGGGGGGGAGGATATTGACAAATTACCTATTCAGACTTGAATATTTGGCAAATATTTTATCAAAAATGAATAAAGTGAGTTTGCTACTTGAAGGAAAAAGCTGACAGTATTTGTTGTGCCAGTGAATTTTGACAGAAGAATTACATTTTGGAAAAAGTGTGTTGGCCAGCACAAATTTGATGCTTCCCAATAGTTCAAACATTTTAATGAAATTGGTAGTGATATGTAGAGCTATGCCACTCTTTTAACTGTTTTTTTAAACATAGTTATTGTTTATAAATATGTTATGTTAACATGCTATGGTTCATTAGTGTTACTTTTCAAAGAGTTAATAAATTAAAACAGAAGGATAAATTCTGCATGATTCTACTTACCAGGTATATGAGGTATCTGAAACTGTCAAACACATAGAAATAGAAGGGAAAATGGTTCTGTCAGGTGCTGGGAAGAGGGGGAAATGAAGAGTTGCAATTCAACTGGTACAAAGTTTCACTTATATGAGATCATTAAGCTCTAGAAATTTGCTGTACAACATTGTGCCTTGTGGGAGCCCCTTTCCACTTCCCGTGTGGTTCAGGGTTCCCGGTTCAGGGTTCGAGTTCTGAAGGAGGCCGCATGCAAACGAAATGAGAGACTAGAAAACATTAATTTGGCGATATTGGGGGGCCAGGCGGGAGCCTTCCTCTAGTGGAAAGGACTGCCACTTGCTCTGGCCTTTTTCTCCCTTTTATTAAGGCTTTGGGACACACCCCTAGCCTTTAGGCAGGAAATAACAAAAACAGAAATTAACATGAAACAAACAGGTAGAGGTTGCTTCAACCAATAATGTTTCAACTAAACAGTGAGTGATTAGCTCTGAAGCTCTGACCTTTCAGAGCAGTTAAGGTTGACCAGCCTCTGGCCTCCTGTTTACATCCATTTAGTGAGAACAATATTTGTTTTCCGACAGTGCCTATAGTTAATAATACTGCATTGTACACTTAAACATTATATATATATTATATATATATATATATATATATAATATATATATAAATTTATATATATATATAATATATATATATAAATTATTGATTTCAAAGAGGAAGGGAGAGGGAAGGGGAGAGAGAAACATCAATGATGAGAGAGAATCATTGACAGGCTGCCCTCTGCACACTCCACATTGAGGATTGAGCCCACAACCTGGGCAAGTGCCCAGATCAGGAATTGAACCTTGACCTCCTGGTTCACAGTTCAATGCTTAACCACTGAGCCACAGGCTTAAACACTTTAAAGAGGGTAGACATCATGTTAAGTTTCTTTGCACCACAGAAAAAAGAAAAAAAAATGAAAAGAAGGAAAACAAAACAAAAATCATGGGCTTCCATGTTAGAAAGACCAGAGTCGATATCACATTGTGTGACTTGGGGAAATATATTAAACTAGAGGCCCGGTGCATGAAATTCATGCGGGGGGGTGGGGGGGAGCAGCAGTCAGGTCTCTCAGCCCAACCTGCACCCTCTCCAATTCAGGAGCCCTCAGGGGATGGACATTCCTCTAGCAATCTGGGATCTCTGGCTCCCAATCACTCAACTGCCTGCCTGCCTGATCCCTCTTATTGCCCTTCCCTGCTGGCGTGGTCAACCCTAACTGCCTTCCTCTGCCTGCCTAGTTACCCTTATTAACTTATCTTTTAATCTTATCTCCTTCATACATAATTGTATTTGACTTCCTTATTTGCTTCTCCCTCTCACACAATTTTTCTCTCTGTTTATGTAATACTTTTTTCTATTGACTCATCATTTATAAACTTTTCCTCATTTCCTACTTCTGTTCCATCATCCTTCTTCCCATCTTTCTCTTCCCTCCTCCCTCCCTCCCCACATTCCTTCCTTCCTTTATCTTTACCCCTGCCCTCCCTCCCCTTTTTCTTCCTTCCCACCTTAATTTTTTTCTTCACGTCCTCCCTCAGACCTACTTTGCTCCCTCCCCCATTTCTTCCTTCAGATCATTCTCCTTTTAAGCTCTACTGCCTCTCCTTTAAAACTTTTCTTTCATCCCTTTCTCTCTCATCCTACCTTTCCCATACATTCTTCTCTACTTACTTCTACTGTTTTAGTATCTATCTATCTACCTGCCTAATTATTCACCATCATTTCTCGTTTTTCTTTTCTGACTCCTACTTTTAAAATCTGTCCCCAGAGAGAAACCAAGATGGCAGCATAGGTAAACACCTACACTGCTGCCTCACTCAACAATTTCAAAACTACAACTAAAAGACAGAATGGACAGTATCCACAACCACAGGAAAGCTGGCTGAGTGAAAATTCTACAACTAGAAGGAAAGAGAGGGGCTCACAGAGACCCAGAGGAGCTGCAAAAAGCTGAGGTAAGGAGACCCGAGTGTGGAGAGAGTGGGTGCTGGAGAACCTGGCTGGCTTTCTCTGGTGGGAGGGAGACAGAGACTCCCAACAGTATTGACCCCTTATCCTATGACACTAAACCCCAGGTCTAGCCGAAACTCATAGTGGGGGAGTTTGGACTGTGAAAAGGGAGAAGTGTATGGAAATTTGGGGGAGTCGCAAAAGATCAGAAGCCTGGTGGTGCGCACGGCACTGTGCACAGAGGACCGACTGCTGATTGTGGCACTGTGGGCGGGAGACAGACGCTCCCAACTGTGCCACTTCTAATTCCACTAAACCCCAGTTTCGGGCCAAACCCTGGGGACCCAGACTCATATGATCCCAGAACATAGGGGAGCCGAAGGGGCAGTAGTCTAGAGGCTCTGCAAGAGAGAGCACACGCGAGTGCGCGCGCTCAAACAGGGACCATTCCAGCGATTACCCAATCACGTGAGACTCAGGGGCTGTGGAGGGCAAAACTGACTGGAAGGCAAGGCGGTCCCTTAAGCTCTGAGACTCCACCCATCCCAACTGCAACAGAGAGGCTTTTGGAGTTTTGCAAGTCTTGTATCATAAGGCTGAATCCAACAAAGAAGTTCTCCCGGCATAGTGAAAATGTGGAGACAAAGGAAGAGATCACAAACAAAAGAAATGGAGGAAAGCAAATGACTGGATATAGAGTTCAAAACCAAGGTTATAAGGTTTTTCAAGAATATTCTAGAAAGGTTGGATAAAGTTAGCGAGACCCAAGAGGAGTTGAAAAAGAACCAACTAGAGATAGAAAAGATCCAACTAGAGATGGAAAAGGACCAACTAGAAATTAAATATACACTGACTGAAATAAAAAATATTATACAGAGACCTAACAGCAGACTAGAAGAAGGCAAGAATCAAGTAAAACATTTGAAATATAAAGAATCAGAAAACACTCAACTGGAAAAGCAAGAAGAAAAAAGAATCCAAAAATGTGAAGATAATGTAAGGCCTCTGGGACAGCTTCAAGTGTACCAACATCAGAATTGTGGTGGTGCCAGAAGAAGAGAGAGAGCAAGATACTGAAAACCTATTTGAAGAAATAATGACTGAAAACTTCCCCCACCTGGTGAAAGAAATAGACTTACAAGTTCAGGAAGCACACAGAACCCCATATAAAAGGAATCCAAAGAGAACTACACCAAGACACATCATAATTAAAATACCAAGAGCAAAAGAGAAAGAGAGAATATTAAAAGCAGCAAGAGAAAAACAGTTCATTACCTACAAGGGAGCACCTATACGACTGTCAGCTGATTTCTCAACAGAAACAATGCAGGCCAGATGGGAGTGGCAAGAAATATTCAACGTGATGAATAGCAACAACCTTCAACCAAAAATACTCTATCCAGCAAAGCTATCATTCAGAATTGAAGGGCAGATAAAGAGCTTCACAGAGAAGAAAAAGCTAAAGGAGTTTATCAACACCAAACCAGTATTATATGAAATGCTAAAAGGTACTCTTTTAGAAGAGGAAGAAGAAAAAGGTAAAAGATAAAAAATTATGAACAACAAATACATATCTATCAACAAGTGAATCTAAAAATTAAGTGAATTAAAAATTTGATCAACAGAATAAACTGGTGAATATAATAGAATCAGGAGCACAGAAAGGGAGTGGACTGATAATTCTCAGGGGGAAAGGGGTGAAGGGTGTACAGGGAGAGACTGGACAAAAATCCTACACCTATGGATGGGGTTGATGGGAGGGAGGTAACGGTAGAGGGAGGGGTGGTAACTGGGTGGAAGGGAACTATGGAGGGAAAAAAAGAGAACCAAATGTAATAATCTGAATAACAAAGATTTAATAAAAAAAAAATTTGTCTCCAGTACACAACTATGCTTGATTTTCATTATAGCTCCTACAGTTCACTCATACACCCTCTTTTCTTCTTTAACTGTGCTCTCTACTGACTTCTGTTGGCGGGAGTGGGGGTGCCGGGGAAGTGTCTGTGTGTGTGTGTGTGTGACATTAACCCCTGCCCAGGGCTCAGCCCCAGCTAGGTGTTTGCCGCCTCCCCTTCCCTGGCATCCCCATCACTGTCCTGCTCCCATTCCCTGCCCAGACAGAGAATATCCTCTCCTATCATATCTTGTCCTACCTGGGGTCTTGCAGTTGCCTGAGCAGAGGGTGGGGACACAGCCTGCTGATCTGGTCATAATGTGACACTGTAATGGATAATTTGCATATGTGAGGGGGTGGTTTCCTTCAACCCAACCTGTACCCTCTCTTATCAGGGACCCCTTGGGAGATGTCCAACCGCTGGTTTAGGCCCATTCCCATAAAGATTGGGACTCAACCAGCGGTTGGACATCCCTCTCAGAATTTGGAACCCTTGGCTCTTAACTGCTCACCTGCCTGCCTGATTGCCACAACTGCCTCTGCCTGCCTGCCTGCCTGATTACCCCTAACCCCTCTGCCTGCCTGCCTGATTGCCCCTAATTGCTCTCTCTTGCTGGCCTGATCTTGCCCCCAACTGCCCTCCCTGCTGACCTAATTGCCCCTAATGGCCTCTGCCTTAGCCCCCATCACCATGGCTTTGTCTGAAAGGAAGTTGGACATCCAGAAGATAGCCAGTTGACCCAGTCTAATTAGTGTATTACCCTTTTAGTAGTATAGATAGATTATATAGCATAGGATTGCTTAAATGGGAGAAAAAGCCTTTTTCATCAGGAGTAGATGTTCTTGGCAGACAAAAATACATAATCTGTGTATCTGGACTGATAGACAGCCATATGTACTATACTGCCAAACTGGTCATTAAAAAATTGAGCCATTTTGTTATACCTTATACCAAACAGCTGTTGCCCTTAAAACCCCTCCTCAGCCTCCACCTTAGGTTCTGCCTTTGTAGTTTACCAGATTAGGTTCTGATTGGTCGGTTTCTATGCCAGTCAGGGTCTCCAGGCCTATCAATGGGCCTGATCAGAGAGGTGTGGCTGATTAGCAGCCCCAGTGGAGGCCCGAGAGAAAGAGAGATGTGACTGCTGACCAGGCCCGGAACAAAAGAGAGAGGCAACAGCTGCCACAGAGGCTATAACTCAGACCCTGCTTCTCCATCCAGGCCTCTCAGCAGTCAGTGCTGGGTCGGGGTGACTGAGGTCGTGGCAGTGGAGCCTTCAGTTGTTTTGGATATTATTGGCTCTGGGTTTTATATATTAGGATGTTTCTGAGACTCTGTTTTCTTTTTTTTTAATTTTTATTAATTTTTTATACATATCTCCCCATTGACCCCCCCTCCCAGGCATACCCCAACCCCCCAGTGTCTGTGATCATTGCTTATGCTTATATGCATGCATACAAGTCCTTTGATTGATCTCTTATCTACCTCACCTAACTTTAATCTTTCTGCTGTAATTTCACAGTCTGTTTGATGCTTTATGATTTTTGTCCTCCTGAGAATTATCAGTCTACCCCCTTTCTGTGCTCCTGATTCTATTATATTCATCAGTTTATTCTGTTGATCAAATTTTTAATTCACTTAATTTTTAGATTCACTTGTTGACAGATATGTATTTGTTGTTCATAATTTTTTGTCTTTTACCTTTTTCTTCTTCCTCTTCTAAAAGAGTACCTTTCAGCATTTCATATAATACTGGTTTGGTGTTGATGAACTCCTTTAGCTTTTTCTTCTCTGTGAAGCTCTTTATCTGCCCTTCAATTCTGAATGATAGCTTTTCTGGATAAATTATTCTTGGTTGTAGGTTCTTGCTATTCATCACGTTGAATATTTTTTGCTACTCCCGTCTGGCCTGCATCGTTTCTGTTGAGAAATCAGCTGACAGTCGTATGGGTGCTCCCTTGTAGGTAATGATCTGTTTTTCTCTTGCTGCTTTTAATATTCTCTCTTTGTCTTTTGCTCTTGGTATTTTAATTATGATGTGTCTTGGTGTGGTCCTCTTTGGATTCCTTTTATTTGGGGTTCTGTGTGCTTCCTGGACTTGTAAGTCCATTTCTTTTACCAGATGTGGGAAGTTTTCAGTCATTATTTCTTTAAATAGGTTTTCAGTATCTTGCTCTCTCTCTTTTTCTGGCACCCCCACAATTCTGATGTTGGTACGCTTGAAGCTGTCCCAGAGGTTCCTTACATTATCTTCACATTTTAGATTATTTTCTCTTCTTGCTTTTCCAGTTGAATGTTTTCTGCTTCTTTATATTTCAAATTTTTTACTTGATTCTTGCCTTTCTCTAGTCTGCTGTTAGGACTCTGTATAATATTTTTTATTTCAGTCAGTGTATGTTTAATTTCTATTTGGTCCTTTATCATCTTTAGTTGGACCTTTTTCATCTCCTCTTGGGTCTCACTAAATTTATCCAACTTTTCTAGCATATTCTTGAAAAACCTTGTAAGTGTGGTTTTGAACTCTATATCCAGTCGTTTTTTTTTCCTCCATTTCTTTTGTTTGTGATCCCTTCCCTTGTCTCGGCATTTTTACTATGGCGGGGAAACTTCTGTGTTGAATTCAGCCTTATGATACCAGACGCAAAACCGAAGAAGCCTCTATTGAGCTTGGGAGGGGTGGAGTCTCAGGGCTTAAGGGACCGCCTTGCCTTCCAGTCGGCCCCGCCTCCACAGCCCCTGAGTCTCACGTGACTGGGTAATGGCTGGAGCGGTCCTTGTGCGCGTTCCCGCAGTGCCTCTAACCGCTGCCTTTCCAGCTCCCCTGCGCACCAGGACCACACGAGTCTAGGTCTCCAGGGTTTCGCCCCAAACAGGGGCCCAGTGGACTCAGAAGTGGCACAGTTGGGAGGGTCTGTCTCCCGCCCACTCGAGAAAGCCAGCGGCACAATCAGCAGTCTGTCCTGCGCGCAGTGCCGTGCGCACCGCCACCAGGCCTTTGATCTTTTGCAGCTCCCCTAAATTTCCATGCACTTCTCCCTTTTCACAGTCCAAACTCCCCCCATATGAGTTTCGGCTGGATCTGGGGTTTAGTGTCATAGGATAAGGGGTTCAATGCCTTTGAGAGTCTCCGTTTCCCTCTCGCCAGAGAAAGCCAGCCAGGTTCTCCTCGCACCCATTTCTGTACCTCAGCTTTTTGCAGCTCCTCTGGGTCTCCGTGAGCCCCTCTCTTTCCTTCTAGTTGTAGAACTTCCACTCAGGCAGCTTTCCTGTGGTTCTGGATGATGTCCGTTCTGTCGTTTAGTTGTAGTTTTGAAATTGTTGTGCGAGGCAGCAGTGTAGGTGTTTACCTATGCCGCCATCTTGGATTCTCGAGACTCTGTTTTCTTACCTGCACATGAGGAAAATACCAACAAATATTATAGGCTAATTATGCATATAAATTAAAGAGGTAACATTTAAAGAACACTATAATTTCAGGCATATAAACGGCATATTGTAATAGTGTAGTTTTTAAGTATGCTTTGTTTTTCAGATTTTTAGTTTTACACCAGCAGTATCTCAAACATGAGAAACAAAGTGTCTGCACTGTGATGTTTTAGATATGCCTTTTTATGTTATGAAATATTACAGTATGTTTACTTAACCTTTGTAGGATTATTCATCCTGTATGAGCTGGGGAATAAAGAAAAAGGCAAAGTAATGTCTAATGTGTATAACTGATTTTATTTAACACATGTCTAAATCTCAAAATATGTGAGAGAAAAATTTAAAATTTTACAAGTAAGTGTTAAATTATTGATAAAGATGTAGGTATTCATTTGTTCATTCATCCATTTATTTACCCATCCATCCATCCATCCATCCATCCATTTTCTTCAAGATGAATTCAATGAGTCCATACCCTAAGTGCTACTAATCCAAAAATGGGCAATACCATTCTACCCTACTAATAATTTATAGTTTCTCAGTGAAAACCACAAGTACAAATAAACCAATGCAGAGTTGTAGATACCACAGAAAGATCGAGAGTGGACAGAGGGAGTACCAAAGATGCCTACAACCGGTGATGCTGGGCTAACTCTGAAAACACACTATGTATTTACCTATTGGGTAATGGCAGCAGGGCTTGGGGCAGAGCATTCTAGGGAAAGAGCAAAGTCACAAAGGTCTGAAATAGCATGCCATGCTTTGGGAGATGCTATAAGTTCTGTATGGTTACAAGAGTTGTGTAGGACAAGAAGCGGCAAGGAATCAGTTGGGGCTAGGTCATGGAGACCCTTGTAATTTTATACACAAAGGAGCCACTAAAAGACAAAATAAAGACCCACATCTACTCGCTCATACATGTCCAAATCCATCTAAGACACAGATCCATGAATTGTCCTACAGATTTCAAAATTATTTTTTTTAGATAAAATTTAGGAAGGTTTTAAAAGTACTCCAAAACAATCGAATGTCTAATTAAAGAGATGTTGGGCTATGGTGGAGAGGTTTCCAAGCAGTAGATTTGAACCTACCTTTGTGATTCCCAGTGCCTTTTCTGGCAGACATGATAAACATCTGTTTGAATCATCTCAGTTCTTAGGAAATTTTGCTTATCCACTGAGAGGAACACATATTGTTGGTTCAATGCCAACTTGCAGTTTCTTCTTAAGATTTTGTAAAAAGAACAGACAGTATTAAATTGCTAAGGGACTTAGGAGAATTTTTCAAGGAAAAGATATGTATAGAGTTAAGCATTTGGAAATACTACTTAGAAATTCTATACACAGTGGGACTACCAATAATAATAGTGATGATGGGATCCTAATATAATTCTCGGAAATTTTGCAGGGGTCATATTTTCCATTAAATAAGCCCTAACTAGTTTGGCTCAGTGGATAGACTGTTGGCCTGCAGACTGAAGGGTCCTGGGTTTGATTCCAGTCAAGGGCACATGTCTGGTTGTGGCTCAATCCCCAGTAGATGGGGTGGGGGTCGGGGGGGGGCGTAGTGCAGGAGGCAGCTGATCAATGATTCTCTCTCATCATTGATGTTTCTATCTCTCCTCTCTTCCTCTCTGAAATCAATAAAAGTCTATTTTTAAAAATACATACACACATACAATATATACATATATAAAAGGCTAATCTTCATAACAAACAGAAGAAAATGATAAAATAAACTATAGGAAGAGTTTCACTCTGCATTAATCTCATACATGAAAAGATTTGTGAAGTCCCCAATGAAGGATGGTAAGTTGAGTTGAATATATTTAGCAGGAGTGTTCAGTTACACACACCCAAAGTTGTAAAGAAGAAAAGGAAGTCCTGGGACAGGAGAGGAGACATTGCTATAAAACGCTGTCTTACACCCCTTGGAAGCTATTCCTTTAGATTCTGTATTTCTCTATGAGAGGCGCAATGCACAAAATTTATGAAGAGGGTTGTCCCTCACCTAGCCTTTACTCTCGCACAATCTGGGCCCTCTTGGGGGATGTTCGCCTGCCAGCCTAGACCCGATCCCCCATAGGGATCGGGTCTAAGTTGGCAGTCGGACATACCTCTCACAGTCCAGAACTCCTCACTCCTTACTGCTCAGCTTGCTGCTCCTTAGGAGAGGCTCTTGCCACCACTCCCCAGCTGAGAGCCTGGCTCCTCGATGAGCGGCACATCATAGCAACCAGTCATTCTGTCGTTCCACTGTTACGGTTGCTTAGGCTTTTAATATATCCATCAGTGGCATGCTGAGGTGAGAACTGGAAGCATCATGGCTTATTGTGGGGGAAAATCCATTTGAAAATATTGAGTAACTAAGTAAAATGGATCTGAAATAGGTAACTTATTTAGGTAGGCACATGTTAAAAAACACATGGCAGATGTTAGTCCATTTATTTATTTACCCATTCATCAATTTATTTATTTCTTCATAAATTTTCTTTAAGATATTTATTGAGTGTTTACTATATGCAAGTTTCTGGCTTCAGCACTTTGTTATATATTATCCTATTTTAAATGTTATCTTTTTTAAAGTTCCATTTTATAATACTCTATGATGGTGTATAAAAATGAAATACCTAGGAGTAAAGCTAATAGAATGTGCATATAATTTTTTTTGCAAAGAAAATTACAAAGCTTGTTGAAAGACAACTCCAAGTAAATGCAGCAATTCACCATGAAATCACATGGATTACAATATGCATTATGTTAAAATACTAAAAACAACAACAACAACCAAAAAAACACACAACAGGCTCTCTTGTAGAAAATAAGATAATTCTGAAATTTAATATAAGTATGTATATGACTAAAGGGTTAAAAAATAGATAAGACTTTCTTGAAGAATATAGAAATCTTGAAGTATGCATTGATGGTATAGTGGTGAACATAACTGGCTTCCAAATATAAAAAATTATAAAGCTAAAATAATTAATAAAAAATTAACTCAAGGATAAACAAATTGTCCAATGAAATAAAATAAGTAGTCTAAAATTAGGTAAAAAAGGACTTTAAAAATAAATGATGCTGAAAGAGTAAAATTAGATAAATAAAAGGGACTTTAAAAATAAATGATGCAAGGAAAAATATCTGGTAAGTAAATTACATCTAGAAAATTTTCACTTTAGAAAATTAATTTCCATTTGTAGTACTAACAGCAAGACACCCATGAAAAACACACATGGTGTCAAAATAAGCCAACGGAAAAGCGGGTAGGCAAAAATAAAAAGAACCCCAAGTCAATTCTTTACAAAACATTCCTTTATTAACTCTTGGTCGAGAATATGTTTATATACTTTCAGAAAACAACTCCAAGACCAAGTGGACTCCTGCAACAGAGAGGAACTGACAAGTCTGTGCCAAACACGAAGGCAAGAGGAGAAACAGTCCAGAGATGGAAGAAGCGGACGATGCCTTGCCATGCGAGCAGTCAGCAGCAGTGCATCGCTACAGGATGCCTAGGACCAAACCAGACAGGGTCAGACTGGCATTGCCACCATTTGTCCACCATCCAGATACCATTACTGACATGTACACATAAAGAACTGTTTGACATTGAAACTGGAACTCAAAGCTATCGGACATTGAAATTGGGACTCAAACATTTTTCTTTTGCTCTTGTGGGTTTATTTCTAACCTACAGGGGTAAGATGTTTTTAAAGACAAGAATCAGGGGGTGGAAGGGAAACAGATGCAGAGGCAAAGAAGCAATGAACAGACTGTCGTGCTACAGTGGGAAGGCAGAGGAGGTTCGTGGGGAGAGGCCTGTAGATCAACCAAAGGACTTCTATGCATGTGTGTAGGATTAGCCAGTGGATACAGGGCAATAGGGGAGGCGGGGGGTGGGGTGGGGAGACGGGTGAGGGCATATCCTGGGGGGTGGGGAGGGCAATAGGGAAACAATAAAAATAAAATACATTAAAAAAATGATGCTGAAATGACTGATTATGCAAGTGAAAACTATTGAAATCGAAATGCTGCCTTACATGCCAGAATTCTCAGTTGTATTAATTATCTGTTGCTGTTCAACAAATTACCCCCAAATTTAGGGTTACAAACAAATATAAATATTTATTTCACACAGTTTCTGCAGGTCAAACATTCAGGAATCGCTTGCCTGGTGGTTCTGTCTCAGAGTCTCAGGTAGTTGCAGTTAAATATTAGTCAGGTACTTCAGCCCAACTGTATGACTGAGATTGGCAGACCCGTGTCTAAGACAGCTCATCCATGTGGCTGGTGGTTACCAGTTCCTCACTGAGTTTTGTCTGCGAAGGTCAGCTCTTAGCTACATGAATTCTCCTCAGGGCCTCTTGAATGATCTCACAACATGGCAGCTGGCTTCTCCTGCAGCTAGTAATACAGAGCAAAGTGAAACTGCAGGATCTTTTACTATGGCTCAGAGGTCAAAAGCCATACTTTCCGCATATGCTATATATGTTATTTATCACACAAGGTAAGCCTTATTAGATGTGGGAGGATAACATACAGCAGTGTGAACAAGGGAGACAGGATAAATGGGGCCAACATGGAAGCCTGGTACCACATACACAATAATGAATTATAGATTTGATTAGGAAAATGTATAATATTTTGTAAGACAACCTAAGAAACTATCTGTACAATTTCAGAGCAAAGATTTCTCAAACAGAAAACCAAATACCCAAGTCAGCAAGAAAAAATTGGTAAATTCAATTACATTAAAAATAAGACCTCTACTTATCAAAAGATAGAAAAGGGAAAGTGAAAAACATTTGTGAAAATTTTAATTGAAAAGTCTTAGGATCCAGAATATAGAAAGAGCTTAAAACATCACTAGAAAGATAAACAACTCCCAAAAAGGTGGACAAAAGATTTAAAAAAGTTTACAGAAGAAAGAATGGCCTATAAATATTTCAAGATGGCCATCTTTATTAGTAATCAGAAAAATATAAATTATAGCCAAAGTGTGATACCCATTTGATCTGCAAAAACTAAGAAGTCTGAGATCATCAACTTATGATGATCTGGGACTATGAAAACCCTGACACACGGCTGGTGGAAATTTGAATGGTCCAAACTATTTTGGATCACAGTTTGGCATTATGTATCATGGTTGAAGATGTGCATATCCAATGACTCAGCAATTCTTCTCCAGGAAATAGTCTCAGATGTCTTTTAGAATCACTGCAATAGCAAAAAACTGGAAACATCTCAAGAATTAACAACAGAATGGATAAATAAGTTGTAGGATGTTTTTACATTGAAAGACTATACAGCTGTGTGAGGGTGAATATAAGGCTGAAGGGAGTTTTTCTTTTTAATGTATAGTTATTATAGCATGTTTCAGTATTGATAGGAAGTAGTCAGTAAGGAGGGGGAGGTTGAAAATACAGAGGAGAGGGTAAAAACATGAAATGTATGAGGTTCCTGAAAGGCAGAATAAGAAAGAATATGAGACAAGTGGAAGGGGCATTTTTTTTTTAATACATGAGGGAGGAGATAAGACTCTGCGTGTATTTATTCAATAAATATTTATTGTGTACCGACATGATGCCAGGCCTCGTTGAAACAAGAAATACAGATAGATTTCAAAACTAAGTGATGCCATTTGATGGACTGTCATTTTTTTTTTTCTGAAGTAGGTGGTGAAGTCATCTTCTGAGAATGAAGGAAAAGCTTGGAACTTGAAATTTCAGGAAGATTTCTAATTGTGTGTACAACAGGAAACAAAGCATAAGGTTGGGCCATGTGGACAGTCCAGTTAATGGTGAATTTAAGCCAGAATTCTCAGTTGTACAATTTTCTCTAGCAATACTCAATGTGTATATATTGTCCTAGCATTCCCTTCTTCCCAGCTTGTTGTGACAAAGAAATAGCAGGGTAGAACTGAGAACACTGGTAAGAGGTCATTGAAATGGTACACGATCGATGCCAGTGAGTTTGCTAATGACACTTGGAAACCGAGGTTTATAAGGTAATCATTTCCAGGAATCAAGTGATATTGTTATATGTGACTCTGATGAGAATGGATAGTTTAAAACCATAAGAGCAGGGGAATGAATGCCACATTGGAAAGAACCTGGCCAGTGCAAGACAGAAGGTGGAAAGAGTCCCATAGATATATTTTGTTTCCTTCCACCTGCTCTTTGGAGAAGCAAAAAGTTCTACCTGTCCCACCTCACTGTTCCATTTTTTTGTGGCACTACAGCAGGTCGGCAACGCACCCTCCTATGTTCTTTGCTTCCTCTCTGCTTCACTTTCCTCTTAACCTCTTTCTTGCTTCTCTTGAATATCACTTCCTGCTCAAAGAGCTGCAAGGAAGCTTTATTCAGACTATCTTTTTGCTTTTGTTTTTTAGAGGGGCACTTGGAGACAAGATGAATTTCTATGGTGAATGTGATATTCTGGGTGGCCATGTAGTAAGGAGAGGGCAGAGAAAGGGTGAGAGTGATGGGGGAAGATGAATGAGGAGCCAGAGGTCTACTGCATGAGGCAGCAGTGAGAACCCCGGACTGGACAGGAGGGCTGAGGACTTTTAATAATGAGAATGTCTGTGATTTAATTTAAGATGATCATGTTGCTTCATTGTAAAGTATTTTCTATCCCTTTCCTCTCCCCAAACTTAGTAAATTATGGTCTGTTTTGTGAGACTACAATGAATTACATGAGACTACAATGAATGATTGCGTTTCCTATCTGGAATAACATGGGGGTAGAATAGAAAGGTTAGTTCCGCCCTGATCGGTTTGGCTCAGTGGATAGAGCATCAGCCTGTGGACTGAGGGGTCCCAGGTTCACGTCTGATCAAGGGCATGTACCTTGGTGTGGAGTGCGGCTACAGTGCTTTGGACAAGTTCAAGCCTTGGGCTGATGAGAGAGTACAGTCCTCTCGTGGCCCCATGCAAGTCCCAGCTTGGAGGGCAGAGCCCTCTCAGCACAATTATAGCCAACAGCTGTAGTTGTAAGCTTGAACCTATGGTCCAAACACTGGCCCCATGTGCCTAAGTGATACAGGCTGCAAGTAAACAAAGCTTGATCAGGTAGGTGCATGTAAGTGAGTAGGATGGAAACTCACGAAAATGCTGTAAACATCTTGACCATGCCCTTACTTTGCCTCATGGCATCGGCTATAAAATAAAGACATGGCTTGTAGTCCATAGCGCTGTTGGGTCCCCATCAGAGAAGCAGCATCCTGCAGGGTTCCATCTTTCCTTCTTTTGTCTATCTTTTCTCAATCCTTTATCACCCTTGGCCATGCTGGAGCAGTACATAAGGCGCCCTAGGACTGAGTATGCCATGGCCGTGCTGGCTCTCCACACCTTGGTTGCGGTCACATCTCCAGTAGGATGTGCGCTGGAGGCAGCTGATCAGTTTCTCTCTCATCAATGTTTTGACTCTCTACCCTTTTCCCTTCCTCTCTTTAAAAAAATCAATAAAATATATTTTTTTAAAAAAAGGTAGCCCCAGCGATTTTCAACCTTTTTCACCTCATGGCACACATAAACTAATTACTACACTTCTGCAGGCCCTGTTGTTGAGAAAAGAGATACAGTTAGATTTCAACATTGGGTGATAGGAATTTGATGGATTGTCTATGTAAAAACTTTCAAAATATGTGTGTGTGTGTTTTTGCTGGTCTGTAAACAAATAGGCATAATTTTGATTCATTCACACCAAATGGCTATTATGTTGGCTGCTGTCATGTTTTATTTATTTGACAATCTACGGGAAAAGAGGTGAGTGCCCTTGACTAAATTTAAGTCAGGTATTGCATGCTTTAAAAGTTCTTGTAGCACAGGGGTTGAAAATCGCTGAGGTCAACTAATTCAAAGGGCAAAAAGCTAGAAGCCAGAACAATAACTAGGACAATTTAAAAAGTATTTTCATAAAACTTGAGAATTTTTTTTTATACTGACATCGGCATGAAATGGGTGATGGAGGATATTATATTCAGACATGAGGAAGCCTGGAGATTCCACATGGTGTCCAGGCTACATACAAAACATAAACCTCATCAAACAGTATCCTCCTCAGAGGATGCCATTGCAATTATATGGACTTGCAGCTCTCTTTTTTTATTGAAGGCCTCGTTCAATAAAAGGTGCATTTCTTTCTTTAATTCTTTCAATAAAGATTTATGCAACTGCATATTGATATTTGAATTGAGTTCTTATGGATGCCACTTCCAGATATGAAGTTTGGCTGCTCTGACTGTTAATGCCTGGGAATTGCTATTTGAGACCCTTTCCTCCATTTTGTGCATAGTTGTACTAGTAATTGGCATGCTATGAGCTCTTCACACAAATGTTGATGGTAATAAGGCAGTAATTGGTGCTGTCCATGCTGATCTATTGCAGGTACTGTGACTATTTTTAAATAGGGGGAAAATAAGCATAATGTCTACTAAAAAACAACAACCTATATTTAAAAAGTTGGGAAAATGATTTCTTTTTGTTCTGGTAGAAATTTCTACATCCCAATTTTTGAAACAAGCAATCATTGTCAAGAATACCATCACATACACTCATATATTTATCATATAGAAAAAAATGACACAAATCCCTCTAATATCTTTCATAAGTCACACATAATGCATGTCAATTAAGTTTACAGGTACCTGGTGCTGAGAACCAATCCCAGCATGTAATAATTATAGAAGTTTCATCAAAAGGTTGGTGAAGCTTGGCAAGTTCAACAAGGGTGAGCCACATATGTAGTTTATCTGTTGAAACAGCTAAACAGCACTTCCCCCAAACCTAAATAGGATTGTTAACTGCCAGACAGCTTAGGGCATTTTATTGCCTCCTGTTGGTCAAACATCTGAACAGCTGTAAGCTATTCCCCAAACTGACAATGCTTATGTAACCTTACCTTTTGAAGTGTGTATCTCCACCTTGCCTTGGGACAAATTGTGTTATAATAAAAGCACGGGATCCTAGACAAGTAAAGAGTCTTTAGCTCCTTCAACTGAAGATCCTCTGACCCCCCAATGCCTTTCAAAATTATCTTTCATCTTTGGACTCCTTAATCATCTATGCATCAGCCACTTTTTCCGGAATGCTGAACCCTTTGTAATGCTGAACCCTATTCTACATGAAAGCTCATAACTTCAGGATAATCATGAGAACCCCAGCAACCTGGCATTTCCTAACCAAATTGAGAGTTAAATCTGCCTGTCATTTCTGGCATGATTCAAACATTACATTAAAAATGAGTTATGAGCACTCTAGCAGTTTAGCCCCATAGATAGAGAATTAGTCTGAGACTGAATGGTCCCAGGTTTGATTCTGGTCAAGGGCATATGCCTGGGTTGTGGGCTAGATCTTCAGAGCGGGAGTGTAGGAGATAGCTGATGAATGATTCTCATCATTGATGTTCCTATTTCTCTCCCTCTGCTTTCCTCTCTGAAATCAATACAAATATATTTTAAAAAATAGATAAAAATCAATGATGAGCAATGTGGTAAGGCTGCAGATATTTCTCTCCCAGGTAATTCATGTGAAATGGGAGAAACTTGGCAAGCACCATCTTACCCTAGTGATGAAGGTTATCTGAGCAGTGATAAGTCATGTTCATATCATGCCATCTGATAGGAAGGGATGAGAAGAGCATGGCCACTTTTTAAAAATTCTACCCAAAAGCCCATAACTCCAGGATAATCATGAGAAAAAACACCAGACAAAATACATCTCCCTCACAATTGTCCAAGTCAGAGACAGAGAAGGTCTGAGAAATGTCATAGACAGAGGAAGCTAAGGAGATGGATGACTGAATGCAATGTGCTCTCCTGATGGGCCCCTGCAATAAAGTAATGCATTATGGAAAAACTGAATCCATGTGAGAGTTTATCATTTACCAATATTTGTTTCTAAATTTTGGCAAAGGTAACATGGTATTATAAAGGGGGAATGTAAAGTTTATTATTCACAGATGACATGATATTGTTGAAGATTCCAACAAAAACTACTAGATTTAATAAATGAATTTGACAATATAGCAGGATACAAAACCAACACTCAAAAATCAATGGCTTCTTTATATACCAACTAGAGGCCTGGTGCACAGGTGGGGTCCTATTGGGGAGGGGTGCCGGCAAGCAGAGGGAGGAACCTTGGGAGGTTAGCCAGCTAGGGGAAGGGGCAGTGGAGGTTGGCTGACCACCCTCCCCCTATTGGGGATGATGGGGTGGCCGTCTAGCAAGGGGAGGGAATGTGTGTGTGTGGGGGGGAGCCTAGCAAGGGGGAAGGGCTATGGGAGGGCTGGCCGGCCTGGAGGTGGGACCATGGGAAGTTGGTCGACTAGCCCCCCAACTGGGGGCATGGGTTAGGGGAGTGCACTGACCATCAGGGAGCAGCTCCTGCATTGAGCATTTGCCTCCTGATGGTCAGTGTGCATCAAAGTGACTGGTCAACCGGTTGCTCAGGTCATTCCAGTCATTTGGTCATAATGGTCGCTTAGACTTTATATATATATATATATATGGTCATCTCAGGATGGATAATTGCAAATTGCTTAAGCTACTTACAATTATTTCATTAATAACAGACTGGTTCAGGTTCCAGATTCCTCAGGAAACAAAGCACAAGTGCAGATAGATATTTAAGTCCAACTTTTCACTAAACATTATTTTTTATAAGATTTCTGGATGGCTCTGACTTTAAAAAATTCCAAGCAATAATTGTTTCTACTTGAAAACATAGATTTTTAGAGCAGCAACATTGGCAATTAGTTAAAATTAATGTAGGGAATCAGTACATCAGAATTTTAATGTGGCTTTGCCATTCTTTCCATTATCTTAAAAAAACTTATTTAACATGTTCCTTGGTTGAGAAATGCAGCATGTACTATTTTATAGGTTACAAAAGAGAAACAATTATCAATCATCAAAAAGCAACTTAGAATAAAAGTCTTAAAAATATCTGTTGTGGAAAGACATCAAACCACTTTGCACTGATCAAAGAGATATTTACTTTCCCAAATTTTCTACTTATTAATAGCAAAGTTGTATGGCAATAATAAAAAATGTCATGTCTGCCGAGAAAGCACAAAATGCAGTGATGAATGAAATAAAGTTAATCTTCACCCTCCTGCCCCCTCTCCCACAAACCCACTCAAAATATCTCTTTTCCTTATAAAGTGGCTTCTTCCAGAAAGCCAGGGTAAATTTGAAAATCCTAGGTTGCAATTAGCTTAATAGTCACTGAGCTTCAATTTTGAAAACTTTCGAAAAATGGAAGATCCCTTGACTCTCTTAACCAAGAAATTAAGAGAATCTCTTCAAAATACAGCAGCATCCTTGTTTTAGCATTACATTTTGGGAGGATTTTGAGTCCTCTCCCATCAAGGAATCTAAGCATAGGGTTTACGTGCAAGACTTAGAATGAGCAATTCAAAGGAGTTTTGTAATTTCAGAGGGACATCTAAGATTATTCATTATGTACTTTGCCACTACACAGAGGCCCACAAGGGGGCACCCTTTTGCTGAGCTTTCCTACACATTTTAAGGGGAAAAAAAAGCTCATAGGATAAGGGAATTGGTAACACTAACTAAATATATAAAATTTACCATGTTAACCATTTTAAAGTGTGCAGTTCTGTGGCATTTAGTACATTCTCACTGTTGTGCAACCATCATCGCCATCCATCTCTAGAACTTTTTCATCTTCACAAACTGAAATCCTGTACCCATTAAACAACTCTATTCGCCCCTCTTTCCAGCCTCTGGTCACCACCAGACTTTCTATTTCTGTGAATTTGACTATTCTTGGTCCTTCCTAGAGGTAGAATCATATAATATTTGTCCTTTTATGGATCACTCATTTCACTTTGCATCATTCTCCAAAGTTCATACATGTTTTTCCAATTGATTCTTAAATAATCTTTTTTTAATTAAATCTTTATTATTCAGATTATTACATTTGTTTCTCTTTTTTCCCCTCCATAGCACCCCTCCACCCAGCTCCCACCCTTCCCTCTGCCCTCACCTCCCTCCTATTGATCTCATCCATAGGTGTATGATTTTTGTCCAGTCTCTCCCTGTACACCCCTCACCCCTTCCCCCGAGAATGATCAGTCCTCTCCCTTTCTGTGCTCCTGATTCTATTATATTCACCAGTTTATTCTGTTGATCAAATTTTTAATTCACTTAATTTTAGATTCACTTGTTGATAGATATGTATTTGTTGTTCATAATTTTTTGTCTTTTACCTTTTTCTTCTTCCTCTTCTAAAAGAGTACCTTTCAGCATTTCATATAATACTGGTTTGGATTTGATGAACTCCTTTAGCTTTTTCTTCTCTGTGAAGCTCTTTATCTGCCCTTCAATTCTGAATGATAGATTATTCTTGGTTGTAGGTTCTTGCTATTCATCACATTGAATATTTCTTGCCACTCCCGTCTGGCCTGCATCATTTCTGTTGCGAAATCAGCTGATAGTCGTATGGGTGCTCACTTGTAGGTAATGAACTGTTTTTCTCTTGCTGCTTTTAATAGTCTCTCTTTGTCTTTTGCTCTTGGTATTTTAATTATGATGTGTCTTGGTGTGGTCCTCTTTGGATTCCTTTTATATGGGGTTATATGTGCTTCCTGGACTTGTAAGTCTATTTCTTTTACCAGATGTGGGAAGTTTTCAGTCATTATTTCTTTAAATAGGTTTTCAGTATCTTGCTCTCTCTCTTCTTCTGGCACTCCCACAATTCTGATGTTGATACGCTTGAAGCTGTCCCAGAGGCTTCTTACATTATCTTCACATTTTTGGATTCTTTTCTCTTCTTGCTTTTCCAGTTGAGTGTTTCCTGCTTTTTTATATTTCAAATTTTTGACTTGATTCTTGCCTTCCTCTAGTATGCTGTTAGGACTCTGTATAATATTTTTTATTTCAGTCAGTGTCTCTACTTGGTCCTTTTCATCTCCTCTTGGGACTCACTAAATTTATCCATCATCTCTAGTTGGCTCTTTTGCATCTCTAGTTGGTCCTTTTGCATCTCCTCTTGGGACTTGATAAATTTATCCATCTTTTCTAGCATATTCTTGAAAAACTTTATAAGCGTGGTTTTGAACTCTATATCCAGTTGTTTTTTTCCCTCCATTTCTTTTGTTTGTGATTCCCTTCCCTTGTCTCAGCATTTTCACTATGCCGGGGAACTTCTGTGTTGAATTCAGCCTTATGATACCAGACTTGCAAAACCGAAGAAGCCTCTGTTGAGTTTGGGATGGGTGAAGTCTCAGGGCTTAAGGGACCGCCTTGCCTTCCAGTCGGCTTCACACTCCATGGCCCCTGAGTCTCACGTAACTGGGTAATTGCTGGAGCGGTCCTTGTGAGCGTGCGCCCGCAGAGCCTCTAGACTGTTGCCTTTCCAGCTCCCCTGCGCTCCAGGACTACACGAGTCTAGGTCCCAGGGTTTCGCCCGAAACAGGGTCTTAGTGGAGTCAGAAGTGGCACAGTTGGGAGGGTCTGTCTCCCGCCCACTTGAGAAAGCCAGCGGCACAATTAGCAGTCTGTCCTCTGCGCAGTGCCATACGTGCCATCAGGCCTCTAATCTTTTGTGACTCACCTAAATTTCCATGCACCTCTTCCTTTTCACAGTCCAAAGTCCACCTGTATGAGTTTTGGCTGGATCTGGGGTTTAGTGTCGTAAGATAAGGGGTTCAATGCCGTTGGGAGTCTCCATTTCCCTCCCGCCAGAGAAAGCCAGCCAGGTACACTGGGGCACCCGCTCTCTCAGCGCGCGCATCTCCGTACCTCAGCTTTTTACAACTCCTCTGGGTCTCTGTGAGCCTCTCTCTTTCCTTCTAGTTGTAGAATTTCCACTCAGCCAGCTTTCCTGTGGTTCTGGATGATGTCTGTTCTGTCTTTTAGTTGTAGTTTTGAAATTGTTGTGCGAGGCAGCAATGTAGGTATTTACCTATACCGCCATCTTGGATTCTCCTCCTTAAATAATCTTTTTTTAACCTTGCTAAGAATAGCTTCATGGGTTGTTGTTTTATGTTTGTTTGTTTGTTTTTGTTTATTTTGTTTGTTATTTTGGGGTAGAAGTTGGGGGGGTGCATGCCTTGGTCTTTTTGAAAATCTTAATCTTTGAAATCTTTCCACTTCCCCCTTTCTGGCTATGATGAATGGGTTACCCAAAAACCAGGTGTTGCATCTAGTTTATTGTTGATTGTTGATGTTTTAGAGGCAAAAAAATTAATTAGTGATCATTAGTCATGGATGCCTTTCTTTCAAAGAACGTTTAAACCATGACTCAATGCTCCAATCAGGCAGAGTTGCTCACACTTCATATGTTTTTGTTTTACTTTGTTTGCTTTTCTTTTACTTTTATAAAAGAAATGGAACCTGGTTTAAAGGCTCACATTAGTGTTTTAGATATAAGTAAAAATCCTTATTTCTTAAGCTCTACATTACATGTGATCACTGCTCTGGGCCAACTGAATCTGCTGAAAGCTTAAGATAGGTATCATTCCACAGATAGGGAAGAGAGAATTTTAAATGGACTGAATAGTTGGTGATCTAAATATAGTTTAAAATTTTGAAAGTTTATTTGACTTTAGAGTTATATTGAATGTGGAAAGTTCTCTTCTTTTGAAGAAATCAGGTTTTGATTTTCTAGACCATTGACTAATTATACATATTGCTTACATTTACGTACTCAATTTGTTCTTGTACTCCACAATAAGTTACATGAATATCCTGTGGATTACCTCATGTACTTTTCAGAATGATCCTGTAAGGTAGCCTGGAGGAAATTGAAGTCCCTAAAGGTGAACTTGGTAGCTTCTGAATAATTGGAGAATTAGAATACAAGCTAAGGTGGTCTCACTCAATACCGGCACCGTGTTCTTTAAATATAGTGTTATGCTGCCTTTCTGGAGGAATCCTTCAGTTAAGCAAAAAGGTTTTCACACATCCTATTTTTGTAACTAAATATCTGTGTTATGGCTTTCTTCAAAACACTTAACCTAAAATTCCTGATCTGTACACTGAAGATTTTGGATTAAATGATTTCTCAAGTCCCTTTCCCCCCTTTTATTTTTGGCAAGGGGAGGGCTCCAGGTGAATAAAGTCATGTTTCTTTGATTGGCTGGCAGAGTGGCTTTGGATCACCTGTAATTCATAGTTTAGCAGAGCCGGTAGACGATAAAGTCTGTTTCACTCCACCAGCCAAGAAGGAGCAGGTGGCTGTCAGTTTCCTATATTGTAGGAGAAGTTATTTGCCAGTAATAACCTAGATACTTTGGATAGCTTAACAACAGCACTCCCTGGGCACAGGATATGTTTAGATGCTAGTCACTGCCTCATCTGTGAGCACCTCCATTTTTGTTTTACATAAGCCTGGTGAACATAAAAAAAAAAAAAACACCCACAAAACCATGAATCAGTAACCTGGGGTTTTATATCCTCTTTTTTTTTTTTTTTTGGTTGAAGAATGTTAGCTGAAAATACTCCTTTAGTTGCTTGGAGGTTTAAGTCAGGAGAGGTAGAATAAAGATGCTTGATAATGTGGTTGCTATGCAACCATGTTATGATTATATAGGTTTCTACCATAGTAGCTGATATGGAGGGGGTGATAAAGTATGCTCACAAGTGAGCACACAGAGGATATTTTTCATGTTTCAGAGCCAAAGTCTGAGACCTAGAGTTGGAGAAAATATAGGTAAGAAATAAATGCCACAAAATATAAAGGCCTCCATTCATAGCAAGAATATGGTGCTTATATTACACAGTTGGGTGAGCAGAAGCTTACCAGAAATGGCCTTAGCTTCAAGGAAGGGAGATTCACATATTGGTCCTTTAAAGTGAGATTTCCTCTAAGAAATTTCAGGGATGATGGCAAGAAATGAAAGAGAAAGAAAGAAAGAAAGAAAGAAAGAAAGAAAGAAAGAAAGAAAGAAAGAAAGAAAGAAAGAAAGAAAGGAAGGAAGGAAGGAAGAAAGAAAGGAAGGAAGGAAAGAAGGAAGAAAGGAAGGAAAAGAGAGGGAGGGAGGGAAGGAATCTGGTTTCCATTACTCTTACTTAATAAGCCTTACCTAATTTAATCTTTACAGCAATTTTGTAAGGTAGCGTGCTTCTAATCTCATTGTATAAGGGAGAAAACAGAGACTTAAGAGATGTTCAGTAACTTGCCCCAAATCACATTATAATTGGGAGTAAATCTGAGATATAAACACAAAACTGTTAGTTCAAGTCCAGTATTTTTCTCATTACATTATGCTTGATAGGTGATTATTCACACTTATTGTTTCTATTAATTGTTTCTTTTATGAATTCCACAGGAAAGGCTAGTCTTTTGTGAATTTATTTTTTATTTTTATTAAGTATCAGAGATTGAACTCTGACTCTTCCTGGTGAGTTTACTGAATTTCAGAACAGGCTATATAATTGATTTTATTGCCTACTAGAGGGCTGGTGCACAGAATTCATTCACTGGCCAGAGGGGTTAGAGTCCCTTAGCCTGGTCTGTGCCTTCTCACAGTCTGGGACCCTTTGGGGGATTTCCACCTGGGGAGCGGGCCTAAGCCTGCAGTTGTACATCCCTCTCACAGTCTGAGACCTCTCAGGGGATGTTTGCCTGCCCGCTTGCTGCTGTTTACCACTCGGCTCACTGCTCCTTAGTGCTGCTGTAGAGGTAGGAGAGGCTCCCGCTACTGCTACTGGGCTTGTCACCCATGAGCCCGGCTTCTGGCTGAGTGCATTCCCGCTGTGGGAGTGAACTGACCACCAGGGGGCAGCTCCTGTGTTGAGTGTCTGTCCCCTAGTGATCAGTGTGCATCATAGTGGCTGGTCATTACACCATTCAGGCGATTTGCATATTAGGCTTTTATTATATACTAGTGGCCCAATGTATGAAATTCGTGCATGGGGCGGTGGGGTAGGTTGTCCCTTAGCCCAGCCTGCATCCTCTCCAATCTGGAACTCCTTAGGGGTTAACCAGCATTCAGACATCCTTCTCACAATCCAGAACTCCTGATTCCTAACTGCTTGCCTGCCTACCTGATTGCTCCTAACTTCTTCTGCCTGCCAGCCTGATTGTCCCTAACTGCTCCCCTGCTGGCTTGATTGCCCCTAACCACCTCTGCCTTGGCCCTACTTCTGGGGCCCAGGATTCTCTCCTGCAGCCAACCATAGGCACCTGGGATCTGGGCTTCCCTCCCTCTGGTCAGCCATAGGCGTCTAGGTTGACTGCAGCTGCAGGGGATGGTGGGCAGGTGGCTTTTACCTGGGATGTAGTTGCAAGTACTGGTGCCCAGAATGGCAGGGTGCATGGTTTCTCCATCTCCCATGCTGCAGCCAGCAGCAGGTACTGGTGGCCAATACTGTGGGGCAGGTGGCTTCTCTGTCTATCAGGCTGTAGCCAGCCGCAGGTGCTGGCACTTGGACTGCAGGCAGGCAGCTTCTCTGTTTTTCCTGGGATGCAGTGTGGGCGACTTCTTCAACTGGCTGTAGCCTGAGATCATGGGGACAGGAAGCTTCTTGGTATCTCTAGCTGCAGCCAGCCTCAGGCACTGGGTCCCAATTTCTCTGTCTCCCCCAGAATGTGGGGTAGGAAGATATGAGGCTTCTGCTGCTGTTGATGGCCTGGGATCAGAGGGCAGGCAACTTCTTGGTCTCCCTGGCTGCAGCCAGCCTCAGGCGCTGGCACCTGACTTCTCTGACCTCCATAGGCCCGGAGTGGTGCAGGGAGGGGAAGTGGGGCTGCCACCATGTTTTCAGGTTAATTTGCATACTTACTCTGATTGCTGGTAGCGTAGTGGAGTGATGGTAATTTGCATGTTTCTCTTTTGTTAGTGTAGACTAGAGGCCCTGTACACGAATTTATACGTGGGTGAGGTCCCTTGACCTGGCTGGCAATCAGAGCCAATTGGGAGGTCCGGGTGGGGGAAGGGACTGCAGGAGGTTGGCCAGCCTGGGGGAGGGACCATGGGAAGTTGGCCTGATGGGGGAAGGGACCACAGGAGGTTGGTTGTCCATGGGAGGTTGGCTGTGAGAGCATTGAGCATCTGCCCCTGGTGGTCAGTGCATGTCATAGCAACCATTCGACTGGTTGTTCGGTCATTCGGTCGCTTAGGCTTTTATATATATAGATGATATTGCATTTTGTTACATATATGATATCCTCAAAACATCACATTAATTTAAAGGGAAATTGCATGCAGTCTAAGAAACAAGACAGTTACAAGTCCCTTAAGTCAATGGTCTGCAAACTCATTAGTCAATAGAGCCAAATATCAACATCCAATGATTGAATTTCTTTTGGGAGCCAAATTTTTAAACTTAAACTTCTAATGATACTTCTTCAAAATAGACTCACCCAGGCAGTGGTATTTTGTAGAAGAGCCACATTCAAGGGGCCAAAGAGCCACATGTGGCTCGCAAGCTGCAGTTTGCTGACCACTAACTTGGGTGGTCTTTACAATTTAGCCAGTGACTGGCCCCACTGAGAGAGTTCTCAGAGTGTCTTAGCATAATCCAGCCTAGGGGCAGGTGGAGATATTTTTTGGAATGTGTGGTGTTATGCTTTTAGGAGTGAGGATACAAGAAGGAGCCTGATTATTAACTTCCTAGAGCTAAAGCTAGGGAAGTGTGATGTTACATAGAGCATAGAGTGTGGTCTAGTCTGGTGTCACAATAATAATGAGAATGAAGGTGTATCACACTGTGTAATGTCTGTGTAGCTTTCACATACCCCAATGCACTTAATTCTCTTTACCTTCCAGGGATGCAAAATATGTTAATTCCCTTATTTCCTGACATTTTTTAGAAAATTCAAACAATCAAGGGAAATGAGGCTTAGAAGTATTAGGTGACTTATCTGAGGTCCCATAGGTGCAAGAGGGAAAAGTAGTGATCAGCTTAACATTTGGGTTTTTCCTTGTCCCTTTTCTGTTAGAATCACTGGTGCTAGAATGGTCTTCATTCCCCTTTATTTCTCAACTGTGCTTACTTCTTCCAGATGTAATACATGACAAATTCTGGAAAACCTTACTCATACTTATAAAATCAAGCTTTTGAAAGCTTGCTTTTATAAGTATGAGTAAGGGTCCTGGTTTTGATTCTGGTCAAGGGCACATGCCCAGGTTGCAGGCTCCATCCCCAGTAGAGGGCATGTAAGAGGCAGCCAATCAATGATTCTTTCTCGTCATTAATGTTTCTATCTCTCTCTCCCTCTCTATTCCTCTCTGAAATCAATAAAAAATATTTTAAAAATAATAAAATAAGAAAAAAGATTTCTATTGGTTTCAACCATGTTGTAGCTGTTGCATACTGGTTTACTCAAATGGAGTCCTGGTCTTGAACTGAAGATATAATCATAAGAATTAACAAAAAGAGAAAGAAAGAGAGGTAGGATACATGATCAAAAGTAAAGGGGAAGACACTTTTTTTCCCTGTTGGACTTAATTCAAAAGAGCAGAATAATTTGCTCCAAATTAGAGCTGTGACACACTAGAACTAATACATTTAGTTCATGGTTTTCCTGAAAATATCAGTAATCTTCCATTGAAAGTATTACATTAGTTATGACCAATTCGTTGCATTTATTGAATTATTCATAATCCATCATCAAATACAATGTGAAGAACCATCTAATATATAAAACATATTTGGCAATGTTTGGTAGATCTCTTCATGGATAGCTAACTGAGAAATGTGAAAAATCATCTTGATAGCCAAACTATTTGAAAATATAAACTTTGTGATTTATGGCAGTAGATGCTGTTTATGGCTCATCTTGTCTCTATTCTGTATAATTAACTCTCAAATCTCCTCTTTCAAACATCTAGCTGACTTTTTACTCTCTCTTTCTCTCATCTCCCCCTCTCACTTCTCACTTTTTTTAAATTTTTTTAGGAAAAGGATGCCATAACACTATCAATAATGATGAATAAAAGATGAAAAACTGGGATCAGTAGGTAATTTTTTAAGTAAAAAATGGCTATTGTATTCATTAAGGTAAAATAATGTAAATCCTTGTAAGTATAAGGAAATTGAAATTTACTTATATCCTAAAATGACACACTAACAAGTGGATTTGAAAATTATGTGTGTGATAACTCTCTACCCCATATCCCTCCACTCTTCATTTTTCTTTAGAGCTAACTTTTTTTAAGGGATAGAAATAATGTATTTTCAAAGTTAATTATTTTTTAAGTCAAAGAATTCAAAAGGCAGAACATGAAGACCAATAACCCCTCTTCCCGAGCACCAGGCTCAGTTTCATTTCCCAGAGGCAACCACTCTTAATTTGCTGTTGTACTTTTTGTGGTTACTTTTATACCTATTTATGGTAATTACTTACCTTAGTTCCTTGCTTCATGCATCTGCTACAGGGTATGAGAAATTTAGTTTATTTGCACTTCCACTTTCTGAATTAAACATCAACATTAGTTCTCCTTGAAATAATACACTTAAACTCCCTACTTGTAATTGACTTCTATGCAACATCAGCCACCTTCGGCTATGAAAGATGAAGTACTTGGTAGACTTACCTTGCCCTTCCTTCCAGATTTCTTCTTTGATTACCTTTAGTTCTTTCATTACTTTACATTGTCAAGAATTATAATGATTACATATTTGCTGTAACCATAATTATTTTCATACACTCACATTGTAGATATTGCTTATTTGATTTCAATTTGTATAATCAACTTATGTACAGAGCATGGAAGAATTAAGTCACTGTTAAAGTCATAGTGTAGTGTCTGACTAGAGCCAATGAAAGGGGAAATATAATCTTGTGCCATTTACATTTTGCCACTTGAAAGGAAATCTTCATTTGTCTGAATATAATGGGCCTTCTTCACATTTTTCTAGCTTCCTTTACTTCTTTTGAGCAATACTCAGGGGCTGGCATTTGTTGAACATTCATATGTTTTGTTTTGGGGATATGTATTTTATTATTCTGTTGCCCAGCCTAAATTATTTATTTATGGCACATGGGTGTTATGTTCTTTAAGCTTTTACATGTAATAAAGAAACTCTCTAATTTTTGCTCAGGGCTGATTGATAATTTGGATAAACAAAGAATTCTAGATTTAAATGAGTTTTCTCAAAACCTGTCTGATAATATACTTAAAAGCACTCTGGCTATCTTAGTTCTTTTACTTCTCCAATGATTTTGCCCTCCGCATCCTGCCAATCACTCACTTGTGTGGCCTTAACTTAGACATTGTCATTACCAATTCTTCCCTGTCATAATCTCAGACATTCCACTTTCCCACTGTTATTATCTTTCTAGCTAAAAAGCTGTACCCCAAAATTCCTCAACCCCAAATGAACCTCCACTCACTCTATTGATTCTACCACCTTTTCAACTGTCCATCATTTTTTATCTTATCTTCACTTATTGCCCACTTTAGATTCCATGGTCTATCATAATATCTATTCCTTGCCTTGCTCTCCCTCCCTTTAGTTACTTCTGGCAAAACCCCAGTTATAATTCAAACTGAACTCATTTCTATTCATTGCCTGTCCCCAAGCAACTGAATGTGGCTGGAGATAATCACATAATCATTCTGATTATTGTCACTCTGAATTCATGACCCCTAATTCCCCTATGTGGCACGGCGGTCAACTATATTTCCTTACTTCATTACCCCCCTGCTCTTCCATTCTCCAAAATAATGCTTTCTTTCCTTTGTTTCTCTTTATCAACTTTGTACTCCCTTTATATATCCCACTTTCAGGTGGTGACTGTGCTGATGATACTCTTTCTCCATTTTCTCAGCACTGTTGGGTTTTATGCTGTTGAAACTTTCTCTTATACCTCTTTTAAGAGAAAAAGAGAAGTAACAGATCAATATACCATTCTCTTCTACTCAATATTCTTATCTCATTATTAATTTCATGTTTTATAATGCACTCTATTTTCTTATGAAAACCACTCAGCATATACATTTTTGTCATAACTTTCAGGTCACAAAATGTACTATTGTCATTAAATCCCTGATTTTACTTTATGAATATAATGGGAAATGCTAGATCCAAGAATTCTAAACAACAACAAAAGAAATGTGAATGATTCATTTATTCACCGAACATTTATTGAGTGCTGACCAAGATACAGACATAATGAAAACTCTGAGGTTGTAGGGATGCATGAGCAATAACAAAATTCCCAAATCTTGAAGGCCAGTGAGGATTTCACAATTTGGTACATCAGATCATTCATATTTAGCGGCTGTTGCAGTGAAAATGGGAACAAGCTTGTATGTTGAATAGTAATGAAATTATGAGAAAGATTTTTAGGATATACAGGACTAAAGAAGTTCTCTGAAAAAAATCTGAGAAAAGGAAAAGTTATCTATTATTAGAATTTTAGATTTATGTTAAATTTTTTAAATAAATAAGGGATGCCCAGCTGGTGTGGGTCAATGGTTGAGCATTGACCTATGAACCAGGGGATCACGGTTAGATTCCCGGGTTGCGGCTAGAACCTGATTATGCAGGAGGCAGCAGATAAATGATTCTCTCATCATTGATATATCTCTCTCTTCCACTCCCTTCTTCTCTGAAATAATAAAGATATATATTTTAAAAATTAAATAAGAGATAAAGTAAGTGATACTGCAGTGGTTTAAAAACATGTCCACACTTTTTTGATACTCCTCCCTTTGAAAGGTGGAGCCTAATTTTCCTCCCATTGAGAGAACCTTAGTGATGAACCTTTCAAAAGGAGAATGTGGTGGAAGTGACAGTGTGTGTGACTTCTGAGTCTAGGTCATAAAAGACACTGCAGATAGGCCTTTGTTTAGATCATTTGCTCTGGGGGGGCCAGCCACCCCCTATGCCACAAGGACACTCAAGCCTGTGGCTGAGCTCACAGGAAAGTTGAGGCCTCCAACCAAAACCCAGCAACAACTTGGCAGCCCTGTGAGTGAGCTGCCTTGGAAGTGGAGCTTCCAGCCCCGTCAAGCCTCAGATGACTGTAGCCCCTGTCATCTGATTGCCACCTCATAAGAGTCTCCAAGCCAGACTGCCCAGCTAATCTGTTCCCAAATTTGCTGGCCCATAGGAATTCTGAAGATAACTACTCACTGTTTTAAGTTACTAAGTTTTAGGCTAATTTGTTATACTTCAAGAAGTAACTGTATATAAATTGAGGCTTATTAAATCAGGCATTGAAAAAGAGAAATAAAAATCAAATTCTGGTACCCAGGTAGTAAATTCTAAAAACTTAGGGTACTATTAATTTTTTTGTTTTATTATATAATTGCTCCATTTTTTTCCAGGTGAAGCCCCAATTTAACTATTAGTAAAAGAGAAAAATAATTTTTATTTAAAAAAGGAAAGCACAGTTTTATTATAAGATTTAGATAAAAATGGATTGTATAATCACTTCTGAGCATCTTCCCACACTGTGTTGTTTATATTAATGAATATTCTTGTGAAATTATTAAGCTGCTAACTAAAAGGCACGTTAGTAAGGAACTGCCATAAAAGAGTTTTTAGCTAATGAACAATGGATAGATGCATTTGTCATTTGTACAGTAGATCTACTATGTAATAGACTTATTTGCATGATTAGGTTTTGTGTAAGTTTCCTTGCCAATAACTGTAGAAAAACAAATAGAAGCTTGACTCCAACGTTAGACTCCTACTAAACCATCTCCTCCAAATGAACATAACTACATAGCATTTATGGATGTATGAGGAAATACCAGAATATTCTCAGTTGCCATGACTTGGTGGTTTTCTAAAGGGCTTGGACAATGACCAGCTTCAGTTTTGTAATAAAGCACGTGGACTTTTCTTTTAAAGGGACTTGCACAAGGAAGTAGTTTAAAGAGTTTCTTTGATCATAGAAATAGCACATAACTATGTAGGTTATTATTTGTTACATTTTTAATGGACTACTGAGCAAACATACTTTCCTACTTGGGATTTCCAGAAAGATTAAAAAGAAAGTTTTCTGAAGAGGTTTTAGGAACATTATAAAAATAAAAATATAAGATAAAAAGAACTAGTTGAAATACCTGCATTAAAAAGCAAAGCGATGTTACTTAATAATTGTAAAATTTTTATTTTATTCTTTAAAAAAATTACCTTTATTGTTCAAAGTATTACAGATGTCCTCCTTTTTCCCCCCATTGATCTCCCTCTTGCCACCCCTTCTCCCAGGCCTTCATCACACTATTGTCTGTGTCCATGGGCTATGCATTTATGCATATAAATTCTTTGGCTAACCTTTTCTTGATTCCCCCCCCCCCCCCCAAACCCTTCCCTCTGAAACATGTTAGTCTGTTGCATGCTTCAATGCCTCTGGATCTATTTTGTTCATCAGTGTATTTTGTTCATTAGATTCCATATATAAGTGAGATGATATGATACTTGTCTTGACTGGCTTATTCTGTTTAGCATAATACTCTTCAAGTCCTGCCATGCTGTCTCAGAGGGTAATGGATTCTTCTTTTTTACAGCTGCATAGTATTCCACTGTGTAAATGTACCATAGCTTTCTTAGCCACTCATCTACTGATGGGCACTTGGCTGTTTTCAGGTCTTAGCTATTGTAAATGGTGCTGCTATGAACAAAAGGGTACAATGGATTGGTGTTTTTCTCTCTTCCTCTCTCTCCTATTCTCTCTTTAAAATCAATAAACATATTCTTAAATGAGAATTTTAAAAAAGAAAAGTAAAGGGAAGATGAAGGGAAAAGTCATCTCACAGTTCCACAGGCTGGAAGTTTCAGATCAGGGTGCCAGCATGGAGGAGTGAAAACTCTTTTCCAAGTCACATGGCAGAAGGGGTTAGGGATCTTGCTGCATCCTCTTTCAAAATAGCTAATCCTATACATGCAGGTTCCACCCTCACTACTTATGCACCTTTCAAAGGCCCATCACCTTTGGGGGTTAGGATTTTTACATATGAATGAGGGGCACACAAGCATTCAGACTATATCAATCAGTATTTTTAAATCTAAATTAGCAATCTTTTTCAGTGTTCTTCCTTCCCTTCACTACACATACTAGACTCTCCTTTCCTCCTTGGAACTAGCTTTAGCATTCTGCTTGTTCCATAATTAAGAATTAAATATCTTTGACATTTGCTCACTATTTATTTTGAGAGTTTTATTTTTAATTCTTTGAAATTCATGCTGTAACAAAAATATATAATATAGTTAAGTTCCAAACACCCCCCAAATAAATTTAGTTTATGATATACTTGGTATAAAATACAATTAAATTTTAAAAAAACGGACTGTTGTAATGACAGTAATTTCAACATAATGTTAAGGAATTTTATTTTAGTTTTTGATGACAGGTATATTTGATTAGAGGATGAGAAGAAAATAGATATCAAGGGGGAAGTATTTATAGTTATCTATTCTGATAAGACATTTTACATGTGTTCAATACTCCTCGACAATTAGTTACTTTAAAAAAAATTATCATTATTGCTGAAAGCATTATAGATGTTCCCTTATTTCCCCCCATTGACCCTTTCAACCCAGCTCCCGCCCGCTCCCCAGGCCTTCACATGGGTTATGCATATGTGCATATAAATAATTTGGTTAATTTCTTCTCTCCATTTCCTCCCCTGCCCCGTTCCCACTGAAATTCATCTGCCTGTTGCCTGCTTCTCATTAGTTCTCTATTGTTTATACTTATCTCAGATCTTCTGATGTTTTTTCCTTGATGTGGGTATATTCTAAACATGACTCCTATTTTCCAATTACCCAGTGTCCCTCATAACAAATATTAACTCCATATTATGAGGCAGGTACCCTTATTAATATTCCTGCTTTACAAACATGGAACCAAAGTATATGAAGTTATGAGACTCATTCACAATCATCAAACTAGTAATAGAGAAGCAGATATTTAAACTCAGGCAGGTGGAGGCCAGAATTCACCTTTCTAATCTCACTCTAGTGGAGCTCTCAATTCTGGCTTTGCAGGTAGACCTCATTCAATATTGGCTGCCAGGAGGGTTCAAGCAATTTGCTCAAGGTTAACTAGCTAATTGGTAGTGGTTGGAATGATTTTGTTCAGAAGAAGAAGAAGAAGAAGAAGAAGAAGAAGAAGAAGAAGAAGAAGAAGAAGAAGAAGAAGAAGAAGAAGAAGAAAGAGAAGGAGAAGGAGAAGGAGAAGGAGGAGAAGGAGAAGGAGAAAGAGAAGGAGAAGGAGAAGGAGAAGGAGAAGGAGGAGAAGGAGAAGGAGAAGGAGAAGGAGAAAGAGAAGGAGAAGGAGAAG
>JAAGEH010000311.1:13288995-13318347 GCA_011751065.1 Lasiurus cinereus | reverse complement strand
GAAGAAGAAGAAGAAGAAGAAGAAGGAGGAGGAGGAAGGCTAGTCTATAGAGAGGGAGTGAGAGCTTGTGATAACTGAGCAAAAGCTGTAATAGAGGAAATTCAAAAGAGAGGGAATTGTGAACAAAGTGAGTGTGCATATTGAAAAGTTGCCTCAGTTAGAATAGACAGAATTGTGCAAAAAGTTAGAGGAAATTATTAAATACAGAGATAAGGCTTATGTGAAAGCTCCTTTCTGTAAAAGAGTTTTCTGGTGGGACAGATATTGTGTGACAATCTTAAGTCAGCATAGCTGAGTTATTGTCCAGAGACATTGCAGAGAAAGACTAGCAAAAAGTCAACCGTAGTAATAAAATTTGGAAAACTGAGCTTCAGATCTTGGCCATGGCCATTTGTAGCTTTCCACAGCTGTATCCTATATAATAAAAGCCCAGCAACCAAACAACAGAACGACCAGAACGACTAGTTGACAAGTCACTATGATGGGCACTGACCACCAGGAGCAGACATTCAACACAGGAGCTGCCTCCTGGTGGTCAGTGCACTCCCACAGTGGGAGCGCCGCTCAGCTAATTCAGATGAGCGGCTTCTCTCAGAGCAAGAGCAGCCGCTGAGAGGGCAGGTCCACAGCGGCTTGACTGACCAGGATGAGAGGTGCTCCCACAGTGGATCTATCCCTGCAGGCCATGACTCCACTGGGGGGGCCTCTAGATGCTATATAAAAAAAGCACATGTTTTCATGAATACTGTTGCTGATAATAAAACTCTAATTTAATAATAATACAGGTAATTTTTAAATTACTTTTTGCATAAAACATTTTACTTCATAACTGGGCTTATTAGAACCAATTGTCTGCCAAACCCATAATTACAAATTGGTAACTAGAAAAGGGCAGAAATCCCTAACCCAAGAGGCCGAGTCTAGTGTTAACAATTACAATTTTTTTACATCTACTTTTCTTGATGGATGCATTCAAATAAACAAGCTCATTGAATGTTAGGAAAGACATGCTGAAATATTTAGGAATGAATATTTTCAACTTAATCTTAAAAGATAAAAATACGTGTGCATGCATGAGAAATAGAAAGAAAAAGAGAGTAAATGTGCCAAGACCGGTTTGCCTCAGTGGATAGAGCGTCAGCTTGTGGACTGAAAGGTCCCAGGTTCAATTCCGGTTGGGGGCATGTACCTTGCTTGCGGGCACATCTCCACTGTGGGGTGTGCAGGAGGTGGCTGATCGATGTCTCTCTCTTATTGATGTTTCTGACTTTCTCTCCCTTCCTCTCTGTAAAAAATCAATAAAATATATTTTTAAAAAAGTAAGAAAAAGAGTAAATGTGGCAAAATACTATCCATTATGAATGGTATGCAGGTGTTCATTGTATTTTTCTTCAACTTTTAGCTTTATTTTTTTTTTATACAAATAAAAAATAAAAGAAAACTACATTCTGAGTGATACTACTTCAGATTCTGCTTATGCTCTCTGGCCACAACTGTAGGGGGTGTTATTATTTTTGAAGCAATAATTATTTCATAACTTTATCTTATTTTTAAACATTTTCTCATTTTGGAATATTCTTTATAATTTTGGTAATGGCATTTTTAATTCAACATTTATATATTAGAAATTTTACATATATTATTCCTAATCCTAATGATTCTGAAAGGTAAATGTATTTCTCCATTTTGCAGATAGAAAAAGAGAGGCTCAATTACATTAAGTTACTTGCATTCGGTCACATGCAACTATAAATGTTGGTGCTGTGTTTTGCATCCAAGTGTGTCAGAAAGCAAATTTTGTTCTTTTTTTAATTTTAGCTCCTACTCCCCATGCTAAGAGATTTCTTTGTGGATGGATGGGCAGTGGTTCTTTGGGGAGTGCCTTTTATCTCAAAGTTATGCAAAATTATCAAATTTCTGAATACCTCTACACAAACCTCTTAATGCAGGTTCATTGTCTTATTTAATAGGCTTATTGTAAGGAAGAGCTAACTTATCAATTGCATATTAGATAGTACTTTTTAAAAACATTTGGCTTTTGGTGGTTTCTTCAAGTTCCTGAATTTTTCCACTTTCAAACGTTCATTTTCCTACTTTGAAGTGGCACTTTCTTCCCATAAGGCAAAGCATCAGTCATGTATTCAACAAATATTTGCTGAGCACTTGATAAATACTTAGCATACCATGTACGCATTTTTACCAAAAATCCTATTCCAATTTTAACCAGTTAGGATAGTCACATTTTACAACTTTTTTCCTCATGATTTTAAAGTTTTCTGGTATTAACGAAACTCTTATAGGATAATTATTTGTTAGACTGTTTTAACATAACCACCTACTTATAAATTCTAAAGTAAAAATATTTTTGTGTATAATTCAAGAAAATTCACCCTCAAAGCCCCTGGAATCATTTAAAATAAGGGGTCTTTTTGACTTTGGGAAGATTTCAGAATGAGAGGACAGATGAGGTGATCCCTTGCAATCATCCCTAATATGTATGCTTACGTGATTAATGGCGATTGTAGAGATTATTGTTAAATTTTTAGATTAATAGAGCAAACAGGAATTTGCTTGCAATCTTGCTAATGAAGCTTGAGTACATGACTATATTTTAAATAAAAGAGTCTGTAATGGATAATTTTTCTTCAACTCTGATGAAATCAGATGCTGCCAAGATTCTCTTTAACACAGCCTCGGGGGTTGTTGTGCTCCTTTCTCTACAAATCTTTATCCCTTAAACACACAATGAGGCTCAAAGACTGAGTATACTGTGTTTGCATTTACTTCCTCCCCTTGGGGCTTGAAACTGCTTTAGACTTGGTAAGAATCTCTCTCCTTCCCTCCATTCCCTACAATTCAGGAGCATTTCAGAGAGTAGCATTCCTTAGAGGGGGAACCTGTGGAGGGAATTTTAAGGCAAGCATTCACTCTAAGGTGGAGCTAGGACAGCCTTTACTTCCAGAGCTACAATGGCTTTGTCAATAGTAAGAAGAGTCTTCAGCGACTTAGCAAAACATTGGGAAATAGGGTATTTTTCATGACCCTGCCTACCTTTGCCTACTTTTCCTTCATTTCACAAGAAGAAAACTTACAGATAGGCTTTAAGGCCCGCCCCGCCCCCACTTTTGTTGTTGTTGTTGTTGCAGGTTTGAATAATAGATCAATCAGTGTGGGTAGGGAAGACTCCAGGAAAAAAACTTTTAAAAGGTTGGCTGCTATTTTGTGAACTTTTTCTGGTCCTTAAGGAGGCCATGTTGGAGATCCAAGATCTTGAATATCACTCTTGGGGTTACCTCTTGCTGCTTCCTTCATCTACATTTGGGCTTCACCAGCATGGACACAGCTGGTAAAGATCTGCCAGCCAAGGGTCATAGGCCACAATAAAGCCTCTACACACTATAGAGAACTTTTAGGGATCCTCATCAGGTTTAGGGAAATTTTTTATACATGGCCCTTATATGGTTTTTCTTTAATCAAGAAGTGAAAAATACCTGTAGGGGATTATCTGCAGCCTCTAGTGGACTTATTAAAAAAAAGAAAAGGTTAGTTTAGTAGCCATTCAGAGTACAGAGGCAAGGCAGTAGAGGATTATTTGACTGAATATTCAGGTAAAGGAGGATGAGGGGAACAGTAGGAATCACAGCAATCTTATTGGCTTTGATTTTGGGCACCTCTTGGGTATGTAATTTTTCCTTAACCTTTGTAATTAATCTTTAAATAAAGGTATTTTGGAATCTTGAAGTCTTTTGAAGGCATATCTGCAGGACAATTAAAAAGGTATCCCATTCTGTTTGTTTGATTTGGGAATCCTTGTGTTTAAGGGCACTTCTTTTGGGAAGATTTTGCCATTACTATAGATATCTATAGCTTCTGGGACCATGGTTCTTAAAAGTAAGCAGGTATGGTGGAAGGTGAAGCACTTAATTCTTTGGAATTTGAGGCTCCTGTTTCTTTAGGTAAGCCTTGGGTCTCTCAGAACCAAGTTAATACTTAAAAGGAATATTCCTCTGGGTTGGGGATTTTGTGATGTTTTACAGCATATCTCATTGCATGAATATTTTCTTGAGATTGGCTCCTGAATTAGTGGTGATCTAACACATTTTATGACCAATTTATCCTAGCATAAGATTCTTAGATTTAGGTGGCAAATGTTCTAACAGCTTCTAATTGCTCAGCCTATGTTCACCTATTTTGTATCTTTAACTTCCAAGATTCTCACTAACAATATATTTATTACTAGAGGACTGGTGCACAAAATTCATGCACAGGTAGGGTACCTAGGTCTGGCCAGCAATCAGGGCCAATCGGGGCCTTCCAGCTACAGCTGGAGCCTTCCTTTGTTTCACACCGCCTCCTGGTGGTCAGCGCACATCATAGCGTGGTCGAACTCCCAGTTGGTCGAACTCCCAAGAGGACAATTTGCATATTAGCCTTTTATTATATAGGATTATTTTACTTCATGTGCAAATTAGCAGAAACCTGAGTAACCAAGGAAATGGAACTGTGAACACAAGAGTAAACAAAGAGATGTTAATGCAGACTGGCCAAGAGCTAGGAACTGTATTTCCAGGTGGAACCATTGGCCAGCTCAAAGTGACCAATTAAGGCCTGGACCTCAACTGTGGCCTAACAAAGGCTAAGGACTGGTGCCTGATAGAGCCTCTTGTCAATCTAGACTGACCTGCTAACCCTGGACTGGAGTGCCTGCAAGAGCGAAAGTGGAGTTCAGAATCAAGAGGAAGTTACTCAAAGGCTCTCAGAAATATTGAGAAAGACAGAAAACTCAAAGGATGCCTGTGTTTCTCACTGTCTCCAACATTCAGATGCTACTGCTATCACAAAAAACTATTAAAAAAATAAAAACTGAGTAAATTTTATTTTGTGTGTGTGTTTAATACATCTTTATATATAAAGAAATTATACTAACAAAAATAAAAACAATTGTGTTTTTATTCCATGAGCAAATTCAATTCCATGTGACTTTTCCATCTACTTTATTTATTGAGCATTTTATTCTTTCTTTATTCTCTTCAAAACAATATTAACTATATATACTATGCTCCACTGGATATTACAAAGAATTACTCTGATGCTTTAACATAGTAATATTGTTTCTTTTATTTAAGGGCCAGACTATATATATATATATCTTTATTGTTGGAAGTATTACGTAGGCCTTCCTTTTTCCTCCATTAACCTCTTCCAGACTGCTACCATCCCCTTCCTCCCCCCAGTCTATCACCACCCTATTTTAGGGATCTTAATGGTTTTTCCAATCTAGCAGATAAAAAGGAGCTCTGAAGAGCTATACAAAGAAAGAGATTTTAAAGACAGAAGGGAGCAGGAACAAGAAGTTTTACTAGGCAAAAGTAGCAAATTGGTCCTGAAAAAGTTACTTCCTAATAGGGGATGGCAGGGATTTATCAGGTAGATTACCTAACAAATGCTGATCAGGTGATTGCTGATTAGCGGCTGGTTTAAGTTTTTATTTATGGATGAACCTAAACTATATTTAAGTCTCAGTTTTGGTGACATGAATCTTAGCCTAAGTGAATCCATTTTGAGCCTTTTTGTCTTGATTTTTAACAAGACTTAGTTGATATCTAGGTTGTATAAGTTTAGTAAGTCTTGGATAGTGGCCTTAGCTCTCATTATCTCCCACATCATGAAGTAGATGTGTAGACATTTGTGCTTTTGGTTTAGGGTTTTCTGTCTTCAGAAGTCTTAATAGAAATCCATGGAAGAGATAAGGCATACAGTTGTTGCTTTTTTTACCTTAGAATAAATTGCTTCTTGTGTTGAACGATACAGGACTGCAAAGAGAAAATTAATTGAATAGGCCTAGAGAGATTATATAGTTGGCATCATTTACCAGCCGGGGTGTAATATGATGCCTCTGGATAGTCAGGAGAGGTGATTGGATAGATAAATGAGGCCTACTTTCAGCTCTGCTATTATAAGCAGTGTGTCCTTGGAAAAGTCACCTACCTCTCTGGGTCTCAATTCCTTAATTTAAAAAAAATCTTTATTGTTGAGAGTATTACAGATGTCCCCATTTCCCCCCATTACCCCTCTCTACCCCGTTCTCACCCCATCCCAGGCCTTCACCACACTATTGTCTGTGTCCATAGGCTTTGCATATATGCATATACATTCTTTGATTAATTTCTTCCTGCTACTCCCCTGCCACCTCCCTCTCCCGCACTGCTCCTTCCTTTTGAGATCCATCGTCTGTGCCTTTGAACTTTAATTCCTTTTTTTTAAACATATTTTTATTGATTTCAGAGAGGAAGGGAGAGGGAGAGAGAGAAACATCAATGATGAGAGAGAATCATTAATCAGCTGCCTCCTGTACGCCCCCTATTGGGGATTGAGCCTATAACCCAGGCATGTGCCCTTGGTCGGAATCAAACCCGGGGACCGTTTAGTGTGCAGTCTGACATTCTATCCACTGAGCCAAATCGGCTAGGGCATGGATCTTAATTCTTAATAAAGGGCTTGGATTAGACAGACTTGTAAGTTTCTGTATAGTCCTGATATTCCATCAAGTCAGTCCCCTCCCATTCTAATGCTCAATAATCTGGCAAAATCTGTGTCCTGTGAAAATCTGTCATCATATTACAAACTTTGGTTTCACCTTCTTTCTTCCTTTCAGACTACATAGTCATAGCTATTTCCTCATACAAAAGACACTGTTCTTCCTATGTTACTCTGTGTGTTTTTCTCACCTTCTCTGGATCCGTTATCTTCAAAGTTTCTTGACCCAGAACTTCCATTCACTGCCTCAGAGACCAGATGCATAGGAAAGAAAGTAAACAAGGCAAGCATCCTGTTTCATAATTGGCTTCCTTCCTAAAAATGACTGGTGTTTTATTGATTCTTTTGACCAAAAAATACCCACATTGATATTTTCAAACCCAGATGATGCTCCTATCTTTGCTAAGGGATGAGTTAAAGTCATTGTTTTATCAATAGACTATAGATTAGTTTTAACTGATTAGGTTATATTGCTTTTGTCCCTACTGAATCTTATCTGATACTTTAGTGCCTGGCTGCACTGCCCAACCCCCACCTGTAATATTCTTATGTACTGCCATATTCTCACATAGAGGAACAGACCTTCTTCCTCAAACTGAACACTGCCTTTTCACCTTCCTACTTCACTCTCAGGAAACAGAAATCGCAACACATTCTCTGGACAGCGTGGGCCACAAACAGATTATATTCCCCAATGTAAGCTCTAGGGCTTGAACATTGACAGATGCAAGATTAATAAATGGTGTCTATATTTCTGGAAGAAACTCGGGATATTTTTGTGGGTGACTTTGACCCTGTTACATCAAACTCATGAATCACGGATGACTTCTGTCCCTATCTGAATCCTCTTCTGTCATAGAGATAGAGACTATCTATAGTAGAGAGTGGGAGAGATACCTGTCATAGGCCTTCATTAATTGAGTAAATATTTAGTGAATCTTTAATATGTTTCAAACACTCTTCTATTTGAACAGATCAACATGGTCCCTCCTCTTCTGGGGCTCATAAATTAGCCAAAAGAGCAAACAGTAAACAAGTGGATATAGTTACATATAAAAAGGAATTAAGCTTTACCAATTGAAGATATAGAGAAAGTGACTTCAAGGCAAGCAACAACAATAGGAAACCTCTATTGTCAATCACTTTTTATTATTCTCTTTTAATTTTTGTAATTAACTTTTAATTTTAGTTTGTTGCCTTAACAAAATCACACTGACTGGGTGGCTTAAACAGCAGAAACTTATTTTCTCACAGTTTTGGAGGCCAGAAATCCAAGATGGAGGTGTTGACAGATTTTTCCCAAGGCCTCTCTTCTTAGCATGTGGAGGGTTGTTTTCTCACTGTGTCTTCACCTGGTCTTCCCTGGTATCTCTGTGTGTCTTAATCTCTTATAGAATTGGACCAGGGCCACTGCTAACTACCCCATTTTAATATAATCACCTCTTTAAAGATTCTGAATACAATCACATTCTGTGATAGTAGGGGTTAAGATTTCAACAAATGAACTGGAGGAGTCAGGTACACAATTCAGCCTATAACAAATCCTGTGAGGAGGGACAGTCATCTTCACAGATGGGACTCAGAGTTAAAGTAACTTACCTCGAATTTGAACTTCATGATCTATACATTTAATCACCACAGTTATGTTTAAAAACACAATCAACTCATTAATTTGGGAGTAATGTTATTGGAAACCAGTAAAATTGAGGTGGGTTGTGCACCCAAAAGCATATGGTATGAATTCAGTTGGTCTGAATTCAAGTTCTTATATTTCTGCTCACAAATGTGTAAGGTTAAGACTGTTAGCCACACTAAGATTTTTTTTTTATGCCTTCCAATGCACTCTGAAAATTTCTGTTCTTTTCTATTTCATTAAAAAAAAAATCCTGGTAATAATCTGTTAAACTGATTGCTTGACATGCTAATGGGTTGTGGGCCACATTTGAAAAATATTGCATCATGTAGTTTCTGTGGCCATGAACTCTTCTCATTAGTGATGCTAGCTCAGGTTTTGGTGTTCCCTAATCTTCACTGCAAGTGCAGAATTCAGTGAAGGATAACTCATAAGAAGGAAGTTAAGTTCTTTTAATGAAAAAAGCAGATGCCAAACCATGTTTTAACTTTATTTTTGCTCTGCTGTGTGCTATTCACCTTTCTCCCCTCCAGGTTCCTGACTGATAGAGTGGGCATACAGGAACTGAGGAAGAGGTGATTGGATGTCAGCTTTTCCTGATATTCCCCTACATGGGTGAGTGCTGCCAGGTCCCTTATCTCTGTTGTGGTTTGGACTTAATCTTGGCACAGGATGAGAACTGGGAGAATTACAGGTTCTTTTTCAGGTAGGATATGGCAACTAATATTTACTACCTCAAAACAGGAAATGAATGGGACACTCTTAGACTTGAAGTGTGTGTGTGTGTGTATGTGTGTATGCGCACGCGCGCGCATGCATTATGTGTCTGAGCACACACACAGCACTAATGCACAGGTGCATAAAAATCAAGAAAAGAGAAGAAGAGAAAGAATTAGATCCAGTAAATAAGATAATTTATGGGCAATAACCTCTAATTCATTCAGTTGGTTAGTAAAGAAACAGGCCAGTGGATACCAGTTTCTCACCAATTTTCTCAGTTAAGTAAGTCTCCCCTCTTTTCTTAGGAGGAACCTAGTGAAATGATGGAGATAATGTGACCACTTCCTCCCCAGCACATCCTCAAGGGACATTAAATATGGAATGAAAATTTCTAATGCTTCCTGACAGGTCAGACTGTTGATGAGAGTGCCTATTTTATGACCTAAGAAAGGAATGTAGGGAGAGGCAGAGAAGGGTTTCCCCTACTCTAGCATTTTTAGATGTTAGCTTGTATGTTGCCACAAAAGCAAAGAGATGCTAGTGTATTATGCCCCAATGGGGGATGAATCAGTCTCTTCTATAGGTCAGGGATGGATATGTCTAGTTTGAAAAAGCTCCTCTACAAATTCTGAAAAGCCCCTTCAATTCTTTTCCCTCTCTCCTCCATCCCTCCCACACAAATTCAGAACCATTGATCTCAAATAAGAAGGTAGGAGTGCCAAGAGTAAGCGCTAGGGAATACTATATTTGAGATTTAAGCAAATGAAGGTAAACATATAAAATAGATCACTAAGAATCTTCTAGAAAATTGGGGGTATGCCAAGAGAGGATGAAGTTCTAGAAGCTAAAAGGATGGATTGCTTCAAGGTAGAATAGTTAGCAACATCACATGCTACTGATTTTAATAATATTTTCATTTAATAATATCATCAGTAATTTTAATAATGTTATCATTTTAATTAAAATAATGTACTGGCTGGTCTGTACATGTTATCTCATTTGATCCCTCTGGAACTGCATGAGGAAAAACTGAAGACCCTTAGAGACATTAAGGAACTTTGTTGGGATTTTTATTCTGGTCTGTGCAATTTTCAAGCACATCCTCTTTCCATGCTGTTCTGAGGTTGTTGGTGGTCTTGGTAGAAAGTGAGGAATGGAAATCAGAGTGCTCAGAGTTCACACACTATTAATGGAGTTTAAGGGAAACCCCTAACCGCCTTCCCCTGCAGTCCTGATCTCCCCCAACTGCCCTCCCCTGCCAACCTGGTCACCCCCAACTGCCCTCCCCTGCTGGTCTGGTCGCCTCTAACTGCCCTCCCCTGCTGACCATCTTGTGGCAACCATCTTGTAACCACATGGTGGTGGCCATCTTGTGCGAGAGTGTAATGGTCAATTTGCATATTACCTCTTTATTATATAAGATACAATTTAAGTAGTGGTTAGGATACATGTTCTTCATCTAGACTGCATCCACTGGAATCCCAGGCAGGCTGCTCATCTGGCTCACCCCATAGAGCACCTGAGAGGATAAAAAGGGAACAGATACAAGGAAAGCGCTTTAGAGGTGTCATTAGTTTAAAAGTTTATATGCTGAGGAAAGGAGGGAGAGAAAAAGAAAATGCTGATAAAACAGGAAAGAAAAGGGATTCTGTCCTACATTGTCTGTAGCCAAAGACCAAATGGGGAACTCCTGTGGTTGAAGACTTTGGATTTACTACTTTTCTCAGCAAAGGAGAATGCAAACCTTTAAAAAATTTAGGGGATCTCAGTCAGATGTTCGTTGAAAATACTTACCAAATTTTTACTTGAAGTTAGGTGATTTGAAACAGGTCTATAGAAAGGGGTTTGATTTACTAGTAGGAAGAGGGAGTGATTCTATGATTAGATATCTAAATAGATCTTACCTAGGATAGTGGTTGGCAAACTCATTAGTCAACAGAGCCAAATATCAACAGTACAACGATTGAAATTTCTTCTGAGAGCCAAATTTTTTAAACTTAAACTTCTAACACCACTTCTTCAAAACAGACTCGCCCAGGCCATGGTATTTTGTGGAAGAGCCACACTCAAGGGGCCAAAGAGCTACATGTGGCTCCTGAGCTGCAGTTTGCTGACCATGGATCTAGGAGAAAAGGCTGAAGAGATCATTGGTTAAGAAGCAACATCACTTCTATTAGCTACCATCTTAGTTTGTTCTAGTTTCTCTCTGGGGTCTCCTTTATAAGTACACTAATCTCACTCATGAGGGTTCCATTCTCATCACTTAATTACCTCCTAAAACCATTACATTAGGGACTAGTTTTCAACATGAGTTCAAACAGTCTATAGAAGCCAACAGAGGGAAGGTTGAGTTATTTTTGTGAGTTGGACAAAGTTCATATGTTTGTATGTTTTCAAACATGATTGCACAGTGGTCCAGGTTTTGTCTTGATTTATCACAAAGAGTGGCCTTGTCTGATGTTAATGTTTGATGAAATTTTAGGCCCAACAGAACAGCAAGGTATAGATATCAGGACGAGGTCAGCAGCATCACCAAGGCCTTGCTTCCTTTAACTCTTGGATGTGGCCTCTTCTCATTATGAGGTCCATATTCTATACTCTCACTAATAATTTAAAAGTTGACAGACTATAGAGTGTTTTAGAAGATTTAAATCTTAAAACTTAAAAACAGTTGATAGATTACATTTTAAAATGTTATAAAATTTTAATGTACTAGTTCAGTTGAGCTCACAAAATATTAATTTTGCTCATTGTAGATTTTCTATTTTACTTTCATAAAAATTTCCAGAAAACTTTATCTTTACTTTTATCTAGAATATTTTCAATAAGAAATCACCTTTTAGAGAAAATGTTCATCTAAAATTGAAATAGTTTATACTAAGAAAAAAATCTCATAAAATAGACTATGATGGATATTGCAGTTCAAATACTGAATTATTAATTGTCTTTTACTTTTAATACAGAGTTAATATTCACAAACATAATAATGGTAAAATGTTTAAGGGCTTTTACATACATTATAATTTTTTTTGCCAAGCTTAGCAATAACTACTTGATACAGTGACTTAAGCTTTCTTCTACTTTCCCATAATGCATTTTTAATATTGCTAAATTGCAAAGGTCATTTATTTTGAATAACTTCTTAAGTTATATTCTATAAATGTTTTTTGAGCACTTACTGTAGCAAGAACTTCATGCTAGCTGTTGATGCCAAATTTCATGTTTCATATTTAAAACTGATTCAAAGTGCCTTTAGTTTTGAAATTCTTGCTTCAGTAATAGAGACATGGAGTGAAATAACTATAAAGACATTATTAAAAAAGATTTATTTGGCAACAAAGCAGTACATATTAAAGTGTAATAGAATGCCTCTTGTGAATCAGAACAATAAATACAGATTTTTTTCCTTAGATGCTGAGTTTGTAACAGCCTGTTTTAAAATGCTCATATTTTACATTTTTTAACTTGTCTTGCAACGATCTTAAACTAAATCATAAGCACCACTGAGCTTTCCCTCTGGAAGAGTCTCCTGGGGACAGGATGTGGACGCTCTGGAGAGAAGTTACCTGTTGTGACACTCTCAGCCAGTCAGTGGATGAGCTCTGGGGGTATAGCCAGCAAAGATCTAAGGGTCCCTCTGCTCTGCTCTGACCCACGGGGCTCTTAGTGAATGCTCTCTGCAGTACTTTATATTATCCAAATAAATCTCAAGCACAATAGAGAGTAGTGTCCAAAGCAACATTGTTGGAAATCAAATTTTAAAATAATATCATTCAGTAACTTTTACTTGGAATCATAGAATTTTTGAAATGGAGGAAATAAGTGTCATTATTATAATATAACCAGAGGCCCAATACATGAAATTCATACAAGGGGCTCAGCCCTCACAGCAGACCCGGCTGCCACCTTGCTGCCCCGCCCCCTGCCCACTGGTCATTCCAGAAGGTCGTCCTAGACGGTCGTTCTGGAAGGTTGTTCTGCCCTCTGGTCTAATTAGCATATTAGCTCTTTATTATACAGGATAAGTAGTACTTGTTGAGTGTTGCTCTTGTGTGGTGTATGTATCATTTAATCAATTTAATTCTAGTACTTGTTCTCCAAAGTCTAGCAGGAAAGGATTTAAAGAAAAGTTAAACTGCCTGATGTGAAAAAAGAAAAAGGACAATAAATGGTGGAACTGGGGTTAGAAATCAGATATTTTGCTCCAAAGCTTATGACATTAATCATCATCATAATAAACTTTAATATTTGAGTGTCTCCTATATATCAGGTGCTGTCCTAATGCCATATATATATATATATATATATATATATATATATATATATATATATAATTGAATCTTCCCAACAACCCTGTGAAATAGTGGAGCATGACTGTCCCTATAGTTATGGAACTGGTAACCAGCTCATAATTATGCTTTCCTAACTCTTTGGGTGAATAATAAAGACACACACATCTGATATCCCAAGTCTTGTTCTAATGTTCCTTCTGAGAGAATGTCTAGTTGACATTTCCAGGAATGGTAAATTATTATTTTCCAAGGCAGCCTATTTCATCTCTGGAATATTTGTCTTCCTTGAGCTTAAAAACTTTGGTCATAGTTTACCTGTTAGGACAATATAAAGAAAGTCTCAGACCTCTTCTAATTTTTAACTAAATATGGAGTGGACTTCTTCCCACCTCTGGATTGTGATGTTTGGAGTCACAGCACAAATGTCAGTGTCATTAGCATGTTTATATTAACTAAGATTTATAAGCTTCTACTGTGTCTTATGTCATTTATTGGCCTCTTTCTTTAGGTGATATTTATACTCTTTTGAAGAAATTGAAAATGTCCCTTCCACTCAAAATGCACTTCATTATAACAAGGTTCAAAACACATAAGCAACTCAAATATATCAATAACTCAAAATTCATAATTACCAAAGTTTTATCACATATGCTTCATCCACCCATTTTTTCTTTTCTTTACTGTTGCTGAAGTATTTTTTTGGTTAATTCTCACCTGAGGATATTTTTTCCATTTATTTTTAGGGAGCGAGGAAGCATAGAAGAGAGAGAGAGAGAGAGAGAGAGAGAGAGATCTATTGACTGCCTCCAGACAGAGACCCCACCTGGACCTGCAACCCAGGCACGTGCCCTTGACTGGGAAACGAACCCCTTTGTTGGGCATACTGACACTTTCTCCACTGAGCCACACCGGCCAGGGCTTGCAGAAGTATTTTGAAGCAAATGATAGATGTTATGTTATTCCACCCCTCCATATACATTTATAAAATTATGAATGTTTTCTGCTAAAACCGGTTTGGCTCAGTGGATAGAGCATCGGCCTGCAGACTGAAAGGTCCCAGGTTTGATTCTGGTCAAGAGCATGTATCCTGGTTGCAGGCACATCCCCAGTGGGGGGCGTACAGGAGGTGGCTGATCGATGTTTCTCATCGATGTTTCTAACTCTCTATCCTTCTCCCTTCCTCTCTGTAAAATAAAATTATAAATGTTTTCTTACATCACCACAATGTGTTCATTTATTTTGGAAAAGGTGAAGATGATTTTTTAAAAATATATATTTTATTGGTTTTTTTTTTAGAAAGGGAGAGGGATAGAGAGATAGAAACATTGATAAGAGAGAAACATCTGTCAGCTGCCTCCTGCACACCCCCCACTGGGTATATGCCTGCAACCAAGATATATGCCCTTGACCAGAATCAAACCCAAGACCCTTTAGTCCGCAGGCTGATGCTCTATCCACTGAGCCAAACCGGTTAGGGCAAGGTGAAGATGATTTTAAATGAAATTGCTTCTAAGTTTCTTAAATTCCACACTTTAGGAAGAAAGTCAGCTTGAATAATGCTAAAAGCAATATTATGGGTTCAAAAATTTTAATAGTTCTTCAGATTTTTTTTTTCTAAGTGAATCGGCAGCTTAAAAATCTTATTATCACTTTTTTTCTTGTTGGAATAGCAAGAGCATAGGATTTTTAAAGCCATGCATATATTATTGGTGAATAGCTTGCCCCTTCTACTGAATGATTAACATGAGAGAAAGAAAGTTTTAAATAGCTTGTGGTTCACCACAGGAAGTTTAGAGCATAACATTAATTGCGTAAAATATTACAAACATTTTTTAAAACGGGAACAAACGAAAAAGAAACTCAAATGATAATTTCAGTATTCTGACTTCCAGGCCCTATATTGTTTTTCCAGGGGTTTAATTTTGGGCATTGAAAAAAACACACAAAACAACCCATTTGTTTAATCTTCCCCCGACCAATGTATCATTTCAATTGTTAAAATCATCAGATGCCTATACTACAATAAAGTTTGAATGAAAAAAAAAGAGATAAAAATCACCCCCCAAAGCTATAATTACATAACCAATAAATAATTACATAACCAATGTCAATGTCATTTAGACAGATATAAATAGTACTGTTTTTACACCCTCACATTATATTATGCAGTGTTTCTCAGATACTTTTCCAACTTATATTGGTACTGATGTGTAATTAACCTAAAAACAGGAAAGGAGCAAAGGGAAGGCCGAATAGTATAGGCATGCATTTGTGCAGCTGTCCCAGGGAGCTGCAGTGTAATACTCCCCAGGGAGCTACCGGTCTATTCCCCTGCAGTTCACATAGAGGGAAAGGGACTGGACACAAGGAGAATAGATGCACACGCTAAATAGTCTGGGTGACTTAAGGAAGGTACTTGTCTGTCAGTCACACCTGGGAACAGGTCATTGGCCAAAGTGTATGTGGCCACTGCACGCACAGGAAGATTTGAGACATTTAATCCCCTAATCAAGAAGTCTGTATTTTTAGAACTCTTGGGACTCTTGTGGCAGAGGGCCACTCTCTTGGCTCCCTTGCATATGCCCACATGGCTCCCTGTCATGTGGGCCCCCACAATGGACCCACAAATTGCATCTAGCCTGAAGCTACACTGATTGAATTTCCAACATGGAACAGAAGCTCTGGACACAGGCTTTGCTTCTAGCTCTCCCGAATCCCCAGCTGCACATCTCCCAAGACTGGAATAAGGGAAATGGGACTTTGGAAACCCAGGGATGTAATTCCAGGAAAATAAAGCTTTCTACCACATCTTCCCCTCTTGTGGAGGCCTCTGGAAATGCTTATTCCAGCAGTATGCCAAGAACCCCACTCCCACCAGCAACGGAGAAAGCTCATCCACACTTTTCTCTGACAACAGTACCATGATATTGTTTAAGCGTTTTAAATTTTTTGAATATTAGTTTTTAAATTTTTTTATTTGCTCTGATACATGTTTTACTGAAAGCTTTATTGAGATATCATTCATGGAGCACACAATTCATCCATTTAAAGTATATTTGATTCCATGGTTTTTAGTATATTTACAAATATGTGCAACCAATAACAGTTAATTTTAGAACATTTTTATCATCTTAAAAGAAACCTTGTGCCCTTAAGTTACCATTTCCGCCTCCCCTTTCTTATTTCCTTCCACCCCCAAATTCTAAGCAGCCACCACTACTCTCTTTGGTCTTCTGTGGCTGGCTTATTTTATTTACCATTATGTTTTCAAGGATCATTTATAGTGTGGCATGTATTAGAACTTTATTCCATTAGATATATAACCTTTTGTTTATCCATTTGTCAGTTGGCATACATGTTTAACAATGAATAACCTTACAGTTATATCTTTGCATTTCTATTATTATTATTGTTTGATACTAGAATTTTAAAAGTAAAAATATTTAAATAAAGTGTATGAATATGTTCAGAGCTTTCAACACAAATGTGTTATCAAGTATTGTGAGGTTTATAGAAGAAAATTGTATCTCAGTTGTTGGTTCAGTTTGCATTTCTAAGATTACTTGGGAGAATGAGCAAATTTTCATGTTCCTTGATTAGCATCCTATATATTATAGTGTATTTTGCCTAGTTTTATTTTTTTTCTTCATTGGTAGCTTTTTACAAAAACGAGGATCTCACCTTGCAGGTGTGCTGTTCTGAGTCTCCGTGTAAGCCTTGCTCACTTTTCAGTGCTCAGTTTAATTGCCACTTCTCCCAGCTCCTTCTAGCTTTCTCAGTACAGCTTATGTGCTATTTACTTTTTTTTTTGAATTGCCTGTTTGGCTGGGAGCAGGCCAACTGAAGAGCCCCCTTGTAAGGCTGTACATCTTTCTTGCCCAGGAGCACCACCTAAGGAGAGTTAGTGGAGCCTGAATATAAACTCAGCTACAAAATAATGCTTTGTCCATCCAAATTCTCTGAACAGGTTAAAGCATTCACTGGAATTTTTCCAGCCCTTGGCAAGTGGAAATTTTTAGCTATGGGCAAGGCAACACTCCTTGTGTTTGAACCAATGACTCCAAAGTTAATGTTTAAGCTGTATTTAATTTTCTAAATGTGTGTAAAGACAATTTCTTTTTAATGTAACCATATCCAATTTTCATTTTAAGAAGCCTTATGTTATTCTATCCTTGAGCAAATTAGCCACCGGTGTTGAGCCTTACATTGCCTGGACCTGTATAGTTCTGGGTGGGTTCTCATACTTCTGCCTCATCTAGTAACTTAGTTCATTGGGTTAATTTTTGAATGTAGGCTCACTTTCAGAACTGAAGTATTAAAGGATGCTGATATAAAACTAAATTGGAAGTAGAAGTTGATTTCCCCTTCCTTATTTCAGACAGAAGTGGGCCTGAGCTGCTGCAAACTTGGGGATGTTTGATATTGCAACAAAGGAAGCCAGGCAGAGACAAAGGAATCCTGTGCACAGAGGGCTGTTTTTAGTTAACAGACTGGAAGCAGCCCTTTTCAAATTAAACTCATAACACGTCTTTCAGGGCTCCAGGAAAATTGGACTGGATTTTCCTCTGGGCAGAATGGTTCCCGGGGTCTTGTCTCAGTGGAGTCAAAGAATGAAACCACGGACGAAAGGTAGTATAGTAAACGGTGTTAATTTATTGAGAAACAAGCACAGACTCCCACCAAGAGTCCTACCAAGTCCCTTTTCTCTATAATTTATAAAGCCTGCAGATCTTTGTGCCTTGATATCCCCTCTTATTGGTGACTATCCCCTCTGATTTGGTCACTATAGCAACTTCAGAGCTCAAATCTCAAGTGAGGTCGGTGAGGTTCTCCTCTTCTTCTCTCTTATTGTTTCTCTATTCCCTTTGGGCTTCCTTCTCCCTTTCTACCTGAGGGGCTACCTTCCCTTTATTCTGTGACTGTGTACCTTCTGCCACTCCCAGCTCCCTTATTCTATGGAAATGTACCCTGTGTAGCTCTGTAGCCCTGTGCTTTTTTCCATGGACCCCTTAATTCCTAAAATTTCCTAAACCTGCCTATTTCATTCCTAAACACTCATTTCAATGGCTTACTGCAGAGTACAGCTCTGAGAGAAACAGAGATTCAATTCAGCAAATACGTACACAAATCAGAGAGGTGACTCCTACTGAATCAATAGCTGTAGCCACTATGCATGCAAAATGCAATGGAAAAAAGAAAATTTTAGAAGCTTAATTAAGTTTTGTATTAGATATAAAAAGTTTGAGCAGTTACTTAAAAGCCCAAGCCCAAGCCCAAGTCCTTTAACGTGGCTTTCAAAGCCACCAGCAACTTGGACCTTGATGGTCTTTTTGGACTAATTTCTAGCCACTCTGTTTATCTTGCTTTCTCCAGTACTCACTGCATGCGCTCCTCTCCAGGCCTGTTCTTGGATGAATATTCTCTTCTCTGACTCTCCATGTCCCAGTTAAGTGATCTCCTATGTCTCCCCTAATAAACTTAATTTACCCTATCATTGTTCTTAGCATACTGTATTAATTCTATTTACTAGCTTATCTGGCTGCTAGGCTGCAAACTCTGCCATGTCTCTCCTGATCATCATTTTATCCTGAATGTCTCTACCTTAGAAGTCCTTCAATAAATATTTCTTGAATGAATGAGTTCATTGAGGAAGCATTAAATAATTTTTACTTAATGGATCTCTGGATCCTCCCCTGAGGTTGTAAAGCATCAGAGAGGTTTATATGGAATTCAGAAAAGGGCTGAAAGGACTCCAGGATTCTCTGGTCCTGCTTTTGTCCAAGCTTGAGAAGTCCCACCCATCTCTGCTCTTGGGCCACCTAAGGAATGCCAGGATCTGAGCTGCTTCTGAGAAGGCTCTGAGGACAGCCCAGCCTTCCCACTTAGTCCTGGAAGGATTTGGCTTTGCTGCCTCACTGCCTCATCTCTCCCAGTTCTCCCATCCTCAGCTATAACATTAAGAGAAAACCTTGGCTCCCTGACTCCCATTTTCTCTCGCCACCAAGTAGCACCTCATTTTTATTGACAATCAGCTTTATCTATTTAAATAGATAGGCCTTACAATAACAAAAGCTGGGAAAGAATCTTCTCTCTGAGCCACATAAATCTTGGGCAAGAAAAACAAAGGACATGAATAATTAGTTAGAAATGGAAAGTGGAAGGAAAAATACTGAGAACAAAAATCCAAAATATGGTAATTTCCAGCAACAATGAAAATTACAAAATCCTGCTTCCTTTTAACTTACCCCGTGATAATTTGGACCAGATGGTCCAGGATGTAAGTAATGTTAAATACAGAATCAGAGCTAATACAGATGGTCATAAATCAGAATCACTTCCCTTAGATATAAGCTAAGGTGAGCACCAATTTTTAGAAAGGAACATCTGGAAATTAAAACCCCAGACTCACTAATTTCACTTAAAGATTTCGCCTCTCCCTTTCCTTTTCATACACACACACACACACACACACACACACACACACACACACAGTGGTACCTCAAGATACGAGTGCCCTAACATATGCGATTTTTGAGATACAAGCCGTCGAGCGAATGATTTTTGCTTTGAAATACGAGCAACATTTGAGATAGGAGTAATCACACGGATCGGCCAGCTGAACTCGACCCACCAGTTTACCTTGACTTGAGCGTCTCAGTTTCCCACGCTTCAAGGTTACGAAATGAATTGAACTCGTATCTCGAGGTACCACTGTGTGTGTGTGTGTGTGTGTGTGTGTGTGTGTGTGTGTATGTATGTATATACATATATATATTTCTATATGTGTGTGTGTTGGTGCATGTGTGTACATACGCACACACACATATGTGTATATATACATACATACAGAGTTGGCAAAAGTAGGCTTACAATTGTTTGTATGGAAAATAATACAATAATAGCCCAGCTGGTGTGGCTCAGTGGTTGAGCATTGATCTATGAATTAGGAGGTCATGGTGCCATTCCCAGTCAGGGCACATGCTCAGGTTGCGGGCTCAATCCCCAGTAGCGGGTGTGCAGAAAACAGCCAATCAATGATTTTCTCTCATCATTGATATTTCTCTCCTTCTTCCTATCTCTGAAATCAATAAGAAAACCCCCAAACAATAATCCTATTATTATGCATTCAGAGATCATAATAATCTGGCCACTCAGTATATATAATATACTAGAGGCCCAATGCATGAAATTTATGTACAGGGGGAGGGGTGGGGAATCCCTCATAAAAGGCTTATATACAAATTGACCAAACGGTGAATGGCTAGTCGCTATGATGCTCACTGACCACCAGGGGGCAGATGCTCAACATAAGAGTTGACACCTGGTGGTCAGTGTGCTATCACAAGTGGAGCATCATTCAGCCAGAAGCCAGGCTCATGGCTGGTGATCGCAGTGGTTGTGGCAGGAGCCTCTCCCGCCTCCACAGCATGAGTAAGGATGTCTGGGAAGCGGGCCTAAGCCATCAGTCAGACTTCCCCTGAGGGCTCCTAGACTGCAAGAGGGAGCAGGCCAGGCTGAGGGACCCCTCCTCCTTAAGTGCATGAATTTCATACACCAGGCTTCTAGTACTAGTAAATAATAATACAATAATAAAATGTGTTTTGGGTAATCATGACTGTAAACCTACTTCACCTCACCCTCTATAAATATATATGTATAAGAAAATATATAATTGTCCTAATAAAAAGGGGATATGCTAATTGACCCTCACATCATCTCGAAGATGGTGGCACTCACATAAGGAGGGAATATGCTAATTGACTTCCTTGCCCTCAAAGATAGTGGTGCGCACAGCCAATAAGGAAGGAATATGTTAATTGACAGCCCTGCCTTCAAAGATGGCAGTGCCCACAGCCAAAAGATGGCAGTGCCCAGTCCTCTCAGCCCCACTGGGCAGCAAGCATGCAGCAAGGTCAGTCCCGCCCCTAGGTAGGCCCGGCCACTCCACGCACCTGCCTCCAGAGTCCCCCAGTCCTCTCGGCCCCCTAGCTGCCCAGGGCTGGCCCAAGGGGCAGGGTAGCCTCAGATGGTGGCTGCCCAGCCGCTCAGGACCACCCAATGCCCAGGTAACCAGGGCTGGCTAAGGCTTGCACTGCCAGCAGTGGCAGCAGCAGATGTGTGATGGGGAGTTGCCTTCCCTGATCACTGGGTTACCTCCTACCTCTGAGGCCTCCTGGACTGTGAGAGGGGGCAGGCCAGGCTGAGGGACCCACCTCCAGTGCATGAATTTTCATACACTGAGCCTCTAGTACATTGTAATATAACAAATTATATATAATTATGTAATATAAGTATTGCGACTATATTTCAATATATAGTATGTATACTATACAGTATGTAATATAATATGTACTATATAATATATACAATGATATAATTATATATTATACTAAAGGCTGGATGCACGAAATTCATATAAAAGTAGGGCTTCCTTCCCCTGGCTGCTGGCACTGGGTTCCCTCTGGCACCCAGTACCTGGGCTTCCCTCTGGCCACCAGCACCCAAGACCTGGGCTTCTTTCTGGCTGCCGGCAGGCACCTGTGACCTGGACTTCCCTTGCAACCTTGGCTCGGGAAGTATGTCCAGTCTAATTAGCATATTATGCTTTTATTATTATAGATTATTATAGATAATAAGTAGGCAATATGTACTACATATGTTGTTATATTATATAATAAAAGGCTAATATGCAAATTGACCAAACAGTGGAACAACCAGTTGCTGGAGCTCCCCCCTGTTGGCCAGTGTGCTGCCATAGGGGAGTGCCAATCAGCCAGAAGCCCTGAGGTAGGTTCGTGACTGGTAAGCACAGCAGCGAGTGGCAGGAGCCTCTCCCACCTCTGTAGCAGAGCTAAGGAGGTCTGACTGCTGGCTTAGGCTCACTTTCCTAAGGATATTCCCCAAGGGCTTCCGGACTGTGAGAGGGCACAGGCCAGGCTGAAGGACCCCAGCCATATGCACTGGGCTAACCAGGCTTGCAGGGGAGGGCTATTGGGAGTGACCAGGCAGGCAAGGGAGCAGTTAGGAGTATTAGGTAGGCAGGTAGGTGAGTGGTTAGGAGCAGTGGTCCTGGATGCTGGCAGTTGGACATTCCCCGAGGGGTCCTGAATTAAAGAGGGTGCAGGCTGGGCTCAGGGATTCTCTCCCCACCCTCCCATGCATGAATTTTGTGTATTGGGCCTCTAGTATATTATATACACTGAGTGGCCAGGTTATTATGATCTCTGAACACATAATAACCTGGCCACTCAGTGTATATCCTATATAATAAAGGCTAATATGAAAATTGTCCCCTCGACCAGGAGTTCGACCAGCAGAGCAGGCAGGCTGGCCAACTCCCATGTCCCCTCCACCTGGCCAGGCTGGCCAGACCCCACCCATGCACAAATTCATGCACCAGGCCACTAATATATATACTAAGTGGCCAGATTATTATGTGTTCAGAGATCATAATAATCTGGCCACTCAGTATACGTATATATACATACATACTAGTATGCATGTATTTATATGATAGGCTTATGTATGATAACAAATACATATGTAATACAGTTAAAAATGGTTATTCAAGAGGAAAAAGGAATTATGGAGGCAGGGTTATTTCAAAGACAATTGGGCAAAATTCAGAGGGGTGAGGAGGTATTTCTGAGAATAGCACAGTATCTGTCATGTAGATTGTCCTCTAGCCCCAGACATGAAACAAAAGAACTGCAGAAATCAGGTAAATGAAAACTAATATCACTATATCATTGACATCACTGTGGGGTAGACATGGCATACAGAGGGCACCAGAAGCTTTGGCATCAGCAGCTTTGGCATCAGCAGAATCTGGCCATATGCAAGGACAGATTTGGAGGGACTAGGGAGACGGTCTCCCTGGCTTCAGCCTTTGGGCGGAGAGAGGGGGCTGGGGGAGACATGCTGCCCTCTGTGTTATATGGTGCCTAAGAAATTGCCCAGCTCCACCTCTTTCTTAGGCAATATATATCTTTTCTAACACTATTTCTTTTGATAAAAAATATATATTTTTATTTATTTCAGAGAGGAATGGAGAGGGAGAAAGAGAAAGAAACATCAATGGTAAGAGAGAATCACTGATTGACTGTCTCCTGCATGCCCCCTACTGGGGATCGAGCACAAAACCCTGACATGTGCCCCTGACTGGGGTCAAACCTGGCACCTTTCAGTTTGCAGGCCAAAACTCTAGCCACTGAGCAACACCAGCTAGGGCACTAACACTATTTCTTAAAAAATAGGACCCATAGCAACCTCTTAGGGTTGTTGTGCTTAAATAAATTGTTGGTCAGCTGTAGCCATCTTGCCTTTGCTGTGACAGAAATAGGCAATTCCCTGCCAGGGATGGCCAGCAGACCCTGAGCGATGGATGAATGATTACTCCAACACTGTTTCACTATGAAAGAGAGGGCTAAGGGACGGCCTGGTTGCAGGAGCCAGCAGCCCCTGATTGCCTGGCTCACTAGACTTTTATTACAGTTTGAGATAAAGTTTACATTGTCCTTTAGGCAAGGGCATCCAGAGATTAAACATAAGGATTCCAGTAAAAAACAGGGAGTTTGCATATGCACAGACTTGTTTGAAAAGGTCAAGGAATAATTAGGGGCACCACCTTACTCATTGACTATCTTTGTGAATTAAAGAACTTGGCTAAACTCTTGAGGATACAGGAGAAAAACTCATAGAGGATTATGGAGTTTATAATCCAATCAATGCAGAAAAAAGTAAAGTTAGTTTCTACTTGGTAGCCAAAGGAATATTTTGGGGGCACATACCTCCTGGGGACCCAGGCATGTCTGGAAGAACATGAAGGGCCCGATGTTGGCTCAACTCCCCAAAATGGCTGTTTGCTGTGTATCTCGGCAGATCCCTAGTCTGGTCAACAAAATATGGATTACCTTTTATGGTGTGTCACTTAATGGTGTAGGAACCCAAATGTAGTTCTCAATTTTGAAAAGAAGTCTTCTCATGTTGTTGTTTTTAAGTAATGAGTTAAAGTGAGAGAGACTTATAGTTGTGGTTTTGTTATGCTTTTAGCCAAAGCAAATCCTAACAACCATTGCTGTTATGCTCTGAGTCCCATACCTGCCACATTGCTTAGTGTATCTCTCTGTATCCACAGAGTGATGCCTTTAATGACCCAGTCCTTCTTGGTCAGAATTGTTTCAAAGTTATATAGTTATGTGTTTCAATCCCAGCTCTACCTCTTACTTAGGCAATATATAACTTTTCAAGCACTATTTCTTTAAAAAAAAATAGGAGTCATATCAACTCTTAGGGTTGTTGTGTCTAAACAAATTTACATATAAAATATCTTGCATAAAGTAGGATTCATAGATGCTCAGTAAATTGTCTCCTTTTATTTCCCATTGCCTGTCCCCCTTTTATTTTCTCTGTAGCCATCTAAAACTATGGCATGAAATCCCTCCTGGCCTATATAATCTTTGCTGAACACTGAGGAAAATGGCTTTGAGTCCACCCAGGATGTTGACATAATACCCATGAGCCAGAAGCACAAAGAAATATCACATACCAATGAAGTACTGTCACTCTCTCATGATTATTTGTTCGACACTGGCAAGCAATGGTTTCTCTTTTTCCTTCTTGTTGCTGTAGCAAGTGTGCAGGAGTTTAAGAGTCTAACCTTTGAAAAAAGTTGTTTTTCTTCTTTGGGACAATTTATAAACAGAAAGTGTGTGTGTGTGTGTGTGTGTGTGTGTGTGTGTTGTGTATGTGTGTATGCATGTAGAATGTATAACAATGAAAAACAACTGATTTAGCTTTTGCAGCCAGCAGACTTCTGTTACCTTTTTCATCTTTTCTATTTCTCTTATTTGCCAGACCTCTACTATGGAATATGGTGAACTGTGTATTTTTGTATTGCAGGGATCCCCTGTGACTTCCTTTTTTAGTGTTCTTTTTTTAGCCTTGTGTCTAGAGAGCTTGCTATAAACATTCCTAAAGGATGTTGGTATTAATTAATTATTTTTTTTAGCATCGAGACATCTTTCAATTGGAACATTTGTACTAACCTGTTGTATAAAAATGTCTTCTGTCACTTTCTTCTGTTTATTCAAATCAGAAAAAATAAAGGTGAACATTCCTTGATGCCTTATACATCTTTTCTCAAGGCATTTCTTGATTCCTTTATCCAATTTTAAAATTTTAATTTTGGAATTTTTTGTTAATCCTCACTTGAAGATATTTTTTCCATTGATTTTTAGAGAGAGTGGAAGGGTAGGAGGGAGGAAGAGAAAGACAGTGTGAGAGAGAGAGAGAGAGAGAGAGAGAGAGAGAGAGAGAGAGAGAGAGAGAGAATCATCGATGTGAGAGACATATGGATTGGTTGTCTCCAGCATCACCCTGACCAGGAGGGCTGGGGATGAAACCTGCAACCCAGGTATGTGCCCTCGATGGGGAATTGAACCCATTACCCTTCGGTGGGCAGGCTGACACTCTAACCATGGAGAAACACTGGCCAGGACCTTTATCCAATTTTCAACTTCTAAAAATTCATTTGTAATGACTAACACATTAATATTATGTTCTATGGTAAACATAGTATAAACTTTTTCAGCTTATTTCTGTCAATTTTCAGCAACTGGAGTCACAGAAGAAATTTGTCAGTAAGAGACTGACATATTTGAGTATCCTTTCTATCCATTCTATTCTATTATTCTCTAAGTAAATTTTTCATTTTGGCAATATTTGGCAGTAGATACTAGAAGAAAAGGCACTAATCTTACTAGCTGATAACAATCCAGTAACTGATCAAACGGTAAGTATTTACTGAATAAATAAGGCTTGAAATGCCTTTTAGAGAAGATGGTTGCCTTAACTGTCAATACATTTTTATTCTAGTTTTTTCCATCAAAATGTTCCCTTTCTGATCCTTTTCTTTTGGAATTAACCTAAACTGTTTCAGATACCTTGTAGTACTTCCAGTTCTGTTTACTCTGATTTGGCTTTGGTTTTGAGGGTGTCCCATAACTGATCATGGAACACTTAAAGAATATATAAAATTCAGGACAGAGGAAATCAGGAGCAGTCTGGATGGCTCTCTTCCAAGAAGCCTTCTCCCAGAGAGTATGGCAAGTTTGGCATAGTTCCATGTGCCCGTGGATTCAAAGGACCCCTTTCTTGCTCTCTATAATCTACATGACCAACAAGCTGGAGGGATAGGTGGTGTGTGAAATCTGCCTTCTGCTTTGTACACCCTGCATAGAGCCCTGTCTGTCTGCAAGGAGGGGCACATTTTCTAATTCACAGGAAGACATCAACAGGTACTTTTTCCTCCTCTGGGAAATTGATAAATAACTAGTAGAGACCCCTGCATCAGTGTCTCATTGGGCTGTTAAAACCTTTTGTTTTTCTTCAATAAAGTTTTGACTATTCTAGGCTCTCCATTCTGGTTGAAATCTACATTTTTTTTTCTGAAGATGCCATTGGATTTTCATTATTTTGTATTATTTTATGAATAACTGACTTTTTTTTGTATTTTGTTTCATTATTTAATATGGCCTATTTATTTGCATCCTATTAATACCTGTTAATATAGTTTCATAATTTCTTCATAAAAGATTTTGAAAATATTTTGTGGGATTGCTTTCTAGTTTTCTCTCATTGTTTTTATTATATACACACATAAACACATAAAATGACATTTTATAACTGTTATTGATGTTTAGGTACACACATTTTGTATATTGAACATACTGTATTCATACTGTATATGAACATACTTTTCTTATACTTATTGTCCATTCACAGCAAATTTCCTATTCAAAATTTTCACCCATTTTTCTTCTAGGGTATCTGTGGAGTGTCTCCTCTACCCAGTGATTTGTAAGAACTTTTGAGAGATCAAGGTTACTTAATTTTTGTCATATATATTGAAACTTTTTTCTTGTTCATTTTTCCATTTGCTTTTGTTTCATTTATTTTTTTCTTTGACTGCAGAAAATTTAAATTTTTATGGAGTCACATATACTAATCTTCTGTGGTTTCGTTCTTAGCTTTTATGTTTCCTATGCCAAAATTAAATAACTACTAATCTATATTTTCTATTTAAAATTATTTTCATTTAATTTTCAATCCATCTGGAATTTGTTTGGGTGTTGCTAAAATTAGCAATGTCCATTTTATTTTTTTTCTTCCCAGGAAATTAGCCAGGTGTTCTGGCACTATTTAATTCTCCACTGAACACGACCTGTATCAAATATGCATTTGCCTCTGTATCCTTCCTTTTCAGTCTTGTTAATTACCTGAAAAATTAATGTTTTATATTTTAGTTAATCAATTAAACATTTTTGAAAGCTAAGAGGATACTTTGACCTTGAACTGCAATAGTATGGGAAAGTGCTCCCAACAGAGAACTCACTTTCTTACATTGCCTACCCCAGTCTGGCTAAGAGAGAGTGGACAATAAATAGACAATAGATGGATGAATGAATTGAGAAAAAGAGGGGACATACCTTTTTACTTAGATTTAGTTCTCTTTGGGAGGAAGATAGTTTTTTTTTTTAAACATATTTCATTGTTTTTTTTACAGAGAGGAAGGGAGAAAGATAGAGAGTTATAAACATTGATGAGAGAGAAACATCGATCAGCTGCCTCCTGCATGCCCCCCACTGGGGATGTGCCCACAACCAAGGTACGTGCCCTGGACCGGAATCGAACCTGGGACCTTTCAGTCCACAGGCTGACACTCTATCCACTGAGCCAAACCGGTTTTGGTGGAAACTAGGTTTTGATTTTTTGCAAGATTATAATCCAGGAGACTGGGAAGGAGAAACTGATGCAGAGGAAGGTGGCATGAAAGGGGGAATTACTAGGATTGTTTGATTCATTTGTCAGAAATAGAAGCATGTTCAGAAAACAGAAAGGAAATGATATACTTCAGGTATAAAGATGGGAAGGCCGAGAGTTTTTTTTTGTCTAGTTTTTATTATGAAATATTTTACACAGAGGATGGGTACAATTGCCCACATGAACCCATCCCTTTTCTTCCAACAATTATCAATTCAAAAGTTGGTTTTGTTTCATCTTCACTTCTTCCCATTTCACTGGATTAGTTTGAAGCTAATCCTTAACATTCTAACACTCCAATTAGAAATATTTTAGTATGCATCTGTAAAAGGTAAAAAGTCTTTAGGACAACAAAACACATTCATGATATCCAGGTTGAGTTTAAATTTGCACTCTTCCCAACTGCTGGGACTGACTAGCAGACTCTGAGCAATGGATGAATGGATTACTTTGACACAATGTTTGCTGTGAAAGAGAGGGCTTAGGGGCTGCCTGGCGAAAGGAATCAGACAGCCTCAATTGCCTGCCTTGTTAGGCTTTTATTGTAACAGCAATTTGTGATAAAGTTTATCTTTTAGATACAATCAGCAGGGTAAGTAATATTGAAAGGACACATATATCTGCAATGTCCTAAAGATTAAACATAAGGATTCCAGTATACAGCTGGGGGTCTGCATGTGCACAGATTTGTTAGAAAAGTTCAAGGAATAATTAGGGCTTCCACCTTCAACACTGCCCTAAGTCCAATTCTGATAAACAGGGTGTGCTGCCTTTAGCACTTTCCTTTTCTTGGAATGACCTTCTTTTTTTTATTTTATTATTTTTTTTATTAATTTTTATTAATTTTTTATACATATCTCCCCATTGCCCCACTCCCTCCCAGGCGTACCCCGACCCCCCAGTGTATGTGATCATTGGTTATGTTTATAAGCATGCATACAAGTCCTTTGATTGATCACTTATTTACCTCACCTAACTTTAATCTTTCTGCTATAATTTCAGTCTGTTTGATGCTTTATGATTTTTGTCCTCCTGAGAATTATCAGTCTACTCCCTTTCTGTGCTCCTGATTCTATTATATTCACCAGTTTATTCTGTTGATCAGATTTTTAATTCACTTAATTTTTAGATTCACTTGTTGACAGATGTGTATTTGTTGTTCATAATTTTTGTCTTTTACCTTTTTCTTCTTCCTCTTCTAAAAGGGTACCTTTCAGCATTTCATATAATACTGGTTTGGAGTTGATGAACTCCTTTAGCTTTTTCTTCTCTGTGAAGGTCTTTATCTGCCCTTCAATTCTGAATGATAGCTTTGCTGGATAGATTATTCTTGGTTGTAGGTTCTTG
>JAAGEH010000311.1:13081263-13288595 GCA_011751065.1 Lasiurus cinereus | reverse complement strand
GTTCTGTCTTTTAGTTGTAGTTTTGAAATTGTTGTGCGAGGCAGCAGTATAGGTGTTTACCTATGCCGCCATCTTGGATTTCTCCCTGGAATGACCTTCTTACAAACTTTCCAACCAAGTCTTGTGTGCTCCCCAACAACCAATCTTGCTCATTTTGAACAAAATGTTAGAGTGCAAAGAACCTTCAGGTGGCCTTTAGGAGATCTACCTGGGTTTATGTCATGGCCCTCAACTTATCTGTGTGACTCCAAGGATGCTCTTCTATCACCTCTATATCTCCATTGCTTCATTAGGAAAAGAAAGATAAGTAGCTGACTTATCCATTTCAGTATGACCATCAGGATGAGGCAACAGAATGGAAAACAAATGTGAAATACTCACCTTCCCAGTCCAATCCTCTATTTTGTAAATGACCCCGGGGCAAACCACCTGAAGGCAATGTTTAGTCCTGGACTACAGTGTTTTCTTGTCATTGCTTTCCTACTGTTTTCCTTTTAACTTTAGGGTTCTAGCCGGGCATACTCATAATTTTGAATGCCAAGAGAACAATGTTAATTTAGGTTTGCATCTATTACCTTTTCACTTCAGATTACCCTGTGTTTTTCTCTCTCTTTTTTTAAAAACATATTTTATTGATTTTTTTACAGAGAGGAAGGGAGAGAGAGATAGGAGTTAGAAGCATCCATGAAAGAGAAAAACCCATCAGCTGTCTCCTGCACACTCCCTACTGAGGATGTGCCTGCAACCAAGCTACGGTCCCTTGATGGAATCAAACCTGGGACCTTTCAGTCCGCGGGCCGATGCTCTATCCACAAAGCCAAACCAGTATAGGCTACCCTATGTTTCTCTTGTGCCCCAATGATCAGGAATCTCCTGACTGCAAACTCAAAATTTTAAAAGTTAATTTTAGTGGCGTTTTAGCCAACAGAGCTTCAAATAACTATGAGGGAAAACATTAAAAAAAAATTTCTTCCTTTACAAAGGGCTATAGTGACCATAGAAATGTATTTATTCAGATGGTTTGCAGAAAAGTATTTATTCAGATGGCTTGCAAAATAATAATAAATAATAATAATAATAATAATTATTATTATTATTTTGCTAAAATCTCTCCTCATCCTTGAGAGGAAATTACTCATCTTCCTACAGGGGGAACGCTAAAGAGAATGTTTTCCAAAAAGGGGCCAACTGGGCGGTGTCCTCCTTTCCCAACGCCCAGATTTCTATTCTTAGATCTGGAGATAGGAGGCGGCTTTCATTTTTCCTCTTCCTAATTCCCAGACCTTCGGCGGCTGGGGCGGAGGGAGCCCAGGCCGGCGGGGTGCAGCGGGTGGCCGGCCCCGCGCCTCCTCGGGCCGCTGCCCAGGCTCCAGGCCCGGGGACTCGGCGGGCCGGGTCCGCTGAGTCAGTTTCTTGCGCGATCCGGGCCGCGCTGCGCCCCCGCCACGGGGATTCGGTCCGCCTGGGCCCGCGAGCGGGTCACGGTCAGGGTCATCCAGGCCGGGCCCCCGCTCCAGCCGTGTCTGTGCCGCTCGCCACGGGTCCGCTGGGCGCCCAGCCTCAGCGAGCCGCTCGCAGGCCACTGAGCTCCGTTTTGGGGCCTGGGTGGGGGAGGAGGAAGCAGCAGGAGGAGGAGGCTCGGGGAGGGCAGGGCGCGCTGGGTGGGGAGTCGCCGCCCTCCGCATAAACAGGCGGCCGTGGGTGCGCCTGGGGCGTGCGGGGCGCTGGGGCGGCGGACTGGGAGCCGTGCTCGCCCCGGAGCGGTGGCCTGGGAGCAGCGGCCCGGGGGGGAGCAGCCGTCCTAGGCGCAGGAGGGGCGGCCTGCTCGGCGCTGGGTCCATGATGGCCAGTGGCAGCTGTCAGGGGTGCGAGGAGGAGGACGAGGAAACTTTGAAGAAGTTGATAGTCAGGCTGAACAATCTCCAGGAAGGAAAGCAGATAGAGACGCTGGTCCAAATTCTGGAGGATATGCAGGTGTTCACCTACGCTGACCACGGTAATCATTTGCAGCTGTTCCTTTATGTCCCCCTCCCTCCCAACCCCCCTCCGCTCCTCTTTTGCAAACTTTCTCCTCCGCTCTTTGCGCAAACCTGGACTCCTGGGAAACCACGAACGTCCACTCCTTAGCGCAGAGAACAGCTGAGAATTCTAGGAAGGGCTTGCGGTGCCTTCTTTTGCTTTCTCCCCACTTTTCAGACGGAAAGGGGGTGCCACTGTGAAGGGTGACTTGGCTGTTTTTTTATTTTTTATTGCCCCCACCCCCTTCTCTTCCAGCCGCCAAGTTATTTCAAGGCAAAAATGTCCACGTGCCTCTGCTGATCGTCTTGGACTCCTATGTGAGAGTGGCGTGTGTGCAGCAGGTAACGTTTTCATGTCACCCATTTCCCCTTCTCTTTGGAAATGGATGTTTTCCTGTCAAGGTTGCATACCCAGAGCTATGAGTCATTTCTGAGATTGGCTTGATTAAACCCTGACTGTGATTTTAAGATGGAGAAGGATTGTCAAATCTTTATCAAAAGTTAACGGTGTTAAAGGACTCCCTAACTGTGCTCCCTAATTGTCTTTAAGAAGTAACTTTATACAGTTGACTGACAATATGGGTGGGTGGGTGGGTGGGGGGGATGTGAATAATAAATGGTTGAGGTTTAGTTCTGTTATTGGCTATCTGACTTCATCAGTACTTAAGTAAAAGTTATCCCAACAATCTTCCCAGTGTACAACAGGCTCCAGATGACAGCAATGTGAATAATTTGTGAAAACAGTAATAAAATTAGTAATAAATTAATAAAATGAAGTAACTCACAAATTTTCATAGGGTTAAGCTTTTTTAAATTTAAAAACAGATTTCTGTCCTTATTTGTAGTATATCTTGTAGTATCTAAGTAAAGCCTGGGTTTATGATTCCTCTATAAGCTCAGATTTGTACTTTTCAACTGTTCAACATAAAAATGAATGTTGAGGTGAAACTTAGAATGTGCACCATTGGAAAGCCAGAAATTTGCTAGATCCATTTTATATATATATATTTAAAGAAACCCTAAGGAGATAATTAAGGATGATAACCAGTCAAAACAAATACCTCCTAACATGTTAACTTCCTTTGTAGACTTAAAAATTTAGAGAACTGAAATTAGTGTTGCATTTGCATATCAGATCCTGAGGTAAAGAGAATTGAACTTTGAACTCTCGGTGCAGTCATAATACCTACTTGTGAGGCTAGACACCTGTAAGAATTATCTGGATCTCTAAATCTCTAGCTCCTGCCTATCTCTGTATCCATCTGGGTGAACACATGCCTAGCTTCTTTTATATAAGGACATTTATATCTGGGATAAATGGTTACTTTTGTTTTTCTTCAACTGAAATATTTACTATCTGACTACTGATGTTCAGGCTGTCAGCTAATAGACTATGAAAAGATGGAGGCATGATAAAGACACTGTTCTTTTTAGCATCCAGTATCTGAATTTCATCCATGAAGTATGAGTCACTTTTTAGTTCTGACCCTTTGAGCTTTCCACCCACATCATCCCCTATTACTTGCCTGTTCTTTGGTGCTCAGGAGTCCTTGTCTGGCACTCTCCCTTCCTTGAATTCTGTGCTTGGTAGAGCCTCCTCTGTTGGGTGCCACTCAGAACCATTGGACCCGGGGTGGGCTGGGCTTTGGTCTGCAGAGTCCAGAGGAGGCAGTGCTAGATTTGAGAACCAAGGGGAGCCTGGGACAAACCCACCAACTACTTCTTTAAGAACTGCCTAAGCAGTGACAGATCCAGGACTCGAGTCTTCACACCCATAAGAATATCTTCCCATCAGACAGCCCACTAGCTGTCTGAATTCACAAGCTTTTCATGCAAGTAAAAATCAGTCATTTGGTGCAAATATTGTGGCCACACTAGACACAATGACATGATCAATTTTAATTATTATCGGTCTTATCAAAGGACTGCAGAAAGGGGGCCACTCACTGATATTTTAATTACTTTTGCATCTTTTTATATTACTTTTGCAATTAATATAGATATCCTTTCATGCTTTGTATGTTGAATTAGCTGGAAGTGCTGAATGAAAAGCTCTTAATGTTGAATTAAAGGAATTCAAGTAAATTACTCTTCATAATAAAATATTAAAGTTTGTTTCAAAAAATCATTTAATATGACAGTTTCAGATTCTGAATTTTTATTTTCAAGGTCTTTTCATGTTTTATTCATGCTCCTTAACAAATGACAATCTTTAGGGAATTGGTCATTCAGCTAGCTGTCCTAATTACTTTTCTTTTCCTGCCAGCCATTTGATCATTCTCTGTGCTCCTCAGTTTTACATTACTTGTCCTTATCTACCCAGTTTCAACTTTTAAGGTAAGGGAGTGAAATTAATGAAGGGGCTTAAAATTTTCTTTAATCCCCTTAATGCACTCTTTCCCACTGTGCATTAATTAGATCTTTGAGTTTATAGACTAATTATAATAAAGTGGAACTACCAATTTGATATATATATGTATGTATATATGCCTAAGCACCCATCCAACCTTTCGACTGGTAGCTATGATGTGCACTGACTACCAGGGGGCAGATGCTCAGTGCAGGAGCGGCTGAACTGCGGTGACTTGGCATCTGCAGTTTTTGGGTGACCCACTGGGAATCAGAGAGGAAGGAGCCACCCTTTCAAAATCCAGGACTCCTCAGGGGATGTCAGAGAGCTGGTTTTGGCCTGATCCCCGCAGGCCTGGCCGAGGGACCCCACTGCTGCACGAATCCATGCACCAAGCCTCTAGTTGTATTATAACTGTATAGGATGGAAATCTTCTCTCTTTGAAAGTTAAGCTTTTAATTGAACAGATTAATAGATCACTTGCTACCCATGATTTAGGGCCAGCAATTCTATTAATTTTATTTATTTATTTAATTAATTTATTTTTTAAAATTTCTTTATTGATTATGGTGTTACATATGTGTCATTTTTATTTATTTCAGAGAGCAAGGGAGAGGGGGAAAGAAATAGAAACATCAATGAGGAGTGAGAATTATTAACTGGCTGTCTCCTGCATGCCCCCTACTGGGGACTGACCTGCAAACTGGTCATGTGCCCTTAACCAGAATTGAAGCCTGGACCCTTCAGTCCACAGGCCGATGCTCTATCCACTGAGCTGAACCACCTAAAGCCCAGCAATTCTATTTAATCATAGCAGCCTATTTGCCTCAGTCTTTTTGCAAAGCAATTTCTGATGCTGCTGCTTCACCAACCAAAACAAAACAGGTTTTCTCTTTGAGGAAGCCATGCAACTACAGAAATGAATTTAGCATCCTATGTGATTAATGATTTATTTTCCACTGGAAGCTATTTCAAATGTTATTTTCTTAAATATTTGGGGGAAAAATCTCAATGTATTTTATGAAAGCATAAAAATAGCCGGTTTGTATGACAGCTGCATTGTCAATGTATGTTCAGCTTATACGGAGGAGGGTGTCTTACTTAAGTATAGGGAAAAAAGCTCTCAGAAATTGCTGCCTTTTTGAGTCATTTGAAAGTATGTAAAAGGAAGTAATGATGGAGTAAAGCAATTCATGCTTAATCCAGAAAAGATCCAGAAATGATATGGTAAAGAGATCTTGTGTAATTATTTTTATCTTGTGAAATACCCCTTATTCCTGTAAACAAGAATGTTGTGCCATTATTCCTTATTAGATGCACAGAAATGTCTCATCCTTGTCATTCCACTTATGCATTTGGTCATAGAATGAAGATATATTTAAAAAGTATGGATGGAGTAAAGCATCAAACAGACTGTCAAATTACAGTGGGAAAGTTAGGGAGCGGTGGGGTAGATAAGAGATCATCCGAAGGACTTGTATGCATGCATGCATAACCAATGGATGCAAGACACTGGAGGATGAGAGCATGCATGGGAGTGGGGTGGGGGGTGGGCAATGGGAAGATATGTACACATGTAATACATTAATTAAAAATAAAAAGTAAAAAAAAAAAGTATGGATGGACCTGGAGAGCATTATACTCAGTGAAATAAGCCAGTCAGAGAAAGACAAGTGCTGTTATTTGATTTCACTCATATGTGGAAGCTAATGAATAAAATTAACAAGCAAAATAAAGACCGACTCATAGATAGAGAGCAAGCCAACAGCTGTCAGAGGGGTGGGAGTTAAGGAGCTGGAGGAGTGGAGGGATTGAGCACAAAATAAAAAGGAAAGAAAAAAAAACACGCATGGACACAGACAACAGTGTAGTGATTGTAGGGAGTTGTGGCTTGGGAGAGGTGGAGGAGTGTGGAAGGGGGATAAATGGTAATGGGTAGAGACCTGGCTTGGGATGGTGAACACACATGTACAGTGTACAGATGATTTGCTATAGAATTGTGCACGTGAAACCTGTATAATTTTAATGAGTGTCACCCAAATATATTCAATAGAAAGGAAAACATCCCCCCCAAATAAAAATAGAAACAAAAAACATGCATGGGTAAATAGTATTTCATTTGGAAATATGAAAAAGCCTAGAGACACACTTTTGATGTCTAAACCTCATCAGCTCATTATTAGATGTTCTAAAATAATTCTAGAGGGTTCTCTGGACAGATTCTACCTTCTATTGTCTTTCTCTTTTTTTCTGGAACAGATGTTATATCAGACAATGATGCTGCTTTTCTAGGTCTATTACCTATTAGTTTTTCCTGATAACTCACACTTTGCCATAAAAATCTTCAACTTCCCCAATCTTCCATTCCAAGCCACTGCATTTTTTCCTATTATTTAAATTCAAGTATTTAGAAGAAATTCTGTCAGGTAGATATGACTTAAATAATACTGAGGCCTGAGTATAGCCTTTCTTGCATTTCATAATCTTGCTATTCCCTTGAGAACATTTTTTTGTGTGTTTTACTCTTTTTAATATTTAGACAACAGGCATGTCTATTTCCTTTGTCATTCAGAAAGATGTGGTATTTTTTGTGTGACCTTCTGGTATGATTCTTAGGAAGCATGTTTAAAAATAACTATTAAAAGTAATTTTGTTTAAAAATAACTATTAAAAGTAATCTAGTCACCTGTCCTAAGAATGAAGATAATCACGTTTGACTGAAAATGTTTCATTAGCATGTTTTAAAAAATGTGAATATTTGGTTTTCTTGCTTTCAGGTGGGTTGGTCACTGCTATGCAAATTAATAGAAATCTGTCCAGATACAATGCAAAGCTTAACGGGACCCCAGGATATTGGATATGATTGGGAAGTCCTTGGTGTTCACCAGTAAGTATGACAGATGTTTCAAAAAACTGTATTTAAATATTTCTCTATACATATGACTACCCTTTTCTTGATACATTATATTTATAATACAAGTTAAACTAGTAAAATTATTTAAAATACAAAGATATTTTTTTCTTAGATCAATGATTTACTTTTAAGGGGGTTAATCCTTACCTGAGGATATTTTTCCCATTGAATTTTTTTTTTTTTAGAGAGAGTGTAAAGGAGGAAGGGAGGGAGGGAAAGAGACATGGATGTGAGAGGGACACAATGGGGGCTGGGGATTGAACCTGCAACCCAGGTATGTGCCCTTGACCAGGAATCAAATCCAAGATCTTCAATGGGGCTGATGCTCTAACCACTGAGAACACTTGCCAGTGCATCAATGATTTACATTTATAGAGAGCTTTCAGCTCAGAAGTATATTATCTAATTGAATAAGAAAACTAATATTTGAGGTAAAACCTCAGGCATTATTATTTTAAAAATAATGTAATACGGTTGTACAATTGGTTTAAGTTGTAGATTTTTAAAAATTAATTAATTTATTCTTTCCCCCCTTATCGCCCTCCCCCCCGTACATGCCCTCATCCATCCCCCTCTCCCCCGCCCTGCCTTCCTCCATTGCCCTGTATCCACTGGCTATCCCCCCACACACATGCATACAAGTCCTTCGGTTGATCTCCTATAGGCACCTCCTCCCTTAAGTTGTAGATTTTTGATGACTACTTATGAATTCAAACCAAGAGACATTTTTTTTTACTTTAAATTATAGAACTGATACAAACCACTAGTTTTTAAAAGAGAGAAATAAAAAGTTAGGTGTTTGAACAATAATTTAGAAGTTTATGCTTTGCTGTCTTTAAGAAGTACATTTATGTATGCTCATACATATATATTTAATGAGCTTAAAACGCAGCTTTCAAAATGAAAAGAAGATATTACCTTTCAGCACATTTGCAGCCTATCTTGATAGCTGTTTTACAAGCTATGTTACTGCAGTTTGCATCGTAATTACTTTGTAGATGAAAGCACTTATTTAGCCATAATTAGTTAAGAAAAAATGTTCCAAAGAAAAATCTGTTTCTAGGAAAATTCTTTTTTGGTAATTTTGTTTTGTGACCTTTAAAAACTATGTCTGGTCATTAACTTCTGTGTTTTTTGTTCTTAATGGGACTTTGCTTTAGCACAGGAGAGTGAATACATATTATTCCCAATGGCATTTTGCTTGTGAAAATGTAACAGATGCAAAAAGGAAATTTTACATCTTTGGGTTGTTTATTGGAATCAGTTATAGTTGCAAATTTAGACAAATAAGAGCTATTTGTTCACTCATTCATTCAGTCACTCATTCACTAGTTTGATCATTCATTCATTTACCCTTCATTCATCAATTATTACACACCTTCTTTAGGCAAGAAAAAGTATGAAGAAGATAGACACTGCTTTCTACAGTGGAGTATATTAGATTATTCCCAGCAAAAGTTTATTGAAAACATTTCTCCCTATATCCCTCCCCACCCCCATCTACCAAAAGCTTACAGCATTGAGCAAGAAATCCCTTGTATGGTGAAGTTCTGAATAGAGGGAATGGTGTAAGGAGAGATAGGTGTAGCATGGATAGGAGGAGAATCCACAGTGTTGAAGGATGGGGTCACTCACCTCCTCACCTCACCAACTGGAGACTATGTAACAAGTTTCTTGGGTCCAAATGAAGCTATGGATGCTACCTAACAATGGAAAGCCAAGCAAAACTGGGTTGGAATAGACTAAAGATTGCATGTTTTAGAATTGGTAACTCAGAGACTCAAATTAATAAGCACTGATTGAATACTGCTGATACCCTAGGTTCACTTTCTATTGTAAAATAATATCAACTTCTTTTTCAAAAATAGAACTTTTAAATTATAGACCTAATATAAACCACTAGTTTCTTTGAATATCAATAATTTAGATATTCAAATGATTCTTAATTTATATACACAAACTAATATCTTTATAACATTTCTCTATATTTTAAGACATCAACATGTATTACATGTATTTCATGAGTTTGTATCATATAAAAATGGGCTTGATGTCTTGATGCTTATAAATCTTCATATTTTTTAGATATAGAAAACCATTAATGATTAAATTAGAATATTTGAGGAAGAGGTTATAACTTTTATATTGAGACTAAGAATGATTCCCTGTTGAATTCTCATAAGCCTTGCTCAGGTTTATAGGAAGAAAAAAAATACATGAACTTCAATATAGGGAATAATATACAATGTGATGAATAAAATATAGGTGACTAAAAACAATAGCTAAAAAAAGCAACACCTGGGTATTATATTTTATTGATCTCAATTTCTCTTTTTAATTACAGACTAATTATTAAAATGCTTACACTTCATAATGCCAGTATAAACCTGTCAATGGTTGGACTGAAGGCTTTAGATCTCCTTCTAACTTCAGGTAATATATATACACATATATTTTTAATGTTGACTCATTTAACTAATATTTTAAACCATTTTCTGTTTTAATGTTTTAAAATACAATAACATAATATAATCTAGATATTGCTGATCCCCAAATTCTTTGTTTTCATTTTTCTTTCCTTACCTTTTTTTCTCTTACTTTTTCTATCAAATCCCACATAATATCTTGGCTTTAAATATTACCTTATATAGAATTACATATATCTAGCCTTAGCTTGACTCTTAAAATCTGGTTCCACAATTTATATATCTAGCCTTAGCTTGACTCTTAAAATCTGGTCCCACATCTCATATTCCCATTAGCTTGTTGTCCAAATAGATCCTTGTCATTATTATATCTTTCTTCATTATATCTTAGTATATTTTATATAATATAATATAATCTATAATAATAAAAGCATAATCTGCTAATTATACCAGATGTCCTTCCGGATGACCTTCCAGATGAAGCCAGGGATGCAAGAGAAGCCTGGATCCTGGGTGCCTACTGGCAGCCAGAGGGAAGCCTAGGTCCCAGGTGCCAGAGAGAAGCCAATGTTGGCAACTGGGGGAAGGAAGGACTACTCTTGCATGAATTTCATGCATTGGGCCTCTAGTGTAATATATAATATAATATAATATAATATAATATAATATAATATAATATAATATAATAATATAATATAATATTTTTAGAATATGACATAATAGTAAAATTTAAATAATATATAGCATTACTTCTTGAGTGCTTGATAGATGCTACGCTTCACTTATAAAACACTTCACATGCCTTTAAAAACATAATCCTCAAAACATCTCTGGAGATAGGTACTTTATCTCAGTTTTCTAGGAAAGGAACACTGAAGCACAGAGAGGTTGCCTCATCCCGTAAGTAACAGAATTAGGGTGTGGTTCCACGTGACAGGTTCTTTCCCTGAGGAAACTTCTGTCTGGATCAGAAAACAAAGACTCTTGATATTTTGAAATAGTTGTGCTCATTGCTGCAGTGGATGCCTGCTCTGATAGAAGGTTCTGAGAAGAAAGGCTGTGTACAGGAAAGAGAATCAGGAAGGGTAGGGAGGCATTTCCTTCCGAGTGGTGGCGGCTGCTTTAGGTCAAGAGAACAGAGAGGTCTGTGAGAACAGCACTATAGGGGCTGGACATGTTGGTAGGACTCCCTTAGTCACAAGGACCCAAAAGGAGAGAGAGAAAGGAACAAAGAAGGTAAAGATCAGAGTTCCAGAGAAGAAGGAGAGGAAAGGCCAGAATGTACTCACCACTTCACCACAACCTTTTATTAAAATGTGTAATGGAACCTTCTAACTAATCTCAGCCATGATTTACTTTAAACTCATCATTGGGACCTTTTTTTACCCTTTCTTTTTTTGAGGGGAGAGGGATCATTCTCTTTTGGCAATGAACAGGAAGCTGCTGAGGGTTTATGCATTTAAAAAATCTACCAACACTGGACTATATAGCAGTGTGCCAACAGGAAATTTGCCATATGTTTTGGAAAAGACTAGTCAATTCAATTTCTTCCACATAACTTTCATAATTTTGCCCTGTTAGGCAAGTTTTTAATGTGTTTTAAAGTTTATTCCATATACTTATTAAAGGTTAATTTATGAATCATTTTTATTGTTTGGCTTATTGATTTAATAGTTACTGGATACTTCTTTTGTGCTGGAGAACTGCAAGAGAGATAAGGCAGAATTCCTACAACATAGAAATATTGGACAGCTCAGCACTGCTGACCACTATTACATTTTGAAATGAAGGAAATGTTGAATATCTGTATTTTGTGATATCATGGCTAGTAGCCATACATGGTAGCTGTTGAATATCTAGAATGTGAGAATCTGAATTTTAATTTTACTTACTTTTAATTAATTTAGAGTTGGAAAAAGCTAGATGTGCTCAGTGGGTACTGAATAGACAGCACAGGCAGACACATCAAGGGTATTTAAATAAATACTTTCAATTTATAAAGAAAAGTACTGCAACACAGATATGAAGAAAACCAGCCTAGGAATACAGAGAAGAGAGCAGCTAAACTCGTTTGTAGAAGTTAAGACCATGACAGGCACAAGTTTAATTCAGCCCTGCCTCTTATTAGTTGCTAGACCTTGGGAAAAGTCTCCCAACTGATTTACCTCTCAAGATTCTTCAGTTTTCTTATCTCTCATATGGGGATTGCACCTACCTTGTGGGCCTGGGGTGGGTTTACACGTGGTAGCAGGAAGTGCTTCAACTGTATCTAACATGCTATGTACTATACATGGTTTGCTACTACTACAACCACTTTCATTCTACTGTTTTTATTGACAGAATAGGTATTGTTGGTGTTATTTCTTGAATTATGGTAGGAGCATGTTGGTGGTGGGAAAGGGCAAGGAGTCAGTGCAAGTGCAGAGGGATATAAAAGAAAATGTCTAGTGATCAGTAAGGAGTTTAGCATGTTTGGAGTTAGTAATGCATGGAAAGACATGGGGCTTATGAAATAAAGCAGTCAGTTTATGAAAAGTTTTGTTTGTTAGACTGAAGGGTATGATAAGGCCTTTGACAGTTTCAGTAAGAGATATACTGAATACCCTCCCTTTGAAAAGGTAATAAAGTTATTTAAAGGGCCACTATGCATGAAATAATTGAATTATTAGTTCTTGGTTCTGTAGATTTATACTTGAAGCTCTATATGTCTATTTCTGTTTCTGTCTCAAAACATCACATGACATAAGGAAAAGGGGATATTAAGATCTTATTTGGTAGAAAGTATTAGAAATATCATTCAAGGAATAAATTAAGTAGAAATTTGGGTGAAGCCCAGCAATTAAGCAATTGTGTTTACATTCCAAGCGAGAGATGATGAGATCCTAAAATAAACACAATAGGCATGGAGGGGCCTCGATCATAAAGAATTTTCAAGATATTTAGGAGATAGCTGAGACCGGTTTGGCTCAGTGGATAGAGCGTCGGCTTGCGGACTGAAAGGTCCCACGTTCGATTCCGGTCGGGGGCATGTACCTTGCTTGCGGGTGCATCTCCACTGTGGGGCGTGTAGGAGGCGGCTGATCGATGTCTCTCTCTCATCGATGTTTCTGACTTTCTATCTCTCTCCCTTCCTCTCTGTAAAAAATCAATAAAATATATTAAAAAAAAGATATTTAGGAGATAGATTCAAGGGACTTGATAATGAGTTGATTCTTTGGTTGGGCACAGAGAGTGAAGGGAATGTGAAGAAGGAAGATGATGACCTGGCAGTTTCTCTCTTGGGTAACTATTGGGTGATGGTATCATTGATGATGATAGGGAATATGAGTAGCCTATGTTTGGGATATTTGAATAGTGCTAAGAGGCAGATAGAAATATATTTCAGGAATTGCAGGCAAGATGTCTTGACCACAGGTATTGACTGGGAATTGCACAGTAAAGTGTACTAGAAATTGATTTATTTTGAAAGATGGTAGAGCTTGGCAGGTCTAACATCTGGGGTAATTTCATTGTTTATCAAAAAATAAAAAGCCCCCAAACCATTTGTAGTCCTCATGTTAAAATTAACACATTAAATGTTAAAGCAGCTATTTATTTGGAATATATTGTTCTCTTCATTCTAGGTAAAATCACTTTGCTGATATTGGATGAAGAAAGCGATATTTTCTTATTAATTTTTGATGCCATGAAAACGTTTTCAGCCAATGACGAGGTCCAGAAACTTGGATGCAAAGCTTTACATGTGCTATTTGAGAGAGGTATTTTAAAATGTCAAATTCTTTATTTAATATGAGAAATATATATAAGAAAAAGGTTTATAATGGGAAAAGTAGAATGTAATTATGATACCAAGAAGATATGTACTGTTTATTTATTTATTTTTATTTTTTAAAATATATTTTATTGATTTTTTACAGAGAGGAAGGGAGAGGGATAGAGAGCCAGAAACATCAATGAGAGAGAGACATCGATCAGCTGCCTCCTGCACGTCCCCTACAGGGGATGTGCCCGTAACCAAGGTACATGCTCTTGACCGGAATCAAACCTTGGACCTTTCAGTCCGGAGACCGATCCTCTATCACTGAGCCAAACCGGTTCTGGCTGTACTGTTTATTAAGAAGTAGGAATTGTCAGTCTTGGATAAGTCATGGGGTTCATTCAGAAATATTGCTTGCTTTTGTGGAATGAATTTTATTCATGGGTTACAAATTATATAATCATAGTACACTTTCTTCCATTGCTTAACAAGATAGAAGGTTCATTTTGCAAACCACATGTGTAGGTGTTAAAAAAAAATGAAACTGAAGACAAGCATAGGTTAAATTTGGGTTTATGATCTGGAGTCATCACCAGAGATTTTAGAAATTGGTAACAGCTCTGCATTACAGACTCAGGAGGTTTACAAAGTGCCCCTTAAAAAAAGAGTCCAATGTGTTTCTTATCAGATGGCACTGAGATTGATAACAGAGATTTTCATGTAATTTTAGAGTTGGTCCTTTCACTGGCTGGATGGGGAAATAGATCAGGTAAAATGAGCAACCTGCCTGAGGGCACACAGCTAGCTGCCACCATTGCAGTTCAATTTACTCCTATATTTTGAGAGCAGCATTTGCATCATTATGAGAGCTGCCTCTGTTGGGAGTTTAGGATGAGAATAATTTATGTGAGCCCTGTGTCCTTATCAGTTTACCACTCTCTAGTGTCTGACAGCTCCAGGAATAGGATAGATCACCTTATACTGTTGAATTCCATCTCATTCCAGAAGGACTTTAAATAGTGTATAGGTATTTATATACACTGGAGGAAAAAAATGATGAGGAAATGGGTGAAGAGAAAATGGTATGAAAATGAAAAAGGTTACATTTACTACCTATCTCAGGTCCTGTGCATTTGCAAAGAAATTTGTCTCTTTGCTTCCTCTCTGGCAAAGAAAAGAGGTAAACATCATTGGTTATAAATTTACTTGAGATAAAAGAAAACCCATTTATGAGGGCAGGCAATGGGGTCTCATGAGAGACCTGAGAAATCCTCCCAAAAGTTGCCTTGGATGAGATGATAAAGTACACACAATATGCAAGGGATACAAAATGTAATATTTCAGTGAAAAACACTCTGTCAAGAGTCAGAACAGCATGAGCCTGCAAGATGATCATGCTTGGGGAGAAGAATTTGCTGTGAGTAACAAATGGAAGAACTGCATGTCTTTAGGATTATCTTCTATAAATATTTTATCTTACAACGAGGCTCTTGCTAAGAGTTGGGTAAAGTACAGTTTGAGGTTTATTGTTGTAGAGGGCCTGCAATCTTCTGTGTTAGGGGAATATTCTTCTTCATGGAAGAATGGCTAACATCACACTCTCACCAGTATGTGGGACCCATCCAGGACATACGGCGAAGCACTAGGGAATGTCAAGATCTTATTCAGTAGAAAGTTCGACAATGCTGACAGTATTATGGTGGTCAATGTAGAGTAGGAAAATTGCTAAGTTTTCCAAGGACAATCTCCAGGACTTAGAGGCACCTGGAAAGTTACTTTTCACAATTTGAAAGTATGCTGTGGAAGCTGCTCCACAAAATGAAAGGTTCATGATACTTCTTACTTATTAGAAGAACCTAATTTCACATTATATTATATGGGCTATTGGTAAAAAGTTGAAAAACAAAATATAATGCTGATCACAAAGAGAGCTGCATTTTCTAACATTTTTGTCAGTGCTTTGCTCAGTCTGGATAAATCAGATTTTTGTACATGTGTTTGAAGTTCCCACCCAATAAAGCTACTCTAAATGGAACTCATTGGCTTGATCAAGAGACTTTCATTATGAAATTTAATGATAATTTTTGATCGCTGATGAAATCAAAACCATTAAGACAGAGTGTTTGAAAGTCTAATTACTTGTCATTTGCTGAAGTTCATTCCTTTTGAACTGATAGATTTAGCTGAGCTGTCTTTTAACAGTTACAGTTAACCACTCCCTTTTCAGTATTGTAATATGTTTACTTCCCATAGGTTATCTTTATTAGTCATTGGTCAGGATTCTCCCAAATCCCCCAAATGACACTGTAAATAATTTTGTTTTTCTGAGAACTGATGACTAACACTTTTACATTTCAAATTACAGAGAAACTAATATAGATCAAAATAAAATTATTTTAATCTCTATAGCTCTTTCCCCACTATAAAATTTTAGGAAGGGCTTTTTGCTGATATATATAAACGTATATCTATTGTATTTATTGTGTCTCATACAACTATCACGAATATTATATGTTTGAGTAATTAAAAATTTCATGTCATCTTTAAGCCTTTTTGCCTTTCATTTTTCAGTTTCAGAGGAGCAACTGACTGAATTTGTTGAAAATAAAGATTATATGACATTGCTAGCTGCATTAAAAAACTTTCAAGATCAGGAGGAAATTGTGCTTTACGTACTGTGCTGTTTACATTCCCTAGCAAGTCCTTGTAAGTAGCCTATATATGTGATTTTTTTTTATGTGTGAACAATTATATCTCCTTCCCGAGTGTGTTTTAAAAATATTATTTTATAGAAACTTCTGGATGTTGAACCCATTCATTTTTTTATGCATTTCATTGGTTTTTATTTATTGATATTGTACTGGAGCTGGCTCTGGGCTTGACACAGGGGAATTGTAATAGAAAATATAAATATATTTTTTGCCTTTTTGGAGCCCATAGTACTATGGGAGATACAGATAAGTACATAGGTGACTACATTGAATTATAAGGCAAGAGTTGGCTGAAGTACCTCGGATTAGGAGAGCAAACAGGGCATGAAGCATGATCTCTCAACAGAGACTTGAATGATGAGAAGAGCTTTTTTTGTGTATAGGGAGGTGTGATGGGAAATGGAAGTATAGGCAAAGAGGGAGGGGGCATGATAAGTGTAAAAATGCTGGAGCAAGAGAGAGCCCAGTGCATTTAAGAAGATAAAAGTAGCTCAGGAAACTGTGTGTTTCAGAGTGTGTATGTGTGTGCATGCAAGTGTGTGCATACGCATGTGTGTGTGTGTGTGTGTGTGTGTGTGTGTGTGTATGCACATGCACTGCCTCGAGTGTCTGCTCGTGTGTCATTTAATGGAGGTGGTGGAAGGGCTTGATAAGGGTCAGTGGATGAGAAAGAGAAATAAAAGGATCTTAAAGGACCCAAGCAGCCATAGGAAGGAGTTTAAACTTTGTTGTGATCTTGTTTAGCATTTTTTGATGTTTCGAAATCAGAAAAAAGTACAGATAAAACATTAATTTGGCCGACACTGGTTTGGCTCTGTGGATAAAGCGTTGGCCTGCGGACTGAAAGGTCCTGAGTTCAATTTCAGTTGGGGGCATGTACCTTCCTTGCGGGCACATCTCCAGTGTGGGGTGTGCAGAAGGCGGCTGATAGATGTCTCTCTCTCATCGATGTTTCTGACTTTCTATCCCGCTCTCTTCCTCTCTGTGAAAAATCAATAAAATATATTAAAAACAAAACAAAACCACATTAATTTGCTGTGGATGCTACCAGTGATTGTCAATGGACTCAGATAATGTTTCAGATTCTATTACTTTTATAAGTGTATGAGCATTTTGTATTTCAGGTATTACCTGGGAGGGTTTATCCAGGACATACACATGCATTTATCTAGTAACTAGAGGCCCAGTGCATGAAATTTGTGGAAGGGGGTGGGAAGGGTCTCTTCAGCCCAGCCTGCACTCTTTCCATTCCAGGACCCCTCTCAGGGGATGTGCAACTGCCGATTTAGGCCTGATGCCTAAACCGGCAGTTGGACATCTCTCTCACAATCCAGGATTACTGCCTGTTTGATCGCCCCTTACTGCCCCCCCTCCCCCCCACTTTGTTGGTTTGATTGCCCCATGCAGCCAGCTGTTCAGTTGTTTGGTTGTCCCTCACTAACTCCCCTGTCAGCCTGGTTGCCCATATAAACTGCTGTTCAGTCATTTGGTCATCCCTCACTAACCCCCCTGCCAGCCTGGTGGCTCCATGCAGCCTGCTGTTCAATTGTTTGGTAGTACCTCATTAATACCCCTGCCAGCCTTGTCACCACATGCAGCCTGTGTTCAGTTGTCCATCTGATTGTTTCAGTTGTGATGGCCCCTAGCTTTTTATATATTAGGATACTTTCATCTTCATAGGAGTGAAATTGTGGGGATTAAATGGGTTAAATGATATTAAAAATGCAGACAATTCCCTGTTATATAATGTGTCATAAGAACATTGACCATATTATTACCTAATTTGTATTTCATATATACGGTATTTTACCTAAAAATGCACGCATGGTTTCAGACATGAAAATCTGCAGGTGTGAGACTTCAGTAAAAACCCAAGTCCTTATGAAAGAAAGCCCTTTCTTTGTGGTGGTTATAAAATCCATCATTTTCTTATCCATATGAAATTAAACACTTGGAAGTAGATGGGGCTGAATAATAGATAACGGACATGCTTTTAGATTTCTTTGAGTCATCCACTGTCAACAAACTGAATATACTCTTCATTTTAATTTTCCTTGGCTATATTTATACATTTATTTATTTACTAGGGCCTGATGCATGAAATTCATACAAGAGTAGACCTTCCTTCCCCTGGCTGCTGGCACTGACTGCCCTCTGGCACCCGGGACCCGGCTTCCCTCACAGCCCCAGCTTCAACCGGAAGGTTGTGTGGAAGGATATCTAATTAGCATATTATACTTTTATTATTATAGATTTGGGGCTAGCTGCTTTTGAATATCAGTGTTTCCCACCCACATCTGCCATAACCCCAGGGAAAATGTGTGGGTTCATAATGTAAAGGTCAGAGAAAGTAGCAAATTTAAAAATTCATTTTTTTTAAACACTTATGGTACTTGGAAGACATTTACCATTGAGTCATAGAGAAAATCGTATCTGTTCTTCTGAGTAAATACAAAAAATTGTTTTTAAGCGGCCATTTTTCCTTCATTTTAACATGTTTTTCTAAACTTAGTATTTTTAGTACAACTTAAACATAAAAATATATGTTTTAGGAAAATGGTTAGTTTGGCTATGCTGAAAAAGAAATAAAAATATTTTGTAAGCATATTTTTTTGTTTGTTTTAATAATAGTCAACATTTTATTCAGACATATAGTTTTCACCATATATGTTCTGCTCACCTACTCCCTCTCTCTGTTAATTGCCTTCACGGAGGATTCTTTCCTTCCTTTCTGGTTCATCAGTGTTTGTCCCTTAGTCATATATTGTAGTACACTGCCTCTCCTCCCCATCCCCCATCCTTTTCATTATCTATCTTGCAGCCTTCAGAAAGCTTGGTTTTGTTGCCTTACACACTGGCTGTTTTGCTGCCCTTCTGGAATGTACAGAAAATTGATCATAGCTGACTTTAGCGGTTTAATTATGGAATGGAATCTTCATTTTTCTTTTGTTGTTTTGAGGAAAAGGAATAGTTAAAAGCCTTTATGCAACATACTAGTGGCTCATTATGGAATAGGCCCTAAATTCATTTATTGGGACATTTATGGCCAAGACAATATATTTTTATACTTATATACAAACACTCTCAACTTTCCCTTTATTTTGTTTAAGTCTTTAAGCAAAAGACATGAATAAAGCAACTTTCCTTTAATGCTAGAGATGAATCTTAAATCCTATTATATTTGCAATGAATAGCATAGTATTTTTATATCTATTTGACAAAACACGGTATTTAAATTTGGAAATGTAGCCATTATGCTGCCATAGATTTACAGTTTATGTAAGAAGTCTTTGTATGTGTATTTTCAAGGAAATATTCTTACCTTAATAATGATTAGAATTTCTCTAAATTTAGGCAGTAATGTTGAAGTCCTCATGAGTGGCAATGTCAGGTGTTACAACATCGTAGTAGAAGCCATGAAAGCATTCCCTGTCAATGAAAAAATTCAAGAAGTGAGTTGCTGCTTGCTCCATAGGCTTACATTAGGTGAGTTATAATTTTTGGTTCATTTATTATCACAGTCTATATGATGTAAGTATATATAGCATATGTATTTTTTATATTGATGGAAAAGTAACATACTGACATACATTAGATGGAAATACTATAATACAGTGTTAAATACTGTCCTGTCATGCTTAGGAGAAATTTTAAAAGGAGTGGAAAAAATAGATGTGGGTAATGTAGAAGTCTTAGTGTGATATTTAATTAAAGTATCATTATGTAAATATTGACACATATAGAGAATGAGCATAATATGCAAAAAATGTGAAGCATAATGCAAAAGGACTCTCCAACCAACTTGGAAATTAGTGCATTGCTAGGTTGATAAAGCTACTCTGGGCTATTTCTTTCTCTGCTTTCTCTACAGAGGTTAACACTATCCATAATTTTGTGTTGAGATTTTTTTAAAATTAAATCTTTATTATTCAGATTATTACATTTGTTTTTCTTTTTTCCCCTCCATAGCACCCCTCCACCCAGCTCCCACCCTTCCTTCCCTCACGTTGACCTCATCCATAGGTGTATGATTTTTGTCCAGTCTCTCCCTGTATACCCCTCACTCCTTTCCCCCTGAGAATTATCAGTCCACTCCCTTTCAATGCTCCTGATTCTAGTATATTCACCAGTTTATTCTGTTGATCAAATTTTTAATTCACTTAATTTTTAGATTCACTTGTTGATAGATACGTATTTGTTGTTCATAATTTTTTGACTTTAATCTTTTTCTTCTTCCTCTTCTTAAAGAGTACCTTTCAGCATTTCATATAATACTGGTTTGGAGTTGATGAACTCCTTTAGCTTTTTCTTATCTGTGAAGCTCTTTATCTGCCCTTCAATTCTGAATGATAGCTTTGCCGGATAGATTATTCTTGGTTGTAGGTTCTTGCTATTCATCACGTTGAATATTTCTTGCCACTCCCATCTGGCCTGCATCGTTTCTGTTGAGAAATCAGCTGACAATCGTATGGGTGCTCCCTTGTAGGTAATGAACTGTTTTTCTCTTGCTGCTTTTAATATTCTCTCTTTGTCTTTTGCTCTTGGTATTTTAATTAGGATGTGTCTTGGTGTGGTCCTCTTTGGATTCCTTTTATATGGGGTTCTGTGTGCTTCCTGGATGTGTAAGTCTATTTCTTTCACCAGATGTGGGAAGTTTTCAGTCATTATTTCTTTAAATAGGTTTTCAGTATCTTGCTCTCTCTCTTCTGGCACTCCCACAATTCTGATGTTGGTACGTTTGAAGCTGTCCCAGAGTCTCCTTACATTATCTTCACATTTTTGGATTCTTTTCTCTTCTTGCTTTTCCAGTTGAGTGTTTTCTGCTTCTTTATATTTCAAATTTTTGACTTGATTCTTGCCTTTCTCTAGTCTGCTGTTAGGACTCTGTATAATATTTTTTATTTCAGTCAGTGAATGTTTAATTTTTAGTTGGTCCTTTTTCATCTTTAGCTGGACCTTTACCATCTCTAGTTGGCTCTTTTGCATCTCTAGTATGTCCTTTTTCATCTCCTCTTGGGACTTGATAAATTTATCTATCTTTTCTAGCATATTCTTGAAAAACCTTATAAGCATGGTTTTGAACTCTATATCCAGTCGTTTTTTTTTCCTCCATTTCTTTTGTTTGTACTCCCTTCCCTTGTCTCGGCATTTTCCCTATGTCGGGGAAACTTCTGTGTTGAATTCAGCCTTATGAAACCAGGCGTGCAAAGCCTTAGAAGCCTCTGTTGAGCTTGGGAGGGGTGGAGTCTCAGGGCTTAAGGGACCGCCTTGCCTTCCAGTCACCCCGCCTCCACGGCCCCTGAATCTCATGTGACTGGGTAATGGCTGGAGAGGTCCTTGTGCGCGCGCGCCTGCAGTGCCTCTAACCGCTGCCTTTCCAGCTCCCCTGCGCACCAGGACCACACGAGTCTAGGTTCCCAGGGTTTCGCCCGAAACAGGGGCCCAATGGACCCAGAAGTGGCACAGTTGGGAGGGTCTGTCTCCCGCCCACTAGAGAAAGTCAGCGGCACAATCAGCAATCTGTCCTTCGCGCAGTGCTGTGCACGCCGCCACCAGCCCTCTAATCTTTTACGACTCCCCTAAATTTCTGGCACTTCTCCCTTTTCACAGTCCAAACTCACCCTGTATGAGTTTCAGCTGGATCTGGGGTTTAGTGTCGTAAGAGAAGGGGTTCAATTCCGTTGGGAGTCTCCGTCTCCCTCCCGCCAGAGAAAGCAGCCAGGTACTCTGGCACCCGCTCTCTCCGCGTGCGCATCTCCGTACCTCAGCTTTTTGCAGCTCCTCTGGGTCTCCGTAAGCCCCTCTCTTTCCTTCTAGCTGTAGAACTTCCACTCAGCCAGCTTTCCTGTGGTTCTGGATGATGTCCGTTCTGTCTTTTAGTTGTAGTTTTGAAATTGTTGTGCGAGGCAGCAGCGTAGGTGTTTACCTATGCCGCCATCTTGGATTCTCTGTGTTGAGATTTTTTTGGTTTTCTTTAATCATTAATCCATAGCTACCTTGTATTTTGTATCTGAGAATTCCAATATAAGAAGTTCTTGAGAGTTTAACCTTAGTGCTTCTGTGCTGCCAGTCTGTCGCAGTCTTGTTTTTCTATATGCTTGGGAGCATCTCTGACTGAGTTTAATCTCTGCAAATCCTGAGGATCTAAGTTATAGATCCTCAGGATTTGCAGGAGTTAGGGCACAGAACTGATCTAGGAGCACTTCAGAATCGTTTTAAGGTCCAAGTTGAATATGGGGGACTCTGGTCGACCTACCCTTGGAGAGAGTCCAGGGCTAGTCCATTGATCTGAATGACCCATACTTTCCTACAAGGCTACCCATTTTCCTTCACCTCACAGTTCTTGTTTCAACTCCCTGTTGAACCTCCCTGCCCCACTTTCCACACCAACCCATCTTCCAGGACCATTTAAAGGATCAATAAAACAACAATATTATATATAAGAAATGACTTCGGAAACTATGAAATAAAAGTTCAAATATTAAGACATATTACCACATTGCCATACCTACAGATGAGGTCCCAGTTCAGCAAGTCTGTGTGTGCTAACCAAGATCATGTATTGAGTAAGTGGTGAAATCAGGCTGAGGGCTTGGATTTCTTCATGCCCTAAACAAAAGCATTTCTTCTAAGACATAGTAGCCATTTACTAGTTTATCGTTTTTTTTAATCAGGTGAGATTTTTACTTACTATGTTTCATGAAGGACACAGTTGTACTCACTAGGTGATATTTGAGAACATTTTAATGCAATGCCACTGTTCATTTCTTAAAATAGATAATTGAGTACCATACTAACATACAATCCTCTGTTTCATGTTCTGCCACTTACCACAGTCAAGTTACAGCTTGCTCAACTTATATTAAAAATATGACTTCACCTTAATCCCTGGTAATGAATCAGAGGAAGTGGTTTCATTGTTAAGAGTAGGGAAATGGTACTTGTTTAACAAATAGGTCTATCATGGCACATGAAGGGTGCTTGGCATTATGCTACTGAAATTAAATGAACCAGAAAAAATAGCATATCACTAAATTTTTTATTGTTCTGTAACTTTTTGAAAATAAAAAGCCATCAAATTTTATAAATATTTCTCTCTTTTCTGCATTCAGCATGGCTAAAGAATGGTCTGGTTCCTGAGTAGGGGCTATGGGGATTGAGAAAATGAAAAAGATATACACAAATACAGTAGGGAAAGCTGGGACTGGGTGGGATGACTGTCCTCTGATGGAGAGACAGAGACCCAGAGCCAATATAGAGCATTTATTTTATTCAGCAAAAAATAGCAAGTTTTAATAAAGCCCAAGACAAAGGAGATTATGTGCATTCTTGTGGGTTTTTTATAATTGTCACTTCTGGGTGGGTCCAGATAATCATGTTTGTTCCTGGTGCTTGGCTGGATTTAGATAATGAAACCCACCCCCTGGTACTTGGGCTGAAGGTCAGGCTGACAACACTCCTGCCTCTGGCAAGATATGTTTCCAGGACGTGGCTCTGCCAACGCCACTGGATTCAGCTCACAATAATTAAAGAAATGCTCATGTGTCTTCCCAGGTGTACTCTACAAAATTTATCTTCAGATGAGGATGCTTTTTTTTTTCTCTTATTGATTTCTCAACAGATATATTATGTGTTCCACTTAAAAACTAGAGAATTTATTGTCCCTGTTATTGTTTCCAAAGAAGCTGGATAAAACCTTTAACTTTCTCTTCATAGTTAAAATAAAAACTCAGAGTCAAGATATAAATACTTAGCATTTTGTCAAATTATGTCATCTAACTAGGGGTTTAATGCATTTAAAGCCTTATACAATTTACTATGTATTAGTACAGAAATTGTGTGAAAACAAGGTGGGGCCAGTCTTACTGGTATTTGCCCAGTCACAGAGCTGACAGTGGCATGGGAATAATAATAGGGAGAAGAACCAAGTTTAAATAAATGGATAAAAGTAGAAGATAATCTTTTTAAAAAAATACATTTTATTGATTTTTTTACAGAGAGGAAAGGAGAGAGATAGAGAGCTAGAAATATCGATGAGAGAGAAACACCAATCAGCTGCCTCTTGCACACCCCCTACTGGGGATGTGCCTGCAACCAAGGTACATGCACTTGACTGGAATTGAACCTGGAACCTTTCAGTCCTCAGGCTGACACTCTATCCACTGAGCTAAACCAGTTTCGGCGAAGATAATCTTTTAAAAATGACTCCAAGCCAAAGATCACTAAGGGCTGGGAGCATATCTTCTTAGTGGATACATCTGGAAGAGACAGAATATATGAGGGTATTGATAATGAAGAGTTATGCCTGGTAAAACTACCTTTTGATTTTAAAAGCACTGATTGCTATTTAGTGTGTTTCAGGTGTTTTATTATATAGGATCTTTTCCAATTCTGGCTTTGTTTCTCAGGGGTCATTTAATTACCCTATGGCTAAATAGGAGTGCCATTCTTACTTCTAGAAGGAAACCTGGCAAAGGTTAGTGAATTACAAACAAGTGAATGGAAAGAGGCACATCTTTCAGGAATATCATTTATTTTTTTCTCTTCAGGACTTAGATTTTTGAATGATGTTTTGATTCTTGGAAGAATGAGTATAAAAAGGTGTGGGACTTCTGGGTGTGGGTAAAGTTGTTGAAATATTTGCTTGGTTTTCTTCTAGGATTTTCACAGACAAGATCAAGTAATAAAAAGTGTGCCAATGGATTTTCTTAGCAGTATTCTTTGAGTGAAAGAAGGATATTTCAGCAAAAGCATTTAATGACAAGGGAGGGCCTTAACACCCCCCCCAATGTTTCAGAAGACAGGAAAATTAAACTGTTATGTACAATGAATATTGTAGAGTCATGTTTAACAGACACCTCATTGTTTTCAAATAATGATGGCATGAGAAGGAGTCAAAGAACACAAAGTTAATATCACTCAAACATATTATTTTTGCCCAGTCAGTTCCACTGCCTAGGTAAGATTATTGAATGACTCCATGAAATAAATTTTTAAAAGTTAATGCCATCATGTTAAGCTATTTTAATTAAGGTAAGTATATGTTTTAATGTTTTAAACTATTCACTACTTAAATGTACTGATTTAAATACTGTTATATAATTAAAGTTAATTTTAGTTCCATGAGTGAGAATGCAGCTAATATTTCACTTAACTTTCAGGTAATTTTTTTAATATCCTGGTATTAAACCAGGTACATGAGTTTGTGGTGGAAGCTGTGCAGCGATATTCTGAAAATGCAACGTTGCAAATTGCAGGGCTCAGCTGTTTAGCGCTCCTCAGTAAGTAACTTTACTAAAAAGGAAATTTTTACAAGTACATTTGATCCTGACTGTTAACATTATAACAAGAAAGTCCTATGTAGAGCAGGATCATTAAGTGCCCTTTCTGTCCTAATGTAATTCATTTTCCAGTAGAGGATACTTTTTTTTCCCAATTTCTTTATTGATTAAGGTATTACATATGTGTCCTTAGCTCCCCATTGCCCCCTGCCCCTACCCTCCCACTCATGCCCTCATCCCCCTGTTGCCTGTGTCCATTGGTTAGACTTATTTATATACATGCATACAAGTCCTTTGGTTGATCTCTCCTCCTTACCCCCACTCTCCCCTACCTTCCCTCTGAGGGTTGACAGTCTGAGCCATGCTTCTTTGTCTTTGGATCTGTTTTTGTTCATCAGTTTATGTTATTTTCCCGAGTTCATACACCAGTACATCTTTGATTTGACTTTGTTATGGGCCAGCTAATCTCCATTAATCTTTCTCTAGTCCATTAGTTTTGTTTGATTCCCTCTTCCTCATTTGGCCATTTAGCTAGATGGAATAGCAGTGTCACGAGGTATGTGATATATTAAAAAGTTCTTTATAATTAACCAAAGCCGCTACTAATGAGTACTTCCCTCTGTTTATTTTGTTTCAAAATATGGACTTAGAGCTGGTCATTCAAACTGTAAGTAAGATATATATTTATGTTCTTTTCAAGCTGAGACCATTTTTTTAAATCAAGACTTAGAGGAAAAGAATGAAAATCAGGAGAATGACAATGAAGAAGAAGAAGAAGAAAAATTGTTTTGGCTAGAAGCCTGTTACAAAGCCCTAACGTGGCATAGAAAGAACAAGCATGTACAGGTTGGACTCCATAAATATTATAGTTATTCAAAATTGTTTGTTCAATGTTTTATGTTTTGACAAGCTTTTTTTTTTTCCTTTTTCCTTTTTTTCTCTTCCCCTAATCCAGGAGGCTGCCTGCTGGGCCCTAAATAATCTCCTTATGTACCAAAACAGTTTGCATGAGAAGATTGGAGATGAAGATGGCCAGTCAGTTGTTTTGATTTTATATGAGAGAACATTTTAGTTATATTTCTAATCAATGCATATAGAATACTATAACTGCGAATTTTAATGTTAGAAAGATTTTTGATATAGGCACATATGTTTTAAGTCCCTTCACAAAATAGTAGTGGATAGATAATATTGTGATCCCATTGCCTTCAAGAATTAGTAAAAGGTTGTGTGTTTGAGTTATTACTGTGACATTTGGAGTCACGAGTCATTCAGTAAACTATGAATCATCAAAAAAGAACCTTAAAATTTTATGGCTGTGCATTTAAAAATGCCATTTTAGCCTAGCTGACATGGCTCAGTGGTTGAGCATCCAGGAGTTCATGGTTAGATTCCTGGTAAGAGCACATGCCCAAGTTGCAGGCTCGATCCTTAGTAGGGGGCGTGCAGGAGGAAGCTAGCTGATCAATGATTCTCTCTCAACATTAATGTTTCTATCTCTCTCTCCCTCTCCCTTCTTTTCTGAGGTCAACAAAAATATATATTTTAAATAATGCCATTTTAAATAGTCTCCGGTGATAGAAATCGCAGTCACCTGTGACATTTTCCGTTGCCGTGATTAGCCGGCAGGTTGTCAATATCAGGAGTTAAATGTGTTTAGAAGCTTCCTGTAGTGATTCCCTGCTTGATGTTACAGTGTTGATCTGCCTTCTCCTGGGAGCATTATTTGTAGCTGATACCTCTTGAGGAGGCTTTCTATGGGAATGCTATTCAAAACTCGTAAGACGGGCCTTCTTTCCAAAGATACAAACTGTAAACAGGAGATCTGTGTCTATCAGATTTGTATCAGGGCTACACCTATGTCTTGTGGTAGCTGCTTACCTTTGTGCTGTTCACGCTCACTCAGTATTTAAATGACTTACCTTGGAAACTTAAATACTAATATCCAATCCTTATTGCCTGTTGGCATAGTGACCCATTGCCAATTAGAAGAGAATTAACACACTTACTATTTAATTAAACATCTTGATTTTGAAAAGAAATGGTAATCCTGATTCACCTTGAGCAATCTTTTCAAGAGGTTTGGGTAAGGTAGATTCATGTTGCAGTTATAGATTTCACTTCAGAGCACACCGATTTGTCAATAGCCATAGGAATCTTTAAAATACATACATTGTTAAAAGAAAATTTATCTGCTCTGCATTTCAAAAACTCATACTGCTTCTTTACAATTTTTTATTTTTCCTTTCTTGCTTCCATTATATTCTTTTTCTCATTTTATCTTTCTCTTTTAAATCTAACCACTTCTTCATAGATTTGCTAAGTCTTTCTCCTCCCTATCAACTTTGAAGAAACAGAAATATTAACTTATTAGCATTTAATGGATTTAAGTCTAACTTATAAATACATATAAAACTGTTTAACCATAATTCACTCTTGTAAGTAGAGGTGATATAAAATATGTATATGCCCTTGTATTTTGTTAGAGTAGATAAGTGAATATTTGAGATCATGATTGGAAAGATTAACATTGTGGTTGAATCTGTGCAAGGTTTCCAGCTCACCGGGAAGTGATGCTCTCCATGCTGATGCATTCTTCATCAAAAGAAGTCTTTCAGGCATCTGCGAACGCTTTGTGCACTCTCCTAGAACAAAATGGTAAGGGTACATCATAGTTTTTAATAAAAGGAAACACATTTTGTGTTTTTTAAATTATAAAAGCCACACATTGTAAAAAATGTAAAATGTATATATCTGATATATATAGTAAGTATATACATGCATCATGTATATTATACATCTCTCTCTCTATATATACTATATAATCTTATATATATATATATAGGTAAATAAAGAAGAAAATAAATATTTTGATGTGTTTCTTCTGGACTACTCTGAATGTACTCACATGTGATAGACAAAATATTTCCTTTTTTTTTTCGCAGAAATGGGATCATGTACTCTTATATAGACAAAGTGCACATTTTTGGTGTTGATAAATATAAATCCTTACATTTACATTTTTTAATGGCTGGGTAGTTTTCTGTCATATGCCTATATTCTATTTTATGAACCAGTTTCTTTTTAAAAAAATATTTATTGTTGAGATTATTACAGATGTTCCTCTTCCCCCCCGCCCACCCCCCATAGCTCCCCTCCAGCTGGTCCCTGCCCTACCCCGTCCCAGGTCTTCCCTACTCTATTGTCTGTGTCCATAGGTAATGCATATAAGATCTTTGTTTAATCTCTTCCCACCATCCACCCCACAAACTTCCTTTCCTTTAAGAATCATTAGTCTGTTCCATTTCCATGCTTATCATTCTGTTTTAATCACCAGTTTATTCTGTTGATTAGATTTCTTATTTGTTTGATTCTTGAATTCAATTGTTGGTATTTTTTATCTTTTTCTTTTTCTTCTTCTTCCTTTTCTTAAAGAGTACCCTTCAACATTTCATGTAATACTGGTTGGGTTGTGATGAACTCCTTTAGTTTTTTTCTTGTTTGTGAAGTTCTTTATCTGACTTTCAAAGCTAAATGATAGCTTTGCTGGTTTTAGATCCTTGCTAGTCATCACTTTGAATATTTCTTGCCATTCCCTTCTGGCATGCATAGTTTCTGTTGAGAAACCAGCTGACAGTTGTATGGGCACTCCCTGTATGTAACTAACTGCTTTTCTCTTGATGCTTTTAAGATTTTCTCTTTGTCTTTAGCCCTTGGTATTTTAATTATGATGTTTCTTGGTGTGGTCCTCTTGTTTGGGGTTATCTGTGCTTCCTGGACTTGAAAGTCTATTTCTTTCACCATATAGGGAAAGTTTTCTGTCATTATTTCTTCAAATAGGTTTTTAATATCTTGCACTCTCTCTTCTTCTGGTACCTCCATAATGTGAATGTTGGTACACCTGCAGTTGTCCCAGAGGTTCCTTACACTATCTTCCTATTTTTGGATTCTTTTTTTTTTTTTTTTGCTCTTCTGTTAGGTGGTTTTTTTGCTTCCTCATATTTCAAATAGTTGATTTGATTCTTGGGATCCTCTAGTCTACTATTGAATTCTGTATATTATTCTTTATTTCAGTCAGTATATGCTTAATTTCTGAGTGGTTCTTTTCTACTTTTTTGGCATTCTCACTAAGATCCTTGAAAGTCTCACTGAGTTTCTTTGAGATTTCTAGAAGATTCTTGAGTAACCTTATAACCTTGGTTTGGAACTCTATATCTAGTAGTTTGCTTTCTTCCATTTGTTTTATTTGTGACATGTTTCTTTGTCTCTGCATTTTGGCTGCTTCTCTTTGTTTATTTCTAAATATTGGATAGAGCTGCTAAGTCTCCTTAATTTAATAGAGTGGCCTTGTGTAGTAGGTATCTGATAGGACCCAGTGGCTCAGCCTCCCCAATCATCTGAGGTGGACACTCTAGGTCAAGCATGTCAAACTCGCAGCTTGTTGGCCACAAGTTTGACATGCTTGCTCTAGGTGCACCTCTGTGGGCTGTGTGCACAGACTTGTAGTTGAACCTTAATTGCTATTGGTGTCACTGGGAGGAATTGACATCTAGGCCAATTGGCTGTGGGGACCATCTGCAACTACAGTGGAAGAGCTGCTATGCAGGAGACACCCTTATGAAGCAGCACATGCTTCAATGGGCTTTGGTGTTCACTGAGTCTGCCCTTTGAGTGTGTTGTTTATGGATGTGTACAGTTATAATCTGGTATGGTCTGACACTGATCATTGGGTACACTGGCTCTTGAGTCTCCAGGAAGGTGTAAAGTCAGTCACTGCCTGGGGCCACCCAGCAGGAGCTACAGAGATATCTGTGGATTCCTCTTTTTTATTGGGTTTGGAAGGGACCAGATGATGCCTAGCTGTGAAGCAAGGCAGCTGTGGTGCTGGTGCCAAGTCTTGGCCTTTTATTGATAGGTTTGGGGCTCCCTGACCCAGCTGCAGCTTGTTTGAGAGGTTTTAGCCTGAGCAAGGTTAGACTATTCATATGTAAAAGTAGCTTCACAGGCTTAGGTGGGTTGTAAATTGAATGAGGCAGGGTCGTAGGGAATCACTAGAGCAGAGCAACCAGAAATGGCTACCAGTCAGCACCGTGACCTGGAAAGTCCCAGCATAGGAACAATACTTTTGTGAGCATCTCTGTCTGGGAGAAAGTTGCCCCTGAGATCCTGCCCTGCTGCCAGAAAGTCCAGTTTCTTTTTGTATGTGTCTGGGTTCCCCAGACTTGCCCCTCACTGGAGCTCATAGGAAGTGGGACCTTGTAGGTTCAGGTTGTGGTGCTGGTTTTTTAAGAGGAACAGCTGAGTTTCCAGTAGCCTCTATGTTGCTGAGTTCAAATTCACACTGGTAGTTATGGGGACTTCTTTTCCCAGTTCTGGGACCCTGGGATGGGCATCTGGTGTGGAGCTGGGATCCCTTGCTCCTCTGGGTGTTCTCCACAGAGATGATCACCTTCCTGATAAAAAAAGTGGCACATGTGGGTGCCAGACTAGCCTGTTGTATGCCTCTGCACCTCTGAGCAGTCTCAGTGTGCTTTCTTCTTTATTTCTCTTTTTGTAGAAATTCCATTCAGCCAGCCTTCCAGTGATTCTGTATTTTAGTTGTAATTTTGATGTGGTTGTGGGAAGCGATGAGTACAGGCGTTTGCCTACACCACCATCTTGGTTCTCTGTCAGCCAATTTCTTGTTGATGGACTTTCAGCTTGTGTCCGGTGGGATTTTTTTGTGGGGACCCATAATAAACACTAAATTGTCAGTCTTTTTCATTTTGCTTTATACATTGTTCCTGTTATTTTCTTAGGAAATCTTTTTAGAAATGCAATGGGTAAAGAAATATTTGTCATTTTAAAATTTGATAAAATTGACCATTATAACTTTTTTTTGAAAAATAGTCTTTCTCAAATTAAATATTATAGCAGATATTATTAAGAAGATAAAAGAAATGGCTGTATAGCTTTGGAAAGACTATTCAGGTTTAAAAATGAGATTCAGCTCGTTTAGGTTTCAGCTCCCATGAACCGGAAATACTGCCAGAAAATCTTGGGAGAGAACTTATTATAAAGGCATTGGGAGTTGATAGCTCTTTCAGGATATTTTTGGAGAGAGAAAAAGAGGGAAAAGAGAGAAAAATACTGAAAACCTGAGGCAGGGTCCAGTGTAGTAGAGAACCTGGTCGAGTGAAAGAAATCAAGGAACTACCTCTTGCATGTTTTCATGGATGTGAAATCCAGAGGAGAAAGCATTTCTTCTTCCTTTCTAACTCCACCTCTCTGATGGCACTTAAATAAAAGGCTTGGGATGGCAGAGGCCCTTGCAGGCAGATAGGGGAGTATCCATGGGGATAATGACGGAGCAGAAATGGTAAGAAAAGGCATTGCTCTTCTCAAATCCCAGCTTGTACTGCACAGAGCCTGGATAGGGGTCTCACTCCTGAAAGTGAGGGCCACCCTGGACTGTCATTGTGCGGGGTACCATGCACAAACAACATGGTGTTGGATGCTGTAAATTCTTTACCTAGAAATTGCCGTCATTAATATGTCAACAAAACAACCATGGTTTGTGAGATCTGGGCTGTTTCTTATTAGGGTGCCAGAAGAGCAGTTACATTTGAAGTCAACCTTGGTATGTTTTTTCAGAACCAGTTTTCTGCTTTTCTGTTTCCTTATTTCTTTGCTCTTGGCCACCTGCCAGGTAACTGGCTCTCATATCCCTGTGCATCATCTTTGGAGTTCTACTTTAGGAGAGCATTAAGGCATTGAGCAGCTCACTCACCAGCCTTTGTGGGCAACTTCTCGTTGAAATACATTTGAGAACATTGAGTGTGCAGGGCTGCCTGTATTTTTTCTAGAAAAATGACTGGATTGGCAGCCAGTCCATTAGACTCTGCCATTGTGGTCTTAAGGCAAAAATCAAACATCATGACATATTTTCCCATTTTTAATTAATTAATTAATTAATTAATTAATTAATATTTATTAAGGTCCTGCTATATGCCATACCATGCTTTAGGCACTTGGGATAAAACAATTTAAGAAAAATCTCAGGTTCATGGAGCTTAAACTGTAGTGGGGAAGAGAAATAATAAGACTAAATAAAAGTATCTGATATGCACAGTAGCTAAGAAAAAAATAAAACAATTTTTTTTGAGAAAATATGTTAGAGGCCAGAGGAGATGAAATTGGAACTAAGCAGCCATGGAAGAAGGTGACTATTGAAGTAAAGCCCTGAAGGGAGTTGCCTCTTATTACTGGTCTTTTAAAGTAGATAATTTATCACTAAAATGGAATGAAGTAAAAAAATATTATGTAGATAGTTGGTAAAAGAGATAAAATGTATGAAGTGTTCTGTAAACTGTAAAGTGACTCTATGATGACATTTCTTCTCTAGGTCTAGTGTTTTATGAAATTTCTATTCTTAATTTTCAAGTCTCAAATTGAGTTAGTGTCCAGGATAGTGGTTCTTAAAGTGTAGTCTCCAGATCAGCAACATTGCCTGGGAACTTGTTTAAAAATGTAAATTCTAGACCCCTATATGGACCTGCTGAATCATAAATTCTAGAGTTGGGACCCAGTCCATCTATGTTTTAACAACCTCACAGGTGATTCTGAGGCACACTTAACATGTGTGAGCTGCTTGTCTAGAATAACTTCTATATTTTAAAGTATCTCCTTGGTTAGACTTTAACCACTTTAGGAGCGGTTATTAAAACTTCTGATGTAACCAAGCAAAAGAACCGAGGTATTACCACATTTTAATGTGTGATATTTTAGATGTTTTTGAAAGATATGAGTTTTTCAGACTTTGGCAGTAATTTAGAATGTGTATATCACTTCCACTTATTTCTGAGTTTTCTCTTTTTTTTTTCTTTCCCAATTTGAGATTGATAACTCATTTTTTAAAAAGCACGTAAGTTAAAATGTTGTAAGTTTCATTTTCTACTGCTTTCAAAGTATTGAATTATATTGCATAATGATGGAATTGATATTTTTTAGAGAGGCTTCAAAACAATTGATATTTATATGTAGACTTTAAGACATTGGATTTGTATGTAGTGAAGAAAGTTTATTGGAAGAGAAAAATAATTCTGTAACCATTATTGTTGGGATATGATTATTTAAATGTAGTGTAAAATTAGCTATAAAGCATATCTATGTGTTTCTTAAGTCTTGTGAAAATATGTAATTATTATGGTCTATATCAGGGCTTTCCATTACTTCACTCATGAAGGCACACATAGAAATGAAAATGTTTGCACAGTCCACTAGGGCAAATGGAGAAGGCAGCTCAAGGCTTAAGGCAACCCAGTCTGGTTCCAGTGTCTGGCCCCACTTTATGGTCCCTCTAGGACTGAGAGAAGATGGTCAATATCTCCACACACCTGTAACTTTTCCCATATCACTAGTGCCTAGTATACTGAGTGACTCTTAGCTCTATATAAATACAGTTATTTCATGAAATTATTTTAACTATTCAAATGAAACTTAACTACTAATCTTACTTTGGAGGGCTATATTTTAAAACATTCTGCAAAAACACTTTTTCCACATGGCTGAGGGTTTGATGATTGCATTATTAGCCATCTACTTTTAAAATTAAAACCTCCGTAAATGGTTCATAAATGAAAAACCATTGGAAATAGTATCTATCTATACTAATAAAGGAGAAACATGCAAATTGACCATACTTCTGGTATGCCCACCAGCCATTCAGGAGGAAGTATGCAAGTTAAACCAAACAAAATGGCGTCCACAGAGTTGGAGCAAGCAGGAGGCTTGGCTTGCCCCAGCAATGGAGGAAGTCACACTTCCCACCAGCCCTGGCCTCCACTCAAGGCTACAAAGTTTCAATTGTATAAGATAAATAAATCCCAGATATTTGCCTCCCTGGCTGGCCCTGGCCTCTGCTCAAGGAGGTGCTGAAAAAAAGTAAAAAGGAGGGGCTGGGAGCTTGGGTCACCATGGGGTGATCAGGCCAGGATGGCATGGCAGTTGTGGGTGATCAGGCTGGTGGGGGGTGCGGCCGTTGGGGGTAAGTAGACCAGCAGGGGGGCCAGTTGGGGGTGAGCAGACCATCATTGGGGGTTGGTTGGAGGTAATCAGGACAGTGGGGGACAGTTTGGAGTGAGCAGGCCAGCAAGAGGCAGTTGGGGGTGAGCAGGCCAGTGGGGAGGGAAGGTGGGAGTGAAAATGCCAGCAGGGAGGGCAGTTGGGGGTGAGCAGGCTGGCAGAGGACCATTTGGGGGTGAGCAGGCTGGTGGGAGGGGACAGTTAGGAGTGAGTTGGTTGGCAGGCATAGTGGTTAGGGGCAATCAGGCAGGCAGGCAGGTAGGCAGGTGAGCAGCTAGAGCCAGCAGTCCCAGATTGTGAGAGCAATGTCCAAATGCTGGTTTAGGCCTGATCCCTGTAAACCAGCAGTAGGACAGCCTTTGAAGGGTCCCAGATAAGAGGTTGCAGGCTGGGCTGAGAAACTACCCCCTCCCCCATGCACGAATTTCATGCACCGGCCACTAGTGTATATATAATAGAGGAATATGAAAATTTTCCATTACAGTATCACATCATGACTGGATCAGCTGGCTGCATCCTTGCCCTCTGCTCAGGCAGCTGCAAGGCCCGGGGTAGGATAGGATACAATAGGAGGGATAAGAAAGCAGAGGGAGAGGAAGGCAGGCCTGCATGCAGACAGGCCAAGAGGAGAAACATAAATATAGAAAGGGAACAAGAAAAAGATGCAGGAATGGAAAAGGGAAAGAAACGTGTATCTGCACAAAGGGGGGGTTGGGGACCCTGGGGATGTGGAGCAGGTACACCCGACAAGGGGCAGGACTCAGGCAGCGCGGGGCAGAGTTCAGGTGGTACAGAGTGGGGACCCCTGCCCAAATGCGGGAGGAGGGTGGTAGTGGCCTTTGGTAGGGAGGCACCCACAGATTCGGGTCAGAGTGGAGGATGGTATGAGGCCTTCTGGGTGGAGGTGCTTCTGGTTCATGGCTGCAGTGCCTGGGCTGTGCAGGCCTTAGCCTCCCTTGCTGGGCCGGGTATCCAAGACAAGGAATGGGAGAAGGACAGCAGTGGGGAAGCTGGGGTAGAAGGAATAGCAAACACTTGGCTGGGACTGAGCCCTGGGCTGGGGTTAATGCCCTCCCCCACAACAGAAGCTTTAAGAAGGGAAGGAGGGAGAGAAGAACTTTATAAAGGAGTCAGTAGAGAGCAAAGTTAAAGAAGAAAAGAGGATGTGTGAATGAACTGTAGGTGCTATCATGAAAATCAAGTATAGTTGTGTACTAGGGACAGATTTTAAAAGTAGGAATCAGAAAATAAAAAAAGGTAAATGATAGTGAATAATTAGGCGGGTAGATAGCTATTAAAACAGTGGAAGTAAGTAGAGAAGAATGTATGGGAAAGGTAGGATGAGAGAAAAAGAGGAAGGGAAGAAAAGTTTTAAAGGAGAGCTGGTAGAGCTTAAAAGGAGAATGGGAAGAAGGAAGAAATGGGGGAGGGAGCAAAGCAGGTCCAAGGGAAGAAGTGAAGAAAAATATTAAGGTGGGAAGGAAGAAAATGGGGAGGAAAAGACAAGGGTAAAGATAAAGGAAAGAAGAAATGTGAGGAGGGAGGGAGGGTAGGAGAAAGATAGGAGGAAGGATGATGGAACAGAAGTAGGATATAAGTAGGAAAGAAAAATTTATAAATGATGAGTTAGTAGGAAAAAGTGTTACATAAAGGAAAGAGAAAAATTATGAGAGGGAGAAGCCAATAAGGAATCAAATACAATTGTGTTTGAAGGGGATAAGATAAAAAAAAAAGTTAATAGGGGCAATCAGGCTGGCAGGGGAGGGCAGTTAGGGTTGATCAGGCCAGCAGGGGAGGGGCGTTACCAGAATCAGGCCAGTGGGGCACGGCAGTTTCAGGGATCAGGCTGTCATGCAGAATGGTTAGGGCAGACAGGCAGGTGAGCGGTTAGGAGCCAGAGGTTCCGGATTGTGAGAGGGATGTCCAGCCGCCAGTTTAGGCCAGCTCCCTGCCAGTTGGACATCCCCCAAGGGATCCCAGATTGGAGAGGGTACAGGTCAGGCTGAGGGACCCTCCCTCCCCTGCTGTGCATGAATTTTGTGCACTGGGCCTCTAGTATATTATAATGAAACAAATATTAATGATTGTAAAGTTGTCAATGAAATATAAATTATATATAGACTTAATATATACTTCCCTATGATTTTAGACTCTTTAGTACTCTATATGTATTCATTTCTACAAGTAACATTTAAAAATTCTTGTAGTTAATTTCAGAAAAATCCTGTTGTCAAAAGGAATCTACCTGAACGTCCTGGAGTTGATGCAGAGGCATCTACACTCCCCTGAAGTGGCTGAAAGTGGCTGCAAAATGCTGAATCATCTTTTTGAAGGAAGGTAATATAGATTCATAAACTTAAGCAGAAGATGTAATATTGGACCAGTTAGAATATAAATATTTCAAGCATATTTCTAAGAAAGAAAAGAAAAATTTGGCATTTGATAATTTAAACATTGTGTAATATAATATCAAGATTTCACAGACTTATCTTAATATTGAAAAGGATAATAGAAATATTAGAAATATGTTGAAGGTTTGCATCTATGCTTCATGCTTGGTGTTGAGTACATTTTTCAAAGTGGCAATTATACAGCACATAACCTTAAATAGTTTTCAAATTATTGTGTATGAAAGATAAAAAAGTTCAGATCAGGATATGGCTTCTAATGGTTGATTTTTCACAACTTTTAAGAATGTCCATTCATTTAAATTAACTTTGTCTTCTCTTCCTGTTTATTTCTTAGCTGGGAAATTTTTATTTACAGCTAGTCCAAGTCCAGAGATGTGAAGCATATCTGGCTTGTTAGAGGCACAGCAGAAACCAGATCTGGGAGTGGGTGATGGGGGCTTGAGGATATGCTCAGGGTCTTTTTACATTTATGTCAAAGAATGTGAGGTAACTTGGTCATAGGAGTAAATTTCAAACAAAAATAGACCGAATAGGATGCTGTCATGCATAAAAGGGAAACTGCATGGCACAAATGTTGCAGTAAAAACTGATTTTGTGTCGTGGTTTTCCTACTAATCTGAGCCAACTGTTTCATCTCTAAATTTCAGGTGCCTCATTAGTAAAGAGGTATAATAATAACGTCATCAGTTGTATGTTTAGAGTATAAGAATTAAATGAATTCATTTAAAGAAAGAGATTGGGATAATTCCCTTTACAGTGGTACCTCGAGATATGAGTGCCCTAACATACGAGATTTTTGAGATACGAGCGATTTTGCTTTGAAATACGAACAACATTTGAGATAGGAGTAATCACGCAGATCGGCCGGCTGCACACGACCCACCAGTTTACCGCGACTTGAGCGTTTCATAGTTTCCCACGCCTGAAGGTTACGGAACGAATTAAACTCGTATCTCGAGGTACCACTGTATTAGGATAATAAGCACTCAATAAATCATAGTTATTATTAATATTGTTATTAAATATAAATAAGTGGAAGTGCATACAGCCTAAGGAATTGTATATAGCACATCTATAGATGTAAAAGGAATAGGGTTACATTGTTTTCTTCATCAGCCTTGCTATTCTATTTGTGTTTATATATGTTATATCTTTGAGTTGAATTTCTCTTATTTAAAAGTTGCTTTTGAATATTCAAATGAATATTTGATGTGTAAGAGGCATAGTGGTAAGAACCCAGATGGAATTGCCAAATGAGGCTGGGGGGGCGGTACAAAGAGGGGTTGTATTTAAATGAGAACTTTACGGTATAAAAGAGGAAGTATATTTCAGTGACCATGGAACCATGCAAAGTGAGGACATGGTTCTTATTGAATACTACTTGACCATAAAAAAGAATGAAATTTTACCATCTGCACCACAAGGGATGGATCTAGAGGGTATTATGCTAAGTGAAATAAGACAGACAGAGAAAGACAGATACCATATGATTTCACTTATATGTGAAATCTAAAGAACAAAACAAACAAAACACAGACTCATAGGTACAGAGAACAGACTGATGACTGCCAGAGGGGAGGGGCATTGGGGAACTGGGCACAAAAATGAAGTGATGAAAAAGTACAAATTGGTAGTTACAAACTAGTCATGGGATGTAAGGTACTATATAGTCAATAATACTATAATAACTATGTATGGGGCCAGGTGGGTATTTGAAATATTGAGGAGACCACTTTATTTGTAAAGTTTATGATTATTAATATAAAATAATATTGAATGGAAATGGTAATTGAAAATCTATAATAATAAAAGGGTAATATGCTAATTAGACTGGCCATCATCTGGATGTCATTTTGGACATTCTTCCTGATGAAGCTAGGGCTAGAGAGAGGCAGCCCGGTTCCTGGGTGCCAGATGGAAGCCAGTGCCAGCAGCTGGGGAAGGAAGGCCTACTCTTGAATGAATTTTTGTGCATCGGGCCGCTGGTAAAAAATAAGAAAGTATGGTTAAGGGAGAAACCAAGATGGCAGCATAGGTGAACACCTAAATTGCTGTCTCGTACAACAATTTCAAAACTACAGCTAAAAGACAGAATGGACATTATCCAGAACCACAAGAAAGCTGGTGGAGTGGAAATTCTACAACTAGAAGGGAAGAAAGAGGCTCACGGAGACTCAGAGGAGCTACAAAAAGCTGTGGTATGGAGACACACCCGTAGAGAGGACAGGTGGTGGGGGCCTGGCTGGCTTCCTCTGATGAGAGGTAGACGGAAACTCCCGACTACACTAAATCCCAGTTCCAACTGCACTGAACCCCAATTCTGAGTGAGACTCATATGGGGGAAGTCTGAACTGTCATGAAAAGGGAGGAGTGCATGGAAACTTAGGGGAGCCACAAAAGGTAGAGGTCTGCAGGCCCACGAGTGCAAGTGCAAACACAGAGGGCTGACTATTGATTGAGCCTCTGGCTTTCCCTAGTGGGAGGAAGACAGAACCTCCCAACTGTGCTGAAATCCATTTCCAACTGCACTGAACCCCAGTTTCGGGCAAGACGCGGGGACCCAGACTCATACAGGTCCCCAGAGTGCACAGAAACTTAGGGGAGCCAGAAAGGCAGAGCTCTGGAGGCGCATAAGCACGAGTATGCAGAGAGGGCTACAGCAATTACCGAGGGACACAGAGATTCAGGGGCTGCATAGGACAGGGCTGATGGGAAGCCAAGGCTGTGTGCTCAGCCCTCAGACTCTGCCCCATCCAAGCCGAATACAGAAGCTTTTGCAATTTTGCAAGTCTTATATCATAAGGCTGACGCAAGCACATAAGTTCTCCCAGCATAGAAACAGCTGATCCTCACAACCAATTGGCTTGGGGTCAATTCCCCCCAGTGATACCAACAACAATCAAGACTTAACTACAACAAAGCTGTACACACAGTCCACAAAAGGGTGCACCAAGAGAGTCCACCTCAGGTAACTTGGGAGGCAGAGCTACTGGGCCATATAGGACAACTCACACACAAAGCTACTCTACCAACTCAGGGAAGCACTGAAAATGTGGAGACAAAGGAACAGATCACAAACAAAAGAAATGGAGGAAAACAAAAGACTGGATATAGAGTGCAGAACCATGGTTATAAGGGTTTTCAAGGATTTCCTAGAAAAGATGGATAAATGTAGCGAGACCCAAGAGGAGATGAAAAAGGACCAACTAGAGATAAAATAGTTCAACTAGAAATTAATCATACACTGACTGAAATAAAAAATATTATACCGAGGCTTAACAGCAGACTAGAGGAAAGCAAGAATCAAGTCAAAGATTTGAAATACAAAGAAGCAGAAAACACTCAACTGGAAAAGCAAAAAAGCAAAAAAGAATCCAAAAATGTGAAGATAGTGCAATAGATAGTTGTCTGGGACAACTTTAATCATACCAACATCAGAATTATGGGGGTGCCAGAAGAAGATAGAAAGCAAGATACTGAAACCTATTTAAAGAAATAATGACTGAAAACTTCCCCCACCTGGTGAAAGAAACAGACTTACAAGTGCAGGAAGCCAACAGAACTCCAAACAAAAGCAATCCAAAGAGGACCACACCAACACACATCGTAATTAAAATACCAAGAGCAAAAGACAAAGAGAGGATATATAAAGCAGCAAGATAAAAACAGTTAATTACTTACAAGGGAGCACACATACAATTGTCTGCTGATTTCTCAACAGAAACTATGCATGCCAGACGGGAGTGGTAAGAAATCTTCAAAGTGATGAATAGCAAGAACCTATAACCAAGATTACTCTATCCAGCAAAGCTATCATTCAGAATTGAAGGGCAGATAAAGAGCTTCACAGATAAGAAAAAGCTAAAGGAGTTCATCAGCACCAAACCAGTATAAGAAATGCTGAAAGGTACTCTTTAAGATGAGGAAGAAGAAAAAGGTAAAGATAAAAATTATGAACAACAAATACGTAACTATCAACAAGTGAATCTAAAAAGTGAATTAAAAATCTGATGAACAGAACAAACTTGTGACTATAATAGAATCAGGGGCATAGAAAGGGAGTGGACTGACAATTCTCAGGGGAGAAGGGGTGAGGGGAGTGCAGGAAGAGACTGGACAAAAATCATACACTTATGGAGGAGGACAGTGAGAGAGGGTAAGGAAGGGGGTGAGGTGAGAACCGGTTGATGGGGAGCTTTGGGGGGAAAAAAGAGGAACAATTGTTATAGTCTGAACAATAAAGATTTATATATATAAAGAATAGCTAAAATACCTTAAAGACATCAAAACTTTAATGCAAATAAAACCAGTGAGAAAACTATATAAGAAGTCTGGTGCTTTTACTCTAAAAGAGGCATGCAGTATGATGTAAAGAGCCCTTACCATGGGGGTCAAGTGAGTTTACCTTCCAGCCCTGGCTCTCTCACCTTCTAGTGACAGGACCTTGATATTTACCTTCTATCAGCTTAAGTTCTTCATCTGGAAAATGCGGATAATAACATCTCCTTTTCAGAGTTATTGCCAGTAACCAATGTGGAGCTCATATGGGAGTTGTTATTATTTGAAAGGAAATAAAAGAATGCCCAGGTGACTGTGATTTCAACTTCCTGAGGTTAAAGTTTAATTAAAGAATAATTAAAATTTATATATGCTCATATTACTGAATTCAAATGCATTTTCATATAGCCTTTTCTGATAGAATGTATTGGTTCTGTTTCCATGCATTTGTTTCAAATTGGTGCTTGTACAATGAAATCAGTATGTATTTTTAATAAGCATTTCAATCTTGTATCACTAGTAACATTCCCCTGGATGTAATGGCAGCAGTGGCCCCCAAAATAATAACAGTTATGAAAAGTCACGGGACATCATTGTCAGTGCAGCTGGAGGCACTTCGAGCCATTTTACATTTTATGCTTCCAGGTAAGTTACCTACTTGACTGTGGGAAGAGATAGCAATTTAAATGGATTTTTGTCTTTTTACAAGTGTGAACTCTCTAGGCAAATATTAAAGGGCCATTTTCTGCCTAACAAATGCAGTTCTTTCCACTAATCCCAAATAAAGGAAAATGATGTGGAACAGATTAATGTAGAAGGAAATTTAATAAGAAAGTTCAGTAATTTATATACACAAGAAATAATTACAGTGTAAGTATTTCCAAGGAGAGGATCCATCTCTAATAAGTCCTCTCTATTTCTGTTGATATCACTGAGTCGAAGTTATTTTTGTTTTGTTTTTGTCTGAACTATAAAGATAGCTAACTAACTTTCACGCTTCTTCTCTTGGCTCTTTTTAGACCTTTTACTCTGTTGCCAAATTAATCTTTCTCAAACATAACCATGTGATTTTTACTCATTAACCGGAATAGCTCCCATCTCCTCCCCCCTGTACCTCCTACTTAAATCTATTACGACCTGTTTGTCCTTCAGAGTCCATTCAAAACATCTGCTCCTCCATTCATTCAACACATATTTATTAAGTGTCTCATGTTCTAAACATTGTGATGGCTACAGGGTATGAAAGATAAGAGGGGGAAAAGCAAGCATGATTGTACTATTTTAGGAGCTCAGAGGTAGATGGACATGTAAATAATGAGTTCTCAGACAGTGGGAGAGGAGCTGTTATAGATCTTTGTATAAAGGCTACGATCATATTTGATGGAGGCAAAAGGGTGTATTTAAAGGAGTAGGTCAGAGACTGTGCTGTTGAGGTGGAAGGGTGAGCAGAGCTGACCTGGTAGAAAAGTCAGGAAGGACATTTCAAGCAGAAGGAGAAGGTGGTCGGCGGTAGTGGAGAGCAGTGCCTGAGGGTGAAAGTGGAAGGGCAGGCGCAGGCCTGGAAGCGTAGGGCCTTGAATGCAACACTGGGGAACTTGTGCTTTATTCATGGAAGTCAGTTCTACTTTATTAAAGGTGTTTAAACTTGTGTCACGAGCAGATCTGCAGTTTATAACAATAGCACAGTGGTTTACAGGGCGAGGGGCATGAGGAGCACCTGGTTACAGGGATGTAGGGTGGGAGGTGATGATACAGGTGAGACATGGTGGGGGCCCAGCAATGGAGGAGGAAGATTTGGCATGGCTTTCTGATCATTGATATCAGGAATATTGCTTTTTTGAGTTCTGTAAAATTTCCAATTTTTTGAAAGCCCCGTTTTTTTTTCTTTTAAAATGAAATCCTCCTAAACCTACCATTACCTGTCATCATATCGGTATTTATATTTCTGAGTATAAGGGTATACTCAGTAATAGAGTATAAATATTTTCTAGGACAGAGTTTTTGTAGCTTAATAAGGCATATGTTTCCTTTAAATAACAATATACAGCCTCAGGGAATTTTTCAGAAAACTATATACTCTTTTCTAGCATAGCACTAAAATGCAAATCTTTATTTTTTCACTGTTATTTCAACTACTCTTTTTGCCTACATTTTACATCTGACCTTTTTTTTATTGCAGTCCAAGTAAATGTGAACGTTTCTCAAGTTGTCCATTGTTACATAAAAATTCTTCTAACTCCTTGTACGAATACAGCCTACTCATACAAAAAAGAGATTGTTTTCACAGAACATTCCTCCACCAAAATAACTTCTTGCTCCTTTAAATTCAGTAAACATTGACACTCACTGTATTTATTTTATATTCAAGGATGAATTACTTTTATAAATTTCTAAGTGAGGCTAGAGTTTCTCCACCCTACCTCCTTGATACAAAAAAAATGTATTAGGAAAAAGTACAACATGTATATTGTTAATTATGATCATTCCTAGCAAGTGATGATCTGTTAAGTTTAACTCTGTAAGAGAAAAGTATGTGTATATGTATGTATCTATGTATACATATAAGTATGTATATGTATGTATTTTTGCCTTTAGGCATGCCAGAAGAATTCACAGAAGATACCGAATATCAACACAAGCTAAAAATGGTTACAAATCAGTGTTTTAAGAATGATATTCATAAACTGGTCCTGGTATCTTTAAACAGGGTAGGTACAATATAGATTTTCTGCCTTTAAACTGTTAATCAGGATATGAAGTTTGGGGAAATGGGAGGCATTTTTAGTGAAAATTTTCCATGTTCTGTTTACTCTGATAGTAGGAAGTTATGTGGTTAGAGAAATTATGTGGTAAGATGACAGTAGGGATGCAGGAGTGGAGAGATGTGCCATTCCTGCTAGGATAAGTATACTTTTAACTACAGTGATCAACTGTGAGTGTGCTATCCACCCCTGGCTTGGACGGGTTCTTTTGATTGCTAGTAACATAAATCCACTCACGTTTGCCCAACCAGAAAGAGAACTGAAGAGCCAGATACACAGCTGAGCCTCAGGAGCTATGGCTGCTGTTTTCTCTCTCTTTCCTCCTAGCTGCTTGTCTTTCTTTTCCGGCCCCATGTCAAAAAGTTCGGCCCATGAAGACACAGGTGGCACAGCATGAACGTCTTCTTCTTTTGCCTTTGCTTGCTTTTGTTATCTCCTCAGAGATAACCTCTGAAGTGGTTCCATGTGCATCGTTTCTTCCCATTTTTAGGTAGTTACCTATCTATGCACATTTATGAAAATGTATTATAATTAATACAATCAATAATCATACTAAGTGTGAAAAAAGGAGAAGAGCTAAATTATGTTCATATTATGCAAGGCAAAGGTATTGATGGAATTAAGATGGTTGGGAAGTTTAAAATAAATTGGTTCTTTATAAAATATGTAAGAGTAAAGAAGTAAAGAATGATTAGGGTTAATGCTTTTGTGAAAGGAAGAGAGCAGAAAAGGTCATTAATGGAAATGATTTCGTGTGATTTAATATACTTTGAAAAATGTCATGAATTAATTAGAATATAGACTGCAGAGAGATCTCCTTTACAAATTCAATTTCACCTGAACTTTATCATGTAATTGTCTATGATATATTTAAAGCATTTGTACTTAAACCTTAATATGTTTCTTGAATATAGCAATATAACAGTTCGAATTTGATTCTAGGGATATTTGATCAAAATAAGGATGTGGAAGGAACTGTGTTAGGCATCAGGGAGACAGAAGTGAATATATTTTAGTACCCTCTGTCATGGATCCCATAATCCAGCTGGGGGAATAAAGGCCTGCATGAAGCCAGTTGTTCTACATGAGCATTGGTGAGCTCTCCTAGCTTTATGAGCAGTATTCTAGGAACTTAGAGGAGGCAGCAGTTTATTATTTTTTTTTCATGGAATGTGTTTGTGAGAAGCAGGAGGTACCAGAAAAGCCTTAAGATAGCTCCGAGTCTAGTTAGCCAATGTTTTCTAAAGTTACTGAGTATGATGAGTGTCATATAGTTAATGGAGTGAGGGGTCAAGACACCCAGATCTGCCAGTAAGTACCTGGGTGAAAATCAGTCAGCTCCTGTGTCTTACTTTTTTTTTTTTTTAAATATATTTTATTGATTTTTTACAGAGAGGAAGGGAGAGGGATAGTCAGAAACATCGATGAGAGAGAGACATCGATCAGCTGCCTCCTGCACGCCCCACAGTGGAGATGTGCCCGCAAGCAAGGTACATGCCCCCGACCGGAATCAAACCTGGGACCTTTCAGTCCGCAGGCCAACGCTCTATCCACTGAGCCAAACTGGTCTCGGCTGTGTCTTACTTTTTAACAATTTTCTTTGTTATCCAATCCCAAGAAAAGTGGTTGAGAAATCTGTCCACATGCTTATTTCCTGTACTAACATCTGAATGATGAATGACACACAGCATCTCACTAAACAGTGACTGTCATTTGGGAGTTAAGGTCATGGGGAAATAGAAGTGACAATGTTTTCTTAAAAAAAAAACCGTCCCTGAATTATTCTCCTGATTCTTCCCCAGGGTTAATAAAAATGCTCTACAAGATAAATGTAAATATTTTTTTAGCTCTAAAATTCTGTGATTGCATGTCTCCCTCTGAGTAAAAGTTACAAAATATTAGAGATTTTTGGTCCAAATACTGCAGATACAGTGAAATGAATTATCATTAAAAATATGTTTGTCCTTGGAGAGCAGAGTTCCAAATAAAGTAGAACCCAAAGTTCAGCTATGATTTTAAAAACAAAGGCAATAAAAAGTGTTTATGAAAGTGAATCATTGTTAAAAAAAATGAATCAATGTTTGAATACCTATAATTCCAGTAACAGCCAGACTGAAGTTAAAATCTGTCTGGAACATTGATGTCCCAGTTATGCCTGATCCTTTTAGCTTTTTCACACTTGAAAATGCCCAATCATCTGTTCCAGGGAGATCTCCTTGCCCAGTATGGTTCTGGGAGAACAAAATAGAAATAGAACTCTGCATTTGGGCTGGATGTACATTGGCACTTTCTTTAACCAGGGAACTTATGGAGTTGAACTGGTCTTCTGATTAAATGGACACATTAATAGGAGCTTGTGTGCTTCTCAAAAACCTTGAAGCAGTATGTATCTATCTAGTTTAAATATTGAAGACACTTATTTCAATTGAAAATAATATGTAGGGGAAAAAAAGAGCCCATTTGCAAAAGTAAAAATCACAAGAGTAAAGTAAAAAGTTTATAGGACTAAAGGAAACTCTACTGAGAGGTATAGAAGAGTTGAACATGTAAAAATCTTTTTTTGGTAAAATGACTAATCTTTAAAAAAATGAAAATTGATCTATATGAACCCTTAAGAGAAATAACAATAGTATTTTTTGGAACAAGATATGCTGGTATAAAGTTTTGAGAAAATTAACTAAATCACTAATATGCATGGATAACCAGAAAAATTTTGAAAAAAAAATAGGATAATTAATATGGCCCAACTCCAACAGATAATACAATCTCTATATATAAAAGACTATTGCATCCGAAACAGCCAAATGGATGACTGAATAGGCTGTGTGGGGTGACCAGGCAGGGAGGGAGGCAGTTGGGGGCAACCAGACCTGCAAGGGGGGCAGTGAGGGGTGACCAGGCTGGTGGGGGGGCAATTGTGAGTGACCATGCTTGCAGTAAGTGGCGACCAGACTGGCAGGGGGAGGCACTAAGGATAGACCAAGCCAGCAGTGGGTGGGGCAGTTGGGCATGATCAGGCAGGTGAGTCGTTAGGAGCCAATGGTCCCAGATTGTCACAGGGATGTTTGACTGCTGGTTTAGGCCTGATCCTGCTGAGTGGCAGTCAGACATCCTCCGAGGGGTCCCAGGTTGAAGAGGGTGCAGGATGGGCTGAGAGGACACCCATCTCCAGTGCATGAATTTCATGCACTGGGTTTTTAGTGTATTATAAAATTTTAATAATTAAAATGATGACATTGGCACTGGAGATCATAGATCAATGCTGCATAACTGTAATTTAGAAAACAGCCTCAAATAAAAATGTGCTGTTTATATATAATGTTCCTTCAAATGGGGGTGTGTGTGGGGGGAAGTGGCAAGCTCAGTAACTTGTGTTGGAATAACTCAGTTTGCAGCCATGTTGGGAGAGCAAAGAAAGCTTCATATTTGCTCTACTCATCCTGCCAAAACTCATTACAGATGGATGAGATGTAAAGGTAAAAATAAACATATGAAGAAGGTCTCAACTGTAATCATTATTAAAGAAGTGTAAAATTAAAAGTCAATTATGGGCTTAATTTAGTAATACCTATTACAATTCAAACAGACAGGTTTTCTGACCAGAACTCCATGCTAGGAATTTATAATAATGATATACTTGCAACTTTTTTTCCCCCCAAGAATATTCATTCTGGCTTTATTTGTAAAAAGAAAAACGTGGCAACAAATCCTTATGCCGTACTCATTAGTGCCGTTTGCCAAATGTTTTCAGTTCTCCAGCGTTTGGGGATTCTGGCATGGTATTTATCGGCCCTCTTGAGGTTAGGTTGGATTATGTAACTAGTTTTGGCCAAGGAGTAATTAAGTGGAAAATGTTTGTCATTTCTACTCCAGACATTTAATTACTGATGAGAGCTCTCAGAGCCCCCTCAGGCACTCTGACCTGTAATGTGCACGATGGTAGTTGCTCCATCAGCAGAGGTCCCTGTGTGATTGCAACGAGCAGTCACACCCATAAAACATGAGTGAGAGGTGAACTCTATTTTCAGCGTATCAAACTTTGGGATTGTTGTTATAGCTTAATTTAATCTATCCTGGCAATACTGCCTAACAACAGATCCTAATTAAATAAATTATACTACTTCCAAATTATGTAATTCTATGTAGAGACTAAAAACAACTAGTTAAAACTCCTCTTGTGTTCCTGTGGAAAAATCTCCAATTTTCCATGAATATGAACATATCTCCCAGGCAACTCATTGTCTTTCTTTCATATATGTAAACACTATATGCACTTTTTAAAAAAATATATTTTATTAATTTTTTTTACAGAAAGGAAGGGAGAGAGATAGAGAGTTAGAAACATCAATGAGAGAGAGACATCGATCAGCTGCCTCCTTCACGCCCCCTACTGGAGATGTGCCCATAACCAAGATACATGCCCTTGATCTGAATCCAACCTGGGACCTTTCAGTCCACAGGCCGACACTCTATCCACTGAGCCAAACCGGTTTTGGCTATATGCACTTTTTGATGAAATTAATTCTCTCCCCTCCCCTCTATCATTCAAGTAGAGCAGATTATACAATATTTACCTTTATAGTTTTGACTGTACCCGATTTTCTCAGAGTTAAGTTTCTGGGCCTGGAATTAGGATATGTGGATTTGAAGCTGGCTCTGCCACCTACATACAGACTCATGTACCCTAGATATGTTACTTAAAGTCTCAGTTTCATTAAAGAGAGATAATAAATAATTTTTTCCCTTAGGGTTATTATGAAGATTTTTATGAGATAACTAATGTAAAGTAGTTGGTACAATGCTTGGAACATAGTATATACTCAGTAAATGTTAGTTAATGTTATCTGTTTTCTCACAAACGTTTTTTTCATTCACCTACAGTTGCCCCTGTTTTTTTAAATTAATTACAATGCTAATGCCTGACTTATAGTGGCAAATGTTTTATCATTTATGATAGATGGATGTTTTATTTTGTTCACACTAAATTGTCAATTTGTTTCTATGAATATATTTACAGGAAACATTAAAAAATGAGGCAAATATTTTATATTAAGCATTTTTTTCTACTGTGTAGTTGAGACCTTGTATTAACTTTAAGGCAATAATTTCTGTGGTTTGGGATGAAAATGATCATCTCATTCAAATTCTACATCAACAACATATTTACATTCAGCTCTATAACCATTCTTCCTAAATTTGTTTTCACCTTATTCCTATACTTACATGGATTCAATGTTCACTGAATGTCCTTTTTTTATAGATTTTCCATTCATCTTCCAGTTATGTGAGTTTCTTTAAAAAAGATTTATTGCCTGAACATTAGAATGTTGCTATTGGTGGTGGTGGTATTCTATATTTAGACTCTTGAAAAAACATTTTACTTTGTTGTAAAATATTGGTTTTATTTTCTTTCTTTGAAAACTTTGTAGGCATTTTACTGTCTTCTAATACTGACTGTTTTAGTGGAGAATTCTGAGACCTGCTATTTTTTTATTTTTTTAAATGCTGATGTTTTTACCTGTCTGCTCAAAGGAATACTTTTCATGAAATCCACTTTACTAGGATATATCTGAAGCTTAGTTCAAATCTATAGTGTCTTCTTTGTAGCTCTACATTCAATTTCTCCCTCCACCCCGCAAAAGTCTTTTCTGAGTTGTGGTTGATTCAGTTGGAAGTTAAGTAAGAGGCTAGCCTTAAGCTAGCTAGCTCTTTCATCAGAGAAACCATTTTAATTATTTCTGTATTTTCTGAAAAAACTTGGAAAATTGTAGAGCATACATGATAGGATATTTCTAATTAATGTTTGTAGGTGTCCTTCTTTTAGAACTCATAAAGATTTCATTTGGTCAACCCTTGTTAATTATAAACTAGTAAATAAATTTTAATTCCTATTTGAGACATAATGCAATAAATCACTATTTTCAAGACACAGCATTATATTAAGTGAAAAAAGTTTATTGTAGGCTTATGTATATTTTTTCAAATTTATAAAACTGTCAAAAATTAAATAGCACTATTTTAAATTATCAAATAGTTTGAGTTCCATCACATGAATTATTTTTTTGCACAGACACATCAGATTTCCTGTTGCAAGTCATTAGTCATCGTTGAATCACATCTGAAATAATTAGAAATTAGGGGATCTCAAAGTAGTAGAACCATTAATGTAGTAGAAACTTGTTAGAGGAGGTGGTATTAAGGACAAGAATAGGTACTTTATAAATATCAGTTTGGTTTAATTTTTAGTATAAAAATAAGCTTGTGTTGCATTTTGAATGTACAGCAGAACCGACTTTGTGGGGCCCAGTGCAAAATGAAAACACAAGACCCTTGTTTAAAAGTTACTAAAAATTGCAGGACAGTGGCAGCAGAGTATGGGACAGAGGGTGGGTGCTCCTAAGCACAGAGCCATGAGTGCCTGCATAGAGGCACACTGTGAAGCTGGCTCTGCGAGGAAGCAGGAGTGATGGTACCACTAATCAAACAAAGCTCAGAGTGACAAGCTGACTGGTTTTTGTTTTGTTTTCTTAAGATAAAATTTTGGCTTTGAATATCTGAGTTTAAGCTTCTGATGTCAAGCAAAGAGAGCTTAAAACAGTTTTCACTTGTACCTTGAGTTATCTGCTCAAAAGTTCCTACCTTAATTTTTTTCCCTTTATAAAGTAGGGCTAATAATAGTGTGTATATATTATAGGGTTGTTGTGAAGATAAAATGAGTTAATATATGTGAATGTCACAAAGCAAGTGCCCCATGGGTTTTGGCATTATCCTTGTGTTTGTTGCTATTATTGTTATAGTGACTTGAGGTTGTGTCATGGTGGAATCCCCTCCATGAATAGAAGAGTTATAAGAAAAGAACTTTGGACAAAATTTGATGTTGAAAGAAGAAACTGTAAAGGAGATGGGAAAAAGAATGGTTTTAGGGGCATATTGTGTCATGGAAATCAAGGGAGGGAAAAGCAGCAATTCAGTGTTTTTCTTGGAATGATTTGAATTCAGAGTTGTCAGGACAAAAGTCTGATTATAGGAAACTAAAGGGTGGGGAGAATGTGGAGTTAGTGGGTATAGACTTTTCTCTTAATAAGTTTAGAAATGAAGGGAAGTGGTAGTTTGATGGAATGGAAGAGTGATTTAAGTGTACTCTGTCTCTCACTTAGAAGTACTTTCTATCTGAGGAGAATGTCAGCCCCAGGCCTGAACTGTGGACATCACTCAATATTTACTACACAATGAGTAATTTCATTTCATCTTCAAAAGAACCCAGCATTATTAGGATCATTCAATTATTTTATTTTATTTTTCAATGACAGTTGACATTTAACATTATTTTATGTTAGTTTTAGGTATACAGGATAGTGGTTAGACAATCATAATGTACAAAGTGATCCCCGGATATTTCAAGTATCACCTGGCATTAGGATCATTTTAGAGGTGAGGAAGCCAAGGCAGATAATGAGCCATTCCTCTAGCTTCAGCTTGCACCACTTTTTAAATTTAATTTGATTTTTATTTATTTTTTAACATATATTTTTATTGATTTTTTACAGAGAATTAGAAACATCCATGACAGAGAAACATCAATCAGCTACCTCCTTCACACCTCCTACTGAGGATGTGCCCTTGACTGGAATCGAACCTGGGACCTTCAGTCTGCAGGCCAAGGCTCTATCCACTGAGCCAAACTGGTTATGGCATTTTAAATATTTTTTGAATAACACTTTCTGAATAAAGACCACTTGTGAGAAAAATATTATTTAATTCATTTTAATGGTCCTCAAATTCATGGAACTGTTAAGTGATGAGACAGGATTTAAACTTTAACTGGCTCTAAAGCTGGCTTGCTACCTAGAGATTTGTTAAGATGGAAACAATGGCAGGAAAAAGAGAGGCCAGGCTAGAAGTGTCTTATTAAATGCTAAATGAAATGATGTTCCCCTAAACAGTGAGGGAGGCGACGGAGGAGAGGTTCTAAATATTTTCATCACAAGCATTTTTTTTTTGACACTAACATGTTGGCTGCAAGCATTTTTGCTGAGTGGCAAATTAGCTTGAAGGCAATTTCTCAAATATAAAATAACCAGTTGATTGGTTTACATTTGTCAGACTTAATGTATTTTAGCTAGTTGTGGGTTTCAGTTCTCCATTGATTAAATTCTTGCAGTATCCCCATTGTTATCCTATATAATAAAAGCCTAATATGCTAAGTGTCCAATTGTCTGGTCATCCATTCAACCAATCAAAGTGTAATATGCTAATGAATGCTAAGGTCGCTCAACTGCTTGCTATGATGTGCACTGAACACTAGGGGGAAGATAGTCAACTGATCGACCAGTCACTATGATGTGCATGGACCACAAAGGGGCAGATGCTCTGACCAGTAGGTTAGTTTGCTGGTGGGGTCCGACGGATTGGGACTGAGTGAGACAGGCTGGACATGCCCTGGAACCCTCCCATGGTCCCTCCCAGCTGGCCAACCTATCATGTTCTTCCGGCCCTGATTGTGCACTGGTGGGGTCCCTCAGCCTGAACTGCATCCTCTTGCAATCCAGGATTCCTCAGGGAATATCAGAGAGCCAGTTTTGGCCCAATCCCACAGCCTAGACCGAGGGACCCAATTGATGCCCGAATTTGTGCACTGGGCCTAATATTATTTAAAGCTTAGCCCTCTTAATGGTCTCTACAGTAAGGAGTAGACATGGTGATCCCAAAGTAGTGGATGACAAGTACTATATATGAGGCCAGATTGCAAAACCACGTGTAAAGCCAGAGTTTATACTATGTTGGAAAATGGTAGTTGCAAAACCTTTGGTGTGCACAGTCATCCCTTGCACAATCAACACCAAAAGTTTACCAAGCAATGGCAAATAGGAAAGATGTGGCTACTAATTCTCAACAGTTTCAAGAGCATTCATTTTTGCTCCTTTGAAATTGATATCTCTCTTAAGGAAGGGAAAATTAGTACTAAAAGTGAAAAAAGTATAAAGCTAAACAAGGAGACAAATCCACAACCTAAAAAGAAAAAGTATAATATAATACTGTGAACGAAAGACTTCCAAAAACAATATATGCTCATTTTTTCGTAATTAAGTTTTTAAATTTTTGTTATTGATTTTTCATGTTTTATTTTGTCTTTTTTAGTGTCTCTTATTTTTTGTTATTTTATCTTTTATGGAGAAATTGCCTTACAGCTAATTAGTTTGCCATGAAAAATGTTTGTAGCATTTTTAGCAAATATGCTTAGGTTGGGAGATACCAGACTTGCGGAGAAGGGCACAGGGTGAGAAATGGTGCATGGCCACACCCTATTCACAAAAAGATGCTGAATGAGGACAGTTGCTAGGCACTGAGGGGACTAGATTGGTAAAGGAATGAACGTTTGTTCTTTGACAGTATGGGCTAGAGAAAGGTGACAGGGTAGAAGGTGTTGGATGAAAGGCTACACCAGGGCTTAATGCTTGGCGTGAAGCTACTTCAGCTCTGTGGTGACCTGTGCTGATATCAACTAGGGATTTGGAGTGGAGATACCATGAAACTAGTGTCCATGAAAGAAAACGTCCTGAGAAGGATAATGTTGTCCTTTTTTTTTTTTTAAGGAAAGCTATTTAGTATTTGGTGGGCATGTACATCATGATAGAAGTTAGGAGAGCATCATGGAAAAGCAGAGAGGATCAGTCTAAGAGTTAGCTATACGTCACCGATGTCAAAGAAGGGGAGGTATGGCTGTGATTGTCATGTATTTGGAAAGGGTGTTGACTGTGTATTTCTCAGTTAATATGATGTCCTGGAAAAAGAAGTGGATTCTATTAAAGAATATCAGTAAATAATGACAAATCACCTGGAAGAATTGCGATGAAAGGTTGGAAGTGGATTAAGATCCTGGGCTTTTAAGGCAGACACATTTATATTCTAGTTTTAGGCATGACACTTATTAGTTGTGTGATTTCAGCTCTTGTTCCCATGTCTTTAAAATTTGGTGAATCTATTCCATGAGGTAGTGGAGGGGAAATAAACAGATAAGGCATGTAAAGCACTTAGAGTAACAAGTAAATTCTCAATTAGTGTTTTTTCTATAGTGACAAGCAGCATTGCGTTTTCCTGGTTAAACATGCAGGCTGTGGGATCAAACATCCCTGATATTGTCTTAGCAATTTACACCCTGTTATGACTGTAGGAATAGTTATTCAAGCCCTTTAACCATTTGTGAACTCATCAATGAAGTCAGTAGAGTATGATATTTACTAAGATTATGAAAATGTATTTAAAGTATTTAGCACAGTGCCTGACACAGAGCAGGTACTGAATATGTATTAAAGTATTAGCTTTTTAACCTTGATAATGAATAATAGTAATTATTGGTATGAGGCAGAATCAAGGATATTAATCTTTATTTAAATGCTTATTTTGTGTTTGATCAGTCTATAACTGGCATTAACTAAAATAAAAACTAAGAACTAATTTTTAAAAGCAAGTATTTTGAATTGTCCTTTTGATTTTAGTTCATTGGAAATCCTGGGATTCAGAAGTGTGGATTAAAAGTAATTTCTTCTATAGCACGTTTTCCTGATGCCTTAGAGGTCTTATCTGTGGAAGGTGCTTTTGAATCGGTGCTTCAAACACTGCAGATGTACCCAGATGACCAAGGTTGGTACAATTGAAACACAGCATTTAGAGTAGATTTTTAAAAATATATATATTTTATTGATTTTTTTACAGAGAGGAAGGGAGAGGAATAGAGAGTTAGAAACATCAATGAGAGAGAAACATCGATCAGCTTCCTCCTGCACACCCCCTACTGGGGATGTGCCCGCAACCAAGGTACATGCCCTTGATTAGAATTGAACCTGGGAACTTTCAGTCTGCAGGCCGATGCTCTATCCATTGAGCCAAACTGGTTAGGGCTAGAGTAGATTTTTATAGGCTTTTAGCTGCTGGTGGAGTCTTTAAATTTTTTTCTTTAGTTTTGAGATTTAAAATAATTAATATTGTTTATTTTTTCTCTTATTCTTCTAGAAATTCAGCATCTGGGTTTAAGTCTTATAGGATGCTTGATTACAAAGAAGAATTTATTCCTAGGAATTGGGCATCTGCTGGCAAAAATTCTGGTTTCCAGTTTACAACGATTTAAGGATATTATTGAATTACAAACTAAAGTATGTGCATTATCTTGAAGGGAATTTGATCTTGTGCAAATTTCTCTTTCAGAATAGTTGGTATAATTTTCACTTTACATTAATGGAGATATTCTAGTTAATTGAAAACCATCTAGCATTTTGTAATATTTTAATTATAGAAGGGGAAGAGAATTGGATTGACTCTCTAAAGATCCTATGTTTCTTCATTAATTCTCCAAGATCAGCTTGTTTATTTGCCATTTGTCTTTGCCATGAAAGAGCAGAGAGTGCGCTGAAGAGATTCCAAGTAGCTGAGCTTCATTTGCTTAGAGTTTGTATAAATAGAAGTTATAATTATTCTGAAGTTTGTCATTCTCTGCATTTTGTTGTGGTCTGCTTACCTATAGTATTTTTGCCCCTTAATTTGTTTTTCTTGAAGTGAAACAATATTTTAAAATTTTTTCATCAAGCAACATTTAAAATGTGACATATAATCAATCACTGTTTTTATGAGGAACCCAAAGATACTGCCTTAGAGTTAATTAAAGCAAGATTTAAGAAATATATCATTTAAAGGTGTTTTTTTATTTGTTTGTTTGTTTTTCATCTTCAAAGGTTAGGAAAACAATTTAAGATTTCTGCCTTGGTTGTGGTTTTCAGTAATGGAGTTTGCAACTTTCCTAAACCATGCTCAGCAAATAGATTCACAAATGGAAGCATTGACCAGGAATAAACATGTCTCGGCTCTAACCTTTACAGAGACATTATTAAATTAGATTATGGATATAAAGTTTTCAATTGTAAAGTGCTGCTGAGCACACAATATTCTTAGATTAAAAACAACAGTCTGCTTTATAAATCTGCTCTTTATAATGTGCCTCTACCGAGACTGCTTAAAGCCATGGCAGAACTGGTTAAAAGTAATCCCAAGGGAAGTACAGTACATGATTTTGTGCAGGTATGGAACTCTCAGTTACTCAGTATTAATTCATTGAAGCATAAATTCTAGGATCTCTAGAGTAGAGGTTGAAAACTATTGACCTAGCACAGTGATCAGCAAACTCATTAATCTTCAGTGCCAAATATCACCTACCAGTACAACGATGGAAATTTCTTTTGAAAGCCACATTTTTTAAACTTCTTCTTACACCACTTCTTCAAAATAGACTTGCCCAGGCTGTGGTATTTTGTGGAAGGACCACACTCAAGGGGCCAAAGAGCCACAGTTTGCCAACCACTGACCTAGTGCATTCAACCTGCCAACATGTTATTTGGCCGGTTCTGTGTTTATGCATTTTTAACTTGAATCAGGTGCCTTCTACACATTCCCATTACCTGCTTTGCCAATGCATTTCAGTTTGCAGGGACCTCTGCTGCAGAGGTGGGTGGATCATATGTCCCTTAGACCTGCATAAATTAAGATTATATCTCTTATCAAACATTGGGATTATTTATAGGAACTCGGCATCTTCAGTGCTCAAAATAATTATTTTAATATTTTGATGATCTCATTAATATATGAAATTGAAAGATGTTAAACATCTAAAAAGTTAAGCTGATCTTTGGTGAGTGTACTCATACTAAGTAATAGTAACACCCAAAATGTTCATTCTTTCCTTCAAATCTCACCTGGGTGGAGAACTCAGAACTCTTGGAAATACTTTTAGGTGGTTCTAAAAAGTAATGGCGTGACTGATCAGTTCTTTATAAATAACTAGAGGTCTGATGCATGAAATCTGTGCAAGGGCCTCTCCCCCTCAACACCCACCCCCTATGGTGTTGTCTAATTAGCATGTTACACTTTTATTATAGATTTGCTTTAAGGATGTAAACTTCAGAGTGCCTTGAAAGCTTCTTTCAAATACACTGAATATGAATAAAAACTAATGGCTTACCTTTGTCTCTGAGGTTAAAATTTCAGAAGAAAGCACAAAATGTTGGGGGAAATGCTGGGTTATCTATAAAACCTAATTGCAACCTCATAATAAAAACATAATTTTACTGGCCTATTTGGGTCTGCAACTCTGCAGCCTGTTTTGTTTCCATCCTGGCTTGCATCTTATAGGAATAGCCTTAGTCAGGGATCTTGAAAAGCTAGATATTAGTGAATTAGGAGTTTTCCTTGCTTTGCTAGACAATAGTTTGTTTACATTTTATTTTCTGTGTGCTATGCTTCTTAGTAATGAGAGAGCAAGGTGTATTTATAGGATTGTTTCAAGGTTTATAGCTTTTAAGTACAAACCCAAAAATATAGTTAAGTGAACAACTTAGTATCAGATATATGCTTTTTTATATTATTTATCCTTTATTTGCTCATAATTGCTTATGTTTCTATTATTATTTTTGATCACACTTTCAGGGATTTCAGACAGTCTTGACTGTGCTGGAACTGTCAGTGTCTTTTTCCAAGCTGTTGGTACATTATTCCTTTGACTCAGTCATATTCCATCAGATGTCCTTCAGTTTCATGGAACAGAAGGATCAACAGGTACCATGTTTCTCACCTGTGTGCTAACTGTTATGTATTTAGCCAGCTCTAATCCTTATTTCTCTTCTTTTTAGTTTCTAAACCTTTGTTGCAAGTGCTTTGCAAAATTAGCCATGGATGATGAGTTAAAAGGTGTGATGCTAGAGAGAGCATGCGACCAGAATAACAGCATCATGGTTGAATGCTTGCTTCTGTTGGGAGCAGATGCCAATCGAGCAAAGGAGGGAACTTCTTTAATCTGTCAGGTAAGCTTTCAAGACGACACTTGTTTTATTCTGTGGACTCTGCCATGGTATAGCTCTTACTTACATCCCATTATTCCTTTCTACAGAATTTGCAGGTTTATTGCACAACTCCTTATGATTTGTAATAGGAGATTAGTTCATGGAATTCCAGAGGTAATAGGACTCCTAGACATTGTTGTCTAATCCTTCATTTTACTTGTCTACCTACTTTGTTAGTTGATAAGTAACTTTTCAGATGTGTCTCCTATGCATTTCTGTGCACATTGTTCAGCAGTTTCACTCCCTCAAAAAATGGCTTTATTTGGTATTGATCATCTTTCAACCATTTTGTCTTCATTTTGTATTTCTTTGCCTAGAAAGTTCTCCCCTCAAGGTTATTGCATGTGGCCATGTAGGCTGGTACTGAACACCTAAGGAGGCCTCATTCACATCCCCTGCAATTGCACCCCAACAGTTGTGTAGCATTGTGGTTCTGCGTCCCTTCTCTCCCTTCTCTTCTGCACTGAGCAGGCACATCTATCTAATTATTCTACTTTCCTTCAATTTCTAATCTAAATTCTCTCTCCTGGATAAAGCTCTTAGGCAATTCCCCAACCTCCATACAAAATAAAGATTTACTTCTTCTGAAAGTCCATGACAATTTATGTATACCTCTTGTATCTCTTGTGAGATGCCTTAAAGTAGAAATGTACAATGTCCAGTTCTCAGTATGATTCAATAAGTATTTAGTAAAGTGCATTGCATGTTTTAAAAAGTCTGTGTGTGTTATATACATTTTGGAATCTCTGATAGCATTCAGATAGCATCATATATATATATTTTAGAAATTTAATAAATAATTCTACCAAAGCAGTTATGTAATGATTTAATATGTATTATTAGATAACTAGCAGAGTACTGTTTTATAATAATTTATCTTTAAAGTCTTTATTTAATTTCTCACTTGCCTGTAGATTCAAATCAGTTTTTCCAACTGTGAGATTAAGTTAGTACTAATTAGCAATCTGCATAAAAGAAAATTAAACCTGTTACTTGTTTTTATACATAATTAATTTATGCATTAAAACCAAATAATCAAATTTAGTAAAAATTTTTAAAGCTAGCAACATTAAAAAGAATTGCTTCTCTATTTTAAAGGTAATTAAATCATTCCCCTCAATAATTTAATGTTTTTATTGTGTATCTTTTCTGATATGTGTAGGTCATTGCATTAATGTTTTTGGGTATTCCAAGAACTTAGAAGAATCTTCCCCTTCATTTTTTTTTTCATTGGGAAGCAGCATACCTAAAAGTACCTGAGTGCAGGTACTCTATATTTTCCATCAGAAGTGCATTGTATTTGTCTCTGAATTTATCCAACTCTTTCTGTACAAAAAGCCTTTGATTTTTCTTCCCATATTCTTTTAAACTTAATCGCATATGCATATATATATATTATATATATTTACAATCTTTTATTTTTAAAAAAATCAGATCTTTAAGTGGATGAGTATATTAACTTTAAAGAATTTATCCTAGTTGTCAAATTGTTTAGCCTATCAAATAATAAATTATGATTAAATATGTGGATAGATTGATTGAGCATACCTTATTGTGTACTAATGACAATAAGATAATAGGGGTACTTATTTATTTGGCAATGCTGCATATTTAAGAACTAGTCAGAACAAGGGTGAGTGATTCTTATTAGGCTTTCTGAGGAGATTTTATGTTGTAACTAGAGGTCCAGTGCATGACATTCGTGCACTGTGGGTGTCCCTCAGTCTAGCCTGCACCCTCTTGTAGTCTGGGACTCCCCAAGGGGTCCTTAGTGCTGCTGTGGAGGCAGGAGAGGCTCCCATCCCAGCCGCTGAGCTCATCAGCAGTGAGCCCAGCTTGTGGCTGAGCAGTGCTCCCCCTGTGGGAGTGCACTGGCCACCAGGCAGCAGCTCCTGCATTGAGCCTCTGCCTCCTGGTAGTCAGTGCACATCATGTTGACGTGTAGGTCTGCTGTTTGGTCGATTTGCACATTAGCCTTTTATTATATAGGATGGGCATGATTGATAGAGAAGAATATGGAAGGTTAATTCTGGGTATGAAAATGCATGAATAGAGACCTGAAGCTAAAACTCTTCAAGTCATGGTGGGAAGAACAAGTATAATGAAGTCTGAATAAAAGTATATACCACCTGGGCACTGCTCTGTATTCTTTACACAATTTAACCCTCATAACATCCTTAGGAGTGGGTCCCAGTGTTATCTCCATTATCTAGTTTAGTCAGATCTTGGGGCACAGAGAGGTTAGGTGAATCCTCCTGGTAGGTAATGCCTCCTGAGTGTCTGGTTTAAATCTTTGTTTAGAGTTTGACAGAAAAATTCTTTAATCAAAACAAGTTTACATGTTGACAGTTATGGCTTAACTAGAATAATCTGTACAAATATTGATTGTATTGAAGGCCAAACAGATGTAATAGCAAGAGTTCCTTCAAAACTGTGAAACCCCAATTACTGAAATAAATTAATAATGATGATAAAAAAAGTATCTATAGATGAAAACAATTATCTAAGAAGTCAAAACATTCAGTTCACGGTACATGCAAACACTGAAGTATTAAAAGCCCCCTTCCCATATTGATAGTTCAAAGAACTACCAACTGACCTATCCAATTATCTTAGAAATGCCATCTGTTCAGTGACTCTTAAGTTCTGTGTGTAAACTTTGGTTCACCCTGCATATGTGAATATGCAGACTGTCAAAATGTCATCTGTTCAGTGACCCTTAAGTTCTGTATGTAAACCTTGCTTCACCCTGATTTAGTTCATATATGTGAATATGCAGACTGTCAAAAACCACTCCTTTGTCTTCTTGCCTCAGAGCAACTAATGTTCCCACTCTTTGCAATCCTGTCACGTAAATCACACAGAAATAAAAATCCCCTCTGATATAGCCATGCTTTCACATAGGTTAGTTTTATTATATGGTATTTACTTTTATTTATTGCTTAAGTATCATGGATTGTTCTCCAACTAAAAAGATACTACTTAGTGACTTTGTTAATGAGGGAGGCTGGTGTGGGTGGGTGGGAAGAGATCAACTAAAGAACTTGTATGCCTATATGCATAACCTTTGGACACAGACAATAGGGTGGTGGATGCCTGGGGTGAGGGGTGGGAATGGGCTTTAAGGGGGTCAATTGGAAAAAATGGAGGACATATGTAATATTTTAAATAATAAAGATTTTTTAAAAATTCAGAAATATCTCAAAAACTTAACTTTTACCCTGGCAGGTGTGACTTAATTGGTGGAGGGTTGTTCCATGCACCCAAAATGAACTTTTATTATTTAGTTTTCAGATTCAGCTAATGCTGCCTGTAAAGGATCTGGGGTGACTGAACCCTAGAGCCAGGTTCATTCCTATATACATCCACTCTGCTCTCTGCAGCAAAGTGAAGTGTGGCTTCACTGAATCCTAGCCACAAAATTAAATTACCCTCTAAAGTTAACTTGGATTTTGTGCTTTGTAGAACAGTTTGGGTATCATACAAGAAGACATAGAGACTGCATATTGTTACAAAGCAGCAGGGTGATGTAGCACAATGTGGGCCATGGTGAGATTAACTTTAGGGCGAAGAAGGGAGGAATTATATTGAAGTAACATTTATCTATCATAAAAATGCAAAACCCACCAACAGTAGAAAGACAGTCTGATAAATTCAAGATTTGTAAGAACTAGGCACAAAACTCATGATAGTTGGGAAAAGAGGAAAGGTGTATATAAGTAGTCGTTTTAAAAATGTAACATTTTTTCTATTATCAATTCCACATGAGCATAAACACACTATTTGAGACTCTTCTACAACCATTGTCTCAGAGGCAGTTCAGCATTCCCTAAATGGAATATCCCTCACATTTGCTGTATAATGTAGCTGTGACTACTGCACAAGTAAACAGTGTTTTCTTTGAAACAAAGACCAAGGGATTTTGTCCCTCAAATTTTAAACATCAAAACTGATGCTTGCCAAAACCGGTTTGGCTCAGTGGATAGAGCGTCAGCCTGTGGACTGAAAGGTCCCGGGTTCAATTCCCGTCAAGGGCATGTATCCTGGTTGCTGGTGTGTCCCCAGTAGGGGGTGTGCAGGAGGCAGCTGATCAATGTCTCTCTCTCATCGATGTTTCTAACTCTCTATCCCTGTCCCTTTCTCTCTGTAAAAAACCAATAAAATGTATTTTTAAAAAACACACCGATGCTTATAGAAATTTAAAATTTTCAACAGTCTGAATATTTCAAAAGTGAAAATACTTCTCAAATGTGTGTTGTTGTTTTTTTAATGTTCCAGGTGTGTAACCTAGTTCTCTAGCATAGAGTCCTGAGGAGATATTTCAGTCTCTCTCTGCACTGGATGGCTTTTTCTTACTGCCACCTCGGTCTTGCCTTCTTCATTGCTGTCTCCAGTATGTTGTGGTTGATTTCTGTCTTGAGCATCAGATCCTGCATGTAGACTCTTTGGACCTGTTTGTTCCTTTTTAAGACTTTGTTTGGCCCTTTCTTCTCTTGATCTTTGATTTTATTTCCTTCCTCGTGCTGTCTTTGTTCGGCAAGAGATTTATTCAGTATTTGTGTAATTGCATAATCTCCTTCACCAGCCAAAAACGTGTTCTTATGCTTGCTGTACAACATTGTAGACTTTTCCATGATAATCCAACTCACTTTGAAGTACCATCTTTTCCTTTTTTTCCCCAGTGTTATAATCACCTCTGTGTTTCTGAGCTTGTTGCATTGTGAGCTTGTGACGCAAGTGCACCCAAGGCCTCAATACATCTGTCCGCTGCTCTAATCTCTTGTCTACACATCAGATTCCTGGTAGTTGGGTTGTTCATTCATTCTCAAATGCTTAATTTCAGATATTTGGTTTGGATTGCTGGGTGCATTAGTTATAACTTAGAAGATGAGAGAGAAGATTTCAAAGGATAATAAATTAGACTTTTGGTAAAGTGATTATATTATAAATCATCATTATTATTTGCATATAAAACTGTATTTATGAGCAGTACTTTTTCCTCTTGTGAAGTTGAAATTACTTTTATAATTTCCTTTTGTCCAATACACTTTCTTATATATCTCTCTCTTCATGGCACCATGTGCCTTAAGTCAGTATGGACTGTTTGAGTCCCCCATGAACAATATCCTTACAACAATGTATTGAGCACCTTCCATGTGGAAAGCACAGTGCTAGATAACTACTAAAAAATATAAAAGGGATTACCTGTTTCAAGATGTTTATTTTTTTTTTCTAAATGGATTTTGTGAGAGGGGAGAGGATAAAACATGAATTATTTTAATACAAAGTGAGCAATAAGTGCCATAATGTAGAGATAAAAGTTGGCTGGGCTGAGAGGGAAGGCCTTTGTAATTGAGTTTTTTGACCCTTTTCTCTCTCCCTCACTCCCTTTTCCCAAATTCCCTATGGGCCCTTAAAGAGGATTTTAGTAATTTTTCTAGTTAAATTACCTATATTCTTAGGCATTGCACCAGGCTACAGAGGTACGAATTGAATTACAATAGCATTCATGCCTTTCATTCTAGTTATAAAACAGATGGGCATGTCTGGTTCAGTGTGCTAAGTACTTTGTGAGACAAAGGGAGAGGGGAGCCTGGAGGAGGAAGGGTGTGTGTGACCTGGGAGGCTGACAGTAAGGACTCACTGTGTAAGATTCTTTGAAGCTATTCATTAAAGAATGAACCTCCTTTTGTTCATTTTGTTGGTGGAGAGCTTAGTTGAGACACTGAGGACAATAGAAATAGCATAAATGGAGGTAATGAGATTTGAAAAATTTTGAGTGGTGTTTCGGGGAAGATCTTGGGGCTGAGGTGTTTTAGAAGATTTTTAAATTGAAATGGACTTGGTCATATCTACAGTAGAAAGGTACTCTAGTGGCCATAGGAAGAATATGTTGAAGGTGGGTGATGCTGGAGACTGCTGACCTGGTGCCTTGGATCTTAGGGCCTTCTTTCCTTTCCTTTTCCTTGTCCTTTTTCTTTTCATTTCCTCTTTCCTCTTTCCTCTTTCCCCTCTCCTCTCATCCCCTTCCCTTCCTTCTGCTCCACTCTTAATTTGGAGCAGAAGATTCAACTTTAACTCCCAGTCTCTAATCAACTATCTCTAAGGGTTTGGACAAATCATACATGTTTTCTAAGTATTAATCTATAAAATGGGTAATAATTTCTGTGGCATAGAGTTTTATTTTATTTTACTTTTTCTTTATTGATTAAGGTATTACATATGTGTTATTGTAAGGATTATAGATCCTATCTGGACAGGATTCAGCACAGTATCTGACATATAATATTTCCACTATCTGTGACTTTGAACTTTTTGTAAAACACTCCATTCTGTGCCTTAGAGAAGCTGTTCCTGAGTTGGGCCAGTGCACTGTGCTTCAGGCCGTGAAGGCTTCTCTCTGCTTTCAGTGGACACTAGTTTTTGTAGCAGTAGTAAGCTAACTCACCTGAACACAGCTCTGAAAAGCTAACAAAGGGAGGTAGAAAGCTGGGACACAAGATATATCTTTATGTGTCAATTCATATTCTTGTCCATAGGAGTTCAAGAAAATCAGAAATGAGTGATGTCTGTCTTTGCACATGGCATTAATGAACATTATAGTATTTATATTCTGTTACAAACGAAGATGGGGCATTTACTGTGTTACGGCACTAGTTTGCCAGATGCCTTCCAATGAAGAAACAGATGTCTGAAAAGTGTAAGCCTCACTTACACTTGCGTGACTTCAAGTTTATGAGTTTCCATCTCATATTGCCTCTCTCATGATAACTGACTTCCATATGGCAGATTATTCGATTTATGCTACTCTGATATGGCTGGTGCTAATCTTATTTATTTTCCTAGTCTATTCCAAGAATGACTTTTGCCTTATTTTATTTTGTTTCTATCTAAATTTAAGAGTGTAGAGAAAAATTACACCAGCTTCAATGTACCAGTGTCCCAAAGGGAAGAGATACAGGCTTTTAGTAAGCTTATATATTTTTTTCCTTAATAGGTGTGTGAAAAAGCAAGCAGTCCTAAACTGGTGGAACTGTTACTGAATAGTGGGTCCCGTGAACAAGATGTACGGAAAGCACTGGCAATAAGCATTGGGAAAGGTGACAGCCAGATCATCAGTTTGCTCTTAAAGAGACTGGCCCTGGATCTGGCCAATAACAGCATATGCCTGGGAGGATTCTGTATTGGGAAAATCGAACCTTCTTGGCTTGGCCCTTTATTTCCAGATAAGACATGCAATTCAAGAAAAGAAATAAGTAGGTATTAAAAGGAACACTTTGTTTATTTTTATTTATTTTTTGTCACTAATCTTTTAGTTTTTCTTCTAGATTGGTGCAACTTAAGCCAAAAATATTGAAGGATTTGGGTATCTTTTTCCTGCCATGAAATGCTTGAAAGTGATGGATGTTATATTTAAGTTCTTTATGACCCAGCAAATGCATATTTTATAATGATGGTGTAAGACTGTGGGACCTTTCTGAGGGGTTACTTTTCTTTTTAATTTATTTTATTTATTGACTTATTTTTAAAATACATTAATTGATTTCAGAGAGAGATGAAGGGAGAGAGAGAGAGAAAGGTGAAACATTGATGTGAGAGAGAAACATCGATCCATTGCCTCCCGTATTTGTCCTGACCAGGGTTTGGTACCTATAATCTTGGTGTGAATCCTGATTGGGAATCGAACGTGAGATTCTTCAGTATACCAGACGACACTTCAATCAACTGAGCCCCACCAGCCAGGACTTTTTTTATACATTTAATTTTTGTTATAAAAGTAATTCATACTTATTTTAAAAATAAGGAAACAATAATAAGGAACCTTATTTTGAGGACAATTTGAGGAAAATTCTAATATCCTTTAGAATTTTTACCCAACCATGTACTAATAGGAATCTGTGATACAGAAATCATCAATGTGCATAAAAATGCATATACAAGGATAATGCACATTAAAGTGTTGGTTATAGTAGCAAAAAGTTAGGGAAAAATTGTAAGCTTTCCTCAACAGGAACTATTCAGATATCCATTCAGTGGAGTGCTTCGCAATCATTGGGAAAAATAAATCTAGCAAATTCAAATATTTGGACATATTATGTATTGTTAAGTAAAAGAAGGGGCACAGAACAGTGTTTTCAGTATATTATAGATGAGCACACAATTGTGATATTGTAGTCATAAATGTTTGAATATGATAAAGAACGTATCAGGAAAAATACTACAGAAATGGGCCCCCCTGATGCCTCTGGGACTTTGGAGATGAATAAGTCATGATTAGGTACCTAGTTTCATCAGTTTAATCAGTTTCATGGCAACAACCTGCTCACTTTAATCTTTGGTGCTTTGGTGTTTGGTAGAGAGGAACTGTGGGCTCATTGGAGAAAAGAGAGGCAGATTTACCATTACTTTATTCCCTTTGTTCTGTATGAAGTTTTTTTTTTAATTTTTAATTTTTTTCCTATGACAAGTATTACCTAACTTAAAAATATATAATAAGGTTACTTGATTGATTTGAGGATTTAGCATGATTTCATTGGCAGTTTGTCTGAGTAAAGAACATTTCGGATTCATAGCTTTAAAACACTTTTTCATGTACTATTGATCTGAGTCACATACATGTGTTCCAATATTGGAAGAAATTTTCCAGGCTTTATGTAGACAATGAAGACTCTGCCAACTAATAAGGTTTTTAACTTTGAAATTTCACATAATTCCTCAATAGAATGAAACACTTAGCAAATAGTTTGTGAAAATAAGAATATCATTTATTGAGCATATTCTGTATCCTAGGCATTATGTTAAATATTTTATATGCATCATTTCATCTTTTCGATAACCCCATGTTGTATATATTGTCATCTTCACTTCTGCAATGAAGACACTGACATGTAGGGAGGTCATACAATTCACAGGTGGCATTACTATGATTTGGACACAGGCTTGTCTGGCTTCACAGCCCGGGTTTCATAAATATTCAGTTCTGTCATCTACACCAAAGCTTTGTATAGATTTCTGTGATTTTTTTTGGAAATTAATATTGACTTTCTGTAATATCACAATTGTAAAGTGATTTTGGAAGTAGGAATAAACAACTTTCTATAAATATGAGACTATATAAGAAACTTTGGCATGGAATTTGTTTAGGTTTGTTTAATTGTTGATGTCTACATTGCTGCTGTATCTGTTTTACTTTTAGATATAGGATCCACCCTAGCAAGAATGGTCCTCCGATACCAGATGAAAAGTGCTGTGGCAGAGGGAGCAGCCTCAGGCAGCGATGAGGATTTTTCTGAGCAAATACTTGATAAATTTGACCAATGGACCTTCATTCCTGAGTCCTATGTGGACAGTGTTTTTGGCCAAAGTGATGACCTAGATAGTGAAGGTATTTATTATTTAAAAAAAAAATGGTTCCCTGTATATTTTAAAACCCTTAGACAATGAGGGCTCTGCCAGCTAATTACACACTGACATTGACAAGTGGGAATTGAGACAAAATCCTGATTTAATTTATTTGGAAAAACTTGAGGAAAATGTGTTCATTATTGAAAATAGTGCTTACTAACTCCAATTCAGGCAATGGCTGCCAAAAAATTCATCTCTGCACTTACCAATTTTTTGATACTGCCTTTAGTTGGTTACTACAATTGGATTCCATATTCCATCATTGGCTATATCCCTTTCTGGATTGTGTAAATCTTATTAAAAGTAGTATTGCCAACCTTCTAGGTTTTTTTTTGTAAGAATTAGATAAAAAATATATATAAACTCTCTGGGAGAGTTCTTGGCAAATAGGAAGTACTTAAAACATATATTTACCTTTATTAGAATTAAGAATTTATAACTTACTCAAGATAACTTTTAATAACTCACTCAAGATAACTTTTAAAAATTGACATAGCAAGATGTATAATGACAGTGATTTGGGCTGATATTTAATGCAATACAGTTTGGTAAAAATGGGGTGAGGTGTTTTATTAACATAATATGATTGTAAACTTTGGGTGATAAAAGGTATTTTAAAAAATATATATTTTATTGATTTTTTACAGAGAGGAAGGGAGAGGGATAGAGAGTTAGAAACATTGATGAGAGAGAGACATCAATGAGAGAGAGACATCGATCAGCCACCTCCTGCACACCCCCTACTGGGGGGATGTGCTCACAACCAGCATACATGCCCTTGACTGGAATCGAACCTGGACCTTTCGGTCTGCAGGCCGACGCTTTATCCACTGAGCCAAACCGGTTTTGGTGATAAAAGGTATTTGAGAGGGCCAAAAGGTAAGGATTATTCCAAGATCTCATTTCTCAAGTCCAGGTGTTTTTTAAAATAAACTTTATTTATCAATAATTATTATAAAAAGAATCTACCTACTTAAGTACATATTTTCATAGATTTTGAAAAATTTTTGCATCCATTTAATAATCAGTACCATCAAATTATACGACATTTCTATCATTCAACAAGTCCCTTTTTGCCTCTTCATAAAATATTTCCCCAATCTTGGTCCGTGGAACCATTGATCTGCTTTCTGTTCCTATAGATTGCATTAGTATTTTCTCCAGTTGCATAGAAATGGAATCATACAGTTTGTTCTCTTTTATGTCCGGCTGTTTTCCAAAGTGGTTGTACCACATTATACTCGCACCAGCAATATATGAAAATTCTAGGTGTTTTCCATCTTTGTCACCTTACAACACTTGATATAGTCAGTCAAATTAATTTTAGCCATTCTAGTGAAGGCACATTCTAGCTCACTTGGGTTGAATTTTTATTTGGGATGAATATTTATTGAATTTTAATCACCATTGATATTAAGAATATTTCATGTTCTTATTGACCATTCATGTATTTTCTTTGTGAAATATCTGTTCACATCTTTTGATAACTTTTTAAAATTAAATGAGTACATGTATATAATAAATAGTTTTTATTTTATTATTTTTATTTATTTATTGTTCACCCTATTACAGATGTTCCCCATTCCCCACTCCTCCTTACCCACCTCCACCCAACCCTCACTCCGCATGCCTCTGGTTTTCATCTTATGGTATTTTTCAAAGAGTAGATTTAAAAATTTTTCTAATTGCTATGTGATTGTTTGATTTGTGGGTTATTTGGAAGAGTGTTTATTTTCCATATATTTAGAGATTTTCCACATAAGTTTCTCTTATTGGTTTAAATTTAACATTTTTGGATAGAGAATATACTCTGATGATTTTCATCCTTTTAAATTTACTGAGGTGCTTTTTTGAACTATACTGAATGGTCTAACATGGTGAATGCTTCATGTGAAATTTAAAAGAATATATATTTGGCTGATCTGGAGTCATATGTAATGTTATGTCTGATTGCTTGATAGTGTTTTCAATTTTCCATATCATCACAGATTTTTCTCTCTACTTGACTGCAGAAAAAAATGTTGAAATAACAATTGTGGACTTGGTAATTCCTTTAATTTGATCAGCTTATGCTTTATGTATTTTGCAGCTCTGTTGTGGGGAGTGCAAAAAGTAAGGGTTTTAATTTTTTTAAATAATTTTACCCTTTTATATTGATCCAATTTACATATAGTATCATCACTTCCTTCCTCCTGATGAACTCCTTTTTACACTTCTTATAGTGCAGATCTGTGGGAAACCTCTTTGCAGGTTACTGGAGCTCTTTCTTCCAGCATTCTGCCCCTAAACTCTCAGCTAAGGAAGTCTCCATGAATGTTGACTTCATCTAATCTCAGGAAAGCCACAGAGCTTTGTTTAAATTCCTTCTCCCTGTGCCTCTGGCTGTCAAATTGCCCTGAGGCAGAAAGTCAGGGTGATCATAGGCTTACATAATTTGTTTCCCTACATTCAGGGACTACACAGTCCTGCACTGTCCCTTGCCCAGTGTCTGAAACTAGTTGTTTAAAATATTTTGTCCAATTTTCCAGTTGTTTGTGGGGGTTGGTTAAAATATGTGCTTTTCCCAGTCAAAGAAGGAGAAGCACCACATGATCTCACTCATTTGTGGATAATAAAGAACATTGTAAACTGATACAAAAGGATAGATACAGAGGCAGTAAAGCATCAAACAGATTGTGAAATTATAGCAGGAAGATTAAGGAGAGGTGGGGTAGATAAGAGATCAATCAAAGGACTTGTATCTATGCATATAAGCATAACCAATGAACATAGACACTGGGGGATTGGGATATGCCTGGGAGGGAGGGGCGGGGGCAATGGGGAGATATGTATACATGTAACACAATAAAAAAAAAAAATCTGTGCTTTTCATCGGCCTGTGGACTGCAAGGTCCCAGGTTCAATTCAGGTCAAGGGCATGTACCTTGGTTGTCGGCACATCCCCAGTAGGGTGTGTGCAGAAGACAGCTGATCAATGTTTCTCTCTCATTGATGTTTCTAACTCTGTTCCTCTCTCTTCCTCTCTGTAAAAAATCAATAAAATATATTTTTAAAAAGAAAAAGAAAATTGAAGATTAAAAAAAATAAAATAAAATCTGTGCTTTTGCTTCTATCATGGCTGAAGAATTATTCTTAAGTAGTTTTAAATAAAGGAAAACATTTAAATAGATGCTAACATAAAATACATTATAAAATGTATAGATGTTTATATAAACAATATGCTAATAGAAGTTTCACAAACATAAAGGGGGATAATTATCTAAATGTAATAATTATAAGATATGTATACAATTAAATTATAAAGTCTATTATTAAAAAACTTAAGCATAAGGTCATTTAAATTTTAGGATGAATTAAATTTTAATAATGAATCAAATAGGAAGTATTTATCAGTTTTACAATTTATATAGAATATTGTTAACTTGATTTCTGAATATATAGATTTTATATAATTTTTGACACTTAAAATTATGCTTCTAAGATAAAGAACAGTGTAATTTAATTTCATAATTTTCAGTAATGTCTTCAGATTACATATCATTAGTAATATGATTTATTTATTGATCTTTATTTCTTAAATTTGTAATTTTAAAAGTAGGTTTCATCTCTTCTCTCTCAAAACAGTATTACTAACTAAATACAATGTGTTTATTTAATGTTATTTTACATATGAAACCATAAAATATGAAATTTAAATAGAGATGTATTCAAGATTGCTGAATATTAAATAATTTCAAGTGTGATTTCAGTATTTAAAACAATATTTGAAAAATTTCTAAGAAAAATATAGAGGAATAGAAAAGAATAATTTTGATCAGATTTGTACATAAACTTTCTCTGCTTGCTGTACATGCATGTACTTATCATTGAACATGTAACTACTTTTTTTTACGTGGCTCTTTTCTACTGTACTAAGAGCTTGGGAGGCCTGGATTATTTTTCCAGTTAATTTCTATCGAACACTTACTCAGTGTCTAATGTATGACAAAGAAAATTGTAACTGAATTTTGAAAATGAAAAAACAACATAGTTTATTATTTCTGTTTTAAAGATGTTACAACAAAATTAGGAAATTTCTATTAATGAAAATATGTTTAATCTCATACGATCAAATGTGGTATTAGTATCTTATGATTGAGTAAACATTTTCTATTTGCCTTTATCACTTAAAAATAGGAAGTGAAGGTTCATTTCTTGTGAAAAAGAAGTCAAGTTCAATTAGTGTAGGAGAATTTTACCGAGATCCTGTCTTGCAACGTTGCTCACCAAATTCGCAAAGGCATTCCAATTCATTGGTAAGTAATATTGTGATTATGTTGAGTGTTTTGTTACTGATATTCTCTTGATAACTGAGCTATTGATAAAAAAAATCCAGGAACTGTTGGTGCAGAAATTTTCTGATGTATGAAAACTTTATATCAGAATATAAATATATATACATTTACATATATATTTTTAAGTTTACACTTTGTACATTTTTTAGCATGTTTGGGGCATCTACAAGGTGGGGGCAAAAAAAAGTAGGTTACAGTTGTTCATATGGAAAATTATATAATAATCTATAATAATAAAAGGGTAATATGCTAATTAGACCAGATATCTTCCGGACATCATTCCAGATGTCCTTCCTAATGAAGCCAGTGTGGAAGGGAAGCCAGCCGGGTCCCAGGTGCCCATGGGTGGCCAGAAGAGGAAAGCAGCCCGGGTCCTGAGTGCCTGCTGGTGGCTGGAGGAGGGAAGCCCGGGTCCTGCCAGTCCAGGTCCCAGGTGCTAGAGGGAAGCCAGTGCCGACAGCCAGGGGAAGGAAGGCCTACTCTTGCATGAATTTTTGTGCATTGGGCCTCTAGTAAATAAATAATAATACAAGAATGAACTCTGTTTTCACATACAATGTAAACCTGCTTTGGCCCCACCCTGTATCTACTAAGTATACTTCATTATGATTTTATCTTCTTTCTTTTTTCAGAGCTCCATGTCTATGTGCCTATGTCAGGTCTCTGTCTTATGGTGTCGCTGGTCTCATGAATACTTTAGATAGAAATCTTATAGTGATTCCTAAGGAAACCAGATAGGAAATGTTCTCTTTGCTCTTGAAAAATGACAGTGAAAAAAGAAATGACAATAATTGTACTGTAAATGTCTGTTTAAAGGGACCCATTTTTGATCAAGAAGACTTACTGAAGCGCAAAAGAAAAATATTATCTTCAGATGATTCACTGAGTAAGTATTTGAAAGTAATCATAAATAAGTTGATATTTTGAGCAGAATATAACATTTGTTAAATTTTTTCTGTTTTTTTCCAAAATTTCTTAGTGCCCATTTCATCTTATATAACTTCAAGTTATATAATAGATTTAAAAATTTACCGTTTATACAGTATATATAGGACACTTATTTTTTTCTACTATCTTTCTGAAATGTAAATAATGACCTCACCAATAATGCCCTCTTCACCCCTTTCTCCAGATCTGTTGGTTTTCTACACTGCTAAGACTGCTTGATTAAATATTTATTATTTGCTCTCCATCTCTGGCACTGGTTTCGTTTCCATAGTTGGTTTTATGCTGAATCTCCAATGCCTTACACTATTAGGTGATCGATAGACATTTGCCCAGTTAAATTATCCACTTATATTTCCATTGTTTGTCTGTTTTTGACAAAAGGGTCATCAAAACTTCCATCCCATATGAGGCATTCAGATAGCACTTCTTCCCTGGCTTCTGAGAGAGAATATATTACATCACTAGATCTTTCAGCCAATGAACTCAGAGATATTGATGCCCTAAGCCAGAAGTGCTGCATCAGTGGTCATCTGGAGCACCTGGAAAGGCTGGAGCTTCACCAGAATGCACTCACAGGCTTCCCACGGAGACTATGTGAAGTAAATTTAACCTGTCCTACTAACTCTCAGCATATTTGAAGAGCTTTTGCATTTACATTTAACATGCATAATTAAATTTTTAAAAAGAAGGTTCTACTTTTGTGTCATTGGACAGTAATACCCCCATTCTTCTGTCTTAGTCTGGGTGGTATTCAGAAACATTTTTGAGGGCAGACAGTGGAAATGGAGAGGTGGTTAAAAAGGAATTCAGGATTCTGTCCTAAAGATTCATGGTACATGTTAAACTCTCTCTAGGATAGATGTTGGTTATGCTTTTGATTATTTAATCATTGTAAGGCGGTTCAAACTGTTTAAACTTGGTAGATTAGACTTAGACCTGTTTTAGGTGGCACTGGCCCTGGCTCAGTTACCAACTGTGTCATCATAAGAACATATTAGTCCGACTGCTCTAATCGTTTAATTTCCTCATCTGCCAAACACGGAGATTAGACTAAACTACTATGAAAGCATTTATTGTTTTAAAATTATATGCAACTTAAAAATAATTATTTGTTAAAGAATAAGGAAAAGAAAACTAGACTTCAGACTACCTAAAAAAGAGGGAATTTGAAGAGAACATGGCAAGGTTCTCTTAATGAGCTACATTAAGGCATTTGAAAACAGGGCCAGCTCAGAACTTTCTCTGAAGGAAATTTCAAATTGACACCCCTAGATGGCAGTTTCTTTTCCTGCCTAACTATGTTTTCTTATAAAAATACTTCCTATTTAAACCTTGGGAATAGATAATTTTAAAATCTTTCCTTCTGAATAATCTGGTTAGATCTGAAACAATGGCAAAAATTTTGAAACAACTTTTCTGGGGCAAAGATCCATTAATAAGCCTTATGATCATGTGAAACTCTTTAGAATTCCAAGTGAAGACAAATATATTGTTATGTAAAGAAGAGCACAGAGAAGTGATTGTTTTGGTATTTTAGCCCTTTGACAATAATTCATACCAAATATTTAAAAAATTTGACATAATATGTAAATGTAAGGTTAGCTATTATGATAGTAGGATTAGAAATTGCTTAAAATAAAAATGGAGATTTGAAACACAAAGTTCCAATAAAAAAAAGTTATTTTATTTTTTTATTAATGTGTTACATGTATGCATATCTCTCCATTGTTCCGCCCCACCCCGTCCCAGGCATACCCTAATCCCACAGTGTCTTGTGTTCATTGGTTATGCTTATATGCATGCATACAAGTCCTTTGGTTGATCTCTTATCTACTCCACCTCTCCTTAACCTTCCTGCTGTAATTTGACAGTCTGTTTGATGCTTTACTGCCTCTGTATCTATCTTTTTGTTCATCAGTTTATAATGTTCTTTATTATCCACAAATGAGTCAGATTATGTGGAGTTTCTCCTTCACTGACTGACTTATTTCACTTAGTGTAGGTTCTAAATAAAATATGTATTATGTACAGTGATTAATTTTATGTTTAAATTTTATTTATATTGAAATGTATAATAATTTCCAAAAGACAGCATTTAAAAAAATGTATTCTCAGGATTATGTTGTACTGCTTATTCATTAAATCATTAGTTTAAATATTTTTGAGGCCTATCCTGCTTCCATTTTTACTTGTTGAAGGAATAAAACTGTGTTAAATACTAACTTTTATTTTTGTGAACTTGCTTTTGAAAAACTGCCTGTCACATTTCCTCTAGTTTTACCCATTTTAAAGCAGAGAAAGTTGGACTAGTCAGTAAACTAAAGCTCTCTTGTGAGTTGTGTTTTCAAATTTTAGAAAATACTTAAGAGTCGTTCTAGTTATCAGAGTTATGGGAGGCAAGAAATATTAGCTAAATTTAAGTTTCTCAGGTGGTTTATTTTGGAATTTTAAAATACTGTCTTTCCAGGTGCTAAAGTGTTTGACGCACTTGGACTTGCACAGTAATAAGTTCACAGCGTTTCCCTCCTACTTGTTGAAAATGAATTGTATTGCCAACCTTGATGTTTCTCGAAATGACATTGGGCCCTCGGTACTTTTGGATCCTGCAGTGAAGTGTCCGACCTTGAAACAGTTTAACCTGTCATATAACCAGCTGTCTTCTGTTCCTGAGAACCTTGGCGATGTGGCAGAGAAACTGGAGCAGCTGACTTTAGAAGGGTAAGAAGGCTCATTAGAGACAAAAGTGTTGCCTTGCATGGAAGTTGTGTAAGGTTGACAAAATATGCTGACATTATTTCTCCAACAATACATTTTAAACTGTAAGATGTTCAAAGATGGAAGCAACTAATATTGCAGCTTACATCAATTGACTTAATTTTTCACAACTAATATTAAAGTTGATAAATCTGACTGATGCTATTTTTTGAAGACAAATTGTGTGTTTTTCTCTTTAAAGCATAGGAGTTCATGCAATTTAATCCTCATTTTATCTCTTATTACTAGAAATAAAATATCAGGAATGTGTTCTCCCCTGAGGCTGAAGGAACTGAAGATTTTAAATCTTAGTAAAAACCACATTTCATCCCTGTCAGAGGACTTTTTTGAGGCTTGTCCTAAGGTGGAGAATTTTAGTGCCAGAATGAACTCTCTTGGTAAGTGTTCTGTGTGAACCTTCTCTTTACCAGTACTTTTAAATATTACAGGATGAGTCATATATGGACATTTTTGGTGGGTATTTACTGGTATTGTTTTTGTTTCAATATGTTGGTGGAGCTTCAATTTTATAAAGCTAGCAGATTGGTGATAAAAATGAATTGTATTGCCAATTGTATTGAAATGAGGAGTCAAGCCATGAACACAGGAAGGAAACTTAAATGCATGTTGTTAAGTGAAAGAAGTCAAGCTGAAAAGGCTACATACTGTATAATTCTAACTAAAAGACACTGGAAAGGGCACTAAAACAATTAGTGGGTGCCAGGGAGTTGGAGTGAGGAAGAGAGGGATGAATGGTTGCGGGGAAGGAGGATTTAGGACAGTGGAGCTATTCTGTGTGCTACTGTTACTTGGACACAGGTCATAATACCTTTGTCAGGATGCATAGGATGTATAATGCAAAGAGTGAACTCAGTTGTAAACTTTGGATTTTAATGACAAGGCATTAATATTGACATCAATTATAACATATACCAAACCATGCAAGTTATTCATAATAGAAGGGGGAAAAAAGTATGTTTATGAGTGGTAGTGGTGAAGAGAGAAGGGATCCAAGGAAAATTTGTTACTTTCCACTCAAATTTTTTGTAAATATAAAGCTGCTTAAAAAAAGTCTACTTTTTAAATTAAAAAGAAAGTTTAAAATGTTAATGTTAAAATTATATAAATTAAAAATAATTTTAGCAGGTTAGTATTGGAATAGATCAAAATGACAATATCTTGGGCTATACATAGTCACTATATTGTGGTTCCTTTCAGTTTACTAAACTAAAAACTCCTGTGGATGCCTGAGCTGGGTAAAGCAGGAATCCCAAGTTCCTACTGAGCTTCTTCAGAAATTTTTGGAGTATAAGTATCATTAGTACTATTGTTTCTTTTATGAAATAAAATCAATCAATCATTCAACAGTTTTCAAATTAGTAAAGTTAATGTACATTTATTAAGTTCTTGTTTTGTGCAATATATTACAATAATACATAATATGACCACTACTTTTATTACAAGTCATGGAATACCTTTTGTGGAATACCCTAGCCTGTGAAATAACAGGAACTTATGTTCATTTGCAGCTTATCTGAGAATCATATTAAGGGAAAGTACTTTTATAACCATAAACAGAAACTCCTCTTATTTTATCTTTTCTAATGGAGGCCATGTGCACCTTGCCACCAATGTGACTGTTCTATATCTGACTCAGTAAAATTATTTTTAGTCAAATAATTTTTAATAACTTTTAATAGCAGAATAGTTTGACCACTTATTTTCAAATATATTAATTTGTCAGAACTATCAGAAATGAATAATGAAAAAAACTATGCTAATTTGCATAGTATTTTCTTTTTTCTCTCCCTTCCATCCTCTTCTAATATTGATCATGTTCCTACCAGGATCCTGAAACTGGGGATAGTCTTTGTCCTTAAGGAACATGTACTTAAGTTCCAAAGACAGCCATTAACTAATTATGGTCCAACAGGATGTAACTGTATATTGTGCTAAGTGCTGTGAGGAAAATATCCCAGATGCTACGAGGGTACTTCAAGCAGATCTGATGCAGACTGTGGAGGCAGGAAGTGTGATGTTTAAGTTGGGTCAGGAAAAAAGAGCATTTGCAAGGACCCTGAGGCTTTGTTATAGACAATATGTCATCTCTGCTGAATTTCACACACACACAAAAAACCTATAGAGTAGGACAGATATGATCTCTGCATGACCAATTGAAGAAATTGAAGTACTGAGATTTTTGTGTGACATGTCAGGGGCATAAAATTAACTAGCTATGAATACACTTAAGTTCAGAAATTGATTTGCTTTTCACTACATAACTTTAATAGTTTTAGAAATTGTCTTATGTTTGGGAGAATGCCCTAGTTAGGTCATACCTGATTGGGACCACGAGCCATTGAAAATATCCTCACGTGAAATGAAGTTTCATTCAGTTCTTTGGTTTTATAAGAGTGTTTTCCATATAGCATCTGAACCTCAAGACTTTAATTCTGAAGTGGAGAACAATTTCTACTACTTTTGAGAAGTAGGTGAGGTGTAGCATAGCATGTATCTTTCAGGAAGACAGCATCTAGCCATTTCCTGGAACTTTTTGACCCTTGAAGATTTTCTAGATAAAGCATAACCCATATTTTTAATCTTGAAAATGCTAAGAAATAATTTCGGAAGTTACTTTCATGGAACCATAAGTTTTTGTATTTCTGAAGAATCTCAGATATCATCTGGTCTTGCTGTACTATTTGGCAGATATAAAAAACAAGCTGTATGATTTGCTTCGTTTCCAATATTGTGTCTCACAGAATTTCATTTCTTGGAGGTCCTCATACTATATTTCTTTCTTGGGAATTCATAACATATACCAGGATATTGAGAACTCTGAGATATTTCATTTTATTTTACCTAATGTTTCCCCGATCTCTTAAGATCACATGATCAAAGAATACCTTTATTAAGTAACATCTGTTATTATTCTATAGAACACTCTTTATGAGATGGTACTATGAAGAATTTTTATCTTTATATATTATGTTGTATATTAGTATTCTGAAGTATTTTGGTAGCTATTTAAGAGTAATTTGAATTAATCTATAATGTATTTTATAAAATATCACACATAATTTGAAATGAATATTGTAATAATTTTTGTGTCCTTAGATATTAAACAGATTAATTATATTTAAATAGTTGTTTAGCTTTCACATTAGATTTGTATATGTATAATGTATTATTTTAATGTTTAGTGGTGGTAATAAGGATGTCACCATATTTTAAAAGTAGATTTAAAAAATTGTCAGCATAAAAATAGAAATTAAATTAAATGACAGGTCATTGGTAGATGTTCTTGTAGAATCCAATAGAAATCTAGTTAAAATGATTTAAATGCCTGTTACCTCATTTTTCTTTTCTTTTAGCCGTTATGCCTTTTTTACCATCTTCTATGACAAACATCAAATTATCTCAAAACAGATTTAGATGTGTTCCAGAAGCAATTTTAAATCTTCCACAGTAAGTTTATTATTTTAATTTTAAAATCACACGAGCTAGAACAGAACCTTCAAAAACAAGGTTTTGATTTAGGCATACAAAATGAAATTGATTTCTAAACCTACTTAGCTTACTGTTTTAAATCTATGAATGTTTGACATTCACTAGACAAAAGGCCCAAGTTGTTACTTGGACTTTGAAACTTTTATATTAATTTGGTATGCTATTGTGTAGTAACAATTGAAGATTATTTACTGTATAGTTGGCATTATTGTAATCAAATGAGATGACACTGGCTGTCACTTTAACTATGCAAAGCATCGTGCTCAGTGTTAGGGAATGCAATGTATCATCCTGAGACAGGCTGGAGGAAGAGTGTGCCCCTGCCTAATATTAATGAGCTCTAGCACCCAACCTCTGAAGAATCCTCCTAGTAATGAGTGAAATTGAAAAGAGATAGGGGGCTATATATTTATAACTCTTCTATTTGAAGAGAAGCAGGAATTTTAATGACCATTTTTGCATTTGTTAATTATGATTTCTCATGTGTCATAAACATTTATAAAACACTCATTCTGATATTGACATTTTTATGTTTAAATTAGGGCTCAATTTTGCTTTTAGTGGTTCTTATTCATGTAAATGTTTCTAGTGACAAGGCCTCCTTTCTAGCCCATCTGTACCAATTGTACCCCAAAGCACTACACAGGCATCCTTATACATAAGTATTATTAGTTTTAAAGTTCTTATTCTCTAGTAAAAATGACAGTTGATATAATTATATATATTTTGGAAACACTCACTTGGTTTCTATCTTGACACTGTATTGTTTTAGCTTGCGATCATTAGACATGAGCAGCAACGAAATTAAACATCTACCAAGTCCTGCATATTGGAAATCTTTGAACTTAAGGGAACTCGTATTTAGTCATAATCAGATCAGCATCTTGGACTTGAGTGAAAAAGCACATGCATGGTCTAGAGTAGAGAAACTACATCTTTCTCATAATAAACTGAAAGAGGTAAGAGATCATCTTTATTTGCTTAAAGTTATTGCCATGTGAAAAAAGGCTTGCGCCATTTGCGTCATCAAAAATTATCATTTTAAAATCTGTCATTTTATATTTTCCACTTTTTGAAGAAGATCTAAACCTACCCTGACATAAATTGGTATATTAATAATGCTTAATTTCCATAAAAGACCACTCTTTGTGCTCTATTTTTTAATTATAGAAATATATCTATTTATCTACGAATGTGGTATGTGTAGTGCTGTATGTGTGTCATTTAATCACAAAATCACTGATCTGTTAACCAGACTCTCAGATACTCTGCAATTCTAACATTGGCACCGGGCCACATATAGCTGTGTTTTTCCCCGACTTTCTTTTCTACATTCTTAAATTCCTGTAATACTTAACCAGACTACCCCTCTTCTGAGTGGGCCAATGTACTTTGCTTTACTCCACTGCCTCTGTTACAAATCTGATGTTGATTATCCATTCATCTCAGAAAAAACATACACAAAAAAAAACCCCAAATTCAAAAGGCAAAAAGAATTAATTGTCTGAAATGATGTTCAGAATAACTGTGAATATTTTTTAGTACCTGATTTTTGCCAGAAAATTAATGTTTTTATTTTATTTTATTTTAAAAGTAGTGAGCCCTAGCCAGTTTGGCTACATTGATAGAGTCTTGGCCTGTGGTCTGAAGAGTCCCAGGTTTGATTTCGGTCAAAGGCATATGCCTGGGTTGCAGTCTCAAATCCCAAGTGGTACATGGGGACATGCAGGAGACAGCCGATCAGTTATTCTCTCTCATGTTTCTATCTCTCTCCTCCTCTCTCTTCCTCTCTGAAACCAATAAAAATATTAAAAAAATAAAAAATAATGAGTACTACTTAAAAATTTGGAATGGAAAAAACAAACTCTAGTTAACATGCCACCTAAAGTATAAACATTTAGTTGTATATTAATAGCATTAAGTTATATATAAGCTTGTGATGACCAGATCTTTATAGTTTCAATGAAGAACAAACAGTGTGAGGGAATAGATGACTGGATTTGGAAAGAAATTTGCTTTCAGTGTTGTGAAGAGATGGCATATGTTACCAAGGGAGCATGGGTTTTCAAAGATTATAAATATGTGACATAGTTTTGGGTAAGTCCCCTTATATTTATCTCTTTAAACATTCATAGTGAAAGCTGTGACAAGCATTTGGAAAGTTTTTGAACTCTTTTGAAAGGTTGTGCATGTCGCTGATGGAATCTCTGGTCCTCTCTGGTTTCCTATCAGCATCTTGTTCCTTGGCAGCACACATCTTCCTTCCCACCAACAGACTTTGCCCTTTTTTTATTTCATTAAGATTCCTCCTGAGATTGGCTGTCTTGAAAACCTGACATCTCTTGATGTTAGTTACAACTTGGAACTGAGATCCTTTCCCAATGAAATGGGGAAATTGAGCAAAATATGGGATCTTCCTTTGGATGAGCTGCGTCTTAATTTTGATTTTAAGCATATAGGATGTAAAGCCAAAGACATCATAAGGTTAGATCATTTTATTTCCATTTGTTTCTGTTAAGTGTGTTTCGGATTTCTCTGTGACTTTGAGGGATATAAAATTATGAAATAAGAAAAAAATGTATGCTACTCTTTAACATTAAGTTACTATGTGTCATTTGCCTTTTATATAATGAACTGGAGGCCCAGTGCATGGATTCGTGTACCAGTGGGGTCCCTTGGCCTGGCCTGCACAATCCAGGATCTCTTGGAGGATGTCAGACTGCCTGTTTTGACCCAATCCCCTTAGGCCAGGCCTAGGGACACCACTGGTGCACAAATCTGTGCACTGGGCTTCTAGTATGCATATAAAATATTTGGTTAATCTCTTCCCGTCTCCCTGTCCACTTTCCTCTGAGATTCGTCATTCTGTTCCATGTTTCCATGCCTGTGCATTGAGCATTTGCCCCCTGGTGGTCAGTACGTGCCATAGTTACCAATCTAATGGTTGCTTAGGCTTTTATATATATAGACTGGAGGCCTGGTGCACAAAACTCATGCATGGGGCAGGTCCCCTCAGCCCAGCCTGCACCCTCTCCAATTCAGGACCCCTCAGGAGATGTCTGACTGCTGGTTTAGGCCCAGGGATCAGGCCTAAACCAGCAGTTGGACATCCCTCTCACAATCTGGGATCGCTGGCTCCTAACTACACACCTGCCTGCCTGTCTGATTGCCCCTAACTGCCCCCTCTCCCCACCAGCCTAGTCATCCCCAACTGTCCACCTGCCAGCCTGGTCACCCCACACAGCCTGCTGTTCAGTCATTTGGTCATCCCTGACTAATGCCCCTGGTGGCCTGGTCGCCCCATGCAGCCTGCTGTTCAGTCATTTGGTTATCCCTCACTAACCCCCTCCCAGCCTTGTCGCTCCACACAGTCTGCTGTTTGGTTATTACTGTGACGGTTTCCTGAACAATTTGCATATTCCTCTATAATTAGTATAGATAGGTTTATAGGTGAGAGAATACTTTTCCTCCTTATCATGTTTCTTGCTGGAAACAGACTCTAGAAGGAAAGTACTACTCGTTGGTCTCTTGTTACCAAGTACACAATCTAAAGAAATGTAGCTGAGTGTAATAGCTTCTTTTTTTTATGTCTTTACTGATTTTTAGAGAAAGAGGATAGAGGGATAGAAACATCAATGTCAGAGAAATATCACTGATCGGCTGCCTCCTGCACACCCCCTGGTGGGGATTGAGCCCATAACCCTGGGCATGTACCCTCACTAGGCATTGAACCACCTAGCCACACTGGCTGGGCTATAATAACTTCTTAAGCTTCATTTCAGATAGCAGATAGTTATATGTCTATTTTATCTTAAAGCATTATAGTTTCTTAAATAAGAAAATATTACTAACTTTGCTTTTGCTTACTGACCTTGAGCATATTTGAAACCACTGAAACTACCCAGGTATCACTGTTTCTGGTGCTTACACTTTACAAATGTCAAATATTTTTTATAATGGACTTTATCTCCTTGTTACATTTTAAGGATATTAATCTTGTTGTTACCTACTCATACACTTATTTCCACTTTCACAAAATTACTTATATTTATATTTATCTTACAGGTTTCAGCTCATTTATCACCTCTCATTGTGTTCCTGACTATAATAGCCATTAAGGCTGGGACGATGTCTGTATTTACTCACTGTCTGATAGTTGGCACAAAGCCTGGCATACAATTTATAGTGTTTGAATTATCGGTGAACTGCATTTACCTAATTATCTCCTGCTTAAATTTTCTTCAATTTATATTTAACTTTTTATGAAGTACAGTTTCTGTCTTCCTGAGCTTGGTGCAACTTGAAAGGAAAGAGTTTGTTGCCTGCTATGTTAAACATGATGACCCCTGATTTTAAATAATTATGTCTCATAATTTTTCCCTCCTGAAACTGGAAAAGATGTTCATATGAAAATTAGTTTAATTGTTATGAAACATTTAGTAGAACTAGTTTTCAGTATATTATTTCATATTATCAAGCAACTGTATAAGTAAATCTTTTTAAACTTGTTTTACATTTTAGAAAAGACAAAGATCTGGAATAGTTTAGAAATTGTAGACATCTTTTGCTTTTTCAAAAAATGAGGGTTTTTTTTTCAAAGAGTGGTGAATTCTGAATAGTTAATGGTCACTGGACCATTGCTTTTCTTGTTTATTGGTGATGAAAACAGAACTTTAGTTGCATGTGAGAAAATGACTGGTTTCAGTAATAGCAGGTAGAGATATGGTCTATCAGATCTTATTTTATCAAGTGTCAAAGAAACCAAGAAGAATTATTCAGCCTTTTGGTCAGATCACCAGGACTGTTTGTCGGTCAGATTCCTGTTAGTTATGAGAATGAACCCGTCAGTGATCTCTAAAATCCAGTTATGATTTAGTTTGCTTCTTTAATTGTAAACTGTGGCAACATTTTAATATATTTAAAATGTATCTTTATATATCCATTATATCTCAGAGAACATTTAAAATTTGTTTATTTAAAGGTAGCTTTGTTAGCTACCTATGGCATTTCTATTATTTTTACTGATGATTAGGAATAGCAATATATCTGATACTATAATAGTATATATATAGTAATGTATAATGTAACCAATATGATTTCCCATGTATGTTATCCATATACATATATGATATATGTGAATATATATATGATATATACCATCCATGGATATATATGTACATACACATATATAATGTACCAAATATAACTTCACTCTCAAGGTTTAGTATAACAGTATGCATGGATACTCTAACTTGGCTGTCACATGGACTTTTTAAAATTTTATACTTTAGCATTTTGTGTTAAATACATATCTGTGTGTGTATAATGGGCATTGCAAACATTTTCACATTTTGATTGTTTATGGTGATAGTGTAACATGTCATTGTGTTTGATAATGTTACCAATCAAATCATTGTCAACTATACTAATATTAATAATAAAACATATGCATTAACAGTGTACCAAAAGACAAGTGCACTTGTACCAAAAGACAAGTGCACTTTACTTATAAAAGTTGTGCCTATTTTGCATACTATATTTTAAAAATATGATATTTAAAAGAATGCACAAGAATTTACCTATATTTTAAGCACACTATAAAGAAGTTTTATTTTATTTTTGTCTTCCTAATACCAGGTTTCTTCAACAGCGGTTAAAGAAGGCTGTGCCCTATAACCGAATGAAACTTATGATTGTGGGAAACACTGGGAGTGGTAAAACCACATTATTGCAGCAATTAATGAAAAGCAAGAAATCAGATCTTGGGATGCAAAGTGCCACAGTTGGCATAGACGTGAATGACTGGCCTATCCAAATAAGAGGCAAAAGGAAGAAAGAACTGATACTAAATGTGTGGGATTTTGCAGGTATTTATTTTGCTAGAATTTAAAAATCAAATTTATCTTTTACTTAGAATTTGGATTTGAAAACTGAGTTTTCTGTTCCAATACTGCAAAGAGACCAATGAATCTTATGGAATTATTCTAAAGGGGTTTACTTCTCCCATTATTACCCTTGCCACCAGAATGGAGAAGTGTATGGAAGGGAAGGTTAGAAGCTGAAGCTGAATACAGGGTTGGTTCATAGCTAACACTTCAGCCAGAAGTTTTCAATCTCTAGTAAAAACTCAGTTATAGTCTTCTAAACATCATTGATTGTTTCCTCTCTCTCTCTCTCTCTCTCTCTCTCTCTCTCTCTCTCTCTCTCTTTTTGTATGCTAAATATGTATAGTATCACCTAAAAATTTGTTTTGAAAAAAGGAAGTCTAAAAAAGTCTCCAATCTCTGTTTAGGTCGGGAGGAATTCTACAGCACACATCCGCACTTCATGACCCCGCGGTCATTGTACCTCGCCGTCTATGACCTCAGCAAAGGACAGGCTGAGGTTGATGCTATGAAGCCTTGGCTCTTCAATATAAAGGTGGTCTATTCTAATCATTTGAAAATACAAAATAATTTTCATGTTTTTTGTATGTAAGGTAATTTAAGCAAGGAGTTGCTTTAAGAATTTTGTGTTTGTTCATTTTTTTAAAGAAAGTTAGCAGCATTGAAATTCTGAATTGGGAAATTTTCAGAATAATTAAGCTGTGGCATGAAAATAAGGTGTTCCTTATTGGTGAGTGTTATAGATAGTTGGAAGCCTTTTTAGCTATAAAAATGGGAAATACACATGCTACACTGTTTATCATATTTTAAAATGGAACATGAGGTTTGCTAATTTAAAATAAGTTATGCTAAAGAAAATTAATCTGTGCATCTTTGAAGATGTACAGAGGCAATTTAGTATCAAGTTTTTCAGATCTTACACTTATATAGTACCAGATTAATGTGCTCTTTTTTTATTTATTTTTGTAAACTGAAGTGTAATTGATAATATGCTCTTATATTATGAATCTCTCTTTGTTAGTTTCCACTTTGTCCTTTGCTGTCATGCTGTCAGCTATTCCTTATAAGCTAGTGTTATAATTTTGGTAATTTTTGAAACCCTTTTTTATTATTTTTATTTCATTATAATTAGCCAAAGTGAGCAAATATTACAATGGCAGTAATACTTTAATGTTGTTTTATTTTCTCTCAACTGCAGACTTCAAATAGAATGACTTTAGAAATGAATTCAAGAGATTGAATTTGCAGAAAGGGAAGAGAAAATATAAACCAGATTATGATACTGAAGTAATTTGTGGGTTTATTAAATGCTTATTTTGAAGACCAAAGCACACTTAGAAAGTTACCCACCAGAAAAGTATTAATAATTGAGTTAAGAAGACATATAAAAACAACTTATAAAATTTCTTAATGTTACATTATTTTTCTTAGGATTAAGGAAAGAAAGGCTGTTTTCTTCATGCTGTCTTTTAATTTTTCACTTCCATTCAAGTGAATTTCAATGGAAATGTACTAGTAACCAGTATTTTGCATCTTTCCCTGTAGGCTCGGGCTTCCTCTTCCCCAGTGATTCTTGTGGGTACACATTTGGACATTTCTGATGAGAAGCAGCGCAAAGCCTGCATAAGTAAAATCAACAAGGAGCTCTTGAACAAGCGAGGGTTTCCCGCAATACGGGATTACCACTTTGTGAATGCCACGGAGGAATCCGATGCTTTGGCAAAACTTCGGAAAACTATCATAAATGAGAGCCTCAATTTCAAGGTAATGCAGTTAATTTCTACTAGGGTCTGGTAGATAAGTATAATTTATTAATTCTTTTGCTATGCAACTGCTTAGAATTGGCAGAAGACGAGGTATTTTTCATATGTTAGCATCATTAAAGTATTTTCTGTTTTAAAATTACTCATGCCATACTTCATTTCAGGTTCATAGAAATGGGAATAAAAACAATTAGAGCGCCTGAGAGGGTTTAAGAGAAGGTCTGAGAGAGGGAGAGGATGTTTCTGAGAGACTCTGAGCAAATGTTTCTGATGCTTTTCTCTCCCAGCTTTCTCCAGTGGTGATGTAATCAAGAGGATAAATGTGAATACTGGGGTCTCGGAATCATTTTTCTTCTATTAGTTTTTTACTGTTTTTTTCTTCTCCTGCTTCTTTCTTTGGGAGTTCCTCTTTGTATGCTCATCTTGCTATTCCAGGCTGCTCCTCCATATGTCTTGTTCCTGTGATTCTCATTATAGATGTTTTTCCCTCAACACTGTGGGATGGCTTTTCACTTGGTTGCCAAGATCACTAATTTGGATTTCATCAATGTCCAATTTTTTTTATTACATACAAACAGGGGTTTTCATTTTAGGGATGATGTCTTTGATTTCTAAAGTGTCTTTCTAATAAATCAAATGCAATTCAATGTGTTTATAAAATACAGATAAATTAGTTACCAGGCAGAATACTTAAAAAAATATTTGTACTGATTTCAGAGAAAAAAAGAGAGGGAGAGAGAGAGATAAAAACATCAATGATGAGAGAGAATCATTGATTCCCTGCTTCCTGTACACCCAACAATGGGGACAAAGTCTGTAACCTGGGCATATGACCCAACCGGAAACGGAAACATGACCTCCTGGCTCACAGATTGATGCTCAACCACTGAGTTACACTGGCCAGGCAGAACACTTATTTTTAATAGTTATAGGAGAGAGAAATTTTCTTGGGTCCTATAGACAGCATGGGGTAAACTGTGTGGAATAGGCCCTGACATTGTAAGATGAAAAACACAGTGGTGACCTTCATTGTTAGTTTCTGTTGGCTTAGCTCATTAGCACTAATGATGAAGGCATGGCTTGTAACTAAGGGTGGTTTTGCCTGGACAGTCCCAGCATAATTATAAATAGTGTCCCAGAATGTCCTCAATCAAGCATTCTTGTTTGAATGATAAATGTTATGGTTGCCCTGGTTATAACGTGCCTGCCAGTTAGCTTAGTTCTGTCCCATTTCCACTGATTATGCTCCTGTCTAAAGCCTAATGAGCCTTTTGTAAATGTGCTGGTCTTTGTGGTGCCCCAGGAGACAATTTGCATGTTTGTATCTTTCAGCACATTTATTTCAGTCACTGAAAGGCTTTGCCAGTGGTGGATCACTCGTAGCATTTTATGTAAGAAGAATGGTATATTATTTTATTTGCTGAGTTTCCTGCTCTCTCAAGGGACATATGATTAGAGATAAACATGACTTTTAAGAAACAAATATACAAAAGTCATTCATCCAGTAAATATTATCTTTATCCAGATAGTTTTCTTCTTAGACTATACCTGTTGTTATTTATACTATTTTAATAGCTTCTCTTTTTATCATTACTGTTAGAGCATACATTATATATATTTAATATATTTTATTGATTTTTTATGGAGAGGAATGGAGAGAGATAGAGAGCTAGAAACATCAATGAGAGAGAAACATCGATCAGGTGCCTCCTGCACATCTCCTATTGGAGATGTGCCTGCAACCAAGGTACATGCCCTTGACCGGAATCGAACCTGGGACCTTTCAGTCCCAGGACGATGCTCCATCCACTGAGCCAAACCAGTTTTGGCACATTGTATTTTAAAAAAAAGACTTCTCAGAGGTTAAGTTCATTTGGAAAAAGCCTGAATTTTGTCGAAACAAACTCTGTGGATAAAATGGTTGGTTCATCAAGCTGGACTAGTACTGCTTTTGTCTAATAACATGTTGTCACTATCAATCAATAAAAGCATATTTCTTCCTGCATTTATAAATGAAATCCGAAGGCAACACCATGCAAGGATGTAAAAGAAATGCTTTGAAAAATAGAAATGCTATTTGAAGAAAGATATATATTGCTAATGTATACATCATTCTGGCATTTTTGTTTGAAAATTCATTTGATTGCTTTGCAGAGTAGTGACTTCTCTATGACCTAGAACCAATGAGCCTGCTACAGCTTTAATATTCTTTTCTCCCTGCGGTGCTTCAACCCGTATTCAAATAGCAGCTTTTAATCTACTAGAGATCATTTTTTTTTGGCATCTCATTTTTTTTTCTTCCTTCTTTTATCTTGGCGCTCCTCTAATCTTTTCCTCTCTCACCTTTATTAACATGTATCTGTGCAAACTCTAGAATAAAAGTTTTGTGTTTTTTGTGTGTGCGTGGCTGTTGGTGACCTGACACAAATTAAAAGAAAAAGGACAAAACAGAACAATATCCCTTTCAATCTGTCGAACCCATTAGCAGGTGTTTTTTGCTGGCCCTGGAGCCCAGTCCTATAAAATTAATCTTTTTCTATATGATTTGCTTTCTGTGAAAACCCTTGCTTATTTCTAAATGTAGGTTTTCCTCCTTGAGTTAAAACAAACTTCAACCTGAAGTTTTGTTTACTTTTAAATATGCAGAGAGAGATTGTGAAAAGTGGAGATTAGTAGAATTATAGTTAATTTTCTGGGACAAAGAATAGATGAACACATTAAATTACTGTTTGGAAAAGATGTAAGTAATGGTTATGGCAGTTGTAAATGAAGCTCCTTAAGGTTCTAGTTTCAAGTAGAAAAAGAGCAAGTTAAATTCTATGTGTGTTTATAAACTCCATTTCTAGTTGTAATAAGTTTAATAATTTAGGTAGGAATTTTGATATGTCAGGTAAACAATGTACAAGAATATACTCATGGGTCCAGAAATGGGGAGAGTTTGCCACCTGGTGGTTCTCAAAGGCATTTTAGTTACTATTGTTAGAGCTGAATTTTTTAAAATTAGATTTTTATGGAAAAAATATTTGAAAAAGACTGTCATTATTGGAAACATCATCTTAAGACAATTAAAAAAATTTATTTTACATATTTTTCAATTAGTATGCAGTTATTAAATTCAGAGTGTCATAGGACAAAAATCATCCTCTTGTGTTAGGATGACTTTTTATTTTCTCAAGTTTAAGGTTTTACAAAAAGCCTAGCTTAGGTGAAGAGATATCATGTCTGTCTCCAGGTTTTGCTATTGATATGTATATTAATATAACATTTGCAAATAATAAACATAGAATTTAATGTTTTACCTCAGGGTGTAGATATTTTCATCTAATAAAAAAAGATTCAAAAGGTCTTGTAGTACTGATTGCTTATGTTAGTTTATCTATTGCATGTGTGTTTAATGTCTTAGAAAATAGAAAATCCTTTATTTATGGTTAGGGTTTTGCTATGTATTTTCTGAATAGCTGGGTAAATAGATCCATACTATTTTATTTGATAGTTCTTTTCAAATTGGTTTCTGTGTTCATATTTTTATGCTATTACCATTTTGTTTATCCCTCAAAATTTAAATGATTTAAATCAAATTTTGATTTTAGTTGAAAACACACTTCTGAATGATATACCCTTTCTTTATTGTTTTTTATTTTTTTAATATACCCTTTCTGTAAACCTATTAGCGCTGAATTTACCTACAACCTGACAAATATATGAATACAATGGATTTTTTACAGCTTATCTGAATTTACCCACAACCTGACAAATATGTGAATACAATCAATTTTTTACAGCTTATCATGTTTAATCACATAGATCCGAGATCAGCCCGTTGTTGGGCAGCTGATTCCAGACTGCTATGTAGAACTTGAGAAAATCATTTTATCAGAGCGTAAAAATGTGCCAATTGAATTTCCTGTAATTGACCGGAAACGATTATTACAACTCGTGAAAGAAAATCAACTGCAGTTAGATGAAAATGAGCTTCCTCATGCAGTGCACTTCCTAAATGAATCAGGTTTGGCTATTTATTTGTTTCAAATTTTTTCAAGGCGTGGCTATGGTAATTTATAAAAAGGGATCTGAACCGTGCTAGAATTTCCAGTCGCTATTTAACAGAATAGCTCCAGAATTCTTTCATAGGCCACTGATGTCTATCTTTTTGGAAGATCATCATGTGCATTGATGTTAAATCATATGTCATGTCATAAGAAAACCATTGGAAACCATCTAAAGAACAAGAGTTAAAATGTGTGGCTTCCAGATCTTGACTATACTAGTCAGGAGCTGTAGAACCCTGAGCATATCCTTTCAAAGTATCAAGTGTGTTTAGTGTGTGTGGAAGTGGCTTGCCTATTGGAGAAGAGAATCATTATTGGAATGGTCTAATGGGACAATTTGAGAATCCGTGTTTGCCTGACATGCAGCTATGAGTGCAGATCTCGCTCTGTGACATCACATATTGTCAGCATGACCTCATAGATAACAACTCTCAATTATGTACTTGATTAATATAACCTCACTAGCAATGTGTGAGTTGATTTGTAAGTGGCCGGGAAGCTGCTTTTGATTCCTAGATTCTGTTATATGAAAAAAAAATTTTTTTTCATGTGGATTATAATCTGTTCCTTCTTTTTATCACCCTTAAACCAATAGCTTTCTAGGATATTCTGTGTCTGTTACCTTTATTTGAAAAATGAGATGTGTCTTTGTATTGCATATTTAGAAAGTCAAAAAGAAAATTATGAATTTCTGTTTGCTTGTAAATATATGCTCTGCAATACATGGCACTGTCTCAAATATGCTTATATCTGATCACTGTATGTCATTAAAAAAATACTTCTTTATAATATTGGATGTTAGGGCTAGAGAGCTAGGATGCCCAGTTGTAGTTCCAGCTGTGCCACTAACTCTGCTGACATTGTCTCACATGTAAATGAGGGGGTTGGACTCGATTCTCTTGCTCTTTGATGTTTGTATATTGTAAATTTCATATTTCATGGTTTGATTTATTTTTTTTCCAGGGGTCCTTCTTCATTTTCAAGACCCAGCACTGCAGTTAAGTAACTTATATTTTGTGGAACCCAAGTGGCTTTGTAAAGTCATGGCACAGGTTGGTGTCTTATATTTTTAGACATGAAGGTAATGATTGAAAAGGAGAATAAATGGCATCCAGGGCATTGAACATTGTAGAGTTGCTGTTCAGTTAAGATAGAAACTACAGTAAATATAGAAAAATATAGGGCACTTCATATAGAAAACTGCTTTGTGGAAGAAGGGAAGGTACATAATAATTTATTTTAACACCTTTAATGGCTTAAGTGATGGATATTTGTATCACTGTGTTCCATGATGCTTTTCTAGATCCTGTTCATATCTTTGGTTTGGCTGATTTAGTCAATTATATGAAAACTTTGTGAAAATCCTTGGAGTAAATATATATAAGAAAATTGAGTCATTGAGCCTGTGAAACCTCTATCTAGACAACATGGAGGGGAAATCAGCTGACAGTTGTATGGGTGCTCCCTTGTAGGTAATTAACTGTTTTTCTCTTGCTGCTTTTAATATTCTCTCTTTGTCTTTTGCTCTTGGTATTTTAATTAGGATGTGTCTTGGTGTAGTCCTCTTTGGATTCCTTTCATATGGGGTTCTGTGTGCTTCCTGGACTTGTAAGTCTATTTCTGTCACTAGATGTGGGAAGTTTTCAATCATTATTTCTTCAAATAGGTTTTCAGTATCTTGCTTTCTCTCTTCTTCTGGCACCCTCACAATTCTGATGTTGATATGCTTGAAGCTGTCCCAGAGGCTCCTTATATTTTCTTCACATTTTTAGATTCTTTTTTCTTCTTGCTTTTCCAGTTGTGTGTTTTCTGATTCTTTGTATTTCAAATTTTTGACTTGATTCTTGCTTTCCTCTAGTCTGCTGTTAGGTCTCTGTATAATATGTTTTATTTCAGTCAGTGTATGTTTAATTTCTAGTTGGTCCTTTTCCATCTCTAGTTGATCCTTTTTCATCTCCTCTTGGGTCTTGCTAAATTTATCCATCTTTTCTAGGATATTCTTAAAAAACCTTATAATCATGGTTTTGAACTCTATATCCAGTTGTTTGTTTTCCTCCATTTCTTTGTGATCTCTTCCTTTGTCTCCACATTTTCACTATGCCAGGAGAACTTCTGTGTTGGCTTCAGCCTTATGATACAAGACTTGCAAAACTGCAAAAGCCTCTCTGTTGAGCTTGGGAGGGGTGGAGTCTCAAGGCTTAATGGACCTTCTTGCCTTCCAGTTGGCCCCGCCCTATTCAGCCCCTGTGTCTCACGTGTCTCTGGGTAATCGGTGGAGCAGTCCCTGTGCATGTGCGCAGTGCCTCTAGATCTCTGCCTTTTTGGCTTCCCTGCACTCTGGGAACATATGAGTCTGGGTCCCCAGGGTCTTGCCCGAAACTGGGATTTAGTGGAGTTAGAAGTGGCGTAGTTGGGAGGCTCTGTCTCCTGCCCACTCGTGAAAGCCAAGGGCACAGTCAGCAGTCAGTCTTCCGCATGCCACCAGACTTCTGCCCTTTCGCAGCTCCCCTAAATTTCCATGCACTTCTCTCTTTTCAGTCCAAACTCCCCCCATATGAATTTTGGCTGGACCTGGGGTTCAGTGCCATAGAATATGGAGTTCACTGCAGTTGGGAGTCTCCGTCTCCCTCCCGCCAGAGAAAGCCAGCCTGGTACTTCGGCACCCGCTCTCTCCAAGTGCGCGTCTCCGTACCTCAGCTTTTTGCAGCTCCTCTGGGTCTCTATGAGCCTCTCTCTTTCCTTCTAGTCATAGAATTCCTACTCAGCCAGCTTTCCTGTAATTCTGGATGATGTCTGTTCTGTCTTTTAGTTGTAGTTTTGAAATTGTTGTGTGAGGCAGCAGTGTAGCTGTTTACCTATGCCGCCATCTTGAATTCTCCCATTGGTTGATTCTTGTTCCCTCAATTAATCTTGAATGATAGTTCCTAAATTCCATCTAAAGAAACTTATTTGGACCTAAATCCTATAACACAGAACTTGAGAACATATTTAAACATTATTTTATTTGGCAATCAATTGTAATGTAGTAGCAATGACTATTTTGGTAACTACTATTAGGTAGCTTTTTATCCTTCTGACATGTGCCATGGAAAGTGTGATTATTCTCATCTGCTCCATAATAATGGAGCCAGTAAAGTGACTGGTCAAGGGCACCAGATCTGAGCCATTGTGACCTGTACTCAGATCTCTTATGAAACTTACTTTGTGACATTTCTTAATGTTTTAAGCCTGTTTATTTTTTTATTTGCAAAATAAGGATAGTAAAAATTTTAACTTCTACATTGCCTTCCTAGTTCAGTGTAAGCATGCAGTAAATATTAACTAATTTCATATTTGATACATTTTGTGATTAAAGTTTATTATTTTAGGAAATAAAAAAAATCTTCAAAACTGTACAGATGTATTTAAGCAGTTTTGGAAAGTGTGTCAGCATGGAGCTAAACAATAGCCACAAATCTGTGCAGTAGATGCATTCTCAAAAGCAAAAGGAGTTTTAAATATTTAACCCTGAAGATTTTGTTGTCCTAGATGGCATGCTATAATGCTCTGTCTAGTTGAGAAAAGGCTGGAAGTTGCACACAGAAGTGATGTTTTTCCATGTGAACTAGGAGCATTGAAAGCTGCACACATGTGGACACTATGAGAATCAGTGGATTAAGGAAATGGTTTGTATCCAAATCACAATCTTTTAGCAAAAGCAGATTTCCACCATGATCATAATAAACTGTCTGATGATTCTATGGAATAATTGAAACTCCATGGAAGTTCTTCTCATTGGAATGGTTATACTGTAAACATATTAATTTAAGTGAAAATCAATTCAAGAATTTGAATAGCTCAAAATTATTTTGAAAGAGAGGCCTGAAAGGTCAATAAAATGATGAATTTAAATTATTAACTTAAAAAATAAATAGCACAATTCTGTTTATGCTGATATAGTGAGTTGTAATGTCATTTTTACTGAGATTTATAAAGAATGAAAACTATAAATAATCAAGTGAAAATAAGAATGACTTGTCTGACAACCATCCTGAAAAATAAATAGGGATATTTGTCTCCATGAAGCAACAAACAAGGGCAGGAATAATTTCATGGTGCAGAAGTGCTAATGAGCCCACCCTTCCTCTATATGCCCTGATCTGGTAGGTCACTACACTTATTAAAGAAGGTTCCATCAAAACACAGAGAAGTTTGCAAAACTCATTTAACTGTATGATACAAGATATGAAAGGTGCTTATTGAATTAATCAGGTGGAGTATTAAAAATTTTGCATGGCAATTAAGTCTTGGTAATGTGTGTGAGGGAATTTGAAAAATTTTCATTACTTGCATAAGGCCTTATGTAAGCCTTAAAAGTTACTTGGCTGAAGTAATATTAGTAGGTCTTTTAAAGTGATAAAATTAAGATAATGTTTCAGTTTTCTATTGCTTTTTTTAAAAAAAAATATTTTATTGATTTTTTTATATAGAGGAAGGGAGAGGGACAGAGATTTAGAAACATCGATGAGAGAGACATCGATCAACTGCCTCCTGCACACCCTCCTACTGGGGATGTGCCCGCAACCAAGGTACATGCCCTTGACCAGAATCGAACCTGGGACCTTTCAGTCCGCAGGCTGACGCTCTATCCACTGAGACAAACCGGTTTCGGCTTCTATTGCTTTTTAACAAGATACCCCAAAACTTGGAGGCTAAAACATCGGCTGTTTATTATTTTTTAGTATTCTGTGGTTGATTAGGCTTAGTTGAGTGGTGTGGTCCACAAGACCTTGGCGAGGGTAATTTAAGTGGCTTCCCTCCTTGCACTGGGCTGGAGGGTCCAATAAGGTTATGCTCACTGTGTGGTGTATTGATGCTCCTCTGTGTGCCTCTCATATGGCTCCTCCTCCTACCACCTAGGCCCAGAACTGGTATAATGTTAGTTCTACTGCATGCTAGTGGCTGGAGCAACCCCTGGCCAGTTCAGATTTGAGGGGAGAGCAGATAGACTCCACTTCTTGAGGTACTGAGCAGCATGCATGTATAGTGAGAAAAGGAATTGATATGTCCATCTTTGGAAACTACCACAAAGAATGGTAGCACATATAGATATATTTAAAAAATCAAGCACAAACCTCCTTTAAAAACAATTTGTCTAAGTAAAATGAATTAGGGTAAGTATATAATGATGGCTTATATATATACACGGAGTTACTGTGTGCTTTTCAAGGATTATCTCATTTACTTCTCAGAGCAGCCTTCTTAAATGGTACTGTATTAACTCTCATCTTGAAGGTGAAGAAGTTAAGTGACGGGGGGTATAATAATTTATCTAAAATTACACTTTGGAATTTCAGACAAAGTGGTTTGACAGCAGTGCTTATACATCTAACCCTAGGATAAAATGTTACAAATTTCATTTTCTCAAAATTCACTCATCTAACCTTATTTATTCAAACTATGTTTTGAGTATTGTTCTGGTGCTGGGACTGTAATACTAGACAAGACAGCATCCCTATACTATGGAGCCGACATTCTAGTGGGAGGAAATGACCAATAAGTAAACACATATCATGTCAGGTGGTACTAAGTGCTACAAAGAAAATATAAAATATGGTTGGGAACAGAGCATGAGTTGTTAGGCAAGGTTATAGTCACTTAATAACAATGAAATACCAAACAATTCTTTTTACCACCTAAACTGTAAGAATGATCTGGGACATCTATAAAGCGTACAATGTGGGATACATCCCAAAATATAGGTTGTTTAAAAAATTACTTTTTGATTACAGTTGACATAAAATATAATTTTACTCTTTAACAACCCATATGCATTTTCATTGGATATCATTATGTTTAGTCAGCTATGCATTATTTTTCTTTATTGAATAAGGTATTACATATGTGTCCTTATCCCCCCATTACCCTCCCACCTCTCCCACTCATGCCTTTTCCCCCTAGTTATGCTTATATGAATGCATACAAGTCCTTTGGTTGATCTCTCCTACTTACCCCCACCCTCTTCCTCTGAAGTTTGACAGTCTGCTTGATGCTTCTCTGTCTCTGGATCTGTTTTTATTCATCAGTTTATATTGTTCATTATATTACACAAATGAGTGAGAGCATGTGATATTTATCTTTCTCTGACTGGTTTATTTCACTGAGCATAATGCTCTCCAGGTCCATCCATGCTATTGCAAATGGTAAGAATTCCCCCCTTTTTTAAAATTGTGTTACATGTATACGTATCTCCCCATGCCCCACACCTCTCCCAGGCATATCCTAACCCCCCAGTGTCTTGTGTTCATTGGTTATGCTTATATGCATGCATACAAGTCCTTTGGTTGATCTCTTATCTATTCCACCTCTCCTTAATCTACCTGCTGTAATTTGACAGTCTGATGCTTTACTGCTTCTGTGTCTATCCTTTTGTTCATCAGTTTATAATGTTCTTTATTATCCACAAATGAGTGAGATCATGTGGTGTTTCTCCTTCATTGACTGGCTTATTTCATTTAGCATAAGGCTCTCCAGTTCCATCTAGGTTGCTGCAAATGGTAAGAATTCTTTCTTTTTTACCATAGCATAGTATTCCATTATGTAGATGTACCACAGTTTTTTAATCCATTCATCTGCTGATGAGCACTTAGGCTGTTTCCAAATATTAGCTATTGTAAATTGTGCTGCTATGAACATAGGGATGTGTATATCCTTTCTAATTGGTGTTTCTAGTTTCTTGGGATATATTCCTAGAAGTGGGATCACTGGGTTAAATGGGAGTTTCATTTTTAGTTTTTTGAGGGAACTCCATACTGTTCTCCACAGTGGCTGCATCAGTCTGCATTCCCACCAGCAATGCACAAAGGTTCATTTTTCTCTGCATCCTCACCAGCATTTGTCATTTGTTGATTTGTTAATGATAGCTATTTTGACAGGTGTGAGATGGTACTGCATTGTTGTTTTGATTTGCATCTCTTGGATGATTAGTGACTTTGAGCATGTTTTCATGTGTCTCATAGCCTTCCTAATGTCTTTTTTTTTTTAAAGGTATCTATTTAGGTCTGTTGCTCATTTTTTGATTAGATTGTTTATCTTCCTTTTGTTAAGTTGTATGAGTTCCCTGTAAATGTTGGAGATTAAACCCTTATTGGTGATAACATTGGCAAATATATTCTCCCATGCAGTGGGCTTTCTTGTTGTTTTGTTGATGGTTTCTTTTGCTATACAGAAGCTTTTTATTTTGATGCAATCCATTTGTTCATTTTTTCTTTAGTTTCCATTGCCCTAGGAGCTGTGTCAGTGAAGATACTGCTTCAGCATATGTCTGAGATTTGCTGCCTGTGGATTCCTCTAATATCTTATTATTTCCCACCTTATGTTTAAGTCCATTTTGAGTTTATTTTTGTGTATTATGTAAGTTGGTGGTCTAGTTTCATTTTTTGTTTTGCATTTATCTATAAATTTTCCCAACACCATTTATTGAGAGACTATCTTGACTTCATTGTATATTTTGCCTCCTTTGTCAAATGTTAATTGAGCATAGTGGTTTGAATCAATTTCTGGGTTCTCTATTCTATTCCATTAGTTTACATCTTTGTTCTTGTGCCAGTACCAGGCTGTTTTGAGAAGAATGGCTTTGTAATACAGTTTGATATCTGGTATTGAGATCCCTCCTACTTTGTACTTCTTTCTCAGGATTGCTGCTGCTATTCAGGGTCTTTTTTTTTTATTCCACATGAATTTTTGGGAAGTTCATTCTAGGTCCATGAAATATGCTGTTGATATTTTAATGGGGAGTACATTGAATCTATAGATTGTTTAGGGTATTAATGACATTTTAATGATATTTATTTGACCAATCCATGAACACAGTATGTTCTTCTATTTATGTCTTCCCCTATCTCTTTTTTCAGTATCCTGTAGTTTTCCAAGTACAGGTCTTTTACCTTCTTAGTTAGGTTTATTCTTTGGTATCTTAATTTTTTTTGATGTGATGGTAAATGGTATTTTTTTTTAAATCTCTCTTTCTGTAATATCACTATTAGTATATAAAAATGCTGTAGATTTATTGGCATTAATTTTATATCTTACTAAATTGCTGAATTCATTTATGGAGTTAATAATTATTAGATGTAAGAAAATTATTAGATTTAATAAAGAAATTCAGCTATGCATTTCTTAATTCAATAAACATTATGTGTACAAAATAGAAATACTAGTACAGAGATGAGTAAGACAAGTCCTGGGCCCAAAGATTTTACAATCCAACATTTCAGCTAACTACCTAAGGTAAATAATATTTGCTTCTATTTAAGAATCTCTTAAACATAGATTTACTAAAGAAATTAAGTACAACCCTCTTTTAAAAATGAACTTGGCTAAGTAAAATGAATAGGAATATATAGATAGTAATGGCCAACACATGAGGACTTTTGTGCCAAAAATCTCAATACAATCTAAAGACAGTTACTTTTATTAGCTCACTAGAGGCCCGATGCATGAAATTCATGCAAGGGACTTGGCTCTTGCAGCCATAGTAGCTTGTCTTGGCCTTCGCAGCCCCAGCTCCATCCTGAAGGTCGTCTGGAAGGACATCTGGAAGGGGTTCGGCTATTTGGTCTAATTAGCATATTCCACTTTTATTATTATAGATTTTACAGAAAGGAAGCTGTGGCTTGAAGACATTAAGTACCCTTTTCAAAAGTCACACAACTAGAAATTGAGCCTGTGTTGAACTTGGGTTCTTCTGACTTAACATTTTTAACTGCTGTGATGATGATTAAAACTTAAAGTATAGTATCCACAGTAGAATCACATGGGTTTCTTGTTTAAAAAAGCAGTTTTCCAAGCCTCTTCCCAGACCTATGGATATAGACTCTGAGTGGAGTCCAGAAAAATGCAGCAGTTCCTTTGTTTGAAAATTAGTAAACTGTACTGCAATGCCTCTCGTCTCATTGATGAAAAACAACTTTGTAACATATATGTATAGTGAAAGTTTTGTTATAAACCATTGGTGATATAATAGTCTGGAAGATAATTTCCCTAGAAATATATTATTAATGAAACTGTAATAAGAATGCAAGATATTTGATTGATTTGTTGATTGGAGCCGGGGAAGGCTTTGAACTTCATTGGCTTTAGAGGATCTTCACATAATTTCAGATCTAAATTCCTTAATTTAATAATTTTGTGAGGGGATTCTTTTGTCAGTGGATGCTTTTTTTTTTTGAGGGGAGAAGGCTTCTAGGTAACATGGCTGCTAGTTAGGGAAGTTAGGTCCTGTGTTATATTTGACAATGCTACAATTCTTCTGAGTATTTTCACTGAGCAACCTGACAAAAAATGCTTTAAATCCAAAACTTCAGAAAGTAAATTCCAGTGATTATAAGTATAAATCTTTCAGATTTTTACAGAGAAAGTAGAAGGCTGTCCAAAACACCCTGAAGGAATTATTTCACGTAGAAGTGTGGAAAAATTTCTTTCAAAGAAAAAGAGATTTCCAAAGAACTACACGCAACAGTACTTCAAACTCCTAGAAAAATTTCAGATTGCCTTGCCAATTGGAGAAGAATATTTGCTGGTTCCAAGCAGGTAAACCAAAAACTTAAATATTCAACTACCCTATAGAAACTTACCATCTATTATATTAATTGTCACAATAACTTTGATCTATGATTAATATACTAAGTATTATGTTTGCTTATTGTATAAACTTTCTTCTGAAATATAACACTTTTAATGAAAACACTACATTTACATTTTAAAGATAGAGTGACTTATGTCTATAATTACTATTTGGTTTACAACTGTTTGTTTAATAAAGGTAAATAGTGGAGATGTGTGTATATGTGTGTGTGTATGTCCTTACAGAGTAATGAGAGAGTTAGACAAATTCTGGCGAGATAGTTTTTATCAGAATTTTAAAAGAATCTGTGGCAGTGAATTTGAGAGGAGAGGGGAAACACCATGGAGGCCTAATTTCTGGTCCTGTATTATAGAAAATTTTCTTGTTGCTTTAGAAGCACCTGGGAGTGTTAGAAAGTAATATGACATTGAAAAGTGCAAATTGCATTGATGGATGGATGGTGACCAATTCTAAAAATAGATGTCTACTTTTTTTGGACATACAATATTTTCAAGTTTTATATAATCCCTTGCTTGATACTTGTTTGTACATAACCAATTATAACAATTTATTTATTAGTATAATTAAGAATACTGAAATAATTTATGCATCTACTACATCTGAGCATGCATTTGAATTGATTAAATAACCATTGAAATTAAATTTATTTTATTGATTTCAGAGAGTAAGGGTGAGGGAGAGAGAGATAGAAACATCAGTGATGAGAGAGAATCATTGATCTGCTGCCTCCTGATGCCCTACACTGGGGATCAAGCCCACAACCTGGGCATGTGCCCTGAACAGGAATTGAACTGTGACCTTCGGTTCATAGGTCCATACTCAACCACTGAGCATACTGGCTGAGCCATTGGATTTTTAAAATAGGAAGAGTATGTAGCAGAAGAAAAATGTGCAATTGCTTTGAATATTTATCTGCAATTCATCAACTTCAAGTCATAAAGCACTTTGGTCAACATGGTTGTGTCTTTTATAAAGCTATGCAATGATGATGTCTTTTTCTCTTTAGTCTGTCTGACCACAGGCCTGTGATAGAGCTCCCCCATTGTGAGAACTCTGAAATTATCATTCGACTATATGAAATGCCTTATTTTCCAATGGGATTTTGGTCAAGATTAATCAATCGATTACTTGAAATTTCACCTTACATGCTTTCAGGTAGAGGTACGTATTTAATGAAGACAATATGTAGAGAAGTTAGGGGGAAAACACATTAAAAATGGCATACCATTTTCACAGAGTTTATTTATTTGTAAGGCACCTGAAAATCAGAAAATAAGCTTATACAACTTCATATTGGCAGTATAAAGACATGTGTTCAAATAAGTGTAGAAATTTGTCAAGAAGAAAATTCCTCAGGTCCTCACTTGAAGCCCATTTGTTCATATTATAGACTCATTTAAAATATGTGTGACTATCTTGCTTTCTATGCCAAAGCATATTAGACGCAATATTTTTAAAAGGTGGATTACCAAGAGTCACTGGTTTAAATATACAGACACAGACGCACAAACACATACAAACACACACATACACACACACGCACACGCACACACAAACAAAGAGATACTAGCAACGAACACTGCAAAGTCAGAGAGTTTTATTCAATGAAGTGAAACATCGTAACCATTCAGACCATTCAGCATAGAGACTGTAGTAGCTCCATTCTGCTGCATCATCCCTGAGGAGTTTTTTTTTTTTTAAGAATAAACATGTGTCTTCATGATGCCACTGTTACTATATTCTGAAATAAATCATATCTTGCTTGAAATTAACCAGCATTTAGGTAGTTACATTGTATTAAAACATTCAGGAAGTTTTGATTTGAGCATGAACACCAATTTCTTTTTAAAAGTTATAAGAACTTATTTTTTATTCTCTTTCTTCATCTGTTACACATATTAAACTACTTAACATCATAAACTATCTTAGGTTATCTACTGGACATTTTGTATTGTTGTTGAAATCTATCTTAGGTTATCTACTGGAAATTTTGTGGTGTTGTTGCAAAATTAAGGATAAAATATTTAGCATCATATTTAATATCATATTTAATAAGAACTATCAATTATTATTTCAATATTTTTTTCAAAGCAAATATATCTCTATTACTGTCATTTGGGGGGGGGTTGCAGTTTTTTCTCATCTTTAATTTATGGGATAGTTAATAATTAATGGGTATACCTGGATCCATTTAAACATCTTTCAGAGCGAGCACTTCGCCCAAACAGAATATATTGGCGACAAGGCATCTATTTGAATTGGTCTCCTGAAGCTTATTGCCTGGTAGGATCTGAAGTCTTAGATAATCAACCAGAGAGTTTCCTAAAAATTACAGTTCCTTCTTGCAGAAAAGGTAAGGAAATTAATTCAAATGTTGAATTGTACCATTAACGAAATCTAAAGTTAAAAATAAACAAACTTTATAGTTTCTCTTTGTTAGTTTTGTGACAGAATAAAGTTTCAATAGGATGGTGATGAGCTTTTTTTTGGATTATGTAGGCTGTATTCTTTTGGGACAAGTTGTGGACCACATTGATTCTCTCATGGAAGAATGGTTTCCTGGGTTATTGGAGATTGATATTTGTGGTGAAGGAGAAACTTTATTGAAGAAATGGGCATTATATAGTTTCAATGATGGTGAAGAACATAAAAAAATCTTACTTGATGACTTGATGAAGAAAGCAGAAGAAGGTATATGTTGATGCAACTTACAGATGTTTTTAAGTGATCTTTTAATGCTGGTGGTCTTGATCTGGCATCTAGAAGGGTTCAGGAAACCTGGAGAAAAGGCTGTGCATAAATTAAATAATAAAACATAATTTTGAAAGGCATTTAGCAGAGGAGCCTGGCTAAAGAAACCAAATTCTCCTTGTCTCAGGACCCCTTGCTTTTTATTAACACAATTTGTCCTAAGGCAAGATAGAGATATACACATCAAAGGGTAGGGTTAGTTATAGAATCCATTGTCAGAATGGGGTGTTGCCTGTGGCTGTTCAGGTGTTTGGCCAATAGGAGGCAATAACATGTAGAGTAAGATGCTCTGAGCTGTCTGGCAGCAAGCAATCATCCTTTTCAGGTTTGGGGAAATGCCTTTAGCCATTCCAGCAGGTGATAACATGTGACTCAGCCCTTGTTGAGTCCAAGTTCTATCAACCTTTTGATGAAACTCTTGCAATTATGACATACTGGAATTGGCTTTCAGCAATCTTTCAATATTTGTAAAGTGAGTTTTGTAATAAGTGTAGAGATTATTCTTATTCATGGGAGAGGAGTTAGAGTATAGTACATTCCATTTTAGTGAAAATTCAGGAAAATGGATATTTGTTACCTATAAGAGCATGTGTTCTAAATTGAGGGGAATGTTGATTTTCGAGGATGAATATTGCCACACTGAGCGACATAACTTCATCTATGAAATAGGAATACTAACCGAAACTACTTCATAAAATTATTATAAAAATTAAAATAGATTATGCATGGAAATAACTTAGCAACATGTCAGCCATATAATAAGTACTCTACGAATGTGGCAAAAGATAGATAATGTCCTAGTCAAATGTTGGATAGTCTAAGACAGTTCTTAATTCTGCTTTCTAATTAGTGAATCTAAGAATGAGTTTTAAAATTCCAATAGATAGATATTAATTTAACCTTTAAAACTTTATCAATTTTCCTAGATAAAAATAGGAGTGGTAAGAAAACCTAAAGGACTGATTAGAAATAATAGAAAATTTGTAAAAGTCATAATCACAAATTTATATGCATTCTTTTATATATTTCTCAGGAGACCTCCTAGTAAATCCAGATCAACCAAGGCTCACTCTTCCAATTTCCCAGATCGCTCCTGACTTGATTTTGGCTGACTTGCCTAGAAATATTATGTTGAACAGTGATGAACTGGAATTTGAACAAGCTCCAGAATTTCTCTTAGGTAACTATTTTTGTTAGTTTGAGAATAAAATTTAGGATGCATTTTTCCTAATAATTTATAAAATTTTCAAATATAATTATTATGGCTTTTGGTGTTTTCATATATTTACCATAATGTTTTTTTTCCTTTGGAATGGTATATTTTAAAGTACTATGTTTCAGATCTAGAATTTACTTTGCACATAGTCTTGTAGATTAGGTTTGATATGAGGATCAGACTAGCATGGAAGCACATATATTTATAAAATATGTCCTTGTACTTTCTTTAATTTCCAGGGTTTCGAAGGCAGATAAAGAGGTTTTTGAATGAGTGACACAGTCATTTTTCAGTCTCAAAAAAGACAAAATGGATTACCGGTTAGCTTTGATGCTAGGCATGGAGCAAAGAGCTATGATAATTTTTCAGTTTTGACTTTTTTAACCACAAAAAGAGTTTTGTTTTTATCAGCTATGGAAGGTGGAATAAAAATTAGTTTGGAGAAAAGATAATGAATGTGCCTTTTGGTGGAATGTGAGATTTGGAGGAGCATGTCAGTAGAAATCTCCAACACAAATTTGTAAATAGAGTTCAGGGGTAGCTTGTGAAACTATGAAAATCCTCAGTCTGTAGGGATAGATTAATTAGGGAGTGGATGGGGTCATTGAGTTGGTAGTGTGCAGATGGAAGACAGGAAGACTAGGGGTAAGACCTTTAGGCCTATCTTAGTTTATGGAGCAGAAGAAGGAACAGGAATCATTAAAGGAGACTTGATTCAATGAAACAAGCAGGTCGGATTTATCTTCAAGTATAACAGGTATAATTACAGCAGACACAGTTCAGTTTTTCTGCTTGGACAGATTAACTTATGTGCTTTGTACTTTCTTTTTAAAAGGTGATGGCAGTTTTGGATCAGTTTATCGAGCAACTTATGAAGGAGACGAAGTGGCTGTAAAGATATTTAATAAACATACATCGCTTAGACTGTTAAGACAAGTAAGAAATACAATAACATTAACAAATTCAACATACACTGTTAATCCCCTGGAATTCTTGTATTGCACATGTTTGTGAAAATGCAAAATGCTGATCACATTTCCCCCAAAAGTTTATTTAAGTTTAATTATGAAACCCCACTTTGTCCTCTCTTCATAGGGAAAAAAAGTTTTGTGTTTATCTTGTTGGAAACAAAGAAAAGACAGTTTTCTGATAATTCTTGTTTTCAGGCTTCATAGTTATACATATACTACAAGTACAGAAGAAAAAGGGTTTCTCTTTTGAGATTTTGTATTTCTTTTTTTTTTTTTAATATATAGTTAATTGATTTTCCACAGAGAGGAAGGGAGGGATAGAGAGCTAGAAACATTGATGAGAGAGAAACATTGATCAGCTGCCTCCTGCACGCCCTCTACTGGGGATGTGCCTGCAACCAGGGTACATGCCCTTGACTGGAATTGAACCTGGGACCTTTCAGTCCACAGGCCCATGCTCTATCTACTGAGCCAAACCGGTTTCAGCGAGATCTTGTATTTCAAAGGAATCAAACTTTATACACAATAGCCCATTAAAAACTTTTCTTGGCCTCAATTAAATCACTTTTTTTTTTCTTCTCAACAAGCACTTAGGTTCAGGGTAATGCTGTGTGCTAATTCACTTATGTGTCACTGAACCAATCACTATGGTAATAAAGGTAGTATTACTTAGAGTATTCCCACCTTTCCTCAAGGCTGGAGCTGGGGCCAGTTCCCTCTAAAGTTGATGAACTGCATGGGTAAAGGTTGGATGCCCCAGCAAAAATCAAAATACTCTTAGAAAGAAAGAAGGGTGACTGGATGTTGAATGCATAACCAGAGTGGTCACTCCAGTACCCTCTCTTGTTTTGAGTACTGCTGGCCATTTATTTTTTTCTGAGTTTTTTATGACAGTAGGAATGAGGGAGAGAGACAGGGTAAGAAGAGAGGTAAAATCCAATCTGCCATCTTATACCAGAAATCAATTGTATTTTTGAATTTTTTCATTTTTTCTTTTTCCCTTGATTCATTTAAAAAATACTTTGTGCCTGAATCTGAATCTAAATAACTTAGAAAATGCACAGTTACAATATATTAGTTACTCTAAATAATACAAATAATTATGTCTGTGCAAAATACTCTAGAGTAATTTTAATTATTATTACTAGAAGTCACACTAGTGCTCTAAGGAATAGCTAATAAACAACTTGGTATATAAATTGATTTTTCAGCCTAAGTCATTAGTCTTCAATGTATGTTTCAAATTTTTGGTAATGTGTTCAGGGAACTCTTTGAAAATAAGAACACTAAAAATGTATACAGGACTGATTAGTGCATGGGCAGCTAGGTGAACCAAGGAAATGGTAGAAGGAATAGAAACCCCAAGAAACTAGAAACACCAATCAGAAAGGAGATATGCACCCCTATGTTCATAGCAGCACAATTTATCATAGCTAATATTTGGAAACAGCCTAAGTGCCCTTCAGCAGATGAGTGGATTATAAAACTGTGGTACATCCACACAATGGAATAGTACGCAGTGATAAAAAAGAAGGAATTCTTACAGTTTGCAACAGCATGGATGGAACTGGAGAGAATTATGCTAAGTGAAATAAACCAGTCAGAGAAAGATAAATATCACATGCTTTCACTCATTTGTAAATTATAATGAACAACATAAATTGATGAACAAAAACAGATCCAGAGACAGAGAAGCATTGATCAGATGCTCAAACCTCAGAGGAAGGACAGGGCTGAGTGGGGGTAAGCAGGGGAGAGATCAACCCAAGACTTGTATGCATGCGTATAAGCCTAACCAATGGACACAGACGCCAGGGGGTGAGGGCATGAGCTGCGGGGTGGGAGCATTGGGGGAATAAGGACACATATATAATACCTTAATAAAGAGAGTGAGAAAAAAAGGAAGAAACAATAGAATGAGAGTAATAGCTTCTTCTTCTTCCCCCTCCTCCTCCTCCTCCTCCTCCTCCTTCTTCTTCTTTTTTTTAAATGAAGTCTTGGCCAGGTGTTTCACTTGGTTAGAGTGTTGCCTCTACAGGAAACAACCAATCCATGTTTCTCCCTCACATCGATGTTTTTCTATCAAAAAACAACAACAACAACAAAAAAAAAACCAATGAATATTATATATTTCTCCTCGGGTGAGGATTAAAAATAAAATCAATAAATCAGTAAGTCAAATTAAAAAAAAAAAAGAAAACATGTTAGTGTCTGGTGCTACCTTTTGAGGGTCATTCTGCCAGTGGTCAGGAATTGCGGCCAATTGACTACATTGTTTTGCTGTTTTCCAGAGCTGCTTTTCTAGAATAGAAAATTTGGATTAGGCTTCTGTCTGTGAAAGAAAATTGAGCTAATCTGACTTGTTCTTATCAGTTTTCACCAACTAAACTAATCAGACATAGGAAGAAAAAGATTTTTATCTTCAAAGCTTTTGTCTGGAGCCTTTGTCCTTGGAAAAGCCCCTCTCTGGGCATCCAGCTGGCAGATTTCTCCACACCAGTTTCCTGATAGATGCCGTTGGCACTGATACTTCCCATCTCATAAGCTGGTTGTTAACAAGCAGAGCTTCTGCAGAAATCACAGCTGAAAACATGAATCCATTTAAAACCAGCTAAGCTACAAATTTCATGGAAATGACAGTTTCGGAGTAAAGTGAAATAGGCAGAATTAAAAAAGCAGCAATATCATGAAGGAGATGATAAAGTTTCACACGATGTGGTCTAGGAAAAAAAAATGGTATCAGAATGGAGACCTCTCTGGTCAAGCTAAAATGGCATCTCTGACTTCTGGGATTGGAAAAAGGTTGTTGCAGATGGGGATTGCTTTAGTAAGGGCTATCTGAGACAGGTAACTGAGGAAGTGCGAGTATTTGAGCTAAGACCTGAATGACAAGAAGTCTTCAGCTCTGTGGAGAGGGAAGCGATTTCTAGGATGGAGAGATCATCAAAGGCACAGAATTTATGGCTGTAAGGAGGGAGCTGGGTGGGTGTCCGGGATTGAATGAACACCAGCATAAACACCAACCTGGCAGAGGAGTGGTGAATGAAAAGAAGAGAGAAGGGAGATGGTGTCTGAGAGGTGGGCCAGGGTGAGATCGGGCCAGGTCATGAAGGTTGTATAAGTACACAGGATTTTTTTAAATGTCCATGAATAAACATGGAAATACATTACATTTTAAAAAGACATTTGTATGCTTTTTAGAGAGAGAGGAAGGAGAGGGATAAAGAGAAAGAATCGTCACTGAGAGAGAAACATCATTGACAGACTGCCTCCTGCATGCCCCTCCTGGGGATCAAGTCCACAACTTGGGCATGTGGCTCTGATGGAATAGAACCTATGACTTTTTGGTTCCTGGGTTGATGCTCACCCTCTAAGCCATGCATGCCGGGCAGTACATGGAATTTTAATCTAAGAGTATGGGAAATCATCAGAGTGTTCAGGAGAGAGTGATGCCATCTACATCTGTGGAGTTTTGAGGAGAGGGTCATAGCATAGATTTCTGTGGCCTTAGACATTAAACTTTTCTCATCAAGTCAGAGATTGACAGGCAGGTTGTATCTTACAAGGCAGGGCCAGTGGCTATGCAGAATTTGGCACTTGAGAAGGTTAACATGACCTGTTAGCATGACCACAGGTGTGTACTGATCCTGAATTAAATGTTCTGATGAATGCAGAGAAGAAAGAAAAATAGAACTTAAAATGTTACTTCATACTATAATTTCAAAACCAGCTGCTCTTTCCCAAAATGTGGGAAATATAAAAAAGCTCACAGAAGAAACAGAGTTTCCTATTATTTACTCACTCAGCGAAAACCATGCTCAGGGTATTGACACACTTAAGGAAGGAGACAGTTGAATTGGAACTGATGTCCTGTTCCTCTGAAATGATTGGCTTTTGCAGGAGCTGGTGGTACTTTGCCACCACCACCACCCCAGCTTAATATCTTTGCTGGCGGCTGGGATTCGTCCCCGGATGCTGGTGATGGAGCTGGCCCCCAAGGGCTCCCTGGACCGCCTGCTGCAGCAGGACAAAGCCAGTCTCACGAGGACTCTGCAGCACAGGATCGCACTCCATGTAGCTGATGGCTTGAGGTATTTAATTACTCATGTGCTCATGTGGTTTTCTCTTCACTGTATGATGAGTGTTAGCCCACACTTACTTCCAAGGCTCTGAGAATAGCACTTCCCACTAACAATGTGTCCTAGTAACATTTAAAAAAAAAGGGGGGGGAGTGAAAAATGACCATTTCCTGATTGAATTTTAAAATCTGGTAAAACAAGAGTACAAAGACCGTGGGGAGCCTCCTAGTTAGTGGTAGAGAGTTTGAACCTAGGAGTCCCGTGCCAGAGCCCATGATCTTGTACTGACCTGCTTCCTCTAAAAAAATAAAGGCGAGTATTCCAAGTATCAAGGAAAGGGTCAGTTATCATGGATAATTGCAATATGCAAAGATGAGCCCATATTTCGGAAAGGGACTAGAGTGACGTGGGTTGTTCTGGATTATAATGTGTCTCTAAGGCACACCTAACCCTGCAGTTAGAGGTAGACAACCATGGGGAGGCAGCTCGGCAGAGTGGAGAGGCTGTGGTCTATGGAGTTAAAAGAAGTGGGATAGCCTGGCGAGTATGGCTCAGTGGTTGAGCCTCAGTGCATGCACCAGAAGGTCACAGTTTGATATCCCTTCAGGGCACATGCCAGGGTTACAGGCTCGAACCTCAGTGTGGAGTGTGCAGGAGGGAGCCAATCAATGATTCTCTCTCATCATTGATGTTTCTGTCTTTCCCCCCTTCTGAAATCAATAAAAATATATAAGGGGAAAAGAAAAAAAAAAGGGACTGGGATAAATCACTGCTCCACACACTTTGTATCTATGATTTTATTTTATTTTTAACATATTTTTATTGATTGTTTTCAACCCTCTCCTACCTTACTTTCTGCTCATTGTGCTCAGCCCTTACCTCCCTGAGGTGTCTCGAATATGCCTGAGGTTTTAGATCAGCTAATCTCTCCACTAGCAATCTTTGACTTCAGATAGCCTATTGGCTCGCTTCTCATTTCATTCAGTTCCCTGAATCCCATGTCTCTCTAGTAACCAATACCACTAATTTCAGACTGGTATTCTTTGTTTATATAGTTTTAGAAATTGCTTATTGTCTGTCTTTGCCACTAGAGTCTAAGTGTCACATAGCAGGAACTTTTGCATCGTATTCACTGTTGCATCCCCAGCACTTAGAGCACTGGGGCCTCAGTAATATGTTGGCATTGGGAGGAGAGGGAGAAAGGAGGGAGGGAGGAATGAACACAGTGCCTGCCCATAGTTGCTACGCAGTGGATACAAATTTCTTTCCCTCCTGAAAGAGTGTGTCTATCCCAATGGGCAGTATCCAGAAATGTAAAAGGAATGGACACTGAGGAAAACAAATAAACACTGCTCACAAAGAAACCAAAGCAAACCAGCCAAGAGGATGTAACTCTTAGTAACATATAGAGAATATAATAAGTGCATAAAACAAGTAGATTTCTCTTTCTGAAAGAGTCCAGAAACCAAAACATAGAATCAGTAAATGAAACGGGAATGCAGATTTGGGTTTGGGTTGATATACCTGCTTTTGAACACCAGGGGGACCCTTGTATTAAATTAATCCAGATAAAGTGCAAGTAGGCTTCATGTGTTTTAGAGCTGCCTTGGTCACGTTGCTTGATTTAACTAACTCCACATCCTAGTTTTACCCTAATTCTTCCACGTACTCCCCAAAGTGCTGTTTTATAACATGGAGAATTATTTTTATTATTCACCACTGTTTGAAAGACCTCCTCTCTAAAATAGCTGATTCGGGTTCTCTAAGAGCTTTCTTTAGAAAACAAATCTAGTAGTTTCTGATGAAGTAAGTGAAATTTTCACCTACTCCCCTCTAATTTGCTTGATTTGTTCTCAGCATAATGTCAAGACAGCATTCTGGATCTTATGCCCAAGAGGGTAGTAGATTTCAGTAGTTATCAATCTCCCACCAGCACTAAGTAAAACTCAGCATTAAAGTTTATCTTCCCAAATAGAGGTTGTCCCCCAAAATGCATATATATATATATATATATATATATATATATATATATATATATATATGACAGTATTTATTAAGACATTTCATTTTCATTTAACAGCCATCAGCTGTTAAAGTGTGCATATAATTTTTGGGACACCCTGTATATTTTAGTATTGAGCCTAACTACAGAGGTAGAAAGAGGCAATGAAACCACATTCCTTTGAGGTCCTTAAATGGTGGAGCTGTTTTGAATGATATATAAGAACTTCTTCACATTACATATTTTTTTTTGTTCCACAGTTTTGCCTTCAACTATTAATTTAATCTTTAATCCAGTCTGCTCCTTTAGCTCTTCATCATAATTCTCAACTACCAGTGAAGACATAGTCACTTATACTTCCCATAAATGCCCATGTTTCAGTGCATTAAAAAATGCATTTACTTTCTCTATTACCTCTGCTTCCTATCAATCTGCTTTTTCTCTTATATCTCCTACTTGCCAACAAAAATCCTTGTGGTCGTATCCAGACCAAACCCATATCCAAAAAGTAAGAATCCATTTGTCCACCAGGTTTTATACTATTTGACATTATCTTTTTATCCCATTCATTTATTTTTATGCTACTGCTGCTGCCTTGGTTTAGTGCCTCCTGGAAGTTATCAGAATATTTCTTCTAAAAGAAAAATCTAATCATGCCTAAATTTCCTGGTTGTTCCAGGCTGCCTACGAAGTAGATCTAAATTCTGAGGTGTAGCATCAAAACTCTTCCTGTATGCCTGACTCTCTGGCCTCCTGCCACTCCGCTGCCCTGACTCTACATTCTAGCCATGCTGAAGGTCTCAACATTTCATTGACATCCATGTCTATCTTTGCATTTGCCATTCCTCTTTTCCCACAATGTTGTCTGCACAGAGACCTCATTTTTCTCTAGAATCTGCACACACATACCATCTCCGCAATGAAGCTCAACAGCACAATGGTTGGCCTCTGTGACATGTTTATGAAGTCCACTCCCTGCAAGACTTGGTGTTGGTTGCCGAAGAGGGAAAAGTAGAAATGATATTGCTCTTATCAGTGGAAAAATTGACAGTGTAATGGGAGAGTCTGCTTTGCTATCTTATCTCTGTGCTTTTGTCCCTCTGGCTTCCCTAGCATTGTATTCACCACATTTCTGCAACCTTGTTAGGCCCCCATTTTTCCTTCTAGATTGTGACTCCTCAGGATACATTGGTGATAGTCATGATTAAGGAAGGACTGTGTTTAGACTGGTTTTTAAAATTAAAAAAATTATTAATGCTTATTGTCATAATGCATAAATTGTGGTTGAAATATATTTAGGAAGACAAGATCTGCATTTGTTAAAAGTTATTTTGCTAGTCTATTAAAAGTGATTAAAACTGTACTTTTAAAGATTAAATTCTATAATTGAACATTTTAACTAACCCAGATAATCTTTCCCTCCTACTGACATTATTCCAAATTAAGTTTAACTATTTTTTTTAACTTCTGTGAAGAATTCTGAGAGTCTATAGTCTATAAATATTCTGTAAGAGGCATGCATTATGAAGGATTTGGCTGTTCTTCAATTATGTATTACTTGGCTTTAACTTTTTTCTTCTTAATCTCCCAGCTTTCTTTTCAACAGGGCAAGAGTGACTCATGGCCTTTTAGTAAGCTCTTAGTAAATTTTTCTTTCATGTCCATTCCTTATTGTTAAGGTCAATTTCATTAGTACATTTATCTTATTTTTCAGCCAAAAATTTCATATACTGAAATGAATAGGCCTAATGTCAACTGTCCTAACTACATCCGGGAAGGGAATCTCCTACTGCATTAGTTGATGTATTAAATGATGCATAAACCTGGGCCATCATGCAATGGAAATTTCAGGGTATTGCTTCCTCTCTGCTCCTCCTGGTCCCTCTGCCAGTGATTGGTACTAGATAATGGAATAAATATTTGTTGATATAATGTGATCCTAAACCAAAAAACCACAAACAAACAAAGGGTTTATATTTATCTCTATTAAGAACTGTGGAAAATTGTGCTTGCAGTGTTGGTCATGATAAACTTGGAAGATTACATGGAGATTTATAGTATATTTGGCAGCATAGAAGAGAGAAGACAAGAGTTGGAGAAAGTGTGAATTTTGTGAATGTATAAGGAGGGACAATAATTGACTTACTATAGTAGCTGGAGCACAGTAGTAGCTCCCAGGCCGTGTTTTCAGAATAGACAAGACTTGGTTGAGATTAAAGTTTTATTTTAGTTTTTTACAAACAATGTTGCAATGAACAGAGGAGTACATCCACTGAGTGGCCAAATTATTATGACCTCTGAACGCATAATAATCTGCCCACTCAGTGTATATCCTGTATAATAAAGGCTAATATGAAAATTGTCCCCTCGACCAGGAGTTCGACCAGCAGGCAGGCCGGCCAACTGTCCATGTCCCTTCCCCCCTGGCCAGGGTGGCTGGACCCATGCACAAATTCATGCACCGGGCCTCTAATATATATATATATGTATATATATATAAATAATATATTATAATATATAATTATATATTATATATATAATTATATATTATAATATATAATATATATATTATAAATATATATTAATATATATTACATATTATAATATATTATATATATAAATTAGATTATTATGTGCTCAGAGATCATAATAATCTGGCACTCAGTGTATATTCTTTCAAATTAGTGTTTTGAGTTTCTGCAGGTAAATTCCCAGAAATGGAATTGCTGGGCCATACAGCAGTTCCATTTTTAATTAAAAAAAAAAAAAAATATATATATATATTATTGATTTTTTTACAGATAGGAAGGGAGAGGGATAGAGAGTTAGAAACATTGATGAGAGAGAGACATCGATCAGCTGCCTCTTGCACACCCCCTACTGAGGATGTGCCCGCAACCAACGTACATGCCCTTGACTGGAATTGAACCTGGGACTTTTCAGTCTACAGACCGACGCTCTATCCACTGAGCCAAACCAGTTTCAGCCATTTTTAATTTTTTGAGCTAAATCCATAATGCTTTCCACAGTGGCTGCAGTGATGGAAAAATAAAATAAAAACAACAAAAAACCTTTTATTTTATTTTTTGTATTAACTAGTTTTATTAACTTTATCATCAGTATTCAGCTCTAGTTGCTTATGCATCAGTCTAAAAGGAAAGATTTGAATATCACCCACTATTACTTTTCTGAGGAAAATGTTTTATATATTTTAAGTCTTACCCAAAACATTATAGGTCAAAAGGATACAATATTGAACGCTAGAAAAGTGTTTTTATTTTGATTGTTACTATTGAAAAGCAGAAAATATTTTCCAAAAATTAGGAAGCATTTTAGTCAGTAAAAATAAATATCAAAAGAGAAATAGAATAAAGAGAATGTAAAAATCTGAGATAAACTTCTATATAGTTTTAAGTAAATGGGGGTTATAACACTATCCCATTAACTCTTATTAAACTAATAAAAATACTCATGTGATCATTGAAGGAATTGAGCATCCCTTTTAAGTAATTATTAAGGTATATGAAACTGGTAATTTATTTCAAGTGGTTGTATCTTAAGTATAAATCACTTATAAAGATTGACCTGGTTTGATGATATTGTGTGTGTTTTTATTTTTAAGAAATAAGTTTGCTTTTTAGTATTGGACTTCCTTCTACAATATCTTTTAACTTTGAGGGTCAAACTTAGCACAGAATTTTTAATGTTTGCATAATGGACATACATACTTAAGGGACTCCTAACAAAATTTATAATAATGCAATCACATTTTAATAAGATGACTCGTGCCTTTCTCTGGCAGATACCTCCACTCGGCCATGATTATATACCGGGATTTGAAGCCTCACAATGTGCTGCTCTTCACCCTGTATCCCAATGCTGCCATCATCGCAAAGATTGCTGACTATGGGATTGCTCAGTACTGCTGCAGAATGGGGATCAAAACATCAGAGGGCACACCAGGTAGGGGATACCGTTTCCTTGACAATTCCCTCTGGATGGCAATGGTGTCTTCAGTTGTGAGGTCAAGAGCATGGAGAAAACCCTGAAGTCTATCTCACTGAGTGCAGATACTAGACTTACTGTGTGAAGAACTGCAACCAGTACATTGTAATTTTGATTGTTGTATTCTGTAGGGCTAAAAAAATTAACTGATGTAACTTTCCAGGGGAAAGAAAACAAAACGAAGAGAGAATATTTTTTGTCAAGTTCTATTTTAAAATGTGGACTTTGACAACATTTACGTACTCCAGAGGTATTTGTAAAGTGGAACAGCAAAAGAGGACTGTTGACCTCTACCTAAAAATGAGGCAAGCCAAGTTCAGGTTCATAAACACTTTTTCATAACTCTGAAACAGTTCAGGTACTGGCAGGGACCACACTGTAGTGTGTCCACATTTTTTAAGATAAATATGAGATGGATTCTTTCAACTTGAAGTAAAGTTGGAGACCTTTAACTTTAACTTAGACAAATGGATATATTGTATCCTGATGGGGGTGACAGTTCTGGGTCCTGTGATAGTTGCACTGTTGACTGAGATCATTGCTGACTGATGGCTTCAACTCATCCATAGAAATACAACAGTCTTTGGGTAAATAAAAATTTAGTCTCTGGTTATTCACCATCATCTGATAGAGATTATGTAACATGTTCTACTCATACTTCTCTAAAAGTGAAAAAGAAAATATATGTTTCTGTGTACTTTGTGATATAAGATATAGCTTATAAATAGCTCATAATTTTGATATATGACTTTTCTTTATCTACTCATTATATTTGTTAAATCAAGCTTATCTAAAAAATTATTTCTTTAAAAATTTTTAGACAATGAATCATTTTACCAATTATTTCAACATAATTATTATGATAATTCTCCAAGGGAAAATCTTGAATCCTATTTATTTATTCATTCATTCATTCATTCATGAATTTGGCAATAATTTATCAACAGTTTACCAAATACCAAACTGATGCTATTACTTAATAACTGTTTGGGGTTCATCAAGATTCCCTCTCTGGGGCTCAGTTTTCATTGCTGTAAATTGTGACAAGGAAAATCATGCCTATTTCATGGAGTCATTGAGGGTAAAAATAAATAAGGCATATCATAGAACAAGGCTTGGCACATTGCAGTTGCCCCAAGTATGTTAACAGTTACTCTAGTAGTGAATTTTGGAATGTGCATGAATAAGTATAAATTTTGCCATCCAGAAGCATACATTTCCGCCAGGAGAAATAAGGCTGGAAGCAAATAATCATAAAGCATTGTGTCAGTGTCAGTAGGAGATCTAGTTCAAGGTCTGGTGATAGCCCCAGGGAGCGAGTGATTCCCTGAGCTGTGAGTTGTCAGGACTTCCTTCTAGGGAAGGTGATTCTGGGCTTATATCTCAAAAATAAGCTTGAAGGCTTGGAATAAAAAGAAGAAGGAGAAGGAGAAGGAGAAGGAGAGGGAGGAGAGGGAGAAGGAGAGGAAGAGGGAGAGGGAGAGGGAGAGGGAGGGGAAAGGGGAGGGAGAGGGGAAGGAGGAAGGGGGAGGGGGGAGGAGGAAGGAGAAAAGCGTCGGAAGAGACATTCCAGGCAAAAAGTACTAAGGAATAAAATGACTTACCTTGCTCAAATATCTTCAGAATATTTGTTATGGGTCAAGTGATAGATGAGTGGTTCTCAACCTGTGGGTCTCAACCCTTTGCGGGTGGAATAACACTTTCACAGGGGTCGCCTAAGACCATTGGAAAACACAGATACGATTCATAACAGTTGTAAAATTAAAGTTATGAAGTAGCAACAAAAATAATTTTATGGTTGGGGGTCACCACAACATGAGGAACTGTATTAAAGGGTCTCGGCTTTAGAAAGGTTGAGAACCACTGTGATAGATGGAAGATGAAGGGTTATTTAGTTAAGTGTTTTTCAATTTTGGCTCTATATCAGATAACATGTAGAGCTTTAGAAAATCTATTTAATAGGTGGTATCCTTGATAGTGCTACTGCAGTAGGTGTGGAGCAGGGGTTCTCAATCTGTCACACGTTAGAAGTTCCTGAGAGGGACTTTATTTGTTTTAGACATAGTTTCATTTTTATTTTTCTATTGGGTAAAGGGAACAGAGTTCACATTCTCAAAATAATAAAGGCATTAGAATTTTAGCTACGTTAATATGATTTGAAGTCTAGAAATCTCCCTCCTGCCCCTTCCTCTGAAATGCTTCCCTGAGAATAGTAATTATTAGGAATGAGAAAAATAATAGAGATTTTTTTCTATTAAATTTCATCTCTTTAATTTTGAAATATTACTTAATAATTCATTACTGAATGTTTACTGTTATTATTCTTTAAGATTGACCTTGGGGTGAAATGTCCTGGGACAGGACTGTTAATTGCTTGATCAAGGTGTTTCCTTATAGAGTTGACATGGCCTAGTTTAGAACTCATCTCCCAGACTCTCCATTAACATAGATGCCTAATTATATGTCTCCGTAGGTGTATGAGCCCTGATTTGGGCATATTTATTAATATACCTGTTTATTTTCAGGCTTTCGTGCACCTGAAGTTGCTAGAGGAAATGTAATTTATAACCAACAGGCTGATGTTTATTCATTTGGTTTACTACTCTATGACATTTTGACAACTGGAGGTAGAATAGCAGAAGGTTTGAAGTTTCCAAATGAGTTTGATGAATTGGCAATACAAGGCAAATTACCAGGTAAGTTTATTTATCTTCAATGCCTTAAAAAAATATCATTTAAAAAGTTATTGAATTGTAGTTGTGTACCTAATTCATTTCACAGAGGATAATTGTTTAGTGCGTGAATATTCTTAAATCTGTGACACAAATAAAAATCACATGAGTATGATAGCAATTTTAGGCTTTTAAATTTATTTTTAAAATATTTTTATTAATTTTAGAGAGAGGAAAGTTGAGGGAGGGGTAGAAACATCAATCATGAGAGAGAATCACGGTTTTGTTGCCTCCTGCATGTCCCTTACCTGGGATTGAACCTGCAATCCTGGCACATGTCCTGATCAGGAATAGAACCATGACCTCCTGGTTCATGGGTAGATGCTCAACCACTGAGCACACTGGCTGAGCCAATCTTTTTTTATAAATCCCAAATTAATATTGTTTTATTTGGTGTATATGTAGAAAAATATTCAGAAACGGATCATGCTATTAAAACTTCAGGTGTTGTGACTTCTGTTCCCATAAAAAGTTACCATGTGCCCATTTGCCTAGAGTGTTTTCATTGTCTTAGAGTGAAATAATGTATATGTAGGAATGGAAGTTTGAATTATCTATAATAATAATTTTTAGTAGTAAATATAATAATTAATGGTTAATGAGTTCAAAGTCTCATTTTGAATGATTGTTCATGCTTTTTAAGAAATTCTAGAACTTTTATCGTTTATTCTTTGAGTATTACTTCAGCTCTCAGGACAAAGCACTCTTTTAAATATATTTAGTTGTTTCCCCTATTTTCTACTTTCTCTGTCATTTAAGAAATATTTTGAGAGTACACTATATGCCACATACAGGGATATAGTTTTAACTTTCTTCTTTTGGGGGACTTTAAAGATTCCCAACAAAAGGAAATTTATTCTCATTTGGATAAAATTTTGACACAATCTGGGTTATGTCCTTTACCAGTTAGTTTTCCAGTCAAAGTTTCCAGGTTTCTGTTTTACTTCAACCAGAAGAGTGGCATCGCTCTTACAAAAAACAAATGTGTACAAACAGATTGTGGGGACATGAGGATTAAATTCAAATAAGAAGTACTTCAATAGGAGTCTAATTATTATATGAACAAAAATGTTTTCAGTTTGTTTGAATGAAAATATAGTATTTTATTCAGTTGGTATTAGTGTCTTTTTTTTACCATAAAAATCCATAAATCTTTTCTAATGTCTTAAGTAGAGATAATGCTAACAAAATTAGATTTTGTGATAAGTAGATTCATAATTAATATAGGATTATAGAAATCAGTGTTTTGCAATATCTGGGTCTTTTATGTACACTGAGTGGAAATAGAATAAATGTTCTGATTTGTCTAATGTCTAGCATGTTTTTGAATATTTTAGATCCAGTTAAAGAATATGGTTGTGCCCCATGGCCTATGGTCGAGAAGTTAATTAAAAGGTGTTTAAAAGAAAATCCTCAAGAAAGGCCTACATCTGCTCAGGTATTATTGTGGTCAAAATCTATCAATATTTGAACAGAACATCATATACATACATACATGCACACGTATATAAAATCTTCACATACAAATACAAAACATATAAATAAATATATACACATTTCAGAAAAGATATAAAGGAAACACATGTGTTCTCCGCCATCCCAGACACACAATAAAAGAGCATGACCACTCAGAAGCCCCCTCATGCCTCTCCATTTCTGATTGCATCACTCTCCTTTCCCTTAATCCTTGCACTTTGCTGGCTTTTGTATAATCCTGGATTTTCTTTTCTTTACAATTTTGCCATTCAGTTTAGTTTTTTGTATTTATAGTTTATTTAAAATGTAATCATGCCCTAGCCACTGGTTACTCAATGGTTAGAGCACTGGCTCATGGGCAGAAGGGTCGTGGGTTCAATTCTGGTCAAGGGCATGTACCTCAGTTGCAGTTTTGATTCTTGGCCCTGGTCAGGGCATGTGCAGGAGGCAACCAATCAATGTGTCTCACTCACATAGATGTCTTCCTCTCTCTCTCTCTCTCTCTCTCTCTCTTTCCTTCTCTCCCCCCTTCCTCTGCCCTTCCACTCTCTAAAAACAATTGGGAAAATATGGAAAAATATCCTCATGTGAGGATAAACAACAACAACAAAAAATGTAATCATAACTATGCAATATTTTGAGGTTTTTCAGTTGTTTGGCTTCCTTCAGGTTGTTGAACATAACTCTTAATTATTTTCACTGCTATTCCATTACACTGTTTGAATGCATAACAATGTATTTATTCATGATCATGTTCATGGATATTGGTATTGTTCTTAGTTTTTTTGTTTGTCTGTTTGTTTTGCTGTTATAAATAGTGCAGAGTGTATGATAATTGCTTTCTGGTATAGGAGTTGACTTGCAAAAATCATGGAATATGTAATTATCCAAATTGTTTTCTAAAGAAGTTTAACATCTTAACACTTTTCTCATCTATATTAGGGTAGATATTTTCCTGTTTTTTTCCCTACAAATTTTGGTATTATCTGACTTCTTAATTTTTCCAAATAAGTTCAGTCTTGTATATTGAGTTACATTTTTTTAATTACTAATAAACATGAGCACCTCTTTATATGTTCATTAGTCATATATGTTTCTTCTTCTGGGAAATGCCTGTTCTTTTGCCCATATTTTTTCAGGGATATTTTCATATAAATGAAATAAGAAAAAAGAGATTCTTTAAATAGTGTATAATAATTCTTTGTTCATTTTATATGTTCAAATTCCTTTTACCAATTTGGTTTGCCTTTTAGTTTCCTACAGGGTACCTTTTGATGAGAAGAATCTCTTAATTTTAATATACATAAATTTAATACTTCTTTTTGTGGTTATTACTTTTGGGGTCTTATTTTAAGAAGTACTTGTCTCTTCTAGAATCATAAAATATTTGCCTAATGTTTTTTTGAAAAGTTTAAAAGAATTGATTTTGATGTAGAAGTTCTGAGTTCATTAGAATTGACCTTTTTTTTTTACTAGATTGAATTTCCCTTTTATCCTTATAGATCGATAACCACTTTTCGAGCTTCATTTATTAAAAAGTTTATTTCTTTTATCCCATTGAATTTTTTCCTATGTTCACCTGTAATTTGTCAAAGATGCATGCACATATTGACATACACATTTTCTCCCATTGGTCAATTTATCTATTCTTCCTCCAGTACTATCCTGCTTTAATTTCTATCCTATATAATAAAAGACTAATATGCAAATCGACTGAGTGGTCACTATGGCATGCACTGACCACCAAGAGGCAGATGCTCAATGCAGGGGCTGCCCCCTGGTGGTCAGTGCACTCCCATAGGAGGAGCACCACTCAGCCAGAAACTGGGCTCATGTCTGGTGAGTACAGTGGCAGTGGCTGGAGTCTCTCCTGCCTTCGCAGCAATCAGACATCCTGTGAGGGCTCTCAGACTGCTAGAGGATAGAGGCTGGGCTGAGGGACCTCAACCCAGTGCGTGATTTTTGTGCACCAGTCCTCTAGTAGCTTTATAATAACCTCCTTTCCTCACTTAATTTTCCCTTTGAGAAATGAGTTAGTGATTCTTGTGTTTAATTTTTTCATTAAAATAACTTTCACCTTTTATGAAAAACTCTGTTGTGCTTGGGATTAGACTTTCATTGAGTCTGCAGACAATTTGGAGAGGATTATATCCTTATGATATTAAGTCTTACCCTTCTTGAATGTGGGTTATCTCTCTAGGTCTCCTTAATCTTCTTAAGTGGTTTTCAATAAAGTTTTATAATTCTTCATATAGGTCATGGCCATTTTTTTCTGGATTTCCTTGATGAAAATTGCTTTAAACTCAATTCTAAACTTGAGATTTTTTTTTTTAACCACCCATGTGAGGAGACTCAAGTTTATAAATCTTACAGCATACTTGTGAATAATAATTTCTTAAAGTTCTTTTGTCCTCTTCCTCTTTATCTGTAAAGTCTTAAGGCAACTTTCCTAGTGCCAATGAAAGTGGGAATATAGGGTGACTTTATTTTGGGTTTTCATTTACTCTGAATACACAGCCCTTTGGGTCCCAGCTTTATGGGAACCAGGGTCTTTACTGGACTGTCTATATTGAGTAGGCTCTAGATTTAAATTGCTTTTCTATCCAAAACTACACCAAGTTTGCCTTCAGTAGACAAATGCCTTCAGGGAAAATTTGACTTTAGTGTTTATCTGATCTCTCTTCTGTCTTTCTATGATTTTCACCTGGTGATTTCTTATATTGTTGTCATATCTTTAATGATTTTAAGAGATTAAAAAAATAACTTTTTAAGCATCTTAAGTCATTTTTAGCTGGAAGGTTTTCAAGTAACCTCTTTTAACATATTATTGGAAACAAACTCTTACATGCTTTAAACTGAAACAGAGTTTAATAGATCAAAATAAGAGTTGAATTTATATTGTAGACTTTGATTTTGTATAATAATTTGACAAATTTTTGTTCAACTTTAAATTTTCTACTTAAAAATAGCTGAAAACATTTATCTGACTTTATCAAACTTTTTATAATCATCTTAGCTGCTAACACTACTGGTTTTCTAACTATGATTACCATTGGTCTTAATCACATAGACATTATCACAATCAAGTTTTCCTAGCTTCATTGTTGTTTTACTTTTTCTTCTATTTTCAATTATACTTTATCTGTATTTTATATTGAATTTTTTTAGTACATGACATAATTAAAAAACTTTGACATGTAATTTTTTAATAGTAATATATACTAAGCAAAATGGGTAAATTCATCATCCTTGTCATATGAGGCACTGAGATAATAAGGAACTTTCTCAAGGATCTCATGAGGGCCAGACAAGTGGCTCTAATTCTAATTTATGACTCCTGGTTCTGTTGCCTTACAGAGGCTCTACACTGTCTGTCTAGTTCTTTAGAGCTAGAAGGAAAAACATAAAGACAGAATCTAGAAGTGATCTGTGAGTTTTGTTACCAAAAATCAAAATTCATTTTCTCTTCAGTTGGCCCAAGTATTTATCTTCCTAAGTAACTTTTGAATGTGATGTGGCTCTGCTGTGTAAAACTGAGTGACCCTGCTCCATTTTCGTCATCGCCACTTTTCAGATTTTCTTTTCAAGTTATGAAACATACCACATATGCAAAAAGAGTATACTATCACGCCCAGTTTAAAAAGATGTCTTATATTAATGTAATTTTATCTATGGATTTGGACTATTAGTCTTGTTGCTCTGGGTGGGTCACAGGTTAGCTAATAGGCTTGGGTCTTTTCTTGAGAGAGCTGTAACATTTAGGTCTACATTATGTGCAAGAACATGGTTTTTCGAAAGGACCTGTGTTAACTTGATGTGTGTTGTTTTGTTATTTTTAAACTTGGTCAGGTCTTTGACATTTTGAACTCAGCGGAGTTAATCTGTCTGATGAGACACATATCCATACCCAAAAACTTCGCTGTGGAGTGCATGGTTCCTGCAAATCAAAGCTGCAAGAATGCCAGCGTTTGGCTGGGCTGCGGGCCCAGGGACCGAGGCCAGCTCTCCTTTCTTGACTTAACTACTGAAAAACTTACTTCGGAGGTAAATCCAAATACTCGTTAAATTAGAGATGTTTATAGAAAACTTACTTTTGCAGGTTACAATTTTTTATTTTATTTTTCAAATACATTTTATATTCAATATTAGTTTTTATTAATTTCAGGTGTACTGCATAGTGGTTAGATAACCTTACATCACGTACTAGTTAAAAGTGACTTAGGAAGAAATGAAATAAGAGCAAGTTTAGGAGTATTATTAAATTGGCTTTCTGTTAGAACAAGAGTATGCATATGAAGTTAAATAGTATGTGTTTGGTTTTAAAGTGGCAGTACATGTGTGTCATAGGCCAGAGTCTCTAAAAATGGAGACTGAGGCGGAAAATCTTATATGAGTGATGTAAGGAGAAATTTAAAAAAAATATGTTTTTATTGATTTTAGAGAGAGAGGGAAAGTGAGAGATAGTAACATCTAAAGTATAGCTTCAGACTTTATAAGAAATTTTGGAGTATGAAAAAGAACACAGATTTATCCCCCCATGAGGCATAGGGGCCAGTCTTTGTTCCCAATTATCAACCAGTCATTGGCTACAATTTTTCTAAGGAGAGCGGTGGTATAACTTCCCAGTCATTTCTGGGAGGTGGTATAACCTCCTTAGCTTTCAGTAGCTGAGGACAGATCTGTTGTGAAGGTTGCAACTCTGAGCTGTTCGTAGTCAACACCCAGAGCATCTTGGGGCAGGTGCAACCTAAATGAGAAAGAGGCTCTGGGCACAACTTCTGCAATAAGTTGTATTGGCAAATAGAAAATAAATTCCTAGATTTAATTTAAATACATTCCTAAATAACCTAATTTTTCACTGTTGTCTTGAAATACATGTTGTGCCTAAACATTACTTTTAAGAATGAAAAATCTCCTCCTGTTAATTCGATGGAGTGTGCAATGGTGAGAAGTAACTTTCAATTTTCAGTTTTAGTTTCAGGTGCATTCTAGATACGCAGATGAAACTTGTTTGCCAGTTAACTCATTTATTGTTGAAGATTAAATAAAATTGGTATTATTTTTAAAAGCAAAAGAAAGAAAAGAGTTTAGTATGTGGATGGCAGAATATTTTTTATTTTCTGTAAGTTCTGGTCAGTTAAGCTAGAATCAGTATCTTTAGAGTGTTTTTTTTTTATCTTCTTAACAGGAAGTTACCAATAGCAGAATACTGTGCCTCGCTTTGGTGCACCTGCCTGTGGAAAAGGAAAGCTGGGTTGTGTCCGGGACACAGTCTGGCGAGCTCCTCGTCATTAATACTGAAGATGGGAAAAAGATGCATACCCTTGAAAAGATGACTGATTCTGTGACTTGCTTGCATTGCAATTCCATTTCCAAACAAAGGTACACTAGTAAATTTGACCATTAGGGTAAATTTACATATCTTTTAGATGACTTAAATGTGTGCAAATTATTATAGCATCAGCAAAGATTGCTCAGTTGTAACATTTTCCTGTTGTTAAAAGGAATTGTGGGAAGCCACAAAGGTATTTATTTTTCTGTATATAGATCAAACTGAGGTATTTATAAAAAAGGCCAATTATTTCTTTAGGCCACCAGCCTTTTTCCTGGTTTTACTCCATTTCTTTCTTTCTTTCTTCTTCTTCTTCTTCTTCTTTTTTTTAAATATATTTTATTTACTTATTTATTTTTTAAGCAGAGAGGAAGGGAGAGAGATAGAGAGTTAGAAACATGATGAGAGAAAACATTAATCAGCTGCCTCCTGCACACTGGGGATATGCTCACAACCAAGGTACATGCCCTTGATCAGAATCAAATCTGGGACCCTTTATCTGCAGGAAGACGCTCTATCCACTGAGCCAAACTGGTTAGGATACTCCATTTCTTTATCATTCCTCACATCAACTTACCTTTATAGGACCTCTTCAAAGATGACTTCTTATTCATTCTTTCTTTTAATATGTATATATCAATAGCTTGTTATGTATCAATCTAAAACATATGGGTTAACTATCAAATTGAAGACAAATTTCAATAAATTAATTCATAAGTTGTAAATAGATGAAAATACTTACCCATCCATGATCAGTTGTCGGAATCTTATCTCAAAGGAAATTATCTAAATGGCATAATTTCAGGTGTAATAGGTTAGTTGCTGTAATCTATGTGGTGGGATCATTTCCAGACGCCATTAAGATTATTGCACCCCAAAATATTTGAAAATAAATATTAGAAAAATGTGAAGCCCAAGTGTTTGGCAGCTGAACATTTCAAGTAAATCATGTTTGAAATTTTAAAGTTGCAATTGTTTGAATATTGTCAAAGGAAAATTTCATCAGATGTTAAATAAGCAAAGAAGACTATTGCAATGGAGGAGAGAGACTTGACTCAACTCTGCTGAAATAAAAGCCAGGGCAGTTATTTTTTTAAATTATTTTAAATTTTATTGGGGTGACATTAGTCTACATGAACATATTGGTTACATGTGTGGGTTACTAATTTACAAACTCTCTATGTAGGACCATGTACCCACCACCCAAAGTCAAATCTTTTTCTGTCATCTCATATTAGAATCCCTTTCTTAAGCACTCGAATGAGTAGTGGGAAAGTACTAGCAGAATTTGGGGTGAAGGGAAGTTGTCACTGAGACTGAGCCATCTGTCTTGGCAAATTGATCCTTATTGAAGTAAGGCTGGGACCCTCCCTAGAGACTGGGAGATGGACCACTTTTTCTTGGATATACTTGTAAGAGAGTGTTATAGGATTCTTGAGAAAGGCCTATAAAACTGACAAGAGGCTAGAAGAAGATTTACATCTCAACTGGGCTGAGAAAGAATTTACAGTTGTAAGGTGTTTTTTGTTTTGTTTTGTTTTTTAAGTAAATGATGTAAGAAACCTGTCTAAAGACTTAATCAAGCTAGGGAAAAGGTTAAGGCCACCTTGGTCAAGGTAAATATTCTTTTTGTAACAATTTTGACATTTTTCTTTTAGCAGGCAAAAAAATTTTCTTTTGGTGGGAACTGCTGATGGAAACTTAGCAATTTTTGAAGATAAAAGTGTTAAGGTAAATGTTGAATGCAATCTACATCAAATTTACTTTAAGTTCTTTGTTTTCTATATGCTCATCCCCAGCTCCTTCTAGAGTGATTATGAACTCCCTGAGAGCAAGGATCATAAATTCTGCTTTTTATCTTTTTATTGCTTCATAAACTCTTGTACACTGTAGATCCTCTATAAATACTTGCCGATTGAGTGTATGCTTTATATGAAACTAAGGATAAAAATGATAAATGAGATCTGATGAATAATGTAGGAATATGAATAATTTTACTTTTATGTAAGCAAAGTTGATAATTACTTATAAATATATTGTGGAAAAAAACAAAGGAAACAAGTTTTAAATCAGGTTTGCCATAAAATTTTTCCTTAGCTTTGAAGATATCATTTAACTTTCTGTTCTCTGGATTCTCATTTATCAATAAAGCATTTATTCTTCTCTGCTTCCAACCATTCATTCAGAATTCTAACCCTTCATACTCATTGTTATAAAAGAGCTTATCATCTAATGAGAGACAGAGAAGTAGGGTAAAATATGTAGTTTATTTCTGGTACAATTTTTGCACGGAGGAGTGAATAGCTTAGTTATAGGACAGTATTTTGAATAGTAGTTGAATTGAAACTTGTCTTTATAAATCCTGTAAAAAAATGTATCCTGAATTTTTATTTTAATATCTGTATGGGAAAGTAGTCTTTAGAAAGCTTAAATTGTAGTGTTTCATTCTCCATATACCTAATAAACTCAATGTGTTTTCTCTTTGTGGCAAAGTGTAAAGGAGCTGCTCCTTTGAAGATACTCAATATAGGAAATGTCAGCACTCCACTCATGTGTTTGAGTGAATCCATGAATTCAGCTGAAAGAAACATTATGTGGGGGGGATGTGGCACAAAACTTTTCTCGTTTTCTGATGATTTCACCATTCAGAAACTCATTGAGACCCGGACAACTCAGCTGTAAGTTATTCCTGCATATGTAATTTATCATTGCATTTGTGTTATTCTTCATAATAAAGTCAATAATGCTGTTGATAATCCCAAATGAAAATCTTTTAAAATACATAATTTATATTTCTATTATAAGATTAAACATTTATTATAGAAAATAGAAAATTCCAGAAAGCAGCAGGACATTAAAAAAATCACACAGCCTAATCAAAATTGGAGTAAATACAGAAACCTATGGTAATCTTAAGAGTATTTATCAATCTAAATGTTTAACGATTTTGTTATCTTTGTATCAAATCAGAAAAAGAATTTGCAAGGAATTATTATTTTTCAATATATATTTTATTGATTTTTTACAGACAGAAAGAGGGAAGGATAGAGCATTAGAAACATCGATAAGAGAGAAACATTCATCAACTGCCTCCTGCACACCCACTACTTGGTATGTGCCTGCAACCAAGGTACATGCCCTTGACTGAATCGAACCTGGGACCCTTCAGTCCGTAGGTTAGGGGGAAAAAAAAAAAGGACACATATGTACTACCATTTGTAATACTTTAAACAATAAAAGAAAGAAAATATTCCATGTGCACTTAAAAAAATATACATTCTTCTGCTGATGGAAACTTAGCAATATTTGAAGATAAAAGCCACTGAGCCAAACTGGTTAGGGCTCAAAGCAAATCTTAATGGACATAAAAGGAGAAATCAACAGTAATACAGTCATAGTAGGGGATTTTAATACCCAATTGACATCAATGGGTAGATTTTCCAGACAGAAAATCAGCAAAGATACAGTGGCTTTACTAGTATATGGCACACTATACAAGATGGATTTAATACTATTTTCAGAGCATTTCACACCAAAGCAGAATAATGTATATTTTTTTAAGTGCTAATGGAATATTTTCTCTTTTTTTATTGTTTAAAGTATTGCAAATAGTAGTACATATGTCTCCTTCCCCCCCCCCTTATTGACCTCCCCCCTGGCCTTCTCTACTCCAGTACATGCCCTCATCTGCCCTCCTCCCAGTGGCTTGTATGCAAGGAATTATTTTTCTCTATGGATTTTACATGTGTTTTGGATAATGTCCATTAAGTATTGATTGTAGGAAACATAGGCACTCAGGTATTAAATCCTCTGTTGATTTGATAGTCCCTTCTACAGCAGAATGAGTTATACTAATTTCAAGCAAGAATAAAATAAAATATAAGTCTTGTTTCAATTTCAAAGTGGTGTTTTAACTGAATCATTCAAGTTGGTCCTTGTTTATTACATTTCTCAGGGACAAGCAGTGTAGAGTGGTGGATAAAAGCTTCAATCATAGTTCACATATTGGCTTTGCCATGTATTGGTTATGTGAAGTTGGACAAGAATTCTCAAATCTCCAGTCCCCTCTTACCTGAGGACTATAATCTACATTATCTCACAGGCATGTTTAGAGGACTAAACAAGAAAATTATAAAAAGAGCTTACAGAAAAGCCATGGTCCTTGTCCTTAAGTATTTACATATACTATTTAGTGTCAGAGACACAGTAATAAATATAATTTTACATTTAACTAGAGGCCTAGTGCATGGATTCATGCACTGGTGTAATTTCTCTGCCTGGTCTGTGGGGATCAGGCCAAAGCTGGCTTTTGGACATCCCCTGAGGGGTTCCAGATTGTGAGAGGGTGATTCTTGGGTGAGCACCTTGAAATTGGGTTCCTTACTCTCGGGCTCCAGATGTGTTATCAGAGAAATGATGCTGCCCATGTCACCACAGCTCAGCAGCTCCTGTGTTGACAGTCTGCCCCCTGGTGGTCAGTGCATATCATAGCTGCTGGTTGGAGCATCTGCCCCCTGGTGATCATTGTGTGTCATAGCTACTGGCTGGTGGGCCAGTTGTGTAGGCTTTTATATCTATACTAATAAAGGGGTAATATGCTAATTAGACCTTGTTGACTGGCTATCTTCTGGACGTCCGACTTCCTTCTGGACAAAGCCATGGTGGTGGGGGCAGAGGCAGTTAGGGATGATCAAGCCAGCAGGGGAGAGGAGTTAGGAGCAAGATCAGGCTGGCAGATGGTTAGGGGCAAACTGGCATGCAGAGGAGGGCAGTTGGGGGTGAGATCAGGCCAGCAGGGGAGGGTCATTAGGGCTGAGATCAGGCTGCAGGGGAAAGTTGTTGGGGGTGAGATCAGGCTGGCAGGGTAGGGCTGTTGGGAGAAACCAGACCAGCAGGGGAAGGACATTGGGGGTGAGATCAAGCTGGCAGGGGAAGACTGTTGGGAGTAATAGGCAGGTAGGCAGGTGAGTGGTTAGAAGCCAGTGGTCCTGGATTGCAAGAGGGATGTCTAAATTGGCAGTCAGACATCTCCCAAGGGGTCCTGGATTGGAGAGGGTGCAGGCCAGATTGAGGAACATCCTTCCCCTCCTACCCCCACACTGTGCAAAAATTTTGTGCAGCAGGCCTCTAATATATAGATAAGATCTTAATATTATGGCTATCCTAGTGTGGAAAAAAGAATGATTAATTTATTTTTATAGGTCAGGGAAGAATTTCACAGGAGCTGACATTTAAGTTAAGCCCCAAAGGCTAACTAGAAGTTTGCCAATACAGATGGGTCCTATGTTAGCCAATCTGTTTGCAAAATATGTAAAATGCCAAATGTCCTATGTTGAAAAATTGATATTTTAAAATGCTTGTCATTTTTCTTTATTTTCAAAGGGGGAAAGGTGTGGATTTTTTTAAAAGTTTAATTAATCTTTATTGTTCAGATTATTAAAATTGTTCCTCTTTTTCCTCCCATAGCTTCCTTCCACCTGGTTCCCACCCCACCCTCTACCCTTACCTCCCTACACTGTCCTCATCCATAGGTGTACGATTTTTGTCCAGTCACTTCCCGCACCCCCTTCCCCCCCAAGAATTGTCAGTCCACTCCCTTTCTATGCCCCTGATTCTATTATATTCACCAATTTGTTCTGTTCATCAGATTTACTATTCACTTGATTTTTAGATTCACTTGTTGACAGATATGTATTTGTTGTTCATAATTTTTATCTTTACCTTTTTCTTCTTGCTCCTCTTACAGAATACCTTTCAGTATTTCATATAATGCTGGTTTGGTGTCGATAAACTCCTTTAGCTTTTTCTTGTCTGTGAAGCTCTTTATCTGACCTTCAATTCTGAATGATAGCTTTGCAGGGTAGAGTAATCTTGCTATTCATCACTTTGCATATTTCTTGCCACTCTCATCTGGCGTGCATAGTATTTGTTGAGAAATCAGCTGACAATGTATGGGTGCTCCCTTGTAGGTAATTAACTGTTTTTCTCTTGCTGCTTTTAATATTTTCTCTTTGTCTTTTGCTTTTGGCATTTTAATTATAATGTGTCTTGGTGTGGTCCTCTTTGGATTCCCTTTGTTTGGGGCTCTGAGCACTTCCTGGACTTGTAAGTCTATTTCTTTCACCAGGTGGGGGAAGTTTTTGGTCATTATTTTTTCAAATAGGTTTTCAGTATCTTGCTCTCTTTTTCTTGTACCCCCATAATTTGGATGTTGGTATACTTGAGGTTGTCCCACTATTTTCAAATTTTTGGATTCTTTTTTCTTTTCCAATTAAGTGTGTTTTATTTCTTTGTATTTCAAATCTTTGACTTGATTCTTATGGTCCTAGTCTGCTGTTAGGTCTCTGTATAATACTTTTTATTTCAGTCAGTGTATATTTAATTTCTAGTTGATCCTTTTTCATATCCTTGAGGGTCTCACTAAGTTTATCCATCTTTTCTAGGAAATTCTTAAAAAACCTTATAGTGGTTTTGAACTCTATATCCAGTTGTTTGCTTTCCTCCATTTCTTTGATTTGTGATCTGTTTCTTTCTCTCAGTATTTTCACTGCTTCTCTGAGTTGGTAGAGTAGCTTTGTGTGCTAGATGTCCTGTGAGGCCCAGTGGCTCAGCCTCCCCATTACCTGTGGTAGACACTCTTGGTACACCCCTTCGTGGACTGTGTGTACAGTCTTATTGTAGTTAAGCCTTGATTGTTGTTGGTATCACTGGGAGGAATTGACCTCCAGGCCAATTGGCTGTGAGGATCAGCTGTGTCTATGCTGGGAGAACTTCTGTGCTGGAGACACCCTTATGAGACAAGACTTACAAAATTGCAAAAGCCTCTGTGCTCAGCTTGGATGGGGTAGAGTCTCAGAGCAGAGAAGACAGCCTTGGCTTCCCATCAGTCCTGGGTCTCAGTGTCCCTCCGTAATCACTGAAAGCACCTCTGAGAGAAAGCCGTTCTCAAGTTTTGTTCACTGCCAGACAGTCCAGTTTTCTCCCGAATGAGTCTAGATTCCCTGAGTCTTGCCCAAGACTGGAGTTCAGCATAGTTGGGAGCTTCCATCTCCCTCCTGCTTGAGAAAGCTGGCCACGCAATCAGCGGTCAGTTTCTCTGCTCTCATGTGCCTCCGGACCAGCTCCCCTGCATCTCAGTATGCTTTTCTCTTTTCCTGACAGTCCAGATTCCTCCCGAATGAGTCTGGATTTCCAGAATCTCAACCAGACCTAGAATTCAGTGCAGACAGGAGCTTCTGTCTCCCTCCTGCTTGAGAATGCCAGCCATACACTCAGCCTCCAGTCCTCTCCATGCACCTCCATACCTCAGCCTTTTGCAGCTTCTCTGATTCTCAATGTGCTTTTTTTCTTTACTTCTAGTTGTAGAATTTTCACTCATTCAGCTTTCCTGTGGTTCTGGATAGTGTCTGTTTTGTCTTTTAGTTGTAGTTTTGAAATTGTTGTGTGAGGCAGCAGTTTAGGTTTTTATCTCTGCTACCATATATTGGTTTCTCCAATATGTGGATTTTTTTCGCCTTATTACTTGACTGGCTTTTGTTGATGCAAAGGTACCTTTTGCTTTAATATTTGCAGATGTTGCCATTAAAATTTAACATCTTATGTTTTATAACTCTAGGTATAGATGGCTAACAATTTGCGACAATGGAATTTTCTTGCCACATCATAAAGTCACTAATAGTATGATGATATTTCTTTTAGAAACTATGATGTTTTGGATATTTGGGAAGTATAAAATGCTATAAGGAATAAGATAAGCTCTGGCTGGTGTGGTTCAGTGGTTGACAATCAACCTATGAACCAGAAGGTCATGGTATGGTTCCTGTTCATGGCACATACCTGGGTTGTGGTCTCAGTCGCCAGTAGGGGATGTGCAAGAGGCAGATAGTCAATGATTCTCTCATCATTGATGTTTCTATCTGTCTCTCCCTCTTCCTTTTTCTCTGAAATCAATAAAAAACATTAAAGAACAAGATAAAATTAAAACCAGAAATAAACATTAATTATGATCTCTAATTTATGTTATCAAGTGAGAAGTACAAAGTGACCAAAAATAAATACCATAGTAAGGTATATATTTAGTTCATATTAGAAAAGTGAAAAAAAATCTTCTAATACACTAGCCTGTTTCTTTTTCAAGATGCTATTAATATTTAAAGTGCATTAAGAACTCATTCAGGGTCACATTACATGTTAAAATAGAAGAAAAATGAATAGTAGTAACCTTCGTTTTTCCTTCCCTAGGTTTTCTTATGCAGCTGTCAGTGACTCCAACATCATAGCAGTGGTGGTGGACAGGGCTCTCTACATTGCTAAGAAAAACAGCCCATTTGTGGAAGTGTGGGATAAGAAAACAGAAAAACTCTGTGAACTAATAGACTGTGCACACTTTTTAAAGTAAATTTATTGGGATTTTTTTCTAAATTTTATTTTGTTGCAGGAGGTATACAAGATCCATCTCTTACCAAAATTTTAAGTGTAAAATATATTATTGGTGACTATAGGTCCAATGTCATTGCTTCTTTATTTTATGCCAGTAAGAGCTATCTTGTCTTTATATTTCAAATTTTATAGACGGGGCAAGTGTGACTTACTTTTCTTCCTTTCTATCTCTAAATAGAAAGTTAAAAGGAAAAAAACAAACAAACAAAAAACACAAAACACCCAGAAACAAAATTGTTCATGCTTTTTAGCACCATGTCTTGAAATCCAGCAAGTTTTGGGAAAAAAAAAAATAGGAGCATAATATTTATTGTTTCTTCAAGGTATTATAGAGAATATTCTCAATGAAAAAAATAGCACATTATTAAAAATGACATACTGTATTTATTGCTCATTGTACATCTTGTAGAATTATAATATTAATATTACTAATAATTAGACTGTGGGTCCCAAAATACTGTGTTCTTAAGTAAAAGGTCACAAAATAATACAAAAATATGGGGGAGGGAGGCGCATTGGGCTGACCAATGCACTAGCTACAGAGGGAGGACTGTCCTGACCCTCGGGTTAAGTCAACCAGGACCCTAGAGGGGTAGTGGGGATGAAAGGGACAAGAGACACAAGGAATGGAGACAAGACAAAGTTCTGATCAAGTCTTGTTTATTCAAGAGGAGTTCGAGGTAGTTATAGGGAGGAGGAATGAGGAAGTTCCAGAGAATGAGGAAGTTCCAGAGGCTAAGCAACCAAATCACAGCGAAAATTCCTAGCTCTTAAGGCGAAATACCTGGCTTATGGGAAAGAAATAGGGTTTTGGGTAATAGAAACCTAGCCTGAGGTTAGTGTTAATGTGGCTGGAGCTTACTACAAAATGTCTGTCAAGCACAACAAGTTTCCCACAGAGGACCAAACCCGAGTCTGAGAGCCAGCGCTCAGTCTGATACAACGAGCGTGTCCAGACAACCTTAGACTTGACATCAAGCACATCCTTTGTTGCTACTGCAAAGAAATAGGACCATCACCAGCCTGACTTGGTAGCCACATTCTATTTTGTTTTTGTTTTTACTGAACACATTTTTATTCTCTGAAGAACAACACTTAGATTAGACTCTATGTCCATGAAAGGAGACTTCAAAACTTTCTTTCCTAGGACCTTCCTATCTTACAGCTTTTCCCCTGCTTGGGGAAGAGATTTTTGTGCAAATATGCTGAGAGTTCTGCCTGGTAAAGGATCTCCTAACACCTGAAGTTCCAAAATTATTAGGATCCTTTTATTTCTGATACCTAATTTTTATGATGACTTATTCATTAGCTCAGGGAGAAAATTAGTGGTTTGTATTGATATCTTTTATATATAGATTATTATAATTTTATTTTTCCTTGAGGCTTTTATACTTCATGGGACACTTTTGAAAGTAATGTTTTCCTTCTTATTGGGAAAATGTATTATTTTTGTAATTGATTTTTATTTATAAATATTGTATTTATCTTATCGAGTTCAAAGTTTCTTGAAGTTAAGAGGCAATTGTGTTATGTTTGATAATTTGTCCTTCAAGTAGAAAAATATGGCCTGGTAGCATTCAGTGTAAAGCAAAATTAGTTTTGTATAATGTTAATGAAATATAATGTCTACTGTTATGTAGTCATAATTTAAAATATTACATATTTGTGTATATCTATATAGACACATCTGTTGTATCACTTAATCATTACTAAAGCATTAATGCATACTTGCTTTATGGTTTTAGGGAGGAAATGGTAAAAGTGAACAAGGAGACCAAACACAATATGTCTTACTCGGGGAGAGTGAAAACTCTCTGCCTGCAGAAGAACACTGCTCTCTGGATTGGAACCGGGGGAGGCTACATGCTACTCCTCGACCTTTCGACTCTCAGGCTTATCCGTATAATTCACGACTTCTGTGACTCTGTCCGAGTCATGATGACAGCACAGTTAGGCATGTGTCTTTTCTTTGGATTTTTCTTATTAAGGCTATATCATACGTTGATCTTTAAATTTTCCCTTCACTTTCCAGTGTCACTTGTGTCTCAGAAGTTCACATAGTGAAGCATAGGATTGGGACACATTTTAAATAGGGTCATTAAAAAAATGGAGAGAGTAGATGCTCTCACCCTGTAAGGGAAGTAGATTATTGCAAGAGCACACAAGTCTGGGTTTTATTTCCTCTTTTTCTTCATACCTAAGGTAAAATGGGAAATGGACAATGTTGAGTATTTTTTTTACTTTTGACCAAAGAAATGAAAGCAAAGGTTTATTTTTATTATAGTTTAAGCTTCCTACTCTTGTTAAAGAATTCTGTTTGGCTTTTCATTCTATAAATAAGTTTATATTGTTGTAACAAGATATGCTGAACTCCTTCCTCATTCTACAAATATTGACAAGTCATGATGTTTTACTCGACTGTATCTTTCCTTGTTCATTTAAATATGATGAAATCATGATGATGCATGAAAAATATTTTCTACATAAATACATTTCATTGTCTACTTCTCACTAATTATTTGGTCTAAAATAATAGTAGTATATGTACAAAGTTGATCACAAAAAAAAACATGGGGTTAAGTTCTATGAAAGTAGAATTTGTGTCGCTTTGGCAAATAAGTAATTAAACTGTTTGATAGGGTGAAGAAAATAGTAAATTGTTTTATAGGACTATATTAAGGAGAGACAAGTGTTTCTCCTCCCCACCCCCCATTTTCCATGCATGGATATCAGAGTTGCCCAGGAGTTAGAATGAGGAGCTCCTAGCAATTGGTAACTGTCAGGATACAAGTCAACAAGCAGAGCAGGTGGTCTGTAGTGAGTTGCTCTCTAATCTTACTCCTCCAAGGTGGTTACATCCTATCATTTAATTTGTGCGTACTTTGGGACCCATCAAGGTTGTTCTCTACTGAGATTTTAGTGGGATTTCAATGGGTTTAAATGATTTTTTAAAATAAGCATAAATTTAAATGTAACATAAAAGATAGAGCATGAGCTGGCTTCAGCCACCTCTCTAGCCTACATCATTTGCCACATGCCTCCCAGCTCTTTCTGGTCTAGAATAATGTTTAGCCATCTTAAATACCAGGCTGTATACTGTCTGAAGGCTTTGCATTTTCTGCTGAGTTAACTTAGCTACTAATTGGATCATAAACTCCTGTGGGTTGGACTTGCATGTGTTTGTCCACCCCTTTATTCCCAGGGCCTGGCCTAGGCCTCAGACATAGGAGACTTTTGGTGACTATTTGTTGAACAAGTTAATGAGTGACTTGAGGAGAAGAATGGTTTTATGACAGAGTATCAGTGTATCCATCCATGCCGCTCTCCATCCGGGTGCTTCCCATTTGGCCAGTGCCTTATGAAAATACTTTCACACACACAATCTTATGTAATATCTTTTGGTGGAGGGGTAATGTATAAATATTAAACCCGTTTTGCAGAAAGGTTAAGCTATTTTCTCAGATCCACACAATTAATACATATTATAGGAAAGGGTAGATCACAAATTTTCTAACTTTAAAAAGTTTCTGGTCTTCTTTATAGAGTTTTTTTATTAAATATAATTAGGCGTCTCTGAAAAAGTAAATTGAATTCCAAGGTTTTGTGTCTTAAAATGTGAACTGTACATTTTTAGTCCAACTTACATTTTTTTTAACAGAAAATTACTCTTTTTTGTTGTTGTTGTTTTAAAGGAAACCATAAAAATGCCATGTTGGTTTTGGGATATACCTGGAAAGGTACTGAAGATATGCAACACCAAAAAGGTAATGTTTAATAGGATATTGTTTTCCAAACATAGTGTGATGATATGGATGATTATAATTATGTGCTTTATACATTTATAGTAAATAATACCTATGCTGTAAGAATTTAAGCATTTTTAATTGATAGCTTCTTTATAGTGTAAATAATTTAAATACAAACCTTCAAAATTAATTTTCAGTGATTTAGGGGTGTTAAATATTTATTTTGTGACAAAATAGAAATATAAGCCATTATAAAATTAGAATTACCCCAAATTTAAACTAAATGTGGACATTTTTCTTTGCATCTTACCTATGCATTTGATGCCTGATTTTGAACAGTCTTTGAAAAGCTCTATTTCTTTCAGAAAATTAGATGTTAGGTTATTAAAGGTTCACATTATTTTTAAAGATTTAGTTTTATAATTTTTAAAAAACATTTTCCAAATAGAATATTTATATATAAATGGCAATAATTTAGTAATTATATATAGGTATATTTCTATATATGCATTTGTCCAAAGTAACTGAGTATAAATAATGAAGTTAAAATAAAAATACCTTATGACACATCTTTGAGACATTATTTCATTTTTTCATCTTTCTAGAATTACAATCTTGCTTGTCTATTTGGGACATCAATCTTCCACATGAAGTGCAAAATTTAGAAAAACACATTGAAGTGAGAAAAGAATTAGCTGAAAGAATGAGAAGAATAACTGTTGACTAAGAGGGGTATCACACACATTTTTATCTGTGGATGGAAATATTATTCTCTTCTCTTGTAAAAACTTCTTTAAAAAATGTTTACATATGAAAAGGGTATTCCCACTCTGAAGTAGCTCATGTGTATATGAAGGAATGTTTATATGTTTTATTTTAAAGGTAAATATTGTAAAAATAGTTACCATTGAAAAAGATCTATTTAAAGTGTAAAATTATAATTCCTATGTATCCTAATTAATTTTATGAATTAAGTAATGAAAGAAAATGTATAAAAAGTACTTAATTGCAGCACTTATACTAAAATTTACAACGTGTAAAACTTTTTGTTTTGTTATCCATAATGAAGATAAACTTTATTTTACATTTTGTGCTTAAAACAAGACTATTGCTTAATTACTTTCAGATTTTCTGCAAAGTAGATTAAAAATATAAAGACAGTTTCTCATATAATACATTCTTTCAGATTGCTTTTAAATGCAGTTATCATATGTGCTTGTAAATAGTCAATGCATTTGCACTAATAAAATCCTATATTGTAATGAAAGCCAATTGGTTGCTGATGCAAATAATGCATTTTATAACTTTACTTCACCTGAAAGGATGTGGCATGAAACCACAAAATGTACTGATGAGAAATGTTAAATATTGTCAAAGCCTTATATCCGGCCCTCTGTCTTTTCCTCTTTTGGTACTCTATCTTTGAATGTGGATACCCCAAATTTTGTAACATGTAAATGCAATGTTAAGTCCTTCCAGTGGTAGTTCCATGTTTTTATTGTGATTCTCAGTGCAAAGCCAGACCACTCTCCACTTGCTACTGTTTCTACTCATCTCTTTTTTAATTTTTTGGCCCTGCAAATCCTATATCATTCAGATAGAAACCTTGTTTTCAGAACTGCAGAATCCTACAATTTCCACCATGATCATGGGGCCTAGTATACAACACTCTTTAGTTTGCTGAAGAAGAAAGGAGCTTTAGCTATGATGGGTACTTTGGAATGTAATTTTCTAAATTATACATTTTAAAAATATTGTCCTGTAATAGGAGTATCGGGGCCAAATATATAGGTAACAATTTGTCACTTCTGCTTTAAATAGAAAGATTTAGTGAATTATTTCAAGTAATTCCCTATGGTTGGATTATTTGTCTATTTAGTATTTTCAGGATTGACTAGCATTTTATTATATGAAGACTTTAGATTAAGGCTAATCAAATTCTTTTGTAAAATTTTATTTTGTATCAGTTTTCAGTATACAATTTAGTGGTTAGACAATCATATACTTTACACAGTGTTGCCCTCAATATTTTCATACACCAATTGGCACTTTACATAGTGATCTCAATATGATTGATTATATTCCCTATGCTTTATTTAGTTTCCTGTAACTATTTTGTAACTGCCAGTTCATCTCTTCATCTGTTTTACAAAATGAAGGGTAATCAAATTCTTAAACTTGAAAGACTCTACTTTTCAAAGGGACCTATGTTTTAATTTGTTATGTAGTTTTAAAAAGTCAGAAATGATGGAGCTGTTTGTTCCTGTGAAATTTCTCATTGTAACTTTGTATTTATATGCAATTTTTTTTTTACAAAAGACAATTATGGAGAAATATATAAATGAACATTGTATTTAAATGGGATAATAAACATTTTTTAAAGCCTGTTTGTGAATTTTAAAAATGTATGATAGTGTTTCATTTTTTCACATATAGATCTGGAATCTATGTAATATGAAACTTTGTATTAATCTGTGTACGGGACTATCCACTATAGGAAGTGTTAACTAAAGTTTTCTTTTGAGGATTCATTCAATTTTCTATAATACAACTAGTTTTCAGGAATCCAGGATAAAACGTGATGGGCATGATATGTTCTATTTTTAAGTTCTCACAAAATTTTTTTTCACTAGAAAAAATACAGGATTATATTGTTCTCCTATCAAAAGCCAGTCTTTGCAGGACGGGGGAGTGAATTCTGATAGCAGGGAGGAAGGCCCTGCTTGCCTGCCACAGGACCACAATGACCGAGTCCTGGCGCAGGGAATCTTGGAGATGCAGTGGTCCTTGTGTACTGGCTTGGACTTCTTGCCACTCTGGGGGACCTCCTTCCCATGCCCTAGCAGTGGTTGGCAAACTGCAGCTCGCCAGCCACATGCGGCTTGCCTGTTGCTGTTTGCCGCTATGTTGACTAATGAGTTTGCCAACCACTGACCTAGACTCTCGATTCCCATAATTACAGGCTGGTCCTTGTGATTAAGCCCCTATCCCAGTGGTTGGCAAACTTATTAGTCAATAGAGCTGCAAACCGTGGCTCACGAGCTGCATGTGGCTCGCAAGCCGCAGTTTGCCGACCACTGCCCTAGCACATGTTGCAGTGACTCTCAAAAGCCTTCCCACCAGTTTCTTGTTGTTGATGAGCAGCTGGGTGTTGTTCCTGACCCACTGGAGAGGGGGCTGTGTTCAGTTCCTCCTCTTCCCACTTCTGCAGCTCCTGGGGTCACTGCTCTAGAATTTGTTGAGGAGGCTCATGGTGGCGGTAGCTGAGCTCTGGGAATGTTCCTGTCTCCTTGCATCTGTCTCTGAAGAGACAAAATATTTTTTAAAAGAATTATTTACTCTGAAATACTGAAAAAAGAATACAATTTTATAGCAGCTGAGTTAAAAACACACACACACACACACAAAAACAAACAGGCACAGTGATTTAAACATGTTCCTGATCAGAGTCTCTTAAAATAATCTGCTCATCATTATCAAAACATTAGCATTTATCTTAGAAAAGATTCTTTCAGGGAAGTTTTGCGTTTAAAAAAATGGAGCCCTTCATCTAACTCTGGCAAGTGCTATTGATTATGTGTGAACCATGTTAACTACAATGCAACTTTTTATCAAGCAAGTAAGACAGGTATTGATGGAACACAGCAGAAGTAGCAAAAAAGACGGTGAGCGTACAAATGTTCCGATATGGAAAAGAGATAAAGCCCAAAGCCCTTGGGACTTTCACCTCGATGTAATACATCACTGCAGACAGCGTAACTCGGCCTGGGAAATGGAGCATTTTTCATGGGGAGCCATCAGCAATACTGTAAAATCTTAAACCATAGTCACTCAGGAGAAGGGAATTCCGCATGCTCCATTCTGGCTTGTTTCCCACTCTGGGTGCCATGGCTTCCAATAGCAGTTCAGAATCTGGCTGCTGACAGTACACAGATACTTGATTTTGTCTGATTCCTTGCTGCATTCAGAGGCTTCTAGCTCCTTGTCTCTCAAGCAAGAATCAGGGAAGACCCAAAGGCCTGCAGCCTGAGCAAGTGTGAGTGGTGAGCAGAAGCCTGCTTCTCCTTCTTCACCTTCCTCCCACTGCATGATTTCTTGGGAGTCGCTGTTTGGGGGAATCTCAGCCCAGGACGAAGAACAGGAAAAGAGGGGAAGGAGTCTCAGCCTCTCGGTTCTGGGGGCTGCTGCTTGGCCTCCATGAGAATATGCTGCTCCATGGCCATCAGAGTCTTGGAAACTCATGTGGAGAACCTTGTGTGTCACTCTGCCCTGAGCTTCCCCAGATTTGCTCATCTGACCACCCAGAGGAGGAGGCTATGATCCCCTTTTATTTATGAAAATACAAAGCAGGGTGATAAACACTGTGTTAGAAGTACTGCAGGAAAGTAGAGAATGCATCCACTTGGCCAGAGTAGAAATCTCTCTCTCTCTCTCTCACACACACACACACAGTGTTAATATTTCAGCAGAGCCATTCAGAGTGGAATTGAGCATTTGTGGCAGAGGAATCACATATGCACTTATCTTGGGAAGGTGAGTTTATTTCATCCCACTCCTAGAGAATGTATGTCTGGTGTATACAGTGGAAAGGTACTTGACCATAGTGGAAGCCCCGCAGAGGAAATATTTTGCAAACTGATTATCTCATGCTGCCAGTATTTTGCTTTCCTATTTTACATAGTATAGTGCAGATGGGGCATATGTCAGAGTAATTAGGCAACTACAGATAGAAGATACTTTTAGGCAAAAAAGGGTTTTCTGGTCATAAGATGCAGCTAGATTTCTGCTGCCAGCCACCAGATACATGCATCTTTGTCAAAGGATTGAACCAGAAAACCTTTGCTACAGACAGATGAATAAGAGCATTGTTATTTTGATTTAAGTAAGTGTTTTTAGAGATACGTTTCTTTTCTCCTTTTTTCCTTCTTTTTTCCTCTCTCCCTCCCTCCCTTTTTCTTTATTTTTTTTCTTCTTCTTTTTTTATATTTTATTGATTTTTTACAGAGAGGAAGGGAGAGAGATAGAAAGCTAGAAACATCGATGAGAAAGAAACATCAATCAGCTGCCTCCTGCACACAACCAAGGTACATGCCCTTGACCGGAATGGAACTTGGGCCCTTCAGTCTGCAGACCAACATTCTATCCACTGAGCCAAACTGGTTTCGGCATCCTTTTTCTTTATTTTTTTTGCCCATCACTATATCCCCCCTTTGCCCTCTTACATCTCCATCCACTCCCCTTCCCAGCCACAAGCATCACACATTGTCATATCCATAAGTCCTTTTCCCCTCCTTTTTGCTCAACTCCTCCCACCCCAGCTGTCTGCCTGTTCTCTATGAGACTATTTCTATTTTGCTTGGTAGTTAGTTAAATTTGTTCATTAAATTCCACTTACGAGTGAAATCATATGATACTTGTCTTGCTCTGACTGGCTTATTTCACTAAAATTCCACTTCTGGGAATTTATCCAAAGTAACCCAAAACACTAATTCAAAAGAATATGTGTACTCCTGTGTTCATTGCAGCATTATTTAAAATAGTCAAGATTTGGAAGTAGCTCACGTGTCCATCAGCAGATGAGTGGATAAAAAAGCTGTGGTACATCTGCACAATGGAATACTATTCTGTTTTAAAAAGGAAGGAAAATATGCACTTTGTGACAGCATGGATGGACCTGGTGAAGAGAGAAGTTAATATACTCAGGATGTGGATGTCTTTGATGAAAGGCTACAACTCAGGTTAAACAAAGTAAGCCTAAAAAGAAATAGAAAAGGAACTTGCACATTCAAATGAAGACTATAATAAAATTTCATTTGGAGGCTGTGTGTTCATTTAATCAATGCTGCCATTATTACTCAATTATTCAAACTTACCTAAAGAGTCACTTTAAAAAAAAGAATTTAAAAAAATGTCCCAAAAGGAACCAGTGAGAAGAATTCCACATTTAGAGATAGAAAGAATTTGGCCTAAATTTCAGATTCAGCATTTACTAGGTTGGTGAACCAGACCAAATCACCCAAGTTGCCAGAGAACCAGTTTTCTCATCCATAAACTGGCAAGAGTGGTGTAGCCACCTTTTCTAGAGGGATGAGGGTAAACTGAGATCATGCCCATGAAATCATGTAATTAATTCCCAGGCAAGTCACATGCAAAGAAGAAATAGCTAGGAAGAGGGTAAAGATATAAAAGAGGGGACATCTGTAATACTTTCAACAATAAAGATAAATTTAACAAAGAAGAAAAAGAGTACCTCTGATACTAAAAAGAGAAATTTAGATTCTGATAAATATATATGTAGTCATCTCTAGAGTAACCACTAAAGGGATATGAACAGAGAGTACAGCTAGCTCTTTAATAACCCGAGAATGAGGGGTATCAACTACTGTGCAGTCCAAAAGTTGAGTGTAGCTTTTGACTCAAACAGGCCTTTCGCATCCATGGAGGCAAAGCCTGCATACAAAGGGCTGACTGATTATTGAAAAAAAAAATCCACTTATCAGTGGAATGTATACATTCCAAACTAGTTGATGAGAAAAAAAGAACTCAGAATATTTTTAATCCAAATGAAAACAAAAAAATAGTGAAATCAAAACATGGAAAAAAATTGGACACAAAAATATAGGTATACAATTAATATATCAGTGCTTATATTAGATATAAATGAAATAAGGCATGATTTTCAGATTATAAAAAAGTCCATCTGTACACTATAAGATACATCTAAATTTTAAGAATACATAAATGTTGAACAGTAAATAATAGAAACACACACACAATCATACACACATTTGCACAAGTAACAACTAAAATGAACCTAAAGTAGCTATATGAGAAAAAATGTACTTTAAGGCAAACATCATTACCAAAAATAAGCAAGATCACTTTTTTGAGACCCTAGGCATGGCACCCCAAAATATCATGCTATGGCATATTTATTACTTTGAATTAAAGTTACTTAACAAGGGGCTGGTGCCAGAAGGGAACCTTACCTTCCTTTGTGTCCTGGAATTCAGGAAATAAATCTTCCTTGTGACAGGTATCCTCCCTGCACCGGAAAGACACCCCTATTGCCAGAGTGAAACAACACGGGGCTTTAAAGTCTGTTTAGTTAAATCTTACTGCCTCTTTTCTAATTTACTATCTTATTTAAATTCTTTGTAATGAATACCCAAACCTTCCTTAGATTCCTTTCTAGTGAGCACTAACTTTTTATTTTTTGTCCTATCAATTCTTTCTTTGTCTAAAAAGTATACAAGGGTGCCTGGTTTAACCATCTCTTTGAGCCTCATTTTATTATCTGAGTATCATATTGTGATGATTATCCCATGCTGACATGTCAAATTGGTTTTTCTCTTGTTGATCTAATGTTTTATCAACTTTATTGTTTGATTACTAGTCCAGCCATAGAGCTACCAGTAAAGAAGGGTAGAGTTGGGGAATTCTCCCCCTTCCTGAGAACTTTATGGTGACAAATATTTAATTCACTGTGAAGTGATAACCTACATTTATGTATATAATATGTATTTGAATGGATATAATTACATATTCTCAAATACATAAAAGAGAAAAACTACAAAGAATAATAAGACATATCAGAGTTAGAGATTTTAACATTCTGCTCAGTAATTGATAGAAGATTGGACCAGATTAAAGAAGTACCAATTAGTGAGAACAGAAGATTGACCCAAACAATGAACAACTTGACATGATAGACATAAAAAAACATTGCAACTAATATCATTACCATATGTGGGTGTTATTTTCAATCACACAAGAAACATTTACCAAAAACGACCATGAATTGGCCCATACTCATTAATTTAATTATCTAATTTATAAAGTGCTGAAATCATACAAGTGTATTCTCTTACCAGAATGGGTGGTATGACAGACATAACAAGTCTTATGTTAATCTCATGGAAAACGTTGAAGCTGCCATAGGACTCAGAGTTGAATTAAGTTGGGGTGAGAGGCACAGGCCTTTGTATCCACACAAACCAGTCATCAGAAGTGGGATGCCTGAGGAAGGCAGAATGACCTTGGGCAGAACAACACTTTCAGCAGAAATATCTCTAGGAGAAGGTTCGAAGCTAAGTTGACAATTTTCTCAGCAACTAAGGGGATGTGTCCTTCAGTTCCTGGTGGCGTTGAACATCATCTGTAATAGGAATCTAAAATCCCAATATGTTCCTAAAGTAATAAATGCAGGTATAAATAACCAATTTCTTTGAACCCATTTGTTGATTCTGATACTACAGGGATGACATTTTGAAGGACTTGTGACATACATGAGACGGAAGACATAAATAAGGATCCACCCAATGTGGACAACTAAAACCTAAAAGAGGTATGCTCTCAGAATAAAGGCAAAATAGACCCAACTCATACTTTTGCAGTTCCGCAATCAAATTGCTGAGAATAGGAAGGCAGTGATAAAAGAATCTGAGGCACTGTAACTCTGAAGTCATGATAGATTTCCAGACTAGATTTACACCACATGTGTTTAAAAAAAAAATCAGGAGATTAGTTATTGAAAGCAGCTCCACTGGTAGTGTTTAGGTGCCTGAAAAAAAAAACCTACATCTTCTATGTAGAAATGTATATTTATCCTATCTCACAAATAATATAAGTGAATTTAAAGACAATAAAGAGTGTATAGTCCACATAAACAAAGCCCACAAGAAAAGAGGACAACACGAGAGAGAAGCTTCAGCATCATCTCAGAGCAAAAGGAGACCAGCAAAGAGTCCAAACACTGGAATTGTGCAGCCTAGGATTCTGAGATTAAAAACAAACTTGAAAATTTCTTCAGGGCACAGGAAACTACAAATATAACAAAAAGATGTGAAAACCAAGCAAGTGAAACTTCTGGAAAGAAAAAAACACACAATACTAGTGATTATAATTAGAAGTGCCATGGATGGGTTTGATAGCATTATAGATATAGATGAAAAAAGTGAATAAACTGGGAGTAAGTCAAATAAATTTTGCACCATAGATTGAAAATATAAACTGAGGGTTCAAGAGTCTTGTACAGTGGGATAAGAATGTCTCACATATGGCTGCTTGAAGTGTCAGAAGAGAATGTAAGGTTGGTATGTTTGAAGAGAGAATGACAAAGAGCTAGAGCTGATAAAAGATACCAATCTATGTATACACAAGAAGCCTGGAGAACCTAAATTAGAATAAGTTAAAAGCCATCTTCACACAGGGAAACCAAACTGAAAATACAGAACATCAAAGAAAAAGTCTTGGATGAGTCTCATAAACATAGTACTAGGTGAGAGAAGCAAAACAGAAAGAACATACACAGAATACTTCCATTCATATAAATTAAAAAACCTAATTAATGTTCATAGATGCATGTATAGATAGTAAAACTATAAAGCAAAAAAATAATCATTACAAATGTCAAGAGAGTGACTATCTCTATAAGAAGAGAAAGAATTCTGTTGAGAATTCGGCCCAGCAAGTGGGGAATAGGGATGTTGGGAAATATTCTATCTCTTGACCTAGTTGGTATGGGATTTTGTTATATGATAGTTCCTTAAAGGATGTATTTATGTTTAAAATGTGTATTCATGTATGTAATCTCTCTATTATTGACTTCAACTAAATGAAGTAAAATTGTCCTGGAAACAGGACAATTTAAATTTCTGTAGTTCTTATTTTTTCAGGTTTACTTTTGATTTCCCTCCAACCTGTCAAGTGTTAATAGGACATATGGTTTAATAGGGTATAATAGCTTAGAGATAATGAAATGAATCACTCATTTCTAGTTAACATCACTACATAAGGCTTCATTTCATTTTAACATTACAATAAAGGCCAGACAAGCAAAATAATTCTGAAAATTTAAGATGAGATTGTTGTGTATTGAGACATATTAGGAAGTAGAGAAGAGTAGTAGGTTTGGTCAGATGATCATTTTAATTTAATTTTATGTTTAGTTAAGCTTCTTGTAAAACATATAGATGGAAATGCTCAGTAGGCAGTGGTGGATGCCGATCCAAGACCCAGAGAACATTGTGGAGACACGGGTCTATTTGTAAGCCATCTGTTGAGAGGTCATCTGTATCAGTTTGTTACAGGTTGCTATCACAAACTGCTGGCACCTGGATCTACTTTCCCCAGGTCTGGAGGCTAGAAGTCTAAGTAGGATCAAGTGTTGCAGGGCTGGATCCTTCTGAGGGCTGTGAAGGAAGGAGTTGCTCTCAGCCTCTCTCCTGGGTCTGCAGATGACTATCTCTACTAGTGTCTCTACATTGTCTTCCCCGTGTATGTAGCTGTTTTCAATTTTCCCTTCTTACAAGAATACAAGTTATATTCAATGAGGGTTTAGCTTAATGACCTCCTTTTAATTTAACCCTTTTAAAAATCCTATCTTGCCGAAACGGGTTTGGCTCAGTGGATAGAGTGTCAGCCTGTAGACTGAAAGATCCCAGGTTCGATTCCAGTCAAGGGTATGTACATTGGTTGTGGGCACATCTCCAGTAGGGGGCATGCAGGAGGCGTCTAATCGATGTCTCTCTCTCATCGATGTTTCTGACTTTCTATCCCTCTCCCTTCCTCTCTGTGAAAAATCAATAAAATATATTTTTAAAAAATCCTATCTCTAACTATGGTTACATTCTAGGTACTGGGGATTAGGACTTCACATATGAATCTTTGGGGGGGACACAATTCATCTCACAACACTATTACTTCTAAAAGGAGAGAATATGAAATGGCCAATGCATAGGGTATACTGAAAAAAGAGGGTCTGGAAAATTTCCATATTAATCAGAGATATAAGAAGGGACAGGTTGAGAAGATAGTTTAAAGAAGGAGGTAATCAGTGGAATCAAAGAGACAGACCATTAAATAAAGATCTATATGGATTGAATAAAGCAAATGAATGTGGTCATGCAGCTATATATAGAGACTATTTTGAGAACAGTTTATAGAACTGAAAGCTGACTGAAATGGGTAGAGGAGCATGTTCAATAAGAAGGTGCAATAGGAATGGAAAGATATCAATGAATGTTCGGAAGTAGAAGAATGAATTTGGAAAGAAGCAATTGATATAATAACGTGGGGTAATCATGTAGGACTGATGATAGATGATCTTTAAAATTATGGCTTTACATTGAGCACAAACCATTTCAATGATACAAATGCAGACAAAAGACACAGGCATAAAGCTATTATTGTCAAGAATATGGTTTACCACAGATTTTTTTATCAGAAGAAAGCCAGTATTCGAATTCCTCTTAATATTTTACTTAGGGAAAGTTACACTAAGTTGTAACTACCAGTATCACTGTAATATGCTCAAAATCTTGACATTTCTTATTTATTTTCATAAAATCATTATCTTGTAAGTCTATTTTAATGTTACCATTTTCTTCTGTCTACTAAATAAATTACTTTAAAAAATCTGAGAAGTTAAATTTGAGGTGATTATTTACCATAGAAAATTATTTATGCATATATATCTAATGTTAAGTATTATTTATATGTAAATAATTATATCCATTTAATAACATTTATTTAAAAATGCAATTGTATTTTTATGTCCCTTGGTATGAAACTTCCTTTATAACAAACATTTTCTAATTTTCAGAAACTCAATTTTCCAATGCAATTTCACATCATAATATATAAGAAAATAGGGAACTTCTTGTTCCACAATCCAAATAGATACTGTTAAACATTTTCTGTATTTCCTTCCGGTACAAATGCTATTAAAAGAACAAACTATCTTGCCCATACTTGTGCCATTGTTCGTTTGACTGTTGATCTTTCCTCTGACAGTGTATCATTAGGTGTACAGACATTTAAGCCACATCCTTTTAAATCAAGAAGGAAACATTCAACGATTGTTCTTTTGATGGATATGCTTTTAATCTATGCACATCAGTAATGCAGTATATTTTTTGGTATTAGTAGATGATTTTATCAAGTTGAGATACTATTGCCAAAGAATTAAAGTGCTTAATTTACTTGTAAAAACAAGCTACCCAATGAAAAGTTCCAGAAAATAGAACAGTCTGCCTCCTATAAAAATTATTTTCCTTTTAGGAATAATATTTAACATTTGCTAAGTGTATAGTTTTAATTGCTTGTAAAATATTTTCCTCTTATAATGCTATCAATGTTGGAGACTTTGAAATCTTAGAAGGTGAAAAGAATAACCTACAGTGAAATCTTTGGAGTGGTTTGAGGAGGAAAGAAGCACTAGTATCCAATAGTTGTGTCTATATCAGGAAAACTCAGGGGCACACTTTGTAAATTATATGATTATTAATCACAGGGTCGTACACCTGAAACAAATAGAACATTATACATCAACTATAATGAAAAAATAAGAATTATTTAAGAAAATGAGTTATGAAAATGAGAAAAAAATCAGCAAGAGAAGAATAAGAGGAAACAGCAAATGAGGTGGAAAAAAAAAAGAAAACAACAACCCTGAAAATTGCGGAAGTCAGAGTATAACAAGAAGGAAGAATTAATCAACTGTGTGTTCAATGTTACCAGGACTGAAAACTGACAGTTGGATTCCATTGTCTTTGAAAAGAGCACATTTTGTGCCATGCAATGACGGAGTGAAAACTTAATGGGAGTTGAGTTAGTCATGAGATAATGAGAAGTCAGGAAATGGAGGCAATGAGCCCAAGTAACTTTGTGAAGTTTCACATTAAGGGGAGCAGAGAAATGGGAAAAGAGCTGAAAGGGAAGTGAATTCAATGGTTTTTAAAAATAAAAGCATTATTGCCCAGCAGGTATGGTTCAGTGGTTGAGCATCAACCTATGAAGCAAGAGGTCATTGCTTGATTCCTGGTCAGGGCACATGTCTGGATTGTGGGTTCAATCCCCAGTGGAATATGTGCAGGAGGCAGCCGACTGATATTCCTCTCTCATCAATGTTTCTATCTCTAAAAAGAATAAATAAAAACATATTTTTAAATAAAATAAATGCTTTATTAAGATATAATTCATATGCCATATAGTATTTTGGTTTGTTATATTTATTATTTTTTAAAAAGAAAGGCAAATAATGAAAATTTATACTGTTGGGAATAATGCAAAAAGGGAGGGAAACCCTAATGATGAGAATAGAGAAGAACAAATTACTGGCATAATATAGTTGGGTGGAATCCAGTACACAAATGGGAGGGAGCCTTAGATGGCAGCACAGAGAGTTCATCTGTATTAAGAAGGTAGAGTACATGGTACAAATACCAGTAATTAGGAATCTATGGGAAAGGAAGCTTGTGTTTCTCTTTTGATGGCTTTATTTTACTCAGTAAACTTGGAAGCAAGGCCATTAACTCAGAAGGAGGATGGGAAGAAGGTATTGAATATGAGAAAAGAGAAAATATAAAGTAGAAGCATATGAAAGCAAATGGACTAGAAAATATAATTACCTGGCTATTTTAAAGGCACACTTGGTAACAGATTTAAGAAAAATAAGTTAGCATGACTGTGTATTTTTATTCTGTCATATTAATTCACATGCAATATAGAGTAGAGGAATTTCATTTAAGCCATTCAAGCCATGGTTGGGATTTTTCCAAGCAAGTATAGACAAGGCCAGTGAAGTTAAAAATTTATACAAGGAAATAATGATAAACGATAGAATTTAAACCATGTAAGAGGGTATCTGAATTGCTGAGAGGAGTGAAGCTAGAAGATTGTTGGAATTAGACTACTAGAATGAGTGATCTGGAAAGAGAGAAGTTGGAGTTGAGACTTCAGAATGTTTGAAATTACATTTGACTTTGTTCAAAATGCATTTCCATCTAGAATCCTTCCCGGATTCTGCATGTCCAAGTCCCATTTATTTTTCTTGTTTCAACCCTTAAAAAATATCCTCTCCGTGGTATTTTTTTTTGTTTCACCCAAGATAAAATAAATCCTATCTTATTGGAATAGATATTTCTCCAAAGAGGACATACAGATGGCCAATAGTCATATGAAAAGATGCTCAATGTCACATATCATCAGATAAATACAAATTAAAGCCACAATTAGATATCCCTTCATATCTGCCAGAATGCCTATCATGAATAAATCAACAAACAGCAAGTGCTGGCAAGGACTTGGAGAAAAGGGAACCCTTATGAATTGTTGGTGGGAATTAAGATTGGTGCAGCCATTGGGGAAAACAGTATGGAGTTACCTCAAAAAAATAAAAAAAAAATTAAAATAGAACTGCCTTATGACCCAGTGATTCCACTTCTGGGAATATATCTGAAGAAGCCTAAAATGCTAATTTGAAAGAATATATGCAGCCTATGTTCATTGCAGCATTGTTAAAATAGCCAGGATTTGAAAGTAGCCCAAGTGTTCATTAGTAGAAGAGTGGATAAAAAAGCTGTGCAATACTTCTTGGGTGTAAAAAGGAAGGAAATCTTACCTTTGCAATAGCATGGATGGACTTGTTTAGCATTATTCTAAGTGAAATAAGCCAGTCAGAGAAAGATATGTACCATATAATTTCACTCACATGCGAAATCTAATGAATAAAATTAACAAAATAGAAACAGACTCATAGATAGAGAACAGACTGACAGCTGTCAGAGGGAAGTGTGGTTGCAGGGCTTGATGAAAAGGTGAAGGGATTAAACAAAAAAACCCACACAAAACTCATAGACATAGACAACAGTATAATGATTGCTAGATGGGGAGGGTGCTGCAACCTGCATGGTGGGGTTCAGGATCTGAAGGAGGAGCTGATGGACAAATGAAAATGCTATACAAGAAATATGAATTTAGAAGGCACTGGGGGCCCAAGGGTGTCTCTTTTATGAAGAGCACACTGACCTCTGGCCAGTGCACTTTTTATTTACTTGAATACACATTTTCCCTTTAGCAATGCATACAGACATATCAAAGGTAAAGGTTGGTAAATAGTAAAAGGATTATCAGGTTAGGGAATTGCCTTGAGCTACCACTATCTCAATAGATGAGGTGCTTAGCATCAGCTCTGCTAATGCCCAAGGTCCATTAGCCTCGGTGCATTCTTGTGACAGTATCTGCAAACTGTGGCTTCCTGCAGGAGGGGAATAAGGAGAGGTAGGAGAGAGTATAGGAGAGATAAATAGAGATGGAAAGAGACTTAATTTTGGATTGGTGAACACACAACACAATATACAGATGATATATTATAGAATTGTACACCTGAAAGCTATATAATTTTATTAACTAATGTCAGCTCAATAAATTTGATAAAAAAAGAAAAAAATTGGTAAGAACAAAGAAAATAGTTTTCATAGAGCAGCGCAATGTTGGGTAGCTATAAGTCAGAGAGTTTGATGAGTCCAGGATGCTGCTAAATGGGGCATTTATGGACCAAGCTGAGCAAACCAAATAGTTCATGGACAAATAAAGACAGGAGTGTGCTTAGTATCCGGTTTCCTGACTTCCACTACCCCTTGGCACCTCACTCTGACGCTCACTCTCATTTGTCCTTTAGAGGCTACTTTCATATATGCTTGTTCATTTTACCCCCCAAAATAATGACCTTTAAGCCTAACAATAATAATAATTGGCTCCTGAGAATGCAATTTTGGAGCCTCAGTTTTTGTTTGATTGTTTTGTAACATTTCATTTTGGTTGGTTGTTTTTGTCTTCTGCAAAGTTCACAGCACAACTGAAATCTGCAAATAAAAATCTATTATTTTTAGTAAAAACAGAAAAAGAAAAAGAAATACCCCTTTCTTAGAGCAGAGAGCACATGAGTAAAAGTATTCACTTATCTACCTATTTATTTCCTTTAAGTTACTCAGGAAATGAGTGGATAAAGGGACCATATATATTTCCCCCCTTTTCTGAGATGCTTCTGATTTTCTGGAGAGAATACACAGATGACTGTTTTCCCTTTAGCTACTGAGGTCTTTTCTTGGTAGTGATGGTAGCAGAAATAAAGCAGATTGTCATCAAAGTAAAGGAGTCGGCCCTTACCTGGTTGGTACCAGGATTCCTGCTTAGCACAGGTCAGACATTATCCTCTTAGACCCTAACTTGAACTTCCTCCCTTCATTCTGGAATAACTACATATAAAATTCATGCATGCTACTTTCTATTTAATTTTATTACTGTCTTAAAACATTCTTTTTCTGATATTCTCATTTCATTTTCTTCTACTTATTTATATATTCACTAGAAGCCTGGTGCACAAAATTGATGCACTGGGAGAGAGGGGAGTGATCCTCAGCCCCAGCTTGAACCCTCTCCAATCTGGGACCCTTCGAGGGAAGTCCAACTGCTGGTTTAGGCCTGTGGGAATGAACCTAAACTGGCAGTCGGACATCACTCTCACAATCCAAGACTGCTGGCTCCCAACAACTGCTCACCTGCCTGCCAGCCTGATCACCCCCTAACCACTTTCCTGCCAGCTGATCACCTAACTGCTTCCCTGCTGGTCTGATTGCCCCCAATTGCCCTCCCCTGCCAGTCCAGTCTCCCCTAACTGCCCTTCTCTACAGGCCTGGTCACCCTTAAGTGCTCTCCCCTGAAGGCCTGGTCACCCCTAACTGCCCTTCTCTGCTGGCCTGGTCACCCCTAACTGCCCTCCCTGTTTGCCCGATTGCCCACAACTGGCCTCCCCTGCCAGCCATCTTGTGTGAGGGTGTGAGGGTCAATTTGCATATTACCTCTTTAGTATATAGGATACATAGGATTATGAAGTTCATGATAAAAATGTATCTTGTTGGAGCATTATGTATCCTGTGAATAATAATGCTATTTCTATAACTGTGGTGCATTTATATACCTCAGTGTGTCAGTATCTATACCTATCTCTGTGAGGGTTATACATTTCTCAAAATATCTATTGACATTTCAATAAATAAAGAGTTCTTTTTTTCAAGATAGCCTAATGTTTAAAATATGTTTTTTTTGTGAAGGCAGAGGCAATTGAAATATTTAATTACAATATTTGAGTTTCTTGAGTTATTAAGATTTGTGCAACGATGAATAGGGTACAGATAAACGCATATCATCAGCCTGTTTGGTATTTAATCCTGAGGCTTTTGGTTCCTGCCTTTGCTGTTTGCACAGGGATGGGTTTGGCATGAACTGGACTGGGTCTGAGACAGAAGATGTCACATAAATAAGATACAAACCTGACTTGAAATGGACTTCGTCTTTGGCATGCCGTGATATTTACCTTTGTTCTGTCATCACTAAGTTTACCACGCCTAGCCCATGACGAGAGACGGTGGCATGAGTGGGTATAAAAGCTCTAGTCTAAGGGCTTGCTGTGGATCTGTTTCTCCAGGATGACCTGTCTCTATTTCTAGGTCCCAAATTACTACCATGAAGTTGACCTTTTTGTACTTGGTTGTGACAATTTGTGTCTTCTGCAAAGGTAAGGGACTAACTGAAAGATCATTTCAAATGTGATAGATCCAGGTATACATTTAATTCAATATATTAAATTAAAACACACACACCTGGATTTTCAACCTATCGGGTATTATTTCAGCTTTAACAAGCCTGTCCTCAGTATATATCTGCTTAGAAATATCCATGAATAGGTTACTTCAGATGTATGTAGTGTTTGTTACTAATTTTCATCACAGTTTATCCTTTAATGACTATCTTGAAGTTATAGTCACATTAAGATCAAAGACTTGCACTTTTAATAATTGCTGTTTTCACAAATCATGAAAATATCACGAATTAAAAGACTGGTTCATCACCAAAATAATATTTTGTAGGGAAAATTTCTTAAACTAAAATCTTCCGAGGATATTTTAGACAATCAATTAATTGATTTATGAAATTAATTAAAAGGTAGGACATCATTGATTAATTTTGTTAATTAAAAATTTAAAAAGAGGTAAGAAACAAATGTATTTCTTGCCAATTAGTCCTATTTCTGAAAAGGGAAGAAAAATATTAACATCCAAACAAAGAAGGAAGGTCTACAAAAGGGAGAAGACTTGTTCTATATCTACACTTAAAATGTATTTTCTAAATTTAGGGGTAGGGTATAATTTAGTCTTTTATGAGAAGCCGGGATAGAGGAGACTGCAATAATTTGTTAAGATTAAGAGGAAATGTTTCTATCCTTAAACTATACCACCTGGGAAATCACCTGATGGACCTTTAGAAAATAGTTACTTTAAGTAATAGTGATTTTCATAATCTTATTAGCACTTTATCTTTTTTTGTGCTTCTTCTTTGCAAAAATATAAACATTTTTTGTCTTTATTTTTCATGAATGTATTCATTTCTTTTTTAAAAATATGTATTTTTATTAATTTTCCACAGAGAGGAAGGGAGAGGGATAGAGAGTTAAAAACATTGATAAGAGAGAAACATTGATCAGCTGCCTCCTGCATACCCCCTACTGGGGATGTGCCCACAACCAAGGTACATGCCCTTGATGGGAATCAAACCTGGGACCCTTCAGTCCACAGGCCGATGCTCTATCCACTGAGCCAAACCAGTTAGGGCTGCATTTTTTATTTCTTAAGTAAGAGAGTAAAAACACATTGTTTTCAAATAATTTATTAAATGATATATCTAAAAAATGTGTTTAAAAATATTTGTTTAAATCTATTAAATTCACCACAGCATTGGAATATGTTTCTAAAATAAATTCCTAAATATGTATAATATTTCTGAGAAATGATTTCAATAGAAATTTCAAAGATTAGTGATTTAGTGACAAAATCCAGAGTTTTTATGTATTTATTTATAAGTTTATTGTAGGAAATAGATTAACCTGGAAAACTGCCTTTTGAAGAACCTTCAAGAATCTTTTTACTCCTCTTTGTCAATGAGGTCTCTGTTCCAAACCATACATCCTTAATTTTTCAGTAGATCACAGGATGGTAAGGCTTGAGAGCTGGAAGGTAAAGAAGGCAGATATTTAAGAAGTATACATATAATCAACTAGAAAAAAAATTGTATTGTTTAACCAACCAAAAGTGTTTATAAGGAAAAAAAACACACTTCCCTAGTTAAGTGGAAAAACTCTAGTAACAGAAGATGTAGATTTGACATGAAATAAATATCTATATTTAATTCTTATTTTCACCCCAGGATATACCATCCTCTCAGAAGAGTAAAATATATACAGTTGATTTTCTTTTCTTTTCTTTTCTTTTAAAATCTAATTCACTACTTAAAAACACACTAACCAGAAAATGTTTAAGGGAAATAAAATCAGGAGAAATTTAGGTCAGATTGAAAGCTGTAAAATATTTTAATAGAGTTACAAGGATATAAAGTATTAATTAATTTGTGGGTTTAATTTATTTGGCCATACATTTCCAAGAATGAGTTGACATTGAAAACTTTAAGTATGTTGTCAGGTAAATGTATTACTTAGATTTGTATAGATGTTACTTAATAAATAAAAAACTCCAAAATAATAAATTAATATTGAAATATAACAATTATTAGATATAAAAAGTTGATAGCATATATTGCATTTATAAAAAGAATGAAAGCAAGAATATTAATTTAATTATCTTAAAATATGCTATAATTTTAAAACGATGTTTTTACTTTTTTGTTTTTTACAGATGGTGGAGCCCTATTTTTTGGCCTGAATTCAGGTTAGTACCTTTCAGAAATTGATCTTAGAGATAGTATCAATGTATATTCAGAGACTGCTTTTAAAACACAGATATATTTTTTCAGCCATATCGAGATATAATTGACATATTGTGTAAGCTTAAGTTATACAGTGTAATTGGATGATTTGATATACATATACAATGAGAAATGATTATTAGATACTTCTACCATCTCACATAATAACTATTTTTTGTAGTGAGAACATTTAAGATCTACATGCTTGGTGACATTTTAGTATATAATACTATATTGTTACCTGTAGTCACAATGCTGTACATTAGATTCCCCCAGACTTATTCATCTGATAACTGAAAGTTTGTACTTTTGGTCAATATCTCCAAATCCCTTGACCCAAAACTCTTGGCAACCATCATTTTACTTTTAGTTTCCATGAGCTAGAGGTTTTCAGGTTTCATATAAGGGAGATCATATAATACTTGTCTTTCTCTGTCTGACTTATTTCACTTAGCATAATAACCTCAAGGTCCATCCATATTGTCACAAAAGGCAGAATTTCCTTCTTTAGGGCTGAATACTCTCCCATGTCTTTAGCCATCACCTGTCAATGGATACTTTGTTTGTTTGTAGGTCTTGTGTATTGTGAAAAATGTGCAAAGAATACGTGGATGCTGATATCTCTTTGAGACAGTGATTTCATTTTCTTTGGATAAATACTCAGAAGTAGAATTGCTGGATCACATGGTAGCTGCACCAATTTATATTCCCAGCAACATGGAATATAGAAAATTGATGTTTCACACTTGATTTTGTGAATGAAATGCCAGGGCTCCTTTCTCATATATCCCACAGAATTATAAACCCCTCAAAGATAGAATTTTGATCAATGTTGGTCAGTCTGTATTCACAATGCTGAGAACAACATCTAAAAATGGGACAGGCACTAGGTGTATATTTGTTTTGAATTAATAAAATAATTTAGAACCATAAATATGATTTTTTTATGCTTAAAAGATTTTTTTCTTTCTGAAAGTAACCAAACCCTTTACAAGATATATTTTCTAAAATTAACCACAGATATTTTGTCTTACCTAATAAGATAGGGGGCTTCTAAACATAGTTTAAACTTTATTTTTCAATATTTTTACTGCTTTCAGAGAGGAAGGGAGAAAGAGAGGGAAACATCAATGATGAGAGTGAATCATTGATAGGCTGCCTCCTGCACGTCCCCTGCTGAGGATTGAACTCACAATCCAGGCATGTACCCTTGACTGAAATCGAACCCAAGACCCTTCAGTCTACAGGCTGAGACTCTACTCACTAAGTCAAACTGGCTGGGGTTAAACATAGTTTCACCTTTCTTTGAGGACATCAAAATGCATACCAGTTATCACAATACATATTAAGAAATGCTGCCCTTGAGATCTATTGAAAACAGTTGGTTCCTACTCTAGAGATGGTTTCTGAGTTACTGCGTCTGCTTTTGATTTGCCTTTCTGTCTCTCCTACTTCTGTTGAACATTCAGCTCTATATCCTGATAGGATCATTATATCTGCTTTTTTTGTACATAGTTCCAAATCTTACTTAACTTCTTTCATCGATGGTGAGAACACCATCAATCCAAGCTTATTAGCTTAGTATTTATAGTAATAGGATGCATCCTGAGACTGGGTTTTTTTCTGAATGGATAAAATTCATGCATGGGTTTTATGATAGCTATTTGTTGCAAGAGGATTTGAGGATGACTTTTGACCACAACTTATATTTTAGAGAGACTCTTCTAGGTATTTAACCTATACAGAGTATATGTTATCATACATTTTTTAGAAACATTTATATTCTCTTCAAACCATATCTGTAAACCATTTTGTCTTAGTTTTAAGCTAAATATGTGTGCATGTATTTGTGTAAGTACACACAATTTGGTTTAGGTAACAATTTATCAGCACACATAGGAAACCCTTTATCTTTTAACTGGCTGTATTTGCTGTTCATCTTAATTTATACCTATAAGGTTTGAGATAGGTTTTCTAACCACAAATCCTTTGATTTTCTGAGACAGTTCCAATTTTTAGAAGTTTATCTTAGTATATGACTATATGCTTTGACTTTTACTTGAATCATGTGGTCAGTTTGGGTTTAGGAAATTTGTAAAAATTATATATTATGGAGAAGCACTGAAAAATAACCAACAACCTGCAATATATTAAGTCCCCAAACAAAAATGCTATCCAAAATGTTTTTTTAAGTTTCTTGAATATATAATCATTAGCAACTTTATGTAAAATTCTTTTGCCATTCTATTGTATTTAATTTCACATAATTAAGAAAATTCTTTTGGATAACAATGATTTTGATGTTTTTTTATAAAAATATCTTTATATGTAAATTATGCCATTTGTTGTATATACTCTTATTGTGAGTCATTGACTCAGTTATACTTACTAAAGCTTGACAAGTTTGTAAACTTATATGCTGCTTATTTAAATATGAAGAAAATTCACTTTGGTTTACCATAATAACCCTTAAATCATTTGTAAACTATGTGTACATTAATTTTATGGGATCCAGTTATAGAAATTGAGGTCATTTGATTCAAATTAAGTAAATTTAGCTTACATAGTATTTTTGCCACATGAAAAAAAATCTGTTCACTAAAACATCTGTTTCACCAACTGAATAATAATTAATGCTGTGAAGCACCTTCACATCCAAGAATTATTGTGCCTTGCTGCGTTCTAATTCATGCATCTCGGCTGTCCTCTATACTGGCTGGGGGACTGGCACACATATTTTTTTATAAGGTTTTTCTGAAGGGGTATAAACATACCATGGCTAAAGGATAATTTCCATATTCATGTCTGAATATTGAATTTAATGAGCCTATCTCTGTGGGAATACCTCCAAGGACAGGACATTACTATAATCAAGAATCACTTTCTATTGGCAAATCTGTCAAATATGCTAGTAACGACGGCAATTTTTTTTTTCTTTAGATGATGAAGTAGCTGAAAGCAGTTCAGGTAAATTATTTGGTTTTCTTTTCTTATACTCTTCATACCAAGTAACAACACAGTGGCAGTGCTTTTCTTTGAAAAGAAGGCAAACCTTACTGGGAAAATCACTAAAACATTGCATGAAATCTTCCTTATTGTTACAAACAAATATATCCCAGTGTAGTTTTTTATATTTTGGGTCAGACATTTTAGTATTTAACCAGTTGTTTATAAGGTGGTGACATTTGAAATGAAAAATTGCTTTATTAGCTTTTCTAAATCACGTACCTGAGAAATGTGGATTTAAAGTTTTACTTTCCTATGTTTTTACTGAACAAACATGCTTTTATTTTTCACTCTGGGATTAATTCCTTAGTGACTTATTTTAATTAAACTCAATATAGTCCTAACAGTTTTACTACTGATTCCTTTGGGCAATTGAACATCACGGAATATTATTCATTATTTTGTTTTCCTAGCAAGCAAAATAAAAAGCAATAGCAAATCGAGACTACTTTCATAGAATTTTTCTTTAACTATAATATTTTTGCTAATATCAATATAAATTTACTATCATTCCAGTCTAATGTATACAGCAATCTATATAGCCAAGATTACTTTTATATTTTTTCTTGTAAGGCATTTTTAGATCAGAGAGGTAGATAAAGAACTCACAAGTTTTCTAAAGTAAATGATTTATAAAAGAAAAGGAGTGTCTTTTTCCCTTTATTTCAATTAGGGAGAATTATATCTTATTTTTATATGTACTTATTTTTACATAGTCTTCAAATTTTACAATATAAATCATGAATTTCATTTTCTTGTATTATCAGTGACCAAAATGCATTTTTGCCACAACTTTATTGGAATAGTGTATTCATTAAGTCATTATCAGTTCTAAAGTATTTTAATTTTATTTGCAAGATTTCAAAAAATATGTAAGTGGCATGACAGAAAGCATAAAATACCTCATATTATATAGTGTGTATTACCTTAACAATGAATGCATTTACTAAGTAAATATTAGTTGAGTTCTTTAGTGTTTCAGGCACTGTTCTAGACACTTGAGATGTCTCAGAGAATAAAACAAGCAAAAACATACAAAAAAGACACCTAAAACCCAACCCAAAACAAAAGAACACATACAAGCAAAAACAAAACAAAAACACATTGAGTTTATGGAGCTTAAAATGTAGAATGACCAGTCAATCAACAATAAACATTGTAAGTAGTAACATGGTATATGACAAGATGATAAAATCCTGGACTGAATAAGAGTAGTTGGGAGTCTTAGAATGGGATGGCGTTGCAATTTTAAATCCTCAGAATTCGCCTCATTGAGATGACATTTCAGCTAAAACTTGAAGAGGTGAATGCTACCATTAGATTATGAGTAGAAATTTTAATCTTTTTTTTCTTTGCAGCTATAAGGAAAAGAGAAACAGGTATGTTATCTTAAAATTATCAGTTATTAACAAACTAAGGATTGTGTGGATTCAACTATCCACACTAATATTTTGATGGGGGAAAGTTGGACACTGAAACTTGGAGCATAGCAATGGAGGAGGAAACCGAGAGGGAAGTCTCTGCCTTGTCCACAAGAAGAATTTCTAGGACACATCCGACGCATCTTCCCAGCTCTATTCATCTTCTTTTTAAATTGAATTTATTTGGGGTGACATTGGTTAACAAAATTATATGGGTTTCAGGGGTACAATTCTAGAATACATCATCTGTATATTATATTGTGTGTTCACCAACCCAAATCAAGTTTCCTTCCATCACCATTGTATCCATCTTTCTTGAAGTCTTAAAACTAAGACAAAAAGTTGTGACTGTGAAGATTAAGTCAATCAGTAGCAAATGTTGTTTCAAGTGCTGCCAAAAAAACTAGGCTGATACAAAATGAAATAATGGCTTTTCATAGTGTCGCAATCAAGTCACCTTATGGTGCTGGCAATGCTGTTTTCAAATCTCCTATTCTCTCACTAGGTGATTTGCTGGTTGGAGGTCCATCCTTTGATGACTCAGACGGAAGGAAATCGGTTGCTGCTTCGTCCTTCAACACAGAACATGGTTCGCCAGGAAAGGCGGAGGACAGGCGGCGAAAGCGCCGAGACACTGAGAGTATGGAGCTAGAGGACACCCCAGCAGGTACTGCTGGAGACAAAGGCTTACCTAAGAAACAGGGGCTTCTTTTTCACTTGGGAGAATTTAATAATCTTTGTTTTATTTGAGGTTCATGGCCTTAATAGCAACCGTGGAGTAGTAATAATCTAAAGTCACTAATATCAGTGCCATTGAAAGTGATGAATTCCGTGTTTAGAGCACTTTAGCAAAGATGTTTACATTAAACCAAACTTTTATTTTCTTCTGTTATATTTATACTTAGTATCATTATTATGATGAGCAGTCATTTTATAATGTATAAGTTACTAATTTAAAATGCTTTCCGGACCCAAGTTTAATCTCTCTACTCATGGTTTTGTCTGCAACCACAATTCATTTTCTATATCAGTATTTTCTCTTTAACTTTCATAGTCAGTTTGCTGAATGATAGCATAAAGCAGAGTTTCTAAACAGTTTGTAGCCTCACAGGTTTTTGGTGTTTTTTTTTGCGAGTAGGGGGGCAGGATTAAATTTCTCTACGTGAGGCATGGCTTCTCTGTTTCAATAAAATACTCCTTACTGGCCAATTCAGGCTTTTACTTTACCTGCCTTTCCCCTGAAACATCTATATATATTTTTTAATTTTTTATTAATGTATTACATGTGTACATATCTTTCCATTGCCCCCCGACTCCCATGCATATTTCATAGCTCTACATAAATGGAAAAGGAGATTCAGTGAGGAAAATAACTTCAAATTTAATATTTGAGTTCATTTCATGATATCTGAAAAGGGAGAAACAGCCTTGGGGATAGTGGTGCAGTTGAGATACTTTCAGCAAGGACACCATTTCCTGTCTGTCCATTCATCTGTTTTGGAATTGACAAACTTGGTATGACTAATAATAATTCACAATTGTTTACGATAGTAAGGTGTTTAGTTGTTTGCTCATGTTATACAGAACACAATGAAACTTATGGAATTCTATCAAATCTCCTGGCAAACTGGTTGCCATGCACACTGCTGATTACACAGTGTGGAAGTATATGTGGAAAGATACATGGAGAGGAGGGGGCATATGCATTACATTTGAAATGTAGGCATAGTTCAAGCAAAATGTGTAGTACTATTTCTTGACTGGCCAATGAATGCAACTTGTCTCTGATAATGATTGTATTTTTACAGAAGAAAAAAATGAAGCAAGTGGTTCTGACAACAGTAACTCTGGTGGAACGACTGCTAGTAGCACTAGTTCAAAACAAAATGAAGCTGGTAAGGATCCATCTGGCCCAAGTGGATTTGATGAGAATGCAAAAAATGGAGCTGGCTCTAATTGCGCTGCTATTATTCTAAGTTGTTTCTTAGTTTCTTCTTTTGGTAGAAAAATCATCAATAAGCAAAGCAGGGATTGGTCATGTTTTTGACAAATACAGACTTATTGTTAGAGGAACACATGGGAAAGATTTTTAAACTATGTTTGATTATTAAATGATCTGTGTTATCTTCAACAGTAATTTAAACATTTTAATAAAGAGACAAATAGATAGAATACTTTAATAAAGGGGTTGGACCTGGAAGGAAGATATTCAGTTTCTATCCTCAGGATTTCTCAGGAATCTTCTGTGGACTTGGGGAAAGCCACTTAAAATCTCTTGTTCCTGCTCCACCAGTGTAGCTCAGTTAGATGCTCATCATCATCAGGGGGTCACTGATTCTTCCTGCCCCTCATCCTAAGTCAGGGCACTTGCCTGGATTTTGGGCTTGACCCACAGTAGGGGTATGTAAGAGGCAGCCAATTGATATTTCTATCTCTCCCTTCTCCCTCATTCTTCCTCTTTTTCTAGCTGACATTTCAAAATGTCAATTGAACAAAGGATGATCGCTCTCTCTCTCTCTAAAAGTCAATAAAATAATATTTTAAAAAATTCTCTTGTTAAAACATTTCTCTTGTTCACAAGTTTTGACATAAGAACAGAAACTTTTTTTGGTTTTATGTTTCAATGACTTTTGCAATGCTTTATAAGTTATATTACAGTAGAACTTTACAAATTCTATTACTCATATTTGAACTAGTTTTCTTGAAAAATAAATGTCAGGAAAAAGTAGATTTATAAGAGTGTGGATAAATAGAAATTTATATTAAAAATTGAAGCAAGTGAAAGAAATATGGATCAATAAAGTACAATAAATCTAGATATTTTTTGTGTCAGAGCTATTTATCTTAGAAGATGTGAAAGTTGGTGGAAACGGGAAGAACAGCAAAAAGTTTTTGCGTAAATCCATGAGCTTTGGCTCCAATGTCATATGGCTCAGAAATTCCAATCCAGGCTCTATTAAGAAAAAATAAACAAACAAATAGTTTACATCCTTTGCTAATTGATCCTGATAACAGTTTCATTTTCCTTTAATTTTAAACTTGATGGTAAGAGAAGGGTTTATTTGGTCTTAGTAATTCTGTCATGTGGAGTTGGCATCAGTAGTCTTAAACAAAAAAGGCTTTGGTTAAAATGAGAGAGGGAACACTGGAAAACCAGGTTCTAGGGACTATTCTTCAGGTTTTGTGCATGAAAAGTGAAGAGTCATAAGGTGTATTTAAATATTTCCCGGTGACAATCTTTTTTAAAATTAGCGGATAGCATCAGTACAACCTGTTGGGCTGGATTTAGTATTTGTGCCTCTGGAAATTTAGTGAAGTCTACTTAGTAATTGATACAGTGTAGTGTTGTAATGGTTGACCTCAGTTAGAATTGGTCATCAATCAATCTGTTCAAAAAAGTCTTGGTCATATAGAAACAATAATTACTTGGGGCTGTTCTTAAGTTTTAGACATCAATTTAGAAGTCAACACTTCAACTGAGAAATTTAAAATCACCCATTATTTATTGCCACTGACTTCCTTTAGGCACAGTTGGTACAAATGGTTTAAGGAATGCAGAATTTCTGATCCTCAGATCTGCTGCCAATAGCTCAGGTATACAAACTTAGGTTTTGTTCCCGAGAACTGTACTAAGAAGTAATTGCCTCTTATCTTTCTATTGTGGAGTAATTACTAATTTGAGATTTTTCTGCTCATTGAAAGTCAGCTTTCAACTGCTTTCTTTTTTCTCAATCAGACAGACTTTTATTGATTAGTGTTCTTTCTGGTAGTGTGTTTAATGGCAGTAAACCTCGTAGCTTTGAAATAGCAAATTGTGGTTCCCTTGACATTTCACATCTTGAGACGGATATCTCTGTTCATCTAGATTAGTGATTTTAATAATTCCAGCTTTTAGGAATGCAGAATCCTTTGTTCAATTGACATTTTGAAATGTCAGCTAGATTTCCCAAATATAAAAAAATTTAAAGTAGGAGTAAGTTTGACTGAAACTGGGATAGGAAACCTGGAACCCTTTCTCTGCAATCCTGATCTCTTTTCCTGAATAAGTTTTAAGGACATTGATCTGGAATAGAGTAATTTTCTGTCAGTCCATTTAGTGGCAAGGCATTTCATTTTGTTACTACAGCAGATTAAGTGTATAACTCTCTCTCTCTCTCTCTCTCTCTCTCTCTCTATATATATATATATATATATATATATATATATATATATATATTTCTTATGCAGCTTCACGTGGTTTTAAGTGTGTTAGCATTAGCATTGCTGAAATTGGATCCATAGTTTTCCCAAAAGATTTTAAAACCTTTTTCATTTTTTTTTACCAACTAAAAGATACACATAAATAACTTAATCATTTTGTATTAAATAGGTGTGACAAGCTCTTCTGCTTCCAGTACCACGGGACCTCCCAGTACTCCAGGTAGTTTAATTTATGACTTCAGTTTTGAAAAAGTATATATCTATATAAAGTATAAGTAATAAATCTATAGTAAATCATAATATCCTATTATGTGTTTCTCATATTGAATTGAGTTTCTAAGTGTCCTTCTCTTTGAGTATTAAAGTTTAGATGACCACGTGATTATCTGAAACAATTTCTTGGATAAGAAAGAGTAAATTATTTTAAGTAATCCTGAATAAAATATAGTGCAACTTCTATATCATTTTAGATATATTATTTTAAAATTTAGTTTTGAATAAAGAGTTAAATCCATTTCCACTCATTTCTAGTAAGGACAGCCTGTAGTGGAGAGAAGTGGCTTCAAGATACACAATAAATGGCATTGTGAAAAATGTTTTTAAATTTGTATAAAAATATTTACTGATGTTATTATTATTCTTGCATTTAGATGTTTCTCCAAGATTTTTTATAAATTTACTTTGTAATGTAAAAGAGCCAGTGTATTAGAAATAAACAGTCATGGGAAACAAATTTCCTGATTTTTCCCTTTGATCAGGAAAATTAATTTTTCTTTATATGTAGATAATTGAATTATCAGTATTATATAGTAGACTGGCTTAATACAGTATATCTTTGGCCTGTTTGGGCAATGGCCAATAAAAACTTATAGTTGAAAAAATAGTTCTCTTAGGGATGCAACATGTGTTTGTAATTGTAGATGTCCAAAATGAATAAGCTCTTGATCTCTGAGCTTACTATGACTGATTGTCCCAAGGAAAATATGAACTTCAGAGATAATCATGTATATGACCTTAGCAAATCACAGCTCTCACAAAATAAAATTATGTATTCAGGATAAAACAAACCCCATTGATGGATTTTAGTACTAACTTCTTAATTTCCATATAGATGCCAACATGAACTGTATATTTAAAATCAATATATGTCCTGAAATTTAATTAAGCTATGCATTGTTTTGAATAGAGAAAGGATCTCATATTCCAGAAGCAACTCCCACATACTCAGAAACAAGTGCAATTATTGGTAAGTAAAAATTATTGTGATTCTTATTCATATTTATATACCTAAATTAGTCTGTACCCAATCTTATATAATAAAAGCCTAATATGCTAAGTGTCCAGTCATCCAATTAGCCATTCAACCAAAGTTGCTAATGATATGCTAAGACCAGTCAACCGCTTGCTATGATGAGCACTGACCACCAGGGGGCATACATTCCAATTGGTAGGTTAGCTTGCTGCTGGGGTCCAGCGGATCAGGACTGAGCTAGATGGGCTAGAGTTGGCCTGGAGCCTTCCAGTGGTCCCTCCCTGGTTAACCAACCCCTCACATCCCTCCCTAGCCCCAGTCCTGTACCAGTGGCATCCCTTGGCCTGGCCTGTGCCCTCTCACAATTTTAGACTCCTCAGGGGATGTCAGAGAACCAGTTTCGGCCTGATCCCACAGGCCAGGCTGAGGGATCCCACTAGTACATGAATCATGCACTGGGCATTTAATGAGGTTATAAAGTAACCAATTTCCCATCATCTATTTGTTCATTGTATGGCTGAATAACATTACATCAGTACTACTTTTCCTCAAAGATATATACAAAGAAATTTTATACATATAAATACTGTATATATGCATATGTATACACAGGTACAGAATATGTATAGAAAAAAATAATAGAATTCTTTACACTCATTTGATGTAAATGTTAACCAATTCAGACAACCTTAAAAAGACTGCTTGTATAAAGAGCAAAACAATTAGGCAGACCACCACTTTCCTCCATTGATTCCTCCCCACAGTAAACTAATTTCCCCTTTTCCAATGGAAACAAGATGTTTTATTCATGTTTTGTTTTGCCAGATCGCCAACTTTAGGTATTCTCAAGGACTCAGGTGCTACTTTAATGTGTTTTTGCAGTATGTGAGAAAGAAAAATAATGAATAAAGCTAATGGCTGTTAGAATAGAATCTTTCAGTGATTTTTTTAAATCTTGGTGAATAAACACTTTAATAAATCAGAACTAGATAGTACATTAATTGTCTGAATAATTATGAATATTTTATTCTAAATATATTACAGGTGAAGCTTCTACTTGGGACAAAGGGGCATACAAAGCTTTCAACGGCCGTATCTTTTCCTTCGAGTCATCATGCACGTACACTTTCTGCCGCCACTGCATTGAATCTGGAGATTTCAATATTGAGATTAAACGAAACAGTGATAGTGAGATTGAAAAAATAATGGTTTTAATTGACAATAATGACATCTCTATATCTGGTGATACCATTTTAGTTAATGAAGAAAGGTAAATGCCATAGTGTTTGGATAAATGCTATAGAATTATTTAAAGTAGCCTAAGCAAAACAAACAAACAAAAAAGTTGAATAGGGAAGAGATGGTGAGAGACGATATACTCTTTTCCTATTTTGATACATGTTGATATTTTTAAATTTTGGAAAGGAGTTTGGTAACTAGTACAGATATATGTGGGATTATAAGATATATTTATTTCTGTAACAAGGTAGGGAAAAAAGAAGTCTATTGTTTAGCTATTTTGAGTATCTCAATTTTGGGCAACATGCATATTCAACAAAACTGTTAAAAGAATATTTCAATTTTCATTTGTATGTTTAATATTAAATATAAATTTGAGGTTTTATAATAGATTAAAGCCCTTAGGCCATGATTTCCAGACATAGTAATTTACATTTGGAAGGGGTAGCATATTTGAATACTTACCAGGATAATAAAATGTGGCATATTATTCTATTTGTGAACATTTAGAATTATTTCACCATTATTTTCTTATATTGAACCACTGTGTTTTGTTGTTATTGTTGTTGTTAATTACTCCAAAATCCCAAAGATTTATTCATTGTTCCTTAAAAGTCTTTCCAATATTAGAAAAAGAGTAATTGTATCTCTTCTGAAATGATATAAAAAAGAAAAATTTAATAATTACTAGACAGCTTTTCTAACTATAGCAAAATGAATGACCAGACAAAGGTGTTATAAGAATACTTTTTCCATTTGTATGTACTGTGTTTTATACTTTTCAGTGTACAGATACCATATAACAACAAGCTGATTCACATTAAAAAATATGGAGAATATAATGTTCTGAAAAGCCGTAGAGGAATCTTGTCTTTAATGTGGGACAAAAACAATAAACTCTCAGTAAGTTTATCTTATAATCCTGTGCTATTTCTTGTTGTTGCTTTTAGTTAAAAAAACAATACATTACAAAACCAGAGCTAAAGTTTATTGAGCAATCTCTATGTATTTGTCATTATACTAACCCCATTATCTTAATATTTAAAATATCTTGAAGTGCATATTATTAATTTTATTTTAAAGATGATGGAATTCAGGAGATTCATCCTAATGAAAAAGTTAAATAACCTACTCAAAGACACATAGTTAGTAAGTGGTGAAGTCAGGATTTATTTCAAATTCTAGAGCCAGGTTCTTAAAAATCACACACCCTGTAGTACATCCCTAAATAACCAGCTTAGATAGAATAAAATACAAAGAGCCGTGTTCTTTGGTTTGGGTAAAGCCTGTCTTAAGATATTTTTAATATTTTTATAAATATATACATTTACATTTCTTTTAAAGCTCACGCTTCACAAGCAATATCCAACTTGCGGTCTTTGTGGTAATTTCAACACCACTCCAGGTAAGATTTCACTGTATTATGTACAAGAATATTGCTTCCCAAAAAAAAATTACAAAGTAAACGCTCATGTTTGGATAACAGTATCAACACTTTGCATTTGTCTAAAGAATGAAAAAAAATCTTAAAATAAACCTATGTCTATATTTATGTTGTCAAGTCTATTTTTAGTTTGAAGATAATGTGTAAATGTGATACATATTATGAATCAAACATTGCTTTCTTTTTAAGGAGAAGATATCAATGAGCACATTGCCAATAGTAAAATTTCTGATAATTGTCCTCAAGCTACTAGTAAAACTTATCAAACTTGTGAAGATGGAGTAAAGGTAAGAAATTAGTATTTCATCTAGTAGCAAATTTCTGCAATATTCCCATGGATTTCAATTTAGATAGCCAGCTCCTTCCTCAGCACTCACATCTTAGAATTCTGAGACTGCTTCCCCTCCAATGTTCCTGTAGTCTGAACTTTAGTTTAACTAAAGACGACAAAATAATGTTCTCCCTAACACACTATGATATTAATTATGTATTCGTGTGACAATTCTAATTTCCTGTACATAGTGTTTTAATTTGTCTGTAAATTTACATGTTTCATCTCTGCATTATTATCTTTTCATGGGTACTAACTTGGCTCTTAGAGTTTAGAAATCCAGGTACTGTGTCCCTAAGAATTAGTTTCCATTCTTGCTTTCTTACTTTTGCCCCAGAGAACCAGTCTGAATTGTCATCCTTCATATCCTTTACCTTCTTTTTGAAAAAGTTACAGGCAATATTTTTTTACTACAACAATGAAAAATAGTCATTATTTACTATGTAAATTTTCCAACCTTCTGTTATGTTGAACTTGATAGGTTCATTTGATGACTGAATGAACATTCACATATTCCTTTTTCAATCTAGAACAAAATTCTCAAGATCAAAGGATAGAAGAGATTTTTGTTTTATTTACAATACATTTATAATCGTGTTGTTATTTTCTAGCAAATCAAATTAAACCATGACATTATACAAACTCATCTACTATCTTCCTTGTGAAACCTCCATGATCTTTGCAGTTAGAATGCCTTCTCTTTCCTTCATTCCCTATGTCACTCATTGGTCCTTATGATAAGACACCATCTATAATGATTTACCATATTTTTTCTCATATGCCTCCTATAAGATTATGTATGAGTTGTGTGATAATGTCTCATTTGTTGTGGTAGTTGCACACTGTGTAGAAGTTACCCCTGTTGCTTAAAAAGGATAGTTGAATGTTTATATAAATTTATGTTAAAGCCAATGAATACTTGATAAAGACCTACTATATCTAAGACCTGATATTAATCTATGTTGTATCATATTCAATGTTATATTTCTTGCCCCAAATGGACCTATAATCTAGTAAGAAAGATAACAAAAAACAATAGATGAAAAAAACAATCTTTGCAGGTGTTATTTCACTTTATTTTATATCTCGCTTGGAGAATATTATCAGTTGTCTCAGAACTTAATTAATGCAAGTCGTGCATTTCTTTGGCAATAACTTTCACATTTCTTGAAAGAAAGCAAACAAAAACAAACAAAAATGGTTAAAATAGAAGACAGTTATGCGGTAGTTAAGATATATTGAAATTCGAACTTTTTAAATTTATTAATATGTTTTTACTTTAGTAACCAACTTGAGAACAAATATATTTTTTCCAGAGCAAACTCACATAGCCCATACCAAGAACACAGAGCCACTGTATTTTACTGTCATCTGTTTGCTCACTAAATATAAGCAGACTAACAGTTAAAGGGCCAATATCCCTTCTCTTTATTGTATTATCATTCATTTACCCATTCAATTTCTGATATTGACTGATCTCTCCTTTTCTCACCTCTTCCACCTTCTCAAGTTCCAAACCTCACGTCACCTTTAGAGAAATTTGGAATAAATTCAGGCGTAATTTTTGAAGTTGTTTTATAGCAACTCAAATGCCACAGTGAAGTACTATTTTAGGAGTGACTGTATCTACTATAATCCTTAAAAATTCTTCATTTCAACCAGCATCCAATAATCCTCTCTGTTAAAACTACAGGATAGTATGCAAAAAAGTACTTCTGAATTGATCTCTTCTTAAATATTCATTAGCCCATTTTAAATGTTTAAAATTAAAACTTCATATTTTATTTTGCAGTACTGTAACAAAATTATTGGAACCTACTTTGAGGAATGTGAAAAGGTTTCTGCCTTGTCCAGTGACTACAAAAAGGTCTGCATTGATGAGTATTGCCAAAATAGAGACAAAACGTCAACATGTGACACTTATTCAGAACTGTCCCGCCTTTGTGCCTTAGATGGTCCTGGCACCTACGAATCCTGGAGAGACGATTCTGATGTGGTTTGCGGTAGGTTTTTCATTTTATTGTAGATTTCTAATCAGAAAGTTTGTATAGGAGTGAACAAAAATAGGTTTATAGATGTGAGTATACAAAACACAGAGCTTATTGTTGTATTATTATTTATTAATTATTACATTATTTTCCATATGGATGACTATAACCCTACTTTGGACCAACCCTGTATGGGACTTTAAAGTTGAGCTACATTTCATATCAATCTTCTCAGATTGTAAGCCCTGGGAAGCATCTTAGAGATGATAGAGTCTTGTCCTCACAAGTCCTTGCGAGGACACTGAGACCCTTTGGTGAAGTGACTCGCCACAAGTTGCAGTGTTTTGTGTTAAGATCTTAATGAAGACCTTAGTAATATTTACAATAAGTAAAATTCACTGGGGGCAATGAGTAAGATTGTACAAAAAAACTATAAAAGTACTGGCAATGTTTTCAAAATTACATTGATTAGTACTATGATTTTCTTTCAAAAAAATAAATACAAGCTTCATACATATATAAATATACTTTCCACGTATTTTTAGCTCAATCCTTATAAGTTAGAGTGCAAGTAAGATCAAAGTGAGATGAAATGATATGTATAGCATACATTTCCTCTATATTAAATTGTATATTATAAAATAATACATGGTCAATTGGCATAATATAGTAGTACTGAGTATCTTTAAAAACATACTGAAAATTAGACTCAAAGAATTCTATTTGAAAAGATTAACATGAGAATGTTATATAGTTATCACATTAATTTTTCTCTAATTTTCATGTATGAATATTTTTATATTTCTCCAGAAAAACCTCAATGCCCAGAAAAACAAGTCTACAAAGAATGTGGCCTCTCAAATCCTGCAACTTGTTCTAATGTGGCTCCTTTTCAAGACAGTGAATGTCTGAGTGGCTGCACCTGCCCAGAAGGTAATAATATTTACACTAAAAGAACTGATAAAGAAATGACTCTCTCTAGTAAAGTCTTATCTCTAACAAGATATTTAATGAATTCACTTATTCATAGTCCAGCTTTCTCAGCAAATTGTAGATGAGGGCTAGAGAGAGAGACGTTTACAGTTAATGTGCGTTTTTATCTCTACAGTACCTCAGGGCAGTAATACTCACAGATTATCCTCTGATTCTATATTTGGCTCAGTAGGACTGCTCTGTTGTTTAGAATATTACATGCTTACAAGTTCTCAAAGAAGAAGTAACTGCTTAAATATAAATTCCTATGTAAAGTGCATGTCTGCACCTAGCAGAACTAGCTCAACAGTAATTTCACAATACACTGCTTGAGAATTTTCTGATGTTCACATGTTTTGAGATTCATCTTACATAATGTATTCTAGGTTATCTATTGGATGACATTGGAGAGAAAGGAAAATGTGTATTAAAGGCTGACTGTCCCTGTGAGTCTAATGGAAAAGTCTACCTGCCAGGACAAGTCCAAGAAGGTCCTTGTGGGTCTCAGTGGTATGTGTGTAGTTTTCATCCTCATTTTATTAATAGTGAAAAATACAGAATATTTTAGTCTAATTTAAAATAAACCCTAAATCCACCCTTAAGACAAATTTAGCAGGCTCATGGGATTTTCTGTGTTAATATTTTATCTTTTTGGTTGAGGGATGTTTAGTGTGATATTTATATAAAAAATGTGAACTTTCTGTGTATTTTTAAAAGATAATGTTTTTCACTAATTGAAATAGTATTTTGAATAGTGATCTAGTTGGTGGTTGCAAATATGGAACAAAGAATAATATAAGAGTGCGGTTACAATAATGAAATAGTAATCATTCTAATTGTCAAGAATATTTAATAAAATGTATAATCAGAAATAACCCAACACTTTAAAAATAATTTTATATAAGGCTACATTGGTGGAGATAAATTTAATCCAGAGTAGATTTTAATGTGCCAAAGGCTAGTGTAGATTATTCCTCTTTCAAAAGTTAGCTTAATTCTTCCTTTTGAATGCAGCCAGAATTTGCTGATGAGAGAGATTTCCCCATTCCTCATTATTACTTTTCTCTAAAACTTCAAATTACTGCAGGATTCCAAAGGACTTTTCTAGAAATATATGATGTCCTTCTGGGGAAATAATTTAACTGAATGAAAAAGACCTATTATTTATACTATAATAATTTCCCTATAAATAGAAAATGCTTGATTCATGTGATAATAATTTATTAATATCTAGTGGCCCAGTGCATGAAATTCATGCACAGGGTAAGGAGTATCCCTTAGCCCAGCCTGCATCCTATCCAATCAGGGGCATCTTGGGGGATGTCTGACTGCCATTTTAGGCCTGATCCCACTGGCAATCAGATATCCTTCTTGCAATATGGGACCACTGGCTCCTAACCGCTCACCTGCCTGCCTGCCTGATTGCCGCTAACTGCCTCTACCTGCCTTCCTGATAACCCCTAACTCTTCTGCCTGCCTGCCTGATTGCCCCTAACTGCCTCAGCCTGCCTGATCTTCCCTAAATGTTCTCCCTTGCTAGCCTGATCACACCCCCAATAGCCCTCCCCTGCTAGCCTGGTTGCCCCCAATTGCCTTCCTCCTGCCAGCCTGATCTTGCCCCCAATGGCCCTCCCCTGCCAGCCTGGTTGCCCCCAATTGCCTTCCTCCTGCCATCCTGATCTCATACCCAATGGCCCTCCCTTGCCAGCCGGGTTGCCCCCAACTGTCCTCCCCTGCTGACCTGATCTTGCCCTCAACTGCCTTCCCCTGCCAGCCTGATTGCCCCCAACTGCCTCTGCCTTGGACTCCATATCCATGGCTTTGTCCAAAAGGAAGTTGGCAGTCTGGAAGATGGCTGGTCAACCTGATATAATTAGCATATTACCCTTTTATAAATATAGATAGATTATATAGGATAGGATTGCTTAAGTGGGGGGGTGGGGCGCCTTTTTCATCAGGAGGAGATGCTCTTGGCAGACAAAAATATATAATCCCTATATCTGGACTGATATGCACTCTACTGCCAAACCAGTCTTTAAAAAATTGAACTATTTTCTTACACTTTACACCAAACAACTGTCACCCTTAAAACCCCAGTTCAGCCCCCACCTTCACAATTTACCCAGATTACGTTCTGATTGGTTGATTTATATGCCAGTCAGTGTCAAGAGTTCCATCTCCTAGGCAGCCATTGGATCCCAGCAGTTCGCTCAAGTTTGTTTCTGATTGGTCAGTTTCTATGCCAGTTAGCATCAAAAGCTTCACTTCCTAGGCAGCCATTGGCTCCTCACAGTTCACCCAGATTTGGTTCTGATTGGTTGCTTTCTATGCCAGTCAGCATCAAAAGCTCCACCTCCTAGGCAGCCATTGGCTCCTTGCAATTCACCCAGATTTGGTTCTAATTGTGCAGTTTTATGCCAGTAAGCATCTCTGAGCCTATCTCAGGGCCTGATCAGAGAGGCAGGACTGATCAGCAGCCCCCACAGCTGCTGGTGAGACCTGGAGAGAAAGAAAGGCAAGGGCTGATTATACCCTGCTTCTCTCTTTGGGCCTCTCTTCGGAACTGATATGCAGCCCTCTCAGCAATCACTGTTGGGTCGCTGCAGTGACCTAGCACTGACTACAGGACTGACTTTTGGTGTTCAGTCATCCATTTAGTTATTTTGAACATTACAGACCCTGGCTATTTTTATATAGTATATGACACTGTACTATACTGGAAAGTACAGGTCTACAATGTGACAAGTAGCAGATGTTTTAATATTCACAGTGAAATATGTTCCATTTAAGCACCTGAGATCCAGTTTACAAGTTTTTATTTATTTAAAATACCAAGATACCAATGTCAATGAGGCATTACATCAGAACTGAGATGTTGGGAGGGGAATATACATAGCCTAATAAAGCTTAACCAAATGTCAGTATAAGTTGTGATTTTTTAAAGACATGATTGGTGGTCTTTAATATAACCATTTTATTTTAACAGCACATGCCAAGAAGCAAAGTGGTCTTGCACTGAAGCAATGTGTCCTGGAAGATGTAAGGTGGAAGGAAGTTTAATTACCACCTTTGATGGTGAAAAATATAATCATCCTGGAAACTGTCACTTTTTGGCCATCTATGTACGTAAGAACCTCAAACAATTCAGAAAACTAATACAGACTCCAAGCTATTTTTAAATTATTTTGAAACACAATTTTCACCTTCAATTTTTAAAAAACAAATAACTGCCAAAACTGGTTTGGCTCCCTGGATAGAGTGTCGGCCTGCAGACTGAGGAGTCTCGGGTTCAGTTCTGGTCAAGGGCATATACCTTGGTTGTGGGGACATCCCCAGTAAGGGGTGTGCAGGAGGCAACTAATTGATATTTCTCTCTCATCGATGTTTCTAACTCTCTATCCCTCTCCCTTCCTCTCTGTAAAAAAATCCATAAAAATATATTAAAAACAAACAAACAAACAAACAAAAAACAAATAACTAACAGCCTTTCAAGTATTGGTTATATATTTCAGTATGTTTGCTATCACATTGACATTGGCAACCAGTATTACCTGTCCTCTTTAGAAATTCCTGCTTAAAACAAACAAAGCCCTTTCATCACTAATCTTTTTCTAAATATACTGAAAAATTATTTGTGTTACTTTTCTTTTAATGTGTTCACTAGTGTTTCAAATGAAACTATCCTTTATATTCTACTAGAGGCCCAATGCACAAAATTCATGCCAGGATAGGCCTTCCTTCCCCTGGCTGCTGGCACAGGCTTCCCTCTGGCACCCAAGACCTGGGCTTTCCGCTGGCTGCCAGGAGGAACCCAGGACCTGGGCTTCCCTCGCAGCCCTGGAAGGTTGTCCGGAAGAATGTCTGGTGTAATTAACATATTGTGCTTTTATTATTGTAGATGAAGCATCTTTCTCTTTCATCATTATTTTTTGCAATTATTTTTAGTTTTTAGGATAATGTTATCAGTATGATAGAGGCTTTCTTTATGTTTAAATTCTTTTCAGTATTAAAATTTTAAGTGGTTTGAATTTTAATAAGAGGGGGAATCCCATTTCATAGCTTGAAGATACAAGCTATGAGGATAAGTAATATTATTTCGTCTTCCTGGTAGAAACAAAGATGAACAGAATTTGTGATTCCTGAGGTGAGACATGCGGGCCAATCCCCAGTACTCTGAGAAATGTATTCATTGCTGCTAAAAGTCAGTTTTCCAAATTTTCTTGCTTTCTCTTTGTACACCTCATGTAATCCATGAGGATGGGGAATGAGTAAAGTGAGAAGGAAATATGCCAGAATGAATGAAATATTTTCTTCTTATAGTTTAGGGATTCCTAGATTTAAAATGAAAACTGGAAGTCAATATTTGACATGAATTATATTGAGGTTTATAAACTGTCTCTCACTTCAGATCTAAATAGACAATGTGGATTGTCCAGAGGACTAACAAAGCTAGGTTGTGTCTAATTTACCTTAGTCTCCACAATACAGTATAACTCCCTTGGAAGAGAAGACAGAAAGTAAAGATTAAGAAAATCAATGGCTATGAAAAACCACCAATCATAGACCACACAGATAGAGCTGATCGGTAAAGCTCTTGACCAATTTTAATCTATACCATGGATTGAAGTTGGATTCTATTTTCAGAGCAGAATGATTGTATAGAGACATTGTAGTGATAGAAAGAGACTAGATTTTGAGTGGTGAGCACAATGGAATCTAGAGATGTTGGATTATAAAGTTGTATGCATAAGATGTATAAAATGTTATCAACCAGCATTACCCCAATAAATTTAATTTTAAAAAAGCAAACATGCATTGTGAATAAATAAAATATTGATAACATGTAATTGATTACATTTTAATTACTATTTAAGTGAAATGCATTTTTTTTAACAGGATAAAGATTGGTCTGTTAGTGTTGAGCTTCGTCCATGTCCAAATGGTATGTCAGGAACGTGCTTAAACAGTGTCACACTCGCCTTAAATTCGGTAAGTCATCAGCTTCCTAATGTTTACTCAGAGCCCAACTAAATCAATTATGTCACAAATTCAGAATTTCAGAGGTTGCAGAAAAGAGGCTTTACTATGTAAATTAAAAGCACAAATAAGATTATGCAGAAAATTGGTAGAGTCTCTGGAAGAGCTGGATAGTTCCAAGGATCCTTAAATAAATAAAAATATACCATAGATGCACACCTAACATGCTTATAAAATTATTAAATACTGTGGATCATTTAAGAAGGCAATTATATGTGTTGAGAACTTCATGTGTGAGGAGCTAACATTTTAAGTGGAAATAGACCTAGATGAGAAGGAAGAGTAGCCAGCCTGCACTTACAAGCTTTTTAACCTTTGGAAATTCAAGTTACCTTCAAGGGTCAAAGTTTCCTCATCTTCAATCGGAGAGGAAGAGTCCTTTACCAACTTCCTCAAAGAGTTGGTGTGAGAAACAATGAAGGAAAGTATGAATGGAAAATGCTTTAAAAAATGGTTATTTTAGATATTTATGGATTAATCCAATAAAATTAAACCCATTTTCATGGCATTTATTATGTATGACATTGCATTAAACTGAAATAATTTTCTAAATTGATATGAACTAACAATGTATTTTATATTTTAGTCTGGTTCAGTTGACAAATATATATTTAATAGAGATGGAACAGTCACAAATGACAAGATTAAAAATCAACGTTATTACTATTCAGGTAATTTTAATAATACCACTTAAAAATAAATGTAAAAGGAATTCACTTATTTAAGTTTTAATGATAATACATGTTTCTGTTTTTAACATGTATTAAAGAATAAAAACATGTTAATAAATTTAAAGCTGTTTAATATGTTAATTACTGCTAATAATGTCAATAATTCTTTTAACAGACAAAATACAGATTTTCAAGGTATCTCTCTCATACTTCCAAGTAGAAACATACTCTAATGTAAAAATGCAAATACAAACTGATCCCGTGATGCAATTATATGTTTCCATGCCACCTAACCAATTCACAGACACTGTAGGTAAGTCCTCTGCCTATGCTTTTATTTTCAAGGCCCTGATATGAGAACCATCTATTGTAATTTTCAAAGGTCTCTTAATAATATTAAACCATAAGTCATTTTTACTTAATCTTCCTTTTTATAGTTCAGCAAAATTTAAATTTACTTTTTATAGTAATGACAACCATGTTTATTACAAAACCTGTTCCTAAATGGTTCTCACCATTTTAGGCTTTTAAATTAAGGCTTTTATTTTTTAAATACAGTGATATTTGATAATGTTAAATATCTTGTTGTTAATATGCATTTTTAAAGGTTTTTGGTCTATAAAAGAATAAACTAAGTTATTATAGATACCAATCTTCTGAAAATTGTATTTCAAATTACAGTATAACTTGTTTTTCTGATCATGTGTTCACATCTTCCACTGAGGTTCTTTCTACTCTAGAAGTCAGCTCTTACTGTCAATGATGTCAAACAAAACAAACAAGAACAATTATGGCAAATTCCATGGTCACTTACGTGTATAAAGATTAATCAAAGCTGTAGAGAGCGTCTACAGTTTTGACTTAAATAAAGAACTGAATATGAAGTGAGGATATGAGTCCAAGAGTTGAGTAGGGAAAGGGATGTTAAACTTTGTCCTGTGCTGTTACCCAGGACTCTGTGGTTCCTACAACAAAAGAGCAGAGGATGATTTCATGTCAAGTCAGAATATATTGGAGAAGACGTCTCAGGCTTTTGCTGATTCTTGGGAAATGATGTCCTGTACTAAAGGAAACCCATCTTCATGCATCAGCATAGAAAACGGTAATGCTAATTAAATGCCAAATTCTGTAATTAAATACTAGGTGCTAGGAATTGTATACTTATTCTGGTAATAGTAGGACTCTATCTGATAAATCTGTTTTTTGTTAATTAAATCTTTATTATTCAGATTATTACATTTGTTTCTCTTTTTTCCCCTCCATAGCTCCCCTCCACCCAACTCCCACCTTCCCTCTGCTCTTACCTCCCTCCTATTGACCTCATCCATAGGTGTATTTTTGTCCAGTCTCTCCCTGTACACCCCTCACCCCTTCCCCCTGAGAATTATCAGTCCACTCCCTTTCTGTGCTCCTGATTCTATTATATTCACCAGTTTATTCTGTTCATCAGATTTTTAATTCACTTAATTTTTAGATTCACTTGTTGATAGATATGTATTTGTGGCTCATAATTCTTTGTCTTTTACCTTTTTCTTCTTCCTCTTCTAAAAGAGTACCTTTCAACATTTCATATAATACTGGTTTGGAGTTGATGAACTCCTTTAGCTTTTTCTTCTCTGTGAAGCTCTTTATCTACCCTTCAATTCTGAATGCTAGCTTTGCTGGATAGATTATTCTTGGTTGTAGGTTCTTGCTATTCATCACGTTGAATATTTCTTGCCACTCCCATCTGACCTGCATCGTTTCTGTTGAGAAATCAGCTGACAGTCGTATGGGTTCTCTCTTGTAGGTAATGAACTGTTTTTCTCTTGCTGCTTTTAATATTCTCTTTGTCTTTTGCTCTTGGTATTTTAATTATGATGTGTCTTGGTGTAGTCCTCTTTGGATTCCTTTTATATGGGGTTCTGTGTGCTTCCTGGACTTGTAAGTCTATTTCTTTTACCAGATGTGGGAAGTTTTCAGTCATTATTTCTTTAAATAGGTTTTCAGTATCTTGTTTTCTCTCTTCTTCTGGCACCCCCACAATTCTGATGTTGGTACGATTGAAGCTGTCTCAGAGGCTCCTAACATTATCTTCACATTTTTGGATTCTTTTCTTGCTTTTCCAGTTGAGTGTTTTCTGCTTCTTTATATTTCAAATTTTTGACTTGATTCTTGCCTTTCTCTAGTCTACTGTTAGGACTCTGTATAATATTTTTTATTTCAGTCAGTGTATGTTTAATTTCTAGTTGGTCCTTTTTCATCTCTAGTTGGACCTTTTCCATCTCTAGTTGGATCTTTTGCATCTCTGGTTGGTCCTTTTTCATCTCCTCTTGGCTCTCACTAACTTTATCCAACTTTTCTAGGATATTATTGAAAAACCTTATAAGCGTGGTTTTGCACTCTATATCCAGCCATTTGTTTTCCTCCATTTCTTTTGTTTGTGATCCCTTCCCTTGTCTCGGCATTTTCACTATGCTGGAGAACTTCTGTGTTTGATTCAGCCTTATGATACCAGACTTGCAAAACCAAAGAAGCTTCTCTGTTGAGCTTGGGGTGGGTGTAGTCTCAGGGCTTAAGGGACTGCCTTGCCTTCCTGTCGGCCCTGCCCTCCATGGCCCTTGAGTCTCACGTGACTGGGTAATCACTGGAGCCGTCCCTGTGTGTGTGCACAGTGACTCTAGACCACTGCCTTTCTGGCTCTCTGAGCTCCAGGACCACACGAGTCTAGGTCCCCAGGGTTTCACCCGAAACTGGGGCTTAGTGGGGTCAGAAGTGGCACAGTTGGAAGGGTCTGTCTCCTGCCCACTCGCGAAAGCCAGTGGCACAATCAGCAGTCTGTCCTCTGCACCCAGTGCCCTGTGCAGCACCAGGCCTCTGATCTTTTGCGACTCCCCTAAATTTCTGTGCACCTCTCCCTTTTCACAGTCCAAACACCCCCGTATGAGTTTCGGCTGGATCTGGGGTTTAGTGTCGTAGGATAAGGGGTTCAATGCCTTTGAGAGTCTCCGTTTCCCTCCTGCCAGAGAAAACCAGCCAGGTACTCAGGCACCCGCTCTTTCCACACGTAGGTCTCTGTACCTCAGCTTTCTCCAGCTCCTCTGGGTCTCTGTGAGCCCCTCTCTTTCCTTCTAGTTGTAGAATTTCCACTCAGCCAGCTTTCCTTGGTTCTGGATGCTGTCCATTCTGTCTTTTAGTTGTAGTTTTGAAATTGTTGTGCGAGGCAGCAGTATAGGTGTTTACCTATGCCGCCATCTTGGATTCTCCCATGCTATTTTATTATATAGCAATAACACATTCAATTTATTGTAGAAAAAACACTTTTAAAACACAATTACTTAAAGATGAAACTGTGTTAAACATTTGTTTTGTTTTGTAATTCAAAATTATAAAGTTATTAATATAATTTTTGGGTGCTGTAATTTTATTCCAGAAAGGTTTGCTGAAAGGCACTGTAGAATTCTTCTTGATTCAAGTGGGCCTTTTGCTTCCTGCCATCCAATTGTGAACCCTAAACCATATCATGAGGTATGTGAGGGTCTAACATTAACAACTTTAAAAAAATACTTTGATAATATCAAAAGAATCATGTAGATATTAAAAAAATTTAAAAGCAACCATTGATAGTAAATGAAGATATATGTTTAGATTTAACATTGAATCCCACTAATTTATTCAATTGTTAGATATACCAATTTTAATTTAAAATGTGGTACAAAAATGAGAAAAATCTTGAATGATGTTCTCTTTCTGTCTTTTCTAAGTTCTTTGAAAACTCAATGATTGATATGCTATCTTGCAAATTTTTTAAAACGAAATATTTCCCAAAGTTTCAAAAAACAATTTTTATCCAGGGAAGCATCATACTCAGTTTATGTGTTTTTCTGAATATATTCATAATGCAATATAATTTGTTTTTTATTTTAAAGGAATGCAAAAAATACACTTGCACTTGTGAAGATGGTCAAGAATGCCTGTGTACAATTTTAGGCAACTATGTGAAAGCATGTGCTGAGAAAGAAATGTACATAGTGGAATGGAGAAATGGACGATGTGGTAAGAAGGATGAAGGCTTCAGATAATTATCCCTTCTCAATTTTAAGAGAGAGAGAGAGAGAGTTTAGTCCCATGTGTTTGCAAATTTTTACTAGGTTCTTTCAAAGAGAATTTTCTGTTTCTGCTACAGAACAGATGGTGAGTTGACAGAACTGTGGTTTCAGAAGTATGGTTTAAAAAAATATACACTCTGGTCCTGGACAGGGGAGGATGAGCTTTAGGCACTAGTGTGGTCTTTTGGAAATCAGTGTGTCATTAGGCAGTAGGAACTATAAAAATCTTCATCATCCTGATCCTGCATTTACACTTTTGGGGAATTATACCAAGGGAAACAATAACAATTTAAAAAATATAATAGTGCACATTTCTGTTCCTCAATTATATTGATTATTCAACATCCATGGCCCCTCTTTTTTGTAACAAAATTCTGATATTTCTTTGGGAATCTGTCCCATCTTCATTGGAGTAAATCTAACTACCAATCAAAGCAATCCAACCTGCTGAAGGACAAGGGATTAGCATGTGTGTGTATATGTATATCTTTGTGTCTATATGTATACATATGTATATATGAAATATTTTATCTTTGAGCAATCCTTGCATTTTACTCTATGTTCTATTTCTTTTATCTTGATTTAATATATCCATATTTAACCAGAACAGAATATGTATGTATTTGTATATAAATACACAGACCTGTTCAATTATTATCTGCCAAAATTTAAATAATGTTCTGACTCCTACTGCATTTCTAAATCAGAGTCAGATGTTTAAAACTTATTTATTAGAAACAAAATAAAAATAAATCAGTTAATTAGTCTCAACTATCATCTATAAAACCCTGCTTTGTGTTAAAATACTGCACTATTTGAATACAACTGTAGAAAGTATTAAATTTATAAAAATAATGTTTTGTACAAAGCATCTCTTATAGATCATACATAAAACCTCATAGTCCATATCCAGTCAATCAATAAGTTCTGTCAAGTTCACTTCCAAAATTTCTCTAAAATCTATTCATATCACTTCATCTTTATTGCCATCAACTTACTCTGAGAGACCATGACTTTTTCTCCTGAGTGACTGCTTCCTTCACTTTTCCTCTGGGTTCCTCTAATTCATATTCTACAGAGAAGTCAGTGTCAACTTTAAAGAAAATTAATAAAGCAAACCCGATTGTGTGGCACTCAGTCTAACACAGGCAGGGGCTGGTCATGGCTCTAAGACACCAAACTGCCCAAGAGAGCCCTGCAGGTTCTAACTTCCGAATCAGACTGTGGGTGTAAAGCTTTTATTCTTTCACATGCTCTTTACAAGCATTCCCTCCTCTTCTAGCTTAGGCTGTTGCCCAGACATAGAATTACCTTTCTCTCAATTGCCTTCATGCTGTCCCTCCTCGTCACCAAGAGCAGGTTTCGGGCTGCACACAGCACATAACAAAATTGTCCTTCTCCCAGCAACGTATTCCACTTGAGAGTAGTGTTTACCAATCTGGTTTATGGGTTTTATCCCCAGCAAACTATGCAAACATATAGTAGGGACTCAATATTAACTGGGGGCAGAGGGTGGAAATAATGAATGAGTACTTTTTCTTGATTTTTAAAAAATAATTTTAATTATGGCCCAGCCAGTGTGGCTTAGTGGTTGAACATGGACCTATGAACCAGAAGGTCATGAATCTGCACATGACTGATTGCAGGCTCAATCCCCAGTGGGGAGCATGCAAGAGGAAAATGATCAATGATTCTCTCTCATTGTTGATGTTTCTATCATTCTCTCCCTCTCCCTTCCTCTCTGAAATCAATAAAAATATATTTAAAAATCAATTATGAACAATTTACTATACTATCTATAAACATCAAGTTGAAGTAAAGTTGCTAATTTTCTTGAATATGTACATATTTACTCTATGCCTACAGATCACTCTTGTCCAAGTGGCCTAGTCTTCAAGTACAATGTAAAAGCCTGCAATAGTTCTTGCCGGTCCCTGTCAGAAAGCGATAGGAGCTGTGATGTAGAAGATGTTCCTGTAGATGGATGCACTTGCCCTGATGGGATGTACCAGGATAACGAAGGAAATTGTGTTTCAAAGTCTCAGTGTGACTGCTACATGAATGATAAGGTCATGAAACCAGGAAAACTTATCCAGATTGACGACAATAAATGGTATGGAGATCACATATATATATTTGTTACAGCTTTGAAATCCAGAGAACTAGTCTGGAAATGTGTCCGTTGCATCATCATGGCTGTAATGAACCTATCCTATTGTGGTTTGGTTTAAATACCAGTAGAAGAACATTTTAGCAGCTCCAATCTGCACATTATGTAAAAACGATTTCCTATTCAGATGATACTTTCTAGTCGTCTTTCAGCATTATCATTTAACAAACAGACCAAATATATATTTACTATGTGCCAGGCCTGGTGCTTACTGCAGCAGTTGCAAAGATGAATGAACATTGTCTTGAACTCACAGAGCCAGCAGGGCACTGACTCTTGGGAAAATCAAGGATGTCCATGCAATCTTGTTTGTACATTCCTATCATACACCCAAGGCTATATCTTATATTTTCATTTATTTGCATTTTCTGAGGACTGTGCCTCATTCATACTACTACTACTTGCACTAAAACAGGTAGCTTATGGATGAGGGGTTAAAGTTATTGTAACAGTGTATTAAGATTTTGTTATTGAAATTCAATGTTTAAATGCATCATTTTCTTTTCTTTCCAGTGTCTGTCGGAATGGAATTCTTCTTTGCCAGACTCCAATGGACTTAACCCCCCGTAAGTGTTGAGATCATGGTGAAAATAAAAATAAATAAATAAAATAAACAGGTCAAGAGGCCCTTGATTAATACCTTCCTTTATCCTGCAGAGAATTGCTCAGGAGGGGCCGAATATGTTGACTGCAGTGATCCCAAGGCACAGAGAAGAGTTGACAGTACATGTAGCACTCACAACATACCTAATTTTGAGGTAAGTAACATGGCCTCAGAGTTTAGCTCTTTAAAACTTTTCATTGTTTCAGGGCAGAAGGAACCAAAATGCAGATAAAAATAATTAGAAGGTCATAGTATTTATCGTATGTTATTTTAACTTGTCCAATGTTGACACTAAATGCATGCCTGGTATATTCATGTATTGTAAATAAGTGCTGATAATGTGATGTGCTCAGAGCAGTGCCTTCTGATGTGTATTTTGTTCTTATCCCTGTAGGAGAACTTGCCTTGCAAACGTGGGTGCTACTGTCCAGTAGGAAAGGTTCGAGATTCTAAAGGGAACTGTGTCTTTCCTGATGACTGCCCTTGCTCTTTTGGTGGACGAGAGTATAGCCAAGGAAGTGTCACCTCAGTTGGCTGCAACAAATGGTGCCTAAGGATTGCTATTTTTGGGGGGGTGGGGAATATAAGGAAGTGTACCATCTGACCTTATTTTTATGGGGGAGAAAAAGTCATTCTTTGAGAAATTCCAAAAATAATGGTCAAATTTATTTAGAAAAAATGCTATATCTTTAAATAGAACTTTATATAACATATATAATGACCATCGTAAAATATAATGAAGACAAGTACAAAATTTAAATCCATACAAAAACCTGTTTTGTGTTTTTATACAAAAACACTATGCACAGATGCATCTTGGAATAATACAATTGCTGTATACCCTATCATTACTTTCTTTTAGTACTTGCATAAAAGGATCTTGGAATTGTACACAAAATGAATGTCAGAGTACCTGCCACATCTATGGGGAAGGTCATGTTCAAACTTTTGACAGGAAAAGTTACAGCTTTGATGGTCTCTGCCAGTATTCATTTGTTGAGGTAACTGCAAGTGTCTTGCCACAGTTTTTCTATATATCTTATTTGTTATTTTTTGTATATAAGCTGTGGATTATTTTATTCTGAAAATGTGAAAAAATATTTTAAATGCCCCTTACATGTTTCTCAAAGGCAATAAAATGTAACAAAGTAATGCTGACTCTAAAAGCAGTCCACCTGGGTTTAAATCCTGGCTCTACCATTTCTCACATGTGTGACTTTGGGCACATCCCTTAACCTTTCTGTGTCTCAGATCCCTTATCAATAACACAGGGATGGAAATAGTTCTTACTTGAAAAGAAATTATAAAAAATATTGGAGCACATACTAACTGCTTATTAAATGTTAATTTTTTTTCAAGAACAGCACTATGTGTTACAACAGCATTTTATGAGTGCTTCTTTGCCAAGCAAACTTATGTATTTTATTCATTTAATCATTGCGACACTAAGAGGCTGATAGTATTCCTATGATTCAGCTGAAGAAATGAAAGTTAGAGAAGATAAGCAATGGAAATTACTAAGTAGACAATGCCATATTCAAACCTGATCTGACTGATTCCAGAGTTTGTTACATACAACTAAACTCCTTCCTCAATAACATCTACTGAGCGAAATTTAATTGTTGGATTTGATTAGTTTTGATTGAATATTAAGTTTCATATAAATCACTGAGGGGGGGGAACATACCTTGAGCTACTTACAACACCCAGAAATAAACTTATGATTACAAACTTATATAACTTAAATACTTACATATTTATGATATAATTCTAAACCTGTATAGAAGAAATGAGAAAAGGCAGAGTCAAAGGGAGGTAACTAGTTTGTGCTCAGCCAGGCGATCATTGTCTTTTGGGAATTCCATAACATCCCAAGGTAAATTACCAGCTTATGGTAATCTATTGAATTTAAGGTGTCATTTGAGTGAGCTATTTGTCTAATGCAAATATTGCGATTTAGTTCCATATTCCTGATATTCATAAACTTATTATAATTTAATTTTAAAGGATTATTGTGGCAGGGAAAATGGCACATTCCGCATTTTAACTGAAAGCGTTCCTTGCTGTGAAGATGGGCTCACGTGCTCAAGAAAAATCATAGTTGCTTTTCAGGTACAGTACTATTTCTCTTTATTTACGTTTCCTCTGAGATTATGATTGGCCAAATAAATGGATTTAATTGTAAGTATGTTTTTATTTATAGGATCAGAATGTTATCTTGCAAGATGGCAAGGTAACAGCTATCAAAACGTCAGAAAGTAAGGAGTGTGAACTCAATGGAAATGCATACACTGTACATACCGTTGGCCTATATTTGATTCTGAAATTTGTCTCTGGAATAACTGTGATTTGGGACAAAAACACAAGAGTGACTGTTATATTGGAGCCGTACTGGAATGTATGTATATCACTAATAAGTAATTAATTGGAAAGTGAAATCATTTCTGTTACTGAGAATTATACACATATTTGTAGATAGAAAGTGGGAAGATGGTAACTCTCTTATAGCACAAACACCCACATATATTCAATCTGCATGCAATATGAACTGTAATTAAAGATGATTGAATCCGGTGAAAAATAAATGCCATAAACCCGAGGCACTCTAGTTTAACCCCATTTGGTTATTTGAGTATATTGCATAATTCAATTTTGAGGTAGTTGGTGTATGTATAGAATTAGAAGTATTCCTGAGAGCAAATATTCTAACAATCTAAAGGGATTCTCACGTACATTTAGAAGGTAGTGAATATCCTGCGGACTGAAAGGTCCCAGGTTCGATTCTGGTCAAGGGCATGTACCTTGGTTGCGAGCACATTTCCAGTGGGGAGTGTGCAGGAGGCAGCTAATCAATGTTTCTTTCTTATTAATGTTTCTAACTATATCCCTTCATCTCTGTAAAAAATCAATAAAATATATAGAAGCTAGTGAATATATTAATGTTTTAATTCTTAAGGCACTTACTTGATACTAGGTCATTTTACAATATAGGATTTCTTGGATTAAATGAAGCAGAATCTTATCCACAAACTTTGGTTTCCTTTCAAAATTTAAAATTTAAAATAGATTAATGATTATAATATATACGTATGTCATCACCTATTTAGTTCTATGTATGTCCCTACTACAACTCACTTTCAGTTTTCCTTTCTGATCTCATCTCCCTATATAGTTACACACCTGTATGTCTATATCCCTAACAATTTACTATTAATTTTCCTTTCTGATGTCTATAGGGCAAGGTGTGTGGTCTCTGTGGAAATAGCAACGGCGATCTCAAGGATGATTTCACAACACGGCACTCCTCAGTAGCTACGGGAGCACTGGAGTTTGGAAATAGCTGGAAGACGTCTCAGGAATGCACAGACACCTTGACTCAAACTTTCCCATGTGACTCCAACCCCTACTGCAAAGCCTGGGCTGTGCGGAAATGCGAGATCATCCGGGACAGCACCTTCAGAGAGTGCCACAGCAAGGTAGCAGGGCTCTGAGAGCTGAGGGGTGGGTAGGGGCGGGGGGCGCTGCCCGCGGGGTTCCCCAGACACTCACGCTCTGTCCTCTGCCTCAGGTGGACCCCAGCACTTACTATGATGCGTGCGTCGAAGAAGCCTGCGCGTGCGACATGGAGGGCAAGTACCTGGGATTCTGCACGGCTGTGGCCATGTATGCGGAGGCGTGCAGCGCGGTGGGGGTCTGTGTCGCGTGGAGAAAGCCTGACCTCTGTCGTAAGTGGAGCCCATACACTGTTCTTTAACCACGTAATTAGGTAGAGTTGTTTTGTTAGGTAATCAATCCTCTCACGATTTATCTCTATATACTATAGATTATATATAAATTCTCTATATTATTTACATCTATCTATATAAAATCTTGTACTTAAGAAGGTTTAAAAACCATATTAATAACTTATAATGGAAAAAAATATCTATTTTAAGAAAAAAAAACATAGCACCTAGCATACCACATTAAATTCCATTTTATTTGCTGAAGTTCGTTTTACAAAGGAGGAAATTGAAAAAAGATGGAAAAATATCTCATTAAAACGTAGATGAACAATTAACTATTTACATAACCTGTTATAGTCACAAATCCTTAAGAACTTACATCATATATCACTATTGGTTAGAGCCCTCACTCATTATCATAAAAAACTTTTAGAGAGCCCTAGTCAAGATAAACTGTAAGATAAGTGTAAACTGAATCTTGATATATATGGAATATTAATAATCATAATAAATTAGTTATCTTTTTTAAAGGAAGATATTATGAGAAAATATGACAAATGAGCAATGTTAAAATTGAACCTTCATTTTATTCAGTTTGTTATGCTCAGCATTATATTATACTGAAATCTTTAGTTACCTCATTTGGGAATTGCTATTTACATGTTTTGTTACTAATTTTTGCAGAGATTTATTTTTCTAATTTAAATTTTGAACATTAAAACTGCGAATCTAAACTATGACCTAAATTATCTCAAAATGGGAAAATTAATGTTACTTGTCCACCTCAAACCAACATGAATGCTAGATGTCAAAGAAAAATGCTATTTTGGCCCAATATGCTTTTTTTGTGTGGGCTATTTGGGTTTAAATAACAATTTGGATAAATACAAAGGAAGCTGATAAGACAGAATAGCATTCTTTAGTTCTGCTTATTGTAATATCATTCAAATTCCTTTTTAAAAATATTTGAGGAAATGAAAGTGAAAGTTGTTACCTAACAAGAGGAAGTAATTGGCTATAATTCGGTTACAGCTGTCTACTGTGATTATTATAATGCCCCTGGAGAATGCAGCTGGCATTATGAGCCTTGCGGGACGGTGACTGCAAAAACATGCAAAGATCGAGTTATTGGCCAGAAATTTTCTGCACTTTTAGAAGGTAAGTTGAATTTTAATAATATTCATGAAGTAATGCAAATTATATTGATATTTTAAAATTGGATGCCTGGCTGGCGTGGCTCAGTGGTTGAGTGTTGACCTAGGAACCAGGAGATCATGGTTTGATTCCTGGACAGGGCATATGCCCAGGTTGCATGCTCAGTCATCAACAGGGGGCATGCAAGAGGCAGTCGATCAATGATTTTCTCTAATTGTTGATATTTCTAGCTCTCTCTCCCTCCCCTTCCTCTCTGAAATCAATAAAAATATATTTAAAAAAACCTGAAACTTGAAATTGTTGTTAGCTCCTGACAATTTAGTGTCCTACATTTTATAATTTAATAATTAGTTATCTTTATTATTACATTAATATTTCCACATTGAAAATATTTTCTATAAATGTAAATTATCTGTTTAATGAGAGAGAGAGAAAAAAAGAGGAGATCCGGTGCTACAATCCCATTGTTCATTGTCATTCTTAAGAAATGTGTTGTCATTTTACTATTCTCTACTTTAGATCATGAAATCATTTAAGTAACTTTGCAACTCTATAGTGTGGTATGATCAATTTCAGTACAGAGAGACCAACGGTGGGTCATTTTCACTCACAGGTTGTTATGCTAAGTGCCCAGAGAGCGCTCCTTACCTGGATGAGAACACCATGAAATGCGTCAAGTTATCTGAGTGCAGCTGCTTCTACAATGATGTCATACCAGCAGGTGGAGTGATCCAAGACAACTGTGGAAGGACCTGGTACATTCTCTCCTAACTTTCTAATAAGCAATTCTGTTGCTTGCATTTTAATTTAGAAAAGAAACCAAGGAAAAATATATATGCATGCAATTTTTAACTCATTTCTAAATAAAAAGGCCAGCTTTAGTTTTACGTCAGTTTAATTAGTTATTTTGTATTTTCAGTAAACCCACATATCAGCAAATTGTTTGTTAAATCTTATACCGAATAATGCAGAAGATAAGAGAAAAATGTCACTATGTAGTTCTAGGTGAATCAAAAATTTTGATTCTATAAATGTAAGGTCATGTTGATAGCCTTTCATACATGGAAGCAAAGAAGTGGCATCCATGCCAGAGCAGCCACATCGTGTTTGAAACTCAAAGTGGGAGAACTGACTCTACAGCCTGAGTGCAAAGCATTCATTTAGGTCCCAAGAACTCCTTAGGGAAATGATTATAAAGAAAAGTATATGAAAAACAAAACACAAGCAAGCAGTTTGAATCAATAGCACGGTCTTGGGGAAACAATGATTGACTGTTCTCTTATTTGCTCCTGTTTTAACTTTTACTGGTAGACAATTTGTTGTTTTACATTTTGGAGATGCATGTCACTAGGAGTTAAAATTTCAATCTCATTATTTTTTGCACATTAACTTTCAGCTATTGCATCGAAGGAGAATTGGCGTGCAGTGGTAAGTCATTGCATTTTACTGTAATTGATTTAGGAAAGAGTAGATACAGGGTCTGGGATCTTTTCAGTTCATCAACAATAGAAGAATAGGTACTAATGCTTCCCACTGCCCCTCAGTGAATTGAGGCCATTCATTCTATTGCATTTGTTGCTGTTGGGTCAGTTCAAATCCAATGCTGCCAAGTCATTGTGAACACCAGCATGTAGGCAGTTCTGTTGCATGTGTAGGTTCTGGGAATTAAGGGAGTGAGACATCAGCTAAAATAGTTGAATAAACGGTGGAGTGGCAAGTGAGGGTTAATATAGATAGTATTAAATAATGGATGGATTAATCATGAATGACACATCTTAAAGATCCAATGAGTTTCTAAAGAACACATGAACTACTCTTTTGTGTACTAAAAAATGTAAAGAGTAAGATACAAAAGACATAACCCATAGGCAACTTGAGATTTAAATTTATTCATGATTTTGCATTAATAATAATAATTTATGATTATTTCAGAAATTGGTCCTGAAAATTCAACAGTTACAGGTAAAATCATCATTGTTTTAAATATATATTTAAGATTTGTTTTTTAGATAACTTTTTATAGTTTTACATAAATCTGTGCAGGAAAAAGATAGGCTGATAAATCTGATATAAAAATTTCAAATTAAAATTAAGTTACTAGAAAATATGTCAAAATATTATTTCATTATACTCCTATGAATTAAGTTAGGAATATGATTAGGACATATAATAGATATTGTTTGCTTATTAGTTAAACACATAATCTAAAGCTAGACATTTTAAGAAAATAAATGGAATGAAAAAGAAGTAAATGTGGTCTTCCATGAAATAAATATTTAAAAATCATGATGACACTGGGAGATCATTTGAAAACATAGAAATAAAAAGTTTTATTTTTCTTAACTTATATATTTGCTGTAAGCTATAAGAGCATTTAAATTATGTCCATTCAAGGGAGTGCTGGGTAAAATGCAATTTCATTGCAGCTTGTGGATTTTTAATTTATTGGCAATCTAAGTATTTGAGTTGCTGCAGTACACTTCCCTATTCCTTTCTGTGTGATTCAAGGAGGTCTTTTATTTCCTGTTGATTGATATTTGGAAGTAGCACAGTAAATTAGAAATCTTAGGTTTTGATAATATTTTTAAGGTTATATGGTCATTGGTAAAACGCTACTTACATTTTAGTTAATATTGGTTATGTACTTAAGACTAAGGTTATTATATATCAAGATTCTAAACTTTATTTTTTAACTAAATTTCCCAGCAAAAATTATTCAAGTAATAATTTTCATAAATATTGTCATCCCTAAACAGTTTCTACTACAATAACTACCTCCATATTAAACACCACAACAGGTAAAAAATAAATGCTTATTTGTTTTTTAACTTCTAAATTAGTAACAACCTGAATTTGCCATTTAGGCATTTTGACCCTATTTTCAAATATGTATGTATGTATGTATGTATGTATGTATTTCATAAATGCCAAATATTAGGTTCTATATCTAAATTGTAATATGAGTAAAGAAACATCTCCTTTTGTAGCTTATGTGTCCTAAAAAGAAATTTCTACATACTACTAATTTGGGAAAAGTGGCTACTAAAGAAAACTCTGTTAAATTTTTTGAAAATAATTTACAATTTCTTTTTTACTAGCATCAAATAACTTTAAAGCAGTAACCAGTAGAGTACAAAAATATATTAAAATGTGTGAACATCTGATAAATAAGCTGAACTGTTACATTTAGTTATTTATTTGCATTCTAGAAATACATGTCTTTCAACACCTTTTTAACATATATTTTTAAATACTTGTTTCTTCCTTTGTATAGCAAATCCATTGTCAACTAGTAGTTCAGGCACAGGTAAGTCATAATATGGAACCACACCTTAATCAAGAGGGCATTAAAAAGTTCAAAATTTCCCTTTTCTGTAGTATTTAGGGGGAATTTTTGTTTATTTTATTATTTTTTTAAATGCCTTAGAGGAAGAGTTCAGAAAAAAATAAGTTTTTTGACCTTTTACATGTATACCATAGATTTTTAAACTTTAATTTCACATTTTAACATCAATTCATTTATATGATCCAATTTATCTGAAACATTCATTTTGGCTCATTTTACAAATGACCATAGATAGTCTCAGGAACATAGTTTTCCCTCTTCACAAAATTAATTTTTTTTTCAAAAATTTTTTTAAATTCAGCAACGTTCATTCCAGAGATTACATCAAGCATTGAGACCACAGGTAGGTGAATTAGAAAGCTTATAAAATGACAAAGTTTTTTACAAGTATTAAAATTGTTTTATCTCAATTAGCTTATTAGAATTAACATATCCAGTATCCCATATTTAGGACCTTTTCTTCCTCCAACTTCACACTATTTCTCTTCCTCCTATTATTTCTTTCTTTCCTCTAATCTATATATACATATACTTAAACTTATGGTATTTTTATAGAGGTATAATTGACATATAACAGTATATTAATTTCAGATATATAACATAATGATTCAATTTTTGCAGTTGACCAGGTTACAGCAAGGCATACTGGATAACCACAGGCTACAAATTGCCCCATTTCTACAGGCAGTGCCCTGAGCCTAGCAAGAAGGGGTGCTGTAGGGCTTTCCCAGGAATGAGTGAGGCCAGAGAGGAGACCAGGAGCCCCTCTCCATGCCCTTATAGTGTATCTGAGCATGCTACCAGATTCCCACATATCCTAAGGCTAACAAAGGCAGCTGTGTCTGAGTCCAGTCCTCACAGCATCCCTTAGTCCCAATGTTTCCTCTAATTGGAGACCTTCTTCTGTCCCAGGTCTCCAGAGATGGAGAGAAAACACCTAATACCTGATATGGGTGAGGGGGAGTTACTGGAGCCTGGACTCCAGTCCTGGCTGGGGGAGTGCATGGGTGGCCCCTGCTGTTAGGAACATTTCCACACTGTTAGATGCTCTTTAAAAACAGAAATAAAATTGAAGACTAAGGAAAAAAAAGACAATATTTGTATATGTTGAGAAATGATTGCCACTCTAAGTCAAGTGAACATCATTGACAGCAGAGACCATGGTTTGCCATTTCTGTATTCCCAATTGCAACCAACCTTAATCTATATAATAGTTAACTTTCAATATTTTTTAAAATATATTTTATTGATTTTTTACAGAGAGGAAGGGAGAGGGATAGAGAGTTAGAAACATTGATGAGAGAGAGACATCGGTCAGCTACCTCTTGCACGCCCCCTACTGGGGATGTGCCCGCAACCAAGGTACATGCCCTTAACCGGAATCGAACCTGAGACCTTTCGGTCCACAGACCGATGTTCTATCTACTGAGCCAAACCGGTTTTGGCAACTTTCAATATTTTTACAGATTCACAAAGATCAGAAGAAAAATACATTTTTTTCCCCTGGTATAATGGAGAGATACCAGGGTTGTTTGAGATCTGGAGGGAATGCAGATTTTTGCTATTATCTTGTTCCCTGGGTAAAGTACTTTTGATCAAATACTGGATCAAGCACTTCGCTGAATTAAGTACTTTTCCCTGGCAATTACATTTTATTTTATTTTATTACCAAAATTTGAAAAGATTAAATAAAATATTTTAAAGTTTCTTTCCATAAATCTAACAGTGTAGAGATTTTTCAGAAGACTAAAAATAGATCTGTATGACCCAACAATTCTACTACTAGATATCTTATCCAAAGGAAACAAAAACATTAATTCAAAAGATATATGCATCTCCATGTTCATGCACCATTATTTACAATAGCCAAGATATGGAAGCAGTCTAGATTTTTATTGATGGATGAATGGATAAAGAAGATGTATATAATGGAATATTAAAAAAGAATAAAGTCTTGCAATTTGTGACAACTTGGGTGGACCTGGACGGTATTATGCTAAGTGAACTCAGACAGAGAAAGACAAGTATCATATGGTTTCACTTATATGTGGAATCTAAAACAAAACAAAACAAAACAAAACAAACAAAACAAAAATAAATTCAGAAACAGAGACCAAAGGGATGGCTATGAGAGGGAAGAGGATGAGGAAAACAGTGAAGGGCAATATGGTCAATAATATTGTGATAAGTTTGCATGGTGAGAAATGATCACTATAATTAGTGAAGTGATCTCATTGTAAGGTATAAAAATGTTGAATCACTATATTTTTCACCTGATATTAATATAACTATTATAATATTGTATACCAACTATATTTAAATTTTTTAAAAAATATACTAATGAAACTCTGGAATAGTGCTTCTAAATAAACCCTGTCTTCCCAACCAAATAAACAAGCAAATAAAAAATTACCTTGCTCAGATTATCAAAAGCATTATTGTCAAATAGAGGGAGAAATGACTAGGTCCTCAAGAAAGGATTGATGGCTCATTTGACTTTGTACTCGAGCATCTTGTATAGAAATTGAGGTATGATTTCATTGTTGAGCCTATCATTGAGGTGCATAGCACAGAATTAAAGTGCACTTTTGATGAAATTAGAAAAACATTGTAGAAATCTCTAAAAGCATAAGGGAAGCAATTTAAAGTTTAAACTTTTTCCATGTTTTATATATCCATTTGCCTTTTCATATAGTAAATTTTTCAAAGGATTAAAATATCATGAAAGATGCCTACCCAACCATTCCAATTCAGTATGCTATTTTTAGAAGGAATATATGCAGTTGTATTTTTTCCCTTGTTTAAATTGACAGATCTTGACACAAAGCTAACATTTACTGAGCACTGTTCTAAGTATGTGACACATATTATCACATTTGGTAGGAAAACTATGAAGTGGGTCCCATCATTTTCCTCAATTTACAAATGAGGAAATGGAAGCACAAAGAGGTAGTTATATATTGAGTTCCTTGCTAATAAGGAGCAGAGAGAGGACTAAAATTCAGGACATCTTTTTCTAGATTCCACACCTAATGCTTCTGTGTTTTGATGTTTAAGAAAGAAAATAAAGTTTAATTTAAATTCATTATTGAAGTAGCATAAAATTATAGATTCCAATTTCAAAGTGGACTAGTGTCACAGTCCTAGAAAATAGGGGACTTAGATTTTAGTCTCAGTTTTGTCTCTGACTAGCAATGATCTTGAATAAATTACTTGCTTTTTTCTGGGTCCAATTCTTTTTTAAATATATTTTATTGATTTTTTTACAGAGAGGAAGGGAGAGGGTGAGAAAGTTAGAAACATCAATGAGAGAGAAACATCAATCAGCTGCCTCCTACACACCTTCTAGGGATGTGCCCACAACCAAGGTACATGCCCTTGACTGGAATTGAACCTGGGATCTTTCAGTCCTCTATCTACTGAGCCAAACCAGTTAGGACTGAGTCCAATTCTTCATATGTAGAATAGTGACAATACTTTTATTCCATCCATCCATCCATCCATCCATCCATCCATCCATCTATCCATCCATCCATTCATTCATGAGTTTATTCATTCATTCTGTTGACAAATACTTCCCAAATGTCTATTATGTTCTAGGTACTCTAATATTATTAGAGATCTGAAGATTAGCTAACATAGACATGCTTCCTGCATTCATAAAACCTATAGTCTAGCAAGATATCAATCAAGTAATAACAAAAACACATGAAAACTTTGCCTCAAGAGCTGTGAAGTGCTTAGAATATGAGTAAAGAATATGATAAAGTCAAGATGGTCAGAAAAGGCTGAAGTAAAGATGGCTGATTTGAGAACTGACCAATAAATAGTAAATAGACAAAAAGGAGAAAAACTGTGTTCCAAGTATGGAGAAGTACAAATAGCAGGTATAAAAGACTGAAGGGCCAAAACTAGTTTGGCTCAGTGCATAGAGCGTCGGTCTTCGGACTGAAAGATCCCAGGTTTGATTCTGGTCAAGGGCACGTACATTGGTTGTGGGCACATCCCCAGTAGGGGGCGTGCAGGAGGCGGCTGATCGATGTGTCTTTCTCATCGATGTTTCTAACTTTCTATCCCTCTCCCTTCTTCTCTGTGAAAAATCAATAAAATATATTAAAAAAAAAAAGACTGAAGGAGGGCCAGAGTGAGGAGTAAACACAGAGATTGTGTGAGAAATTGTTTTTCTTGTTTTAAGTTACAAAACATGATAAGATTGTAAAGGGATATAAACACATAAACAATAGCTTTCCAGAGATTTTTGTTAGAAATTGATACTGAAATACAGAAAATAGAAGACTCTTAATTATTGATTAAAGCCAGAAATTAATGAAGGCTTATTTTTAACTCCACAGACCCCCCCGCCTCAACAAACATTTTATAAACTCCTACCACCTTCTTGCCAATAGGACAAGTATTGGAAACGTGAAGATAAAAACATGGTCTTTTTCTTCAGGAGCATATTGGTTATTTCAAATTTATCTCCACAAACCTGCTTTATCAAATCATTAAAAAATTCCTCAAAAGTATTTCTCCTTTCTCTTACCTCTTACAGACTAAATACTATTTTGTAGAAAATTATTGGAGGCACAGATAATCAGAAAGAGAGAGAACTGAAAGGAACAAGCAGTAAAATCAGCCTCTGCTTAACATAGAATTAACTTGTCATCATGAATATGCAGGAGTGGGCAAAGGAAATAAACAGTAATATAATAATAAACTCTTTTTACATACAACTATAAACCTACTGTTGCTCATTCCTGCATATTTATGCCATTTATTCTGTATTTAGTAGAATTCAACATATGTCTATATGTATTTTATACACATAAATTGGATTGTATGTTATAATCTCATTATTTAAAAATAAAATAAAATCTTATTACTCTCAACACTAAATACATTGCAAATTACTATCTATTAAAAATTAACAAGGGACCAATCTTTCTGTATTTTCCCTTGAGGTCAGAAAAATTCACAACATATCTCTTTCTCTTATCAGGAACAACTCTAAGTCTACCCACTGAAGCATTTACTACAGGTCAGTATATTAATTCTTGATCTTTATATGTTAAAAATAGCTAATAGTATAAATTACTAGTAACTTTGGATTTCTAAGAAAAAATTTAAATGAGAATTTGACTTTTGAAAAAATATTACTATTTGACTTTTGAAAAAATATTATCAATAGTTTACACAGGACTTTTCCCACTGGTTTTTAACTTTTTAAAAATGAATTTAGCTTGTGTTTGGCCAGTTTATATTGATTAACTATAATATTATAGTTTTATTTTCTTCCTTATTATTAACTATTAGTATAATATCTATAACAGTACTAAAAATATCAAGTTTAACTTTTTTTTAAAAAAGAATATAAGATAAGAGAAAACATATATCTCAAAATATATCGTGTTCTTTTAGGTGTTTTAAGTGTAAAACTAGCAATTAGCTACTTGGTGATGTTACTTCATCATTGTTACTACATCCAGGAATGATAGTATGATTAGGTTCCATTTCTTTGAAAGCAACCTTGTTGAGACAAAAGTATGCAAACTTAGTGTGACCTCATTACAGATGCAGAGATCATGACTATTTTTTTTTAAGAAAAAAATAGCAACGACTAAACAAAAATCTTAGAGGAAAGTGTAATCGAACTAGCCAAGAGCGAGTTCCTGCCCACTTGGGCACAGCAAGTCAATGAGAACTGACACCAGAATTTTTAGCAAAGAAATAAAAGTAATTTTATTGGGATGGCACCACCCAGGAGAAGGGGGAGCCAGTGCTCAAAATCCCAACTTGCCAATGACTGACAGACAAGAGGTTTTAATAGGACAAAAATTATGGATAATCATGAGTAAGGGGTTTAAGACTGTGGGCTTGCTGATGGGTCCTTGTTTATGTAAGCAGTTAATTTTTATCTTCCACTTGTCTACTGCCCTCCTTGCCTCCTCTAGTCTGGTTTCAGAGATTCTCTGGTGGGGTGGTCATTCCACCTTGTGGTCTGAAAACCATCTTAAAAACACATGTCAATAGGTTACGTTGGTGTGCAGGGGTGAAAGCTGTACATTGTGAGGCCCATTTGTTGTGTGCTGTCTAGCAGGTTCTGAGCTGAGCAATTTCTCTATTGATTAACAGGGTGCTATGTGGCTTCTTTCTTGTGGCTGTTAAACTAGCTTACAAACCTCTTTTACATTATATATATATATTTTTTTTTGAGGGTGTTAACACTCTAGCTTCAAAATAATATTAGAAAAATTTCTTAGGAAACTCTGGATGGAAAGTCACTGAGTTCTTGATTCTTTCTATGCTAGGAATTGATTGGACAGTTAAATTGCCCATTAGCAACAAAGCCCAAGTTTACTTGAACTGAGTTCATTTCCTGTTTTTCTCAGGCCTTATGAGTACTCCGTTTCCTGTTACCTTCACACCTGGAAGTGCAGGCACCCCTGGAGTAGTGGGTCCCCTCTTCACCAGTCCTTGGCATGTATCAGGTACATTGAATCCAGAACAGAGTACACAACCATGTCTAAGCAACTAGTTTTAGGCAGTGCTGCTGAGTACAATATTTTACAACATAAAAATAGCTGCTTAGATGTAATATCAGATGTCAGTGTGTGTGTTTTTTTAATTTTTAAATTTTTAAAATAAATATTTATTGTTGAAAGTATTACATCTTTCAACATATGTCTGTCCCCATTTTTTATATTTCTTTTTTAAAATTAATTTCTTTTTTATTATTTAAAGTATTACACATGTCTCCATTTTCTCCCATCGACCCCTGCCCGGCTACTCCGCCCCCAGGATGACATAGGTGTTCTTTATATGTAATTAAAGTATAGAGTCTTTGGGTTTTTTTACAGGTTGATTCTTAAAGTATATCACATTGTGACAGTTATACAGACCTGTTACCTGGAGTGTTGATAGAGTCCATGAATTTTTTCTGGCATGTGTTTGTTTTTTACCTTCCTCAGGGACCACTGGATCATCAGCAAGTGCAGCCACAGCAGCTAAAACACCAAATTCAACTGACACCGGCTTCAGAGAAGGTGAAATAAAAAAATGAGTCAAATGCTATTTCTTCCATAGCTTCTTTTCACAAGCGGTCCTGTTTCCAGTTATGGACAGTTGTACCCTGAGAACAGCATTAGGAAATGGGGGTCCAGCAATAGCACTAAGTCACCTGGATGACTTTAGGAAAATACTCAAAAATTAGTCTTTCCATATTAAATAAAGCATTAGTGATATATTTATAAAGTACATTAAAATTTATAAATTATGCTCAAATATGTAATGTAATTTAATCCACATTAACACCATGGTAGTTAAATGTCTTTATTGCCATTAGGAAGAAAATCATAAAAGGTCTCAAATCAAAGCTGACAGAAGCAGGAATAGAACCCAGAATCCTTAGGCTTCTCTGCAATAGCTCCACTATTCCCTGATGAGTGTATAGAGTATACATTTAAAAGAAAACCACAAAAAACAAAAAATAAATGAGGACATGCTTGCCCTTGTGTATCACTGACTAAATTTCAACTATTACTAGTTTCATGAATAAGACATTGATATTCTTTAAACATAGATAATATTCATCAGTTAATATAAGTACCTCTTACATTTTCTCCTCTGCATCATATTTGCCTCTGCTCAGGTATTAGGCACTGGCCATCTGGTCTCTGCAGTTGTCCACCTACCTCTCCTTATCTTAACACAGTGGTGTTCAAAGTGTGGTTCCCAGACAAACAATATCAACATCTCCTTTTAGAAATGAAAATTTGGGGGGCCACCTCCCTGAATTCAGAATCTCTTAGTGTGAAACCGAGCACAGTATATTAATTAACAGGCACCGTTGGCAATCAGTGCTTATCAACGTTGAGAACATCTTTCTCCATTTCCCTTCCAATTTTGCTTTAGTCAATACCACTGGCTAGAATAGACTTCCTGATCATGTCACTCCACTATGTAAAATTTTTCCATTATTCTGGTTGCTTTAGAATAAGTAAAAACTCCTTCACTTATCACTAAAAGCCATGCCTTTCAAGTATGTCTGGGACTTCTTTTTATGCCTTAATGATCTAATTCATGGTCTGATTTTAAGAACTAATCTGTGGCCTCCTTTTGTTTTTCTACATTTATTTTCATTTAGCAGATTTAATCACTTAAAACTTATGTCACATACTTTTTGAAATAAGATATAGTTTACATAAATGTAATGTGTTAAAATGTCCTAACCGGTTTGGCTCAGCGGATAGTCGGCCTGTGGATTTATGTCGAGTTTTTTTTTTTAAACTGCTATTTTCCTCCCAGCTGGAATAGGGGCCCCTACTGCACCACCAGTAGAAACTAAAGAAGAGAGCACACCTGGGAAACCCAACACAGGAGCAACAAGTACAGGAACATCAGGCAAGTCAGGGTAGTGTCCCAGATCAGGTGGGGGTTCCCTTGGGGCATGAGGTGGCCTGGGTGAGGGGCAGACCTGTGGTGGTTTGCAGGCTTGCCACGCCCCTCGGCAACTCAAACAGAGGCCCTGGTATCTGGGATTTATTTATCTTCTATAATTGAAACTTTGTAGCCTTAAGCAGAGGCCAAGACAGGCCAGGGCTGCAGAAACTTGGCTTCCTCCATTTCTGGGGGCAACCCAAGCCTTCGATTCTCTCCAAATCTGTGGCTGCCACTATTTTTGTTGGGATTTACTTATCTTCTAAAATTGAAAGTTTGTAGCCTTGAGTAGAGATCTGGATGTGTCAAAGTGTGCAGAAAGCTTGGCTTCCTCTATTGCCAGGGAAACCCATGCCTCCTGCTCACTCTGTGGCTGCAGCCATCTTGGTTGGGTTAATTTGCATACTCACTCTTGATTGGCTGGTGGGTGTGGCTAGTGGGTGTAGTGGAGGTATGGTCAATTTGCATATTATTCTTTTATTAGATAGGGTTTTTAGAAACAGTGAACTTTAAGTGTTATATATGTGAACAAATATATTCAAAGTATTTAAAAGGAAAGAACAGCAAAATCTGTTCTGCTTTACCAAAGCTCATGGATATATATATATTTATTATTTATTTTGAAAGGGACTACTGGGTCATCAGCTGGGGAAATGACTAGAGTGCCAAGTGGTGAAGGGACTCCCTCTGAGGAAAGCAAGTCAGGTGATCAAAGGGTCTCATTCAGAGGCCACGGCTTTGTCATAAAGGACTAAATTAAATCAGAACTTGCTGATTTCACTCATCTACCATCCAGAAAAAATAAATAAAGGGTATAAAAGTGATTAACATTTTATTTTTTTAAACATATATTTTTATTGATTTCAGAGAGGAAGAGAGAGGAAGAGATAGAAACATCGACGATGAGAGAGAATCATGACTGGCTGGCTCCTGCATGCCTCCCACAGGGAACTGAGCCCGCAATGTGGGCATTTGCTGTTGACTGGAATCAAACTCAGGAACTTTCAGTCAGCAAGCTGACACTCTATCCACTGAGAAAACCCTGTTAGGGCAAAATGATTAACATTTTCAAGATTTTTTTATTTTTCTGGCTTCTCCAAATCTTCCCTTCAAAAGTAGCACAGTATTGGATTGTCACAATAATGCACATGCTCTTCCCATACTGTGTTTGTCAGGGTAACAGCAGAATCTGGGAATTACTGTTGGAACTGGCAGTTGCAGCACAGCCAGACCACTGTTTCCAGCCCAACAGTGAACTTGGCAGGCAAGGTGCAGTCTCACTTTGGTGCTACTCCATCATGAGTTTAGCTGGGACCCCAAATTCTTATGAGGACTGTAAGTGAATGTAGTAATGGCTATGGATATCATTTAAGGACAAATAAATATATGTAGTGGGAGCATTTACAACACAACCATCTATGTAGATTAGAATTGCCAAATAAAAAACACAGAATCCCATTTACATTTTGAATTACTCATAAGTAAGAAATGATTTTTTTAGTATAAATATGTTCTATGCAGTAATTGGGACATAGTTTCTCGAATTCAAATTTAACTGGGTGTCCCGTATTTTTCTTTGCTAACTTTGGTGATCCCAGTGTGCACTGATCACCACTGTTCTTTTTAAACAGGAACCACTGGAGTGGGAAATGCAGCCACTACTGGAGCTGCTGGTGAAAATACTTCTGGAGCATCAGGTATTGAAAGAACATAATAAGAATAAATCTAGACAACAGAAATGTGATGTCTTTACTCAAAATTTTGTCAGAGATAAGATTTCCTAGGAAAATTTAATTCTTATTATTTGTGTAATATCAAAACTGAAGAAGATCAGAGATAAGTTAATAGCTATTTATTATGTGTCACATCATACTCTAGAGAACATTGGGGCAGAGTAGAGTTAGGCACTTGTTCTCTTAGAGCTTAATTATTGAGCAAGAGAAATGAGTATTTATATCAATGCAAAGGCCAAGGCCATGCAAGGCAGAAGGTAATCAAAGTTAAGGAAATGTTCAAAGACAAATGTTGGAGTGAGAACTCAAGAGGAAATTATAGCAAGAGAAAGGATTTGATTGGGTTTTTCTCTTTTGAAAAGAATATGATATTATGCTTCGTGCAGTTTGACTATATCAACATGCTTTAATTTGAGCAAAATTCAAAACATAAGTATGTTTAGCAAAAGTGAAGGGATATATTCAATTCCACGGGGATAAAGAGCAGTCATATTTCTAGTATTGGGAATTAGAAATGAAAACAAATTCTCCCAACCCAGAGACCCTGCCCACAAAGAAAACATTTTATTATTTAATATGATATGGTTTAAATTACAAATGATGTAAATTACAGGCTATTTGCTAAGCAATTGTAAAGACAGACCTCTCACCAAGCAGATACAACTTATTACCTATAAGTTCTCAAGAAAATTATATTGGTCTTCAAGCAACAAAACCTGACAGCACTATTTATTACACATAGTTCATCTTAAACTCATCTGGTAATTGGGGTGCCATCTGGTTAGTTCATTGGTTTCCTACAAAGGGAAAATAAAACTCCTATCTTAAAAACAGGAGGAAGTTTTGTAACCAGAGGAAAATAGGGGGAACATCTCTCTAATGTTTACATCTCAAAGAGACAGTGCCCAAGTTCTTGAAAAAGATACTTCTTGGATATCATGATAGCGAGAGGCCTATAAGTGTTTTTTTTTAAGATATCAATAAATTTGCAAGACACAGAGAAAGAACTTAAAAATACTAATTTTCTACAGTTAATATTCTAAAAAAAGGAGAGGGAAAGTCCCTTATTTTCAAGAGAATTAAGCTTCACTCTCATTTTATTTTTCCTTACACAAGCCATCCTCAGAAAATGAACAATTTCATATTTTAATGAGCTAACTTTTTGTTTCTACTATAAAATGTAGACATGCTCTGCTATCCCCTAGTGCAACTCCTGCATCTGGATGTGACAGCACCCTGGGGAACCAGGCACTGGACCTGCCAGGGTTCTTGTCACAGCATTAAGAAGTGTTCAGCAATCTGGAGAAAGGCTGTGTGTAAATTTAGGTATACAAAGACAAAAGATAGCTTTGAAAGGCATTGGGGGTCAGAGAAGCTTCAGCTAAAAGAGTTAAAGATGCTACTTATATCAGGACCCCTTGCTTTTTATTAACACAATTTATTCTAAGGTAAGATAATATACTTCAAAGGGTAGGATACAGAAGCATTGTCAGATTGGGGACTAGCCTAAAGCTGTTCAGGTGTTTGGCCAACAAGAGGCAATAATATGCAGATTAAGATGCCCTGAGTTGTCTGGCAGTAAACAATCATCTTATTCAGGTTTGGGGGAAGTGCCCTCTAGCCACTCCAACAGATAGTTACAAATGTGACTCAGCCCTTGTTGAGTCTCCAAGTCTCATCAACCTTTTGATAAAACTCTTGTAATTATGACATGCTGGAATTGGCTCCTGACATGGAACCAAAGTCCTGGGAGGTTAGACAAGTCTGGATTTGACTTTTCAGCTGTTCCCAACTATCAAAAGAGAAAGAAAACAAAAAAAAAAAATCAATTTAAGATTTTGCATAGCAAAAAAATAATGCTGGAATTTAGAATCCAAAATCTCATTAAAATAATTTTAATAATAATTTCTATTTTTTTAGTGCATTTTTTTCCAAATCAGTAAATCCATTAAAATATTTCATCAGTCTAACGTATATAAGAATAAAAAAAAACTAGTTATATAGAGGCTAAAAAGGCACTTGATAAGCATTCTATTGCCATTTTTAATGAGGAAAAAAACACAAGCCACCTGCTAAAATAGTTCTCATAGGTAAAAATTGCTCCTAGAATCAACATTATACTGCAATCTCAGTTTTGTCTGCAAACTTGGGCAATGTAATCTACTAAGTGAGGATCCCATGGAATAATGAATAATGTATGTCAAAGCACATTTTTTAGAATGTATGGAGTAATAATTTTCATTAACATAGAAAATTGACATTTCTGTAATCTTTATTTGGAAGTTTATTTAAAATAGAATTGCTTACCTCACTATTTATGAAATTCTATGAATGAAATCTTTCCATTTTTACCTTTACAATTTGTACACCTGAGACATCAGGTGGCACAATTGGTGGAGGTAAAAGTACACCTGAGTCACCCAGGGCCTACAAGTTCATCAAATAAGCTAGGTGAGTTAATTAAATACAACAAAAATTCACAATCTTAGTGGTTTAGACACCGGTTTAGAAGAGGCTCTTCAGCAAAATATTTCTTTAGTTGAAAGTCTTTCTGCTCAAAAATCAGAATTCTGAAATTCAAATATGTGAATCAATTGAAAAGATTTCTATTAATTCTTTGTCTGCTAGTCAGTATTTATGTGCTATTGGGATGCCAGTGTGACCAATGTCACAGATAATGACATTGATGTGAGAATTCAGATATTCTCCATTGCGAAAGAAGCTTACTACAGCATTTTATAGGTGACATTCCAATTTAGAAATTCTTTGAATATTTTTTGATACAATCACAGTGGAGTTAAGCAAAAACTAATAGTGACAATCGGACATTTTATCTTATGTTTGGTCCTTAAATGAAGCTTTGGAGTTAGGAACTTCTTTTGAGTTACAAACATTGCTCATCTATTTAGTTACATTTCTTTATCTAAGGTCTGCATTATTATACAAAAAAAAAATACCCACCTGTGGGAGCAATCAAAAATAAATAATTGTTAAAAGTGCTAAATAATTATAAGATATGTCAGCAATTTTTGTATTCACTGATTGAGAATGTAAATTTTCAAAACTAGAAATATTTAAGCGTTCAATAAATTGTTTTGTTTCTTGAATAATAAGCTGCTGACTACTAAAAGTTTATCAACAAGGATTTTAAATTTTCAGTTAGAAATTTTCTTCTTACAGAAACTATTATCTCTAGTTTTTAGAAAAATTTTATGGTTCCGTAGTATATGAAAATGTCATGGTATAAGATATTAACATATTTTCTATAAATTTTTAATTGAACAAAATGTGATTTAGAAACATCTGAAAGACGTGAACCAACCACATCATCTGGTAGAAGGACAACAGCAAGTGGCCAGACAAGTAAAAAGTCAGGAAGCACAGCCGGAGCACATGAAAGTGCAAGTACTAAAGGAACATCAGAAACAAAAACAACTAAAACATCTGCTAAAGGAACTCAAAAAACTGAATCATCATCTACAGGACCTGCCACAATCAGGTCATCAGCGGGAGGATTAGGAACCACTGGCAAAACTGGTGGAATGTCAGGACACACTGGGGTAACAACTGAAAGAACAGGAATAACTGGAACATCTTTCAGAGGTTCAGGAATAACTGGAACATCGTTCAGAGGTTCAGAAATAACTGAATCATCATCTGAAAAACCAAGGCCAACCACATCATCTGCTGGACAGACAGCAACAACTGGCCAGACAAGTGGAAAGTCAGGAACCACATCTGCAGCCCCTGTAAGTTCAAGGACTACAGGAACATCAGAATCAAAAACAACCGGAACATCTGGCAAAGGAACTCAAACCACTGGATCATCATCTGCAGGACCTGCAACAGTCAGGCCATCTGTGGGAGGGTCAGGTACCACTGGCCCAACAAGTGGAATGACAGGACCCACTGGTACAACACCTGAAAGATCAGGGATAACTGGAACATCGTTCCGAGGTTCAGGAATAACTGGCACATCTTTCAGAGGTTCACCAATAACTGGAACATCTTTCAAAGGAACAGAAATAACTGGAACATC
>JAAGEH010000311.1:13047712-13081253 GCA_011751065.1 Lasiurus cinereus | reverse complement strand
ATCATCTGCAAAACCAGGGCCAACCACATCATCTGCTGGAGGGACAGCGACAACTGGCCAGACAAGTGGAAAGTCAGGAACCACATCTGGAGCACCTGTAAGTTCAAGTACTACAGGAACATCAGAATCAAAAACAACCGGAACATCTGCCAAAGGAACTCAAACCACTGGATCATCATCTGCAGGACCTGCAACAGTCAGGCCATCTGTGGGAGGGTCAGGTACCACTGGCCCAACAAGTGGAATGACAGGACACACTGGTGCAACACCTGAAAGATCAGGGATAACTGGAACATCGTTCCGAGGTTCAGGAATAACTGGCACATCTTTCAGAGGTTCACCAATAACTGGAACATCTTTCAAAGGAACAGAAATAACTGGAACATCTTTCAGAGGTTCAGGAATAACTGGAACATCGTTCAGAGGTTCAGAAATAACTGGAACATCTTTCAAAGGAACAGAAATAACTGGAACATCCTTCCGAGGTTCAGGAATAACTGGAACATCGTTCAGAGGTTCAGAAATAACTGAGTCATCATCTGCAAAACCAGGGCCAACCACATCATCTGCTGGAGGGACAGCGACAACTGGCCAGACAAGTGGAAAGTCAGGAACCACAGCTGGAGCACCTGTAACCACATCAGGAGGTAAGTCAGTTTAGTAAAAAATAGACCTATAATTTTGAGTAATATAAATTTTGATCCAATGATTTGGAAGTATACATATAAGTTTATAAGGACTAGCCTATTTATGAGTTGGATATTTTAGAATATGGAAAGTTTATAGAACATTATTGTTTTAAATTGATATTTTATACTTCTGGATACTTTGATGTTTACATTCCTGCTACTTTTTTTATTGATAGCTTCATTCAGAGTGTCAATAGGAGCTATCACTTAGGCAAGTTGAGGAAGCACAGCTGGAGCAAGAGCCTGTGAGGCCATCTCTGCTGGGAACCAGTCAGGCAAGGCTCACCTGGGTGATCCTGCATAAAGATGCCTGACACCCAAATTGTGATGATGAGTTTAAATTAATTACTAAAGCCTGAATTTTTTGGCATATTAAATTAAATTCTAGGTTTACTATTAACTTTAAAATTGAAATTTAGTTAAATGAATGTAAGTTTATTATTTTTACTAAAATGAATCATGTAAACATAATAATCAGTTGTTCCTTACCCAGGCACAACTGCAGAATCATATGGAGAAACCACTGAAGCAGGCAAAAGCACAACCAGATTAACCACACCTGGTAAATCAGAAGAGTGGGAAGGGAAGCTATTGACTCAGGTTTTGGCTCAACATAAGGTTTTCTGACACATCTAATAATGAATATCAGTGTACTATAAATATGAAAATCAGAAAATCAGATCCAAGTTATCCAGTACTTAGGGTCTTATGTTTTAACTGGAGGCCTGTTGCATAAATTTGTGCATGGGGGTTTCTCTAGATGGCCTGCAGGGATTGGGCCAAAACCTGCAAGTCCAATGCCACCTGTAGCTCCTGCCTGCTGCTTCCACTCATCCCAGCTTCATTGTGCCTGCTACAGACTTGAGCTCAATCAGTCCCTATCAGGAGAGCCTGTTGCTGATGCAGCAGCACTTGCCAGCTATGAGACCTGCATCTAGCTCCCTCCTAAGGGGAGTAGCCTGTGGGATTGAGCTGAAACCCACTCTCTGACATCCCTCAAGGGGTCCTGGATTGCTAGAGGGCACAGGCCAGGCTGAGAGACCCCAATGGTGCACAATTGGCCTGGGAAAGGACCTTGTGGAGGGCTCCACAGCATGTCCAGCCTATCTCTCCCAGTCCTGATGGGCTGGACTTCAGCAGCAAGCTAACCCACTGGTTGGAGCATATGCCACCTGGTGGACAGTGCACATCATAGCGAGCGGTTGGGCATCCTTAGCATATCATTACCATATTTTGCTTTAATTGGTTGTTTGGTTGTTCTGCTGTTTGGTTTACTTGCACATTACCCTTTTATTATATAGGATAGGTACTTTCTCACCAGTACTGGAACTACAACATTTGGGCCCAGAGTAGTTACAGTGACAATGTCCAAGTTATATCCCCCCAAAATATAAACACTGCTTATGACTTTCCATTTTTAGTCACAGGTTCTATAAGAAGCACCCCTGGCTCAACAATTTCATCAGGAAGTACTACTATAGGTAAGTAAACAGGGAATGCTGGATGTATATTTTTATTTGTGTTCATGTTCATTGGCTAGTTTTAAATGATGAAATAATTAATAAAAAATGCCAGTTACATAATTAAAATCTTTTTAAATATATAATTTTGTTTAGTTATTTGAATAAGGATGGTTATCTCATTTACTCAGGCAGAACTTTAAAAAAAAGCCATTACTTAGGTTGGTCCAGGTTCCTCAGTCCATCAGAGTGGGGCCCATGTTTTTACCCATTGCTTCCTGACTCCAGAGACTCATCTTCACCACATGCACATGTCATCCTCTGAGACAAATATGCAATGATCTTTAACGACCCATTAAAAAAACTTGCTTTTTATATGTACAAACCTTAAATTTCCCCCCTTTCTAACTATAGTAACTACAGCAACAGGTATTAAAAAAAAAGATTTAAATTTTTTTATATAAGAAAAATTGTGGCATTTGTTCCAAAAACAGCAAGATTTAAGCATTTTACTTAACAAAACTATAATTATATTGTTTTATAAATAAAAAGTTCATCACTTCCTTTCTTTTTTTAGTTATTCCAACTTGACATAGAATTTACAAATACTTATAGGATAATTTTTTCATAACAATACATGGACTAAATTATTTATTCAAGGCTAGAGTACATTATTTAAGTTTCTGGACTAGTAATGTATCATAGTACTTGAGAAAGACATGTCTCACTTTGTAGGTTATCTAATAGAACCTAAGATTTAGTGACTAAATTCCGTATTATTTAAGGAATAGATTGCTAATAACTTTTTTTTTTTGGTAAAGATTTATGCTACATCTATTCTAACTACTATTAAAAATTCCACTGATGCAAATTTATTTTACAAACTAGCCACCTGGAAATAATTTATTAAAAAATTTAATTCTTTACTCATTCAATGGTTATATAAATGTAAGGGAATTCACATGCTTTATATTATTTATTGAGCACCAAGAGTATGTTATAAATTAGTACCATGGTTACTAGGATATGTAACTATTGGACACAGTATGTATTTTATCCTTTTATTACTATTTCTTTTTGCACTTTCCAAGTTCAAGACTTTACTCTTAAATTAAATGGAACCAGACAAGAGGTACTGTTTGTAAATATTTTACTTGGGGAAAAGGCAGTGGTTCTATTTTCAGTTTGATAATTTGTAACTTGTGAATGATTTTTTATAAGAACACTTTACAGTTTTTTCCCCCAAGAGATCCCTCATCCTGACTTGAATTTTTAGGTAAACCCCTGTGGAAATAACACTCCTGTTTTTTAATAAAGAATTATATATAATGGCCATTGAAGTACTGAAGTGAGTTTTTAAAATGCAATTCAATAAATATATTTTTTAATTGAAACATGAATTTAATCTTTTCTTTTTTGGCTCAGCAAACAAAGTTCTACCAGAACTCATTGAAGGTAAGTTGAAATTAAAATGATGAAAAACTATTTCTGTACAATGTAGTTTGAAATATTTCTATCTTTTCCATTTGAGCACTGAAAAGTCACTGAGGGACTATGTTATTCTTTCTAAACTATAATTTAATATAAATTAATCTTTGAGTTGAGATAAATATATATATATTGTGTTTTTAATTTTTAGTGCCATCGGGACAGACTAACGTAACAGGTAAGAATATATAATTTTTTTAAAATTATAAATATGCACTTAAGAATTATAAATATACACTTAAGAAATTGGGTTACAGTAATTAGAATAGAAAATAATATAGCAGAAGTCATAATTTATCCAATTAATAAAACATAAAATTCAAATTAGAGTTTGGTATCACAGAGCTTTTGCTTTTCCTATTCTTATAAGCTTTCTGAAATCATAACAAAGGTGTATTTAGTTTCTTACATAATACGTAGTTAAATTTTACATTGGTTGTGTGTAAACATACAAAATCAAGTAAATAAATATAACTCTAGTTATTATGTTTGCTAGAGGCCTAATAGATAGAATACCAAATAAAATTCATGCAAGGGTAGGCCTTCCTTCCCCTGGCTGCTGGCACCAGCTTTCCTCCTTTGGGACTTCCCTCCAGCCACCTGCAGGCACCTATGACCCAGGCTGGCTTCCCTTTGGCCCTGGCTTCATCAGGAAGGACATCCTGAATGATTTCTGGAAGGACATCTGGTCTAATTAGCATATTACCCTTTTATTATTGTAAACTAGAGGCCTGTACACAAAATTCCTGCATGGGGGGGCGGAGTCCCTCAGCCCAGCCTACACCCTCTCCAACCTGGGACCCCTCGAGGGATGCCCGACTGCCTCGGTGGGATTGGGCCTAACCCGGCAATCGGACATCCCTCTCACAATCCAGGACTGTTGGTTCCCACCTGCTCACCCACCTGCCTTCCTGATTGCTCCTAACTGCTTCTGTTTGCCAGCCTGATCAGGCTACAAATATTGCCCCTACCATTCCTCTGCCAGCCTGATTGATGCCTAACTGCTCCTCTGCCAACCTGTTTGACCCTAACTGTCCTCTCCTGTAGGCCTGGTCACCCCTAAGTGCCCTCCCCTGCAGTCCTAGTCTCCTCCAACTGCTCTCCACCGCAGGCCTGGTCACCCTTAACTTCCCTGTCCTGCAGGTTTGAATGCCCACAACTGCCCTACCTTGCAAGCCTGGTCCCTTCCAACTGCCCTCTCCTGCTGGCCATCTTGTGGTGGCCATCTTGTGTCCACATGGGGGCAGGATCTTTGACCACATGGGGGCAGCCATCTTGTGTGTTGGAGTGATGGTCAATCTGCATATTACTATTTTATTAAATAGGATAGAGGCCTGATGCATGGGTAAGGACCAGTTGGTTTGCCCTGAAGGGTGTCCTGGATCAGGGTGGAGGTTCCCTTGGGGCATGGGGCAGCCTGGGCGAGGGGCCTGTAGTGGTTTGCAGGCCAGCCACACACCCCTGGCGACCCAAGCAGTATCTGGAATTTATTTATCTTCTACAATTGAAACTTTGTAGCCCGGAATGGAGCCAAGCCTCCTGCTTGCTCCATGATGGCAACCATTTTTATTAGGATTTATGTATCTTCTATAATTGAAACTTTGTAGCCTTGATTTGAGGCCTGGGCTTTCCAGGGTGTGTGGAAAACTTGGCTTCCTCCATTGCCAGGGAAACCCAAGCCTCCCTCCTGCTCACTCTATGGCCGTAGCCATCTTGATTGGTGTTAATTTGCATACTTGCTCCTGATTGGCTGGTGGGCATGTCTTGTGGGTGTAACAGAGTGATGGTTAATTTACATATTACTCTTTTATTAGATAAGATTATTTACTGCTGGATTCCCAACTGCTCAAACATAAGCCACATTAGAGGAGTGATCTATGAATATTCTGGTCACCAATATATCGAATGGCCTACAATAATATTTCACAGTAGACTTGCTTAATAAATATTTGTGGAATTATGAAATGTGTATTTATGTTGAAAATTCACACTACTTGTTTTAATAGGCAGCACAACACTTTCACCAGTGTTGGAGCCAGCAGCAATTCACAGAATTCCAAGCCAGATAGGATACCAAATAAATTTACCATATGAGTGTGTTAGAGTCACAAAGTTCTTCAAACATTGGAACATCAAAATACTTCAAGTAATGTAAGAATAACATTGAGAAAGATGATTCCATCATTTTCCCTTTTCCTCCTTTAGGCACCTCTGTTGCACCAGGAAGCCCAGGCCCTGGAAATGAAACAGGTGAGGGTGACATGAGATCTTTCTCTTTCATTGGATCTTGAAAAAGGGAATTTCAATAGCAACAATGAAAGGAAATTGTGGAAAGTCATTCCCTCCATCAGAGACCACAACATTGCTAGGAGAAAGTGAAGTGGCACAATCAGAGTTTAAAAAGAACCAGGGGAGCAGGGCTAATATGTATACTTCATAATGACTTTTTAAAATAAATTTCTGAAAATAATTATTATTTATATACTAGAGGTCCCATGCATGAAATTTATGCACAGGGGTGGAGGGATATCCCTCCCCAAGCCTGCACCCTCTCCAATGTGGCACCTCTTGAGGGATGTCTGACTGCCCGTTTAGGCCCAATCCCAGTATGATCGGGCCTAAATGGGCAGTCGGACATCTCTCTCAAATTCAGGACTATTGGCTCCCAACTGCTTACCTGCTTGCCTTCCTGATTGCTCCTAACTGCTTCTGCCTAGCCTGACCACCCCCTAACCACTCTACTGCCAGCCTGATTAATACCTAATTGCTCCTGCCATCCTGATTGCCCCTAACTGCCCTCCTCTGCCAGCCTGGTCACCTCTAACTACTCTCCCCTGCTGGCCTGAGTACCCCCCCCCACCGCCCTTCCCTGCAGGCCCGGTCACCCCCAACCCCCCTCCTCTGCTGGCCTGATCACCTATAACTTCCCTCCTGGTCACCCCTAACTACTCTCCCCTGCAGGACTGGTACCTCCCTACTACCCTTTCCTGCTGGCCTGATCCCTCCGAACTTCCCTCCCTTGCTGGCCATCTTGTGGCAGCTATCTTGTGTCCACATGGGGGCATTCATTTTTGATGACATGGCGCAGGCATTTTGTGTGTTGGAGTGACAGTAAATTTTCATATTACTCTTATATTAGATAGGATAGAGGCCTGGTACATAGGTGGGGGTCTGAAGGGTATCCTGGATCAGGGTGGGGGTTTCCTTGGAGTGTGGGGCAGCCTGGGTGAGGAGTCTATGGTGGTTTACAAGCTGGCCATGCCCACCAGTGATCCAAGTATAGGCCTTGGTATCTAGGATTTCTTTATCATCTATAATTGAAACTTTGTAGCCTTGAGTAGAGGTCAGGGCCAGCCAGGAAGTTTGGCTTCCTCCATCACTGGGGAAACCCAAGCCTCCTGCATGCTCCATGGCCATAGCCATTTTTGTTGGGATTTGTTTATCTTCTTTAATTGAAACTTTGTAACCTTGAGCAGAGTCCTAGGCCTGTTAGGGTGTGCAGGAAGCTTGGCTTCTGCCATTGCTGGGGAAACCCAAGCCTCCTGTTAGCTCCTTTGCCTCAGCCATCTTGGTTGGGTTAATTTGCATACCCACTCCTGATTGGTTAGTGGGTGGGGATTGTGGGTACAGTAAATTTGCATACCACTCTTTTATTAGATAGGATGTGTATGGAAAATTTCAGATAAAAATAGACAAGCAAGGCATTCTCCCTGCCTGCATTTTCAATATCCTCAGACTATCTTAAAATCAAGCAAAAGACAGATAAATAGTAATATAAAGAGAAATTTCATATCTTGTCTCTAAAGAAAGAGACATGATAGTTGAGACGTCTGCAAAGTTATTGAACGAAGAAATTTACATGGGCACTTCTTGGCAGGGAAAGTCACGATTATAGTTTGCTGGTACTGGACACTGCCCCATTCTTGTAGGTTCTACTGGTATAGTCTCAGGAGAAACCCCAGAACCTGGAAGATACATTACAGGCAAATATGAAAATACATGGAAAACTAGAACATTGGCACCTTGGATGACATAGTCTGACAATAGCACAGCGTGGGTTTTGCCAACCTAGTCTTTACTCCTTTCCTTTTCTTTGCCAGAGGCCACATTTCCATAGGAGGAAGTAGGACCCCATTGCCTCCCCTGCCCCCATCAGCAGAATTTTTTGTGAATTGAGGTTTTTTTCCCTTAAAAATATCTTTAAACCTCACTTAAGGATATGTTTTTATTGATGTTTATAGAGAGAGGAAGGAGTGAGAGAGAGAGAAACATCAATTGGTTGCCTCTCACATGCTTGAACAAGAATCAAACCCACAACCTTTTGGTGTATAGGTCAAAGCTCCAACCAACTTTGTCACCTGCCAAGTTGAGCTTTTTCAATGTGAGGCTTTGAGGTTTTTATGAAGTTCCTGTTTGTGGGCTACAGTGAACAATAAAATGGAAATTAGGCAGAGGAGATAGGTGTGCATTTCACACAGGAAGTTCATGGCCTCACATCTCTCCATTTTGAGAGCTAGTTGTTGGATGACAGGGATGAGGCCAACATGTGGTCCATCTCATGCAGTCAACGCCCTGATTACTATGTACTCTTTGCTTTTTCATAGCACCTACTAACATCAATCACTTTATTCATCATATTTATGGTTCACTACTGATTTCTAGTTGCTCAAGTGTAAGCCACAGTAAGGAAGGAATCTTTGAATATTCTGCTCTATGTATATCCAAAGGCTTTAACTAATATTTCAGAGAAGAGTTTTAGAATAAGTATTATTGGAATGATGAAATGTGTACAGTGGTACCTTGAGATACGAGTGCCCTAACATAAGAGATTTTTGAGATACGAGCTGTTGAGCGAGCGATTTTTGCTTTGAAATATGAGCAACATTTGAGATAGGAATAATCATGCGGATTGGCCAGCTGCACACGACCCACCAGTTTACCGTGACTCAAGCATCTCATAGTTTCCCACACCTCAAGGTTACGGAACGAATTAAACTTGTATCTCGAGGTACCACTGTACTTAGGTTGAAGTTTTACTCTACTTGTTCTAATAGGTACCACCACAGTTTCACCTGGAGCCAGCAGCAGCTCACAGAAAACCAAGCCAGGTAGGATAAACTAATCAATTTCACCTGTTGAGAGGATTAGAGTCCAGAGTTCTAATTTAAAAAAATGGAATATCAAAATAGTTCATATGACTGGCTAGTAACACTTACAAAGATGACTGCACCATCTGTCTTTTTCCTCCTTTAGGCACTTCTGTCACATCACGGAGCCCAGGTACTAGAAGTGAAACAGGTGAGGACAATACAAGGTCTGCTTCATATGCTCTGGGATCTAAAGAAAGGGGCTCCTATAGCAAAAATGGCTGAAAGGTGGTCAAGAAAGAAAGTTGTTCAAAGTCATTGACAGTTCACTGACTTTAGGAACAGAGGTTCTCAGGCAAGTTCGTTGCCATTCAATCTAAATTAGCTTGTTCATTTTGAAGGCAGAGCTTAGGCTAGGTTGATGCCTTTGTATTTTTCACTTATACAACCAATATAGTAGGGAAATCCTTCACAGGTTAGTTAACAAGGAAAAAAAAACCTCCATATTTAAATTCATAGTTAATAGACCTACTCTGATAAAATGTTAAGATAATTCTTGCCCTAATATCACATATTCTCAGATCTCAATTCATCAATTTCTTCCTTCAGAAACCACAACCTCAACAGTAGGCACTGGCACTCCTGGAACTGGATCCAGACTTGGTGAGATGAGTACCACCATTTTGGGGTTTACCATAAATTATATCTCCTTATAGGGTCACCTGCTGGGAAATGTACTTTTCTACAGAATGCTTCCATTTCATATAATTTTTTTTAATTTAACATATTATAAAATTTTTTTTCACTGCTGGCTTTTAGCTTCACAGTTCTTATTTTCTAAATACGCTGATAGTAAAAACAGTATCTTGTTAGGACATACCGATCACTAAGCTGTCAGAAGGACTTCAGAAGTATTACAGATCTTGGAGGAAGACAAAGCAATATGAACTCTTAAAGAATCCTAGCCTATTTAATAAAGGAGTTATATGTACAATGACCATCCATCCAACACACAAGATGGCTGCCCCCATGTGGAAACAAGATAGCCACCACAAAATGGCCAGCAGGGGTGGGCAGTTGGGAGGTACCAGGCCTGCACGGGAGGGCAGTTGTGGGTAACCAGGCCAGGAGGAGAAAGCAGTTGAGGGGGACCAGGCTTGCAAGGGAAGGCAGTTGGGGGCAATCATGCCTGCTAGGAAGGGCAATTAGGGGTGACCAGGCTGGCCTAGGAGGGAAGTTTTGGGCAACCGGGACTGCATGGAAGGGGAGTTGGAGGAGACCCAGGCCTGCAGGGGAGAGAATTGGGGGGACCAGGCCTGCAGAGCAGGGCATTTGGGGTGGACCAAGACTGAAGGGAAGGGAAGTTATGGGTTACCAGGCCAATCGGGGAAGGCAGTTAGTTATGGAGACCAGGCTGGCAGGCAGATAGGAATAGGGGCAATCAGGAAGGCAGGCAGATGAGTAGTTGGGAGCCAGGAGTCCTGGATTGTGAGAGGGATGTCCCAGATTGGAGAGATGCCGACTGGACTGAGGAACACCCACCCATGCATGAATTTTATGCACTGGGCCTTTAGTCTATATATATAAATGGCTAATAAGCTAAGTGTCCAACCATCTGACCAGTCGCTGTGATGCACTCTTACAACCAGGAGGCATACGCTCAATGCATGAGCTGCTGTGATGTGAAATGGCACTGCATATCTGGTCCCCACAAAGCAATACTCAGCTTCTCCCAAGTGGGACATAGGCCCTGCTAGCACTCTGGAGTGACAACCCACTAAATCACAGCCAATGCTACTGAGACCCCATGGCACAAAATGTGGTCCAAAACCCAGCCCAGCCTGGAAAAGTTTGGTGTGGGCACTGGGTAATAATGTTACATAGCAACACTTGGCTTCCTCTCTCTAGTGAAAACTAGCCTCCTTGCAGTTTCTTAAGCCCAGCAACACAACTTGCTTTATAGCTAAAAGCAAATATTTCATACTTTATCCAAATTTCTGTGATGCATTTTCCCATGCCTCATCTCATTTGATCCTCACAGAAGTCTTGGAGTAAGTAGATAGGCATTTCAACCAAGTTCTTAGTTTACAAATTTACTAGCAGGCAAATAAATATTTAGTAATTGGCTCTAAGTAACTACGCCTAAGAAAGTAAGAGCCCTTCTCTGGAATTGACTATCTATTGTAGCATCAACACAGCAGTCCTTACTCCATTCTTGTTTGTTTGCCTTTCTTAGAAGCTCCCACTGGAGTTGGAATGCAAACAGGAAAGTGTCAGTGGTTCAAATCTGTTGCTTGCTCATTAATAACTTTCATGCCATTGACCTGACATAGGGGATTATTGAGGATAAAGATAAAGGCCCAGGAAATGGAGCAGATTCTCATTAAGAATGTACTTTTCCAGCCATCTAAATTTGTCTTTGCTCTGAATTTCTAAGCTCCTACCAGAGCTCCCAGGTAGGTTTGTAAAGGTGAACGTGGGCACCTGCTAAACAGAGGAGTAGAAATTAAAATTCAGCCAATCTCCTTACAACAAGGTGTAAATCCATGAGATCTCATCTGCCCAAAGGATGTTTATTATAATTCACAAAGGTGCCCAAGGACTAGCTGCAGCATTGGCCTAGACTTTCATCTGATTTACTTTCTGTCTTGCTGTTGATCTTTGAAAATAGTCATAAGAGGTGCATTTGAAATGAAATGTATTTCATTTGCCTTTGTAGCTACTACTGCGGTATCAAGTGGAAGTACTAGTGGCCCAGAAAGTTCCAGCCCAGGTTATAGAAATGACTGACTTAAAATAAAGTTTACATGCTAAACATTCTTCTCCCTTAACATCCAAGTGTTTCAGATATCTAATATTCATTTCTCTGGATGAGTATCCAACTTGAACTTTAAAAGAAAAATTGTTTCAGATAGACTTAAGGAGGCAAGAAATTCTTTTATAGGAGATTATTGCAATAGGAGTTAAGACCACTGGAATAAGCGTGAGATTTTTTAACTCAATCTGCTGAAACAAAAGATAGGAGAGTTTTTTAAGTGCTGGGATGAAATGATGGAAAAGTACTGGAGGGAAGGCCATTAGGGGAGAGGTTTCAGTGGTCAGCAAACTGTGGCTCACGAGTCTGTTGACTAATGAATTTGCTGACCACTGGTCTAAGTGATTAGGCCATTGATGGTTGCTACTAATTGGTACTTATAGAATGAAAGTAGGCTCCTACCTTCCCACAGAGACAGGGAGATATGGGTGCTATTATTCTTGGTGATTACATGTCAAGGGGATGGCTTTCAGGTCTTTGAAAAAGATTCCAGGATTTTAAAACTGGCCAGAACTGAAGGAATATTTGCATCTCAGAGTCAGAGAACTAACTTACTAATGGCAAGTTTCTTAAAATAAAGGCTCTAAGAAAAGGGAGTCCAGGGACCTAGAGTCAGGAAGAAGCATGCCTGAAGTTTAATCAAACTGAGGGAAATGTTAAGGCCATCTTGATAAAAGAGATGTTTTTTCATTTTCTCTCACTCTATTATAACTCTGTCTACCCAAAACTGTTACAAGATAACCAAGAAACCAAGTTATAGAAAATAAAACAGTCAAGTGTGGGAAAAGTTTTTGTCATTTAGAGATGGAGAATCAAAAGTGAAATTTACCAGGATCATAGGAAAACATTCATTTCTGTGAGCAAGGAGTTGCTGAGATAGAAACCTCATGGTCCAATTGCAGGAGCCTTAATGTATAAATATTTAGTAATGGGCTCTATGAGAACATTCCAAGTGCTTTGAGACTTTGTTCCATGTAGAGATGTCTTGGGGCACATCTTTTGAGACCAGAAAAAGCTCATTGCTCTTTTGCTGCTCGTTTTAGGTACCTCCCAGGAAGCATCTGACACAACCATTGCTTCTGGACTTTCTACCACGGGTAAGCCAAATAATAATAAATAAACTTTGCTTGGCGGCATCTCAGAAGAGAGGATAGGTTACCAGAAGTTAAACTCTATCTCCTCCAGTCCACTGTATGCACCATATTTGTTCCTCCCTTGGTTGTCACTGCTTCCACAAGAATCAAGGAAACTTCTGGAACTGGAATGCAACCATATGAATGCTGGCAATACATACTTGTTGATGGCCAATGTGCCTGTGATTACATATAAGGAGCTGAGTTTGGGGAGAGGAGTGGTAGAAAAGAAAAAGAAGAGACCAGAAAGTTATGCTAAATTTCCTTTTGAAATATGACTTTGAAGCTCAAATAGGTGTTTGTTTATTTGTTTCTAGGACATTTTTTTGGTTAGGCTTCTACCAGAACTCCTCTCCTGCAGACATAGTTATAAAGCTCTTAGTTTGAAATGTCTGAGTATGAGATTATGAAATGTGCTACTGCTGTCAAATGGGATAATAACAAACCCCAAAGTGTTCTAGCCAAATTAACTGAAATGACCCAAATGTACTGAAATGAACTGTCTATTCTACACAATTTTCCTTGAGCATGAATTTGTGTGATCATTTGTACACTCATATACACAGAGGCTTGATGTACATACATGCTATTCTGATAAATAAAATGACAATGCTATCTTCTTATTTCCCCTCAGAAACCACTGCAGTAGCAACAGGAGATTAAGAAATTAGAAATAAAACAGGTCAATATGGGAAAAATTCTAATTTCCTTATTTTTCATTCAACTAATATTTCTTTAATATCTTATATGTGTTAGAATCTATAGCAAACACTAATGACAAGAATATAAATAAAATATACCCCTTGCCATTTTATTACTTTTTGTGTGTGTAGGGGTGAATAGGGGAGAGATTATTATGGGCACCAAAACTATCTTTACAATGTGTTTAATGCTAACCCATAAACATGTACAATTATGGTCGCAGGGGTACAGTGAGTGGAAAGTGTTAATACACATCAATTAGTTGGTACTGTTGAGTGAAGGGATCACAAAAGATATGCTTGAGCTTAATATTGGCTAGAGTGAGAAGGGAATTCTACCAAATTACCCTTTGAGAAGACAGAGACAAGAAATAGCATGAGTGAATTCAGGAGTCGACCAGATATTGGTGATGTCTGTGTGAAGTTCAGGGAAGAAATGGTATTGAAAAGATAAATAGAGGAAAGTTCATGAAGGACCTTATTTCCAAACTTAAACAAGATTTTAATCCTTACACTAAATGGGATCTCTATTAAACTTTTATTAAGAGAATAATATAATCAGATAGGTATTTTAGAGAAATTACTCTGATAACAAGGTGGAGACTAAGAGATGGTTTTTTATATTTTTTCTTATGAATATCTTCAAGGAACTCTTGGAATTCTGGTTCAGGGAAGATTTTTCTGCTGTATTTATGCCCAATAGATCTTTAATCTCTCCTGCTGCTGGTTTCTGTTAACCTACCAAACTTTTTAGTTTGGGATTAGCATAGCCTCCCTCAGTAAAGAGGGACATTTGATCCCCTAAACTCTCACATGTTTAATTTCCTTTCTGTTTTTCTGTACCTATTATTTGTTGGTATCTCCCTACGTAAACACGCAGAAATTTTAAGTTCCTCTCAAATATTCTCTTGCTTCTAAGCCATATTTTTTACCTGGTAGGTAGAATTAAAATATTAATCTGATTATTAATTGTTTAAAAACAGAATTTTAGCCCTAACTGGTTTGGCCCAGTGGATAGAGTGTTGGCCTCCAGACACAAGGGTTCCAGGTTTGATTCTGGTCAAGAGCATGTATCTTGGTTTCGGGCACATCCCTAGTAGGGCGTGTGCAAGAGGCAGCTGATCAATGTTTCTCTTTCATTGATGTTTCTAACTCTCTATCCCTCTCCCTTCCCCTCTGTAAAAAAAAAAATCAATAAAATATATTTAAAAAAAGAAAATAGAATTTTAATTTATCAGTAAATATGTGATGTGGAAAGCCTCAGAAAGAAACATATGACCAGTTTAAAGGATTTGGTTAGGGTAGCGGTAGAGAAAGATTGAAATAGTTCAAGAAGACAAAAAGAAGATAAAAGTTCTTAATGGATTAAATAAATTGGTAACTAAAAATACATTTCTCAGATATATGAATTATTCTCTTTCTTTTTCAATTATGTATTTTATTGTCATATTTATCAGAATTGTCTTCCAAGAAAATTTTGAAGAGAAGTTTATCTTGTCTTCCAAGAAAATTTTGAAGAGAAGTGTATCTTGATGACTTAACATTTCTCCTTTAGATTCTCATATACCCTGCCATTAAAATTTGAGATCCAAAGGAAATACTCTCTAATGGTGGAATTTCAAATGCCTCGAGGAGCAGAAAGGGAAAAATAGATAGGAATGTGTCTGTTTGTACAGCTAGCAATGTAGCCAATTACTTTCAGTAATGAGATAACTATATTTACTCCAAAACTATCCTAAGCACTTTAGGGACTAATCTGAGCTGTCTGCTTTTACACAGGCTGTCCTGCACCACTCCCACCACCTCCAGGTAAGAATACTTGAACTTGAAAAGCAATCATTCTGCATTAATGTTTCTTATAAATCAAATTTCAGAGGTCGTGGCAATAAAAAGCCATCAGCTTTGAAGATGTTATAAAATAAAAAAACTTGAAGTGGTTGAATTTAGCTTTTATTCACCAAATAGATAATGAAATGGTGGTTTGTTTTCCCCCCACACAAGCTAATGAAACAAAAAACAAATAAATGTTATCAATCAAAATAGAATTTACCTACAATATAAAATATATCATGTAATTATATATCTTGATTAACATAGGTCACTTGGTAGTTTCTTTTAAACTAGATAATTCCAACTTTTTTTGAGGGCTGAATTGTAGTAAGAAAAATTAATGTTAAGCAGAGCTCAATAATTTCAGAGGGCTTTGAGTTTCTACTATTCTCAAGCCAAAGTGATGTGCTTTGTAGAGTGGCAAAAGTTACAAATAAATAAATAAATAAATAAATAAATATAAAAAATCATTCTCTGACCTTAGAATATAATGGAAAATGGGAGGTTTTAAAAGCAATATAGACAATTTTATATACATCTGAGAACACATTTTACAGTAAAAATGTAAAATATATAACAGAATTGTAATTTTAGAACAACATATACACTAGTCCAAGGTATATGAATGAAAGAAGTAAGCCAAGGTTGAGAAATTAAATTGGAGTCAACATCAGAAGCTAGAATGCTAAAATTAATAATCTTTTAGAAGATTATATGGGGATGTCAAAAGTTTTTCATCAAAGAAATGATGAGATGAAAATTATCCTAACTACTGTATAGAAAATTAATTGGATCAGGAAGATAACTGAATCAGAGTCACCCCTGAAAAAGCCAGGGTGTGCTACATCAGGGATAATAAGACCCCAGAGTATTATATGGCAAGTAGAACCAGGAACAGAAGGGATTCAAATGAAGATGAAGTGTGGGAACCTCTTTCCACATCCCGCGTGGTTCAGGGTTCGGGTTCTGAAGGAGGCCGCAAGCAAACGAAATGAGAGACCAGAAAACATTAATTTGGCGATATGGGGGGAGCCAGGCGGGAGCCTTCCTCTAGTGGAAAGGACTGCCACTTGCTCTGGCCTTTTTCTCCCTTTTATTAAGGCTTTGGGACACACCCCTAGCCTTTAGGCAGGAAATAACAAAACAGAAATTAACATGAAACAAACAGGTAGAGGTTGCTTCAGCCAACAACCTTTCAACTAAACAGTGAGTGATTAGCTCTGACCTTTCAGAGCAGTTAAGATTGACCAGCCTTCTGGCCTCCTGTTTACATCCATTTAGTAAGAACAATGTTTGGTTTCCGACAATGAAGATACATTATTTTGCAGTAGTTTGGATATCAAGTGACAGGAAGGAATCAAAATGACTCCCAAATTTGAAGCGCAAATGGTTGGAAGAATAATTTGGCCACTAGTAGGAGGAAGCCAGTTTAGAGGAGAAACTGTTTTAGGGGCAAAATAATACAGTCTGTTTTGTGCACATTGAGTTTAGGTTCTTACAGATTGGCCAGCATGTTGTTTATTAGAGGGAATGAGATCTGGGTCCACCTCACATATGGTGCCTGGACTGGAGCTAGAAACTTGAAAGTCATCTACTTAATGTTATAGTGGGCACTGTAGAGAGAGAGGAGGGTTCCAGGGGAAAGACCAGAGAAAGAGCTGATAGAGGATTTTCAGAGTGTTGGATCCGAAAGAAGAATATTTTCAAGATGAGAGTTACAAGTGTTAGCTATTGCAGGGAACTTAAAAAACTGAGAAGGCTCTTGAAAATGGTAATTATAAAGTCTTAGTGACTTCTAGGATTATGGAGACAGGAATCAAACTAAAACAGGAAGCAAAACAGTAGCCATAAAGTGTATTGACCACTGCCAAGAGAAATTTAGAATTCTCATTTCCTGGGGCTTCTAAACATAGGGAATATATGCTTGTTAGGGACAATTAGCTCAAAGTAGCTGGATATGATTTTTCCACTTAAAGGGACCATAATCCTCCATAATTCTATCTCTGAAATCATAATGCTAATTACAGTATTGGGCACCTGATGGTTATCTACAAGTAACAGATGGTTATATTTTGCCAAATTTAATTAGTGTTTATCACTTCATGTTAACAGTTTGCCATGGTCCACTGGGAGAAGAGAAATCAGTAAGTACATAGTTCTTCTCCACTTTAATCCAAATTTGCTGTCATGCCTGTCTTGAAGTAAAAGTCTAAACTTGGATCGTTTCTGTAGCCTGGAGATACATGGACTGCTAATTGCCACAAATGCACCTGTACCAATGCTAATGCAGTGGACTGTAAACCCAAGGAGTGCTCTTCTCCCCCCACATGCAAAACTGGAGAGAGGCTTGTGAAGTTCAAAGATAATGATACCTGCTGTGAAATTGGATACTGTGGTGTGTATTCCTAACACCTTATTTGGATTGAATTGAATAGTTGTTTACTTACATATCCAAGAGATATTTCTTGAGCTACTAATATGTGTCAAACACTATGCAGGATAAGTGTTGCCCTCTTAAAATTTTACTATCTTTGTAATGGGGGAAACCCAGAAGCAACAGCTATGAATATAAGCAGCAGTTAAAGAGGTAGGATGATGTTATGGGAAGAACAGTATGATTGGCTGAGAAATAGAATCCCATTTACAGTTTCTGTTTTATAAATAAAAAATAATTATACTTTAGGATGAAATAATATATTTGTTTTTCAGAACCAAGAACATGTTTATTTAACAATACCGACTATGAGGTAAGGTCGTTTTCTGCTTTACCCTATTTTTATCAATATAATTATGGATAAATGCAACCTCTTTCAGCTTATGACATGAAAATTTCATAGTCAACTGTGGGGCAGAATTTTTCCCCTATATTCAGTTTTCAAAAGAAATGTCAAATGTAACACTCAGCATGGCTCCCTTCACAGGGAGAAAATATACTTGATCATTAACTAAGTAGCACTGGAGCTTCTGAATAATATTTCCCCTGGGGCTTGCCAGATGGAGAAGACACACTTTGTAACATTCAAATCAATGGACAGAATTAAACTGTAATTATAACCAGGAAGATCAGATGGCCAAACTGTCACAGATCAAATAAGAAAACCCCAAAGGCTAGAACCCCATTATGTGAATATAGCAATACAGGGGTGGGTTTTAACAACTGATTTGGCATTTTTGTAAAATAATTTAACTTCTTGAAAAAAGTACCAGGAAGCCATAAAACCAGATGATTCTCAAAATAACTTTAATACATTTTAACTGGTGATACTAAATATTAAAAAAAACCTGAAATAAAGTATATGTGGTATGTTAGAAAATACATAGAAACAAAGCCCATGAGAATTTTAATTTGGTATCTTATTTATCACACTCAACTTTTAGTTTCTTAATTTTTAGTTTCCAAGGTGACCTGATTTGAGAATTTATGATAGTTTTTAAACATAAAATATGATAATGTTTAAAGAGCAAAAGAAACATTTTTCCTCTATGCATTTATATGCAAAATAATTGTAATAATAAAATTCTAGTTCACCAGAAAGTTTATTTTGTGGTTTTACTCCCTGAAAGAAATGTAATTTTCCAAACTGGTGTTTGAATTTTGAGCATAAATTCATTAAAAAGCAATCTAGAGAGCTTTAAAACTATATGACCTGAACCTGTATATGTTTGTTAATCAGTGTCATCCCAATAAATTCAAGAAAAAGAAAATAGTATAGAAACACAAGCAAAGATAGAAGATGTTTCTTGTCATTTGTGATAAACCTATTTTATGCTCTTTTCCACCCTTTTGGATTTCCTATTTGTTTCCTCTCAAACTTAGAGCATAAAAACTAGTCAATTGACTATTACAAATAAAATAATCTTTCTTAAAAACACTTAAAAACTACAACAGAGTAACTATATGCAGACCTTAATTTGAGAACCTTGACACATTCTGTGCTCTCAGTGATAAACTTTGACTCAAGGAAGTTGAAGGTTTTCAATCCACCTTTTCTTAAATATTAACCTAATGGCTGAACATGCGTCTGGAAATTCACTAACCATCACAAATTTCAACGTTTTTAATACAGGTTTTATTTTCAGATAGCAAAAAAAAATCAAGGTGAATAATTACTTTGTTCTTTCCCCATTTACGCCCCCCTCCTCCAGATTGGTGCTTCATTTGAGGATCCCAACAACCCATGCGTCACCTACTCCTGCGACAAAACTGGTTTCAGGGCAGTGGTCCAAGACTGCCCCAAGCAGACCTGGTGTGCAGAAGTAAGTCATCTTCTCAAGTAGTACAGCCACAAGGTTTACTTCTCATGTTCCATACAAACACAACCTGTCTTCTTTCTCATTTGGAAAAGTTTATGTCTGGCCATTAGACCTCTTTGAGAGTTCATTCCGGATTTCTCACCCACCTTTTATTGTCTTGTGTATTTTTCATATCAAAGATATTTTTGCAGGCTTTCTAAAATTTAATATAGTGCTATTCTAGAAGTTGGTTGCTATGGAAAGCATATTGTTATTTTTAAGCAAACAAAAAAAAACCCTAGTTTGTTTTCAAGGTTTATAGAATCAGGTGAATAATTTTCTATAAAAATACAAAAATTTCATGTAACCCCATATATGTGTACTGTTAAGAGTTTTCTTAGTGCCACAGTCTTTATTTTTATGAAGTCCAAATGTGGTAAGGATTTTGAATTAATAAATACTTAAATGTAAGTTATTAAGAACAGCTTAAGCTTATTTTTCTTTCTGAAAATACAGTATAATTGATAATATAGTTCAAAGCTTTATTTTAGAACTCTAATATTGGACTTCAACATTTATTACATTTTTATTCTGAGACATTGATAGGCTAAAGAGTATAATAATGTGTGAGGTAAAAATTCTTACCTATGAGAAATTTAGTGTCTGTAGTAATATCACTGTTAAAGTATTTTCAATTATAATAACTAAGGGGTGATTTTTTATTCCTTTGCATTTTATTTTAAAGAACATTTTATTTAAGTATCATTTTTCCCTTTCAATCTACTGTTGCAAAAATTAATGTAAATACTCAGTCTCATTTTTATTATTACTCTCTCCCATCCATGCTCTCTGAATCTGAGCTTGGCATGTTTATCTGTTCCATTTTTTCCCTTTGAAATAATATTTCAATAAGTTAAAAAATGTTATATTATTTATAGAAAAATACAGAAAAATTTCAGTCTTTTTTTCTTTTTCCTCTCACCCATATAGGCAGACCGAGTGTATGATTCAAAAAAATGTTGCTATAAATGTAAGTAAAATTAAGCTCTGCATGTTGAGGAAATATAAACTGTTGAAAAAAAATTAGCTTCTTTGAACAAAATAGCAGATCATTAAGAGAAAGTCTCATGTGTTTGTTTTTTTTTTAACATGATAGGTGTTCCAATCTATATGCATAAACTGACTATGGATATTTGTACAGAATATACTATAGTTATTTATTCGTGTTGGTTCTAACATCCCTCCTAGTAAAAAATAGTTATGTTTACAAGAAAAAAATTAATTTTTATGGAAATAAATTTAGCTTGCTCTCCTAACATCAGCAGATTTAGTTGCAAATTGCTATATTAAATCTTAAGGATGATCAGCAATGAGAAAATAAAGATACCAAAAATAACCATGCCCCTCCATCTTCCTTTCCCTCCCTCTTTCCTTTACTCCTTCCTTCTCCCCTTCCTCCTCTTCCTTCTTTCCTCTTCCCCTCCTGTGCTGAGTGCTGACATAGCTAATATCGTCAGTAAAATTATGAAGTATTTATTATTCTAATTATGGTTAAGAAAAATGGAAACTTAGCAATGGTTAATGTTAAACTTTTCTGACTCTCTGATCCATTTTTTAAGGTAATCCTAGTTGCAGATCTTCACTTGTCAATGTGACTGTTAAGTACAACGGTTGCAAGAAAAGACTTGAGATGGCAAGATGCGTAGGGGATTGTAAACAGACGATCAAGTGAGTTTTTCTTTGAACATGTACTGTGTGTTAATTTTGTAAAATTATTAAGGCATGAAACTTTTAAAACAATATATGGAAAAAAATTAAGATGTTTTTATTGGTTGTTAGAGATAGAGGAAAGGAGAGGGAGAGATAGAAACATTTATATGAAAGTAAAACATCGATTGGCTGCCGCCTGCATGCCCTCCTACATGGAATTAAGCCCAAAACCTGGGGGCATGTGCCCTGACCAGGAATAGAACTGCAACCTTTTGGTGCATGGTATGACACCCAGCCAATTGAGCCACACTCGGCTGGGCCATGGAAAACTTTTATATGCTAGCTAAGCATAGCATCAGGATCTTAATATTTAAAAGGATATGAGAATCCTAATAAATGATGAATCATCTTGAAGTAGCTTTCTCTATATGTCAAACATGATACATTTATGGCAACTGTATTTATTTTCATACAGTGATTACAGAGAGTACTTAAGTAATTATTCTTGCTAAAAGTGTATTTTTAAACTGTCATGTGCATTTTAGATAGAACATTTTACATTTTTTCTTTTATGGACACTTTCACATATAAATTTATGGAGAATAATAATTGGGTGTTAAACAGCATATTTTAAAATCAATTTTATTTTTTGTACCATAATGCTCTAATTTTAAGATTATAAATATTCATTTTGAATTTTTCTTCTTTTTTTGTCTTACTACCACCTATCACTGATCTACATCAGAAATGTATAGCAATACATGGTGTAGAGAAAAAATAAATTGGTTGGGAGGCTTGGTAAATCACTTAGATAATTAGAAGTTGAGCATTGATATCAATATATTTCCAAAGACATTCCAAAAATATTAATTACTGGGTATTTTACTTTTAGGTACAATTATGATATCTTTCAGTTGGAAAATTCCTGCCTTTGCTGCCAAGAAGAAAACTATGAGTTCAGAGACATCATTCTTGACTGTCCTGGTGGCGGTACCTTGTCTTACAGATACAGGCACATCACAGAATGTTCTTGCTCAAACAAGTGCCATCAATCTGCATCCTCAATGAGCAACTAATGTTAACATTATCTTCCCAGTTGTAACAGGCGGGTGTTTATTTTACAAGTGTACAAAAATTAGCACTCAGTTGAGAGAATAATGAAACATGTGTATCTCCATCCAAAAGCGAATTGTCATTATGAGGCACTTTATTATTATTATTATTATTATTTTGCCTGGATCTGTAAAAATAAATACAATTTTGCAAACAATTCGTGAGTACATGTATTTATTTTATAGCAATAAGAATTATTTTTTATTTTATTTGTTTATTTTTAATATATATTTTTATTGTTTAAAGTATTACAAATACTTTACTGTAAAATTTAATACTCTACCAACAGTTTTAGATTACCCTATAAATATTAGTGGAAAGATTTATTTGCATTCTTGAGTAGGCACTGAGCATTCCTAGTGCTAGGCTGAATTTAGATATAGGGCAGCTGCTGTTGGCAAGTTTCTGTCTGTTACCCGGGTCCAGATCTGAGCTGGGCCCAGTTTCTGCTTGTTACCTGGGTCCCTATCTGTGCTGAGCGTGGGATGAAGTAGCCATGGGGGCAGGAGACCTCCCTCAGAAGTGGGGAGGTTTCAGACCCCTGCAAGGTTGTGGGGAGGATGAAGGCCTGTGCCCCACCTCTGTTGACCCCCAAGTTCTCTCCTGATGGCCCCTTTGCAACTGTGCCTGTCTTAGGTTGTTCCTTCCCTGAGGAATCTTACCCGTTTCTGGCTAATCAGTCATCCTCCGGGGCCATGTAGGGTGCTGTGAGGTTCAGTTCTGTCTCCATGGTAGCCTATGCCCTCATGGCCTCCACACCCAGCACCTGCCTTGGGATCCCCTCGCCTGCTGGCGGCGGCCCAGCACTCATCACTTATCTAAAGGAATTCAGGTTCCTTCTCCAGGGAAGGCCCAGCTCACACTATTTGGCAAGAGACAGATCCATTATACCAGCCACCTCGAGGATTCAACTTCAGTGTGAATAGAAAGCTCAGGCTACAGCTGAGGGCAATTGGATTGTGAGAAGAGGATCGCTCTTGGCAAAAGAGGTAAGAGGGGCCAGTATAGAATGCTCAAGTGCCTTCCCAGTGTCTTAATTCCTTCTGAAAGGGATCAAATCCTTTCATATCCTTTTTAAAATTGCTGCCAAACATTTAAAGAATTAGTTTGTAATTTTGTTTGGGATAATTGTACAATATACTGTTGTGAAATATCAAGAATTAAATGACATTGTAGAATAATATCATGTAAGGATATTCTTTGCTCTAGGCCATGGCAATTCATTTTCAAACTGGCTGTCAATTTCTTTTTGTAACTTTATATAAACTTTTTCAAGGAGGCAAAAACGCAGGTAACTTACTTTAGCTCAAGAGGCCAAATATATTGAGTTTCAATTACAATCCTTAAGACATTTGAAGGAAACTTCTCTTTATTTCCTTCCAAAATGATTTTCTTTTTTTAAAAAAATATATTTTACTGATTTTTTACAGAGAGGAAGGGAAAGTGATAGAAGGTTAGAAACATCGATGAAAGAGAGATATCGATCAGCCACATCCTGCACGCCCCCTACTGGGGATGTGCCTGCAACCAAGGTACATGCCCTTAACCAGAATCGAACCTGGGAACTTTCAGTCCCCCAGGCTGACACTCTGTCCACTGAGCCAAACCGGTTTTGGCCCAAAATGATTTTCATGCTACAGAGTTTCATTTAAAATTCTTTGTCACATGAAAGAATTTCTCTTAAGGTTATGGTGACCACTTCCCTGAGATTTGATATTGATGTTTCTCATTCTCTGGATCTGATCTTGAGTCTATGTCTTTCATTATATTCCACAGATGAGTGAGATCATGTGATATTTATCTTTCTCTCTCTGGCTTATTTCACTAAGCATAATGATTTCCATCTCCATCCATGTTGTTGCAAATGATAGGAGCTGCTGCTTCTTCTTTTTTTTTTTTACCACAGCATAGTATTCCATTGTGTAGATGTACCACAGTTTTTTTTTTAATCTGCACTTAGGCAGTTTCCAAATCTTAACTATGGTGAAGTTTGCTGCTATGAACATAGGGGTGCATAAATCCTTTCTGACTGGTGTTTCTAGTTTCTTGGAATATATTCCTAGAAGTGGGATCACTGGAACAAATGGGAGTTCCATTTTTAGTTTTTTGAGGAAACTCCATACTGTTCTCCAAAGTGGCTGCACCAGTCTGCATTCCCACCAACAATGCATGAGGGTTCTTTTTTCTCCTCTTCATCTCCAACACTTGTCGTTTGTTGATTTGTTGATGATAGCCATTCTGACAGGTGTGAGATGGTACCGCATTGTTGTCTTGATTTGCATCTCTCTGATGATTAGTGACTTTGAGCAGGTTTTTATATGTCTCTCGGCCTTCCTTCTGTCTTCTTTTGAGAAATGCCTATTTAGATCAGTTGCCCATTTTTAGATTGGGTTGTTTATCTTCTTTTTGTTAAGTTGTATGAGTTCTCTGTAAATGTTGGAGATTAAACGCTTATCATTGATATCATTGGCAAATATGTTCTCCCATGCAGTGGGCTTTCTTGTTCTTTTGTTGATGGTTTTTTTTGCTGTGCAAAAGCTTTTTATTTTAAGTAGTCCCACTTGTTTATTTTTTTCTTTAGTTTCTATTGCCCAAGGAGCTGTATCAGTAAAGAAGTTCCTCTGGCATATGTCTGAGATTTTTCTGCCTGTGGATTCCTCTAATATTTTTATGGTTTCCCATCTTATGTTTAAGTCCTTTATCCATTTTGAGTTTATTTTTGTGTATGGTGTAAGTTGGTGGTTTAGTTTCATTTTTTTTTTTGCATGTATCTTTCCAATTTTCCCAACACCATTTGTTGAAGAGACTATCTTGATTCCATTGTATGTCCATGCCTCTTTTGTCAAATATTAATTGGGCATAGTTGTTTGGGTTGATTTCTGGGTTCTCTGTCCTATTCCATTGATCTATGTGTCTGTTCTTGTGCCAGTACCAGGCAGTTTTGAGAACAGTGGCTTTGTAATACAGCTTGAAATCTGGTATTGAGATCCCACCTACTTTGTTCTTCTTTCTCAGGATTGCTGCAGCTACTTGGAGTCTTTTTATATTACAAATGAATTTTTGGAAAGTTCATTCTAGGCCTGTGAAGTATGCCTTTGGTATTTTAATGAGGATTGCATTGAATTTATAGATTGCTTTGGGTAGAATAGACATTTTGATGATATTGATTCTTCCAATCCATGAACATGTTGTGTTCTTCCATCTGTTTATGTCTTCCTCTATCTCTTTTTTCAGTGTCGTGTGGTTTTCTGCATATAGGTCTTTTACTTCCTTAGTTAAGTTTATTCCTAGGTATCTTAATTTTTTTGGTGTGATGATAAATGGGATTGCTTTTTTAGTCTCTCTTTCTGTAAGTTCATTATTGGTATATAGAAATGCCATAGATTTCTTGGTGTTAATTTTGTATCCTGCTACATTGCTGAATTCATTTATCACATCTAATAATTTTTTGATGGAGTCTTTAGGGTTTTCTATGTACAGTATCATGTCATCTGCAAATAAGGACAATTTTACTTCTTCTTTTCCTATTTGGATGCCTTTTATTTCTTTTTCTTGTCTGATAGCAACGGGCTAGTACTTCCAGCACTATGTTGAATAGGAGTGATGAGCGTGGGCATCCCTGTCTTGTCCCTGTTTTTACGAGAAATGATTTTAGTTTTTGCTCATTGAGTATGATGTTGGCTGTGAGTTTGTCATATATGGCTTTTATGATGTTGAGGTATGATCTTTCTTTTCCCAGCTTGCTGAGAGTTTTTATCCAGAAAGGATGTTGGATTTTGTCAAATGCTTTTTCTGCATCAACTGATATGACTAGGTAATTTTTATCTTTCAATTTGTTTATGTGATGTATCACGTTTATTGATTTGTGAATATTGTACCATCCTTGCATCCCTGGGATAAATCCTACTTGGTCTGATGTATGGCTGGATTCGATTTGCTAGAATTTTGTTGAGGATTTTGGCATCTATGTTCATGAGTGATATTGGTCTGTAATTCTATTTCATTGTGTTCTCTTTATCTGGTTTTGGTTTTAGGGTGATGCAGGCTTCATAGGAGTTTGGAAGTGTTCCTTTCTCTTGAATTTTCTGGAATAGTCTGAGAAAGATGGGTTTTAGTTCCCCTATGAATGTTTAGTAAAATTCCCCTGTGAAGCTGTCTGGCCCTGGGATTTTGTTTGCTGGAAACTTTTTTTTTTAAATATATTTTATTGATTTTTCACAGAGAGGAAGGGAAAAGGATAGAAAGTCAGAAACATTGATGAGAGCTGCCTAATTTAGTAGCTCCCTCTTGCACACCCCACAGTGGAGATGTGCCCGCAAGCAAGGTACATGCCCTTGACCGGAATTGAACCTGGGACCTTTCAGTTCGCAGGCCGATGCTCCATCCACTGAGCCAAACCGGTCTCGGCTGTTTGCTGGAAACTTTTTGATGACTGCTTCAATTTCTTCCATAGTTACCAGCTTATTGAGATTTTTAGAATCTTTCTGTGTGAGTTTTGGAAGGTTGTGTTTTTCTAGAAATGTGTCCATTTCCTCTAGGTTGTGTAATTTGTTAGAATAAAGTTATTCATAATATTTTTTAACAATCCTTTGTATTTCTGTGGGGTCTGTAGTTTTTTTTCCGTTCTCATTTCTGATTTTGTTTATTTGGGTCCTCTCTCTTTGCTTCTTGTTGAGCCTGGCAGAGATTCATCAATCTTGTTTATCCTTTAGAAGGACCAGCTCTTGGTTTTGTTGATTTTTTTGTATTGTTTTTTTTTTTATCTCTATGTCATTCACTTCTGCTCTGATCTTTATTATTTCCTTCCTTCTGCTCACAGTGGGCTTTTCTTATTGCTCTTTTTCTAATTCTTTGAGTTGTTGAGTTAGGTGATTCATTACCATTTTTTCCTGTTTTTTGAGGTAGGCCCATAGAGCTATAAACTTCCCTCTCAGCACTGCTTTCATTGTGTCCCACGGCATTTACATTGTTGTGTTTTTATTGTCATTAGTCTCCAGGATATTTTTCATTTCTTCTCTGATCTCATTTATAACCCAATCATTGTTTAGTAACATACTATTCAACTTCCAAGTGTTTGAATTTTTTGGAATGTTTTTATTGTAGTTTATTTCTAATCTTATGCTATTGTGGTCTGAGAAAATGCTTGATATGATTTCAATCTTTTTGAATTTGGGGAGACATTTGTGACCCAATATGTGGTCTATTTTTAAAATGTCCCGTGTACACTTGAGAAGAATGTATATTCTGTGGCTTTGGGGTGATATGCTTGGAAGATGTCAGTTAGGTCCATCTGATCTAGTGAATTATTTAAAATTGCTGTTTCTTTGTTGATTTTTGTCTAAAGCATTTGTCCAGTGATATCATGGTGTATTAAAGTCCCCTACCATGATTGTATTATCGTCGATCTCTCCCTTGATATCATCCAGGAGTTTTTTTTTTTTTATGAATTTAAGTTTTCCTGTATTAGGTGCATATATGTTTACCAGAATTATATCTTCTTGATAAATTGCTTCTTTTAGTATTATGTAGTGGCCTTCCTTATCTCTTATTATAGCCTTTACTTTGATTCTATTTTATCAGATATAAGTATCACCACCCCAGCTTTTATCTCATTTCTACTTGCCTGAAAAATGTTTTCTATCCCTTCACTCTCAGTCTGTGTGAATCCTTTGCTCTGAGGTGGGTCTCTTGTAGACAGCAAATATATGGGTCATGTTTTCTTAGCCATTCAGCTACCCTATGTCTTTTGATTGCTGCATTTAACCCATTTACATTTAATGATATTATTGACAATAATATCATGTTTGTTGTCATATTTTTTCCTTAGTGTTTGTGTTTTTTCTTGCCTTTCTCTTTCTTCTTTTTACAGCAGTCCCTTTAACATTTCCTGCATTGTTGGTAGTGATAAACTCTCTTAGCCCTTTTTTGTCTGTGAAGTTCCTGATTCCACCTTCAATTTTGAATGATAGCCTTGCTGGGTATAGTATTCTTGGGTTCAGACCCTTGCTTTGCATCACTTTATATATTTTATTCCATTCCTTTCTGGCTTGATGTGTTTCTATTAAGAAATCAGTTGATATTCTAATAGGAGATCCTGTGTAGGTAACTTTCTTTCTCTCTCTGGCAGCCTTTAAGATTCTTATTTTGTTGTTAGTGTTTGCCAATTTAATTATAATGTGTCTTGGTGTTGTTTTTTGGGGGTTCAGCTTGTTTAGGACTCTGTGTAGTTCTTGGAATTCCATAGTTTTTTCCTTGCCAATATCAGGGAAGTTTTCTGTCATTATTTCTTCAAATAGGTTTTCTATTCCTTGCTTCTCTTCTTCTCCTTCTGGTATTCCTATTAAGAAAATGTTGTTTTGTTTTGTGTTGTCCCAAAGCTCCCTTAGTCTCTCTTCTTGTTTTTTAAATCTTTTTTCCAATTGCTGTTGTGTTTATGTGTTTTTTCCTATCTTGTCTTCTAATTCACTGATGAGGTCCTCAGCCTCTTCTAGGATACTTTATAGGTCTTCCATTGTGTTCCTTATTGCAGCTATGTCGTTCTTCATCTCCTCTTTGTTTTGTTTCATGTTGGTGACATTCTCATTCAGCTCCTTATAGTTCTCATTGAGTTATGTGTATTTGTCGTTGAGTTGTATGTATTTGTCATCCAGCTGTTTAAACATCCTTAAAACCCTTACTCTGAATTCTTTCTCTGAGAGGCTGCTGGCTTCAATTTCATCTAATTCCTTTTCTGGTGATTCCTCTTTTTCTTTCCTTTGGGGATTGCTTTTTTGTCTTCCCATGTTTTCCTGTAATGTTTTAATTGGAGATCCAATTGCTTTGCTTTCTACCCAGGTTTTTTTGCGGGGGATGGTGGTACTGCTGTATTCTCTCAGTTCTCCTGTGCTTGTTAATTTATTGTAGTTCCCTACTTGAGCTATTTGGGTTCCCTTGATGTAGATCTGTGAGCTTGAGCAGCACAACTTTGGTGTCTAGAAGTCAGCAGCTGTGGAGGGGAGTGTCCCAATTTTTGCTATTTGCACCCTTAATTGAGATCACGCGTGCCCAGTGGGGATACACAGTGGCACCAAGGACCCGTCTGTTGGGGTGATATGTTTCAGGGGGCCTACACCCTGGAGAGGCGTGATTGTGGTGACCAGAGTTATAAAATCACACCCCGGGAGCCCCCAGTGGCTCTCAGGCACTGCCTAGGGAGTGGACCACCAGAAACGCGCTACTGAGCGTGGACTGCAAACACACTGATGTGGGCAGGCTGTAAACTCACTGACTTTGGCGTGCTGTAAACACGCAGACCTAGGTTGTAAACACGCCGCTGACTAGGGCCGTTCTGTAAACTGGTGACAGATGCGCTCTGCAAACGCGGCCACGAGGGTGTGCAACAAACCAGCCAGGAGAGCATGCCGCAGACAGGGCAACCAGGGTGTGCTGCAAACACAGCAACTAGGACGCTCCACAAACTGGCACTGAGGATACGCTGCAGACTGGGCAACCGGGGCACACGCAAATGCGGCAACCAGGGTGTTCTTCAAGCCAGGGACCAGTGTGTGCAGCAGCTGCACCGATGTCGCTGGGGAGGGGGAGGTTGCACTCACTGCTTTGGAGGAGGAAGTCTCAGGGTCCAAGGGTCTGCAGCTGTGGCAGCAGGACTCTGGCTGGAGTGGCTGTTGAGTCGCAGGGCAGCTCTAAGGCCTGTCTGGCTGGTGGTGTTGATGAGTTCCCAAAGAAAGGCCATTTTCCCCTTCAAGATGGCGTGGGCTCCGCACCCGAGTCCCACAGTCCAGGGAGTGCCAGACTCTGTGACAGTCTCTCCTTGTCCAAGAGAGCCTGGACTGCCAGCCCCCACTGCTCCTGTGAGCTTCAACTGTCCCTCACTCAATCACACAACCACTGTACACATCCACATACTCTCCTTTCGTCCCCTCACTCACTTCCTCTCTCTCACCTCCATCCTGCCAGCCACCATCTTCCCAGAATTCTCTATTTTTTCTCTTAATATGCTTCATATCTCAAGATAAACAAGTTCTTTGGGGTTCTTTAATTGCAGTGCCTAGTTTTAAATTGGTGTCTAGCAATAGGAATTCTATGGAGAAAGTGAGTCAGATCATGGCTCGCCAGTATACTCATGTTCTTCTCTTCATCTGGTGAGGCCATTATCCAGTTTTGTTTTTTCCCTTCAGTTAAACTTACTAAAAATGTAGTATTTGTTCTTTTTCCTCACTTCTCTATGCCAGTTACATCATCTCTTTCATTCTGCTACAACTCTGCTTCAGACTCCAGTGGCCTCCTTATAATTCTTTCTATAAAGGCTGATATCATTTCCACTCTTCCTTGAATCCCTTTTCTTTCTTTTCTTTTTTTTTTATAATCAGCTGCCTCGTACTGGGGATCAAGCCCTGAACCTGGGCATGTGCCCTGGATCAGACTTGAACCCAGGACCCTTTAGTTCGCAGGCTGATGCTCTATCCACTGAGCAAAACCAGCTCGGGCTTGAATCCTTTTTCTTATTCCTGTTATATCATTTTTAACTAATGCTCTATATTTTGTGGACACCTTTGTTACCATTGTAAGTGGCTAGTTATTAGTATTAATATTAGTATTAATATAGGAGAAGAGTAAAGGGGAGGCCACCCATTATAAGCTTGGTCATATGGAAACTTCACCATGAAACTTCAAGTTTCACACTTCCTGTAGGGAACCTCGGGTCCATTCCCTGCAGATCACTAGGGCAAGGGACCAGACAGAGAGAGAAATGTGTGCATGCACAGTAAACTGAGGATGGCATAGGAAAGGTACTTGCCTGTCAATCAAACCTGGGGACTAAGATTATTGGGTAGGGGATGAAGCCACTATAAGCATGCAAAGTCTTGGAAGGGTAAAATCTCTGAGACAAATAATTCTCTCTCTTGTTCCTCTTGCTTTGAACCTGCTTCCTTGCACTCACTTGTTCATGTCCTATGCTAGCCTATCATGTGGCCCTAGAAACCACATGGCCCATGGCCATGCAAACCCCACATGCAATGGACTGCAGCTAGGAACAAGCCAGATGCTGGTTTGGACTGCACAAATATAGGGTGGAAGCTCTGGGCAGTGGTTTTGATCTCAGATCGGCTGAAGACAATATGGGACTTTTTAAGGCAGGATGGAGAGAGATGAGATCTTGGAAACCCAGGGGTTTTATTCCACAGAAATAAAACTTTCCATAATACCTTTGCCTCCCCTGGGGCCTCAGGAAATTCTTTTTTTTTTAAATATATATATATATTTCATTGGTTTTTTTACAGAGAGAAAGGGAGAGAGACAGAGAGTTAGAAACATCGATGAGAGAGAAATATCGATCAGCTGCCTCCTGCACACCACCTACTGGGTATGTGCCCACAACCAAGGCATGTGCCTTTGACCAGAATTGAACCTGAGACCTCTCAGTCTGCAGGCTGACGCTCTCCACTGAACCAAACCAGTTTCGGCATCTCAGGAAATTCTTATTCCCTTGGGACCCCAAGGAGCCCACTTCCACTGGCACTAGACAGGGATGCAAGAGGACACCCCACAGATAGCATCTTCACTTTTGCCAGTTCTTTAACTCTCAGGTCTCCAAAGTTGTATCTTGTTCCTCTTTTCATTTTACTCAGGCTCCTCAGATGATTTCATCAACACAGGTAGATGTGCTTATACACTGAGGATTTCCAATCTATATGTCCCGTCCCAACCTCTTCTCTGAATGACAGACATTGATACAACTTGAAGAGAGGAGAGTGGAATTTATCCAATCAGAAGTGAAAGAAAAAAAGAATGAATAAAGCATTTATGTAACAATATCAAGAGAACCAATGTATACATTATAGATATGCTGGAAAAAAGAAGAGAGAGGGGAAAAGGCAGATGTATTCAATGAAATAATGGCTGAAAATGTCCTCCATGTTAAGGGAGAAAAAACAGACATCCAGATTTGGGAATCCCAGAGATTTCCAAATAAGAAGATTGTAAAGAGATCCTGACTTAGACACATTATTAAAGTGCCAAAATTTAAGATGAGAGAACCTTAAAGCAGCAAGAGAAAAATCTCTCTCTCTCTCTCTCTCTCTCTCTCTCTCTCTTTCTCTCTCTCTCTCTCTTTCCTGTTTGCTAACTAATTTCTCCTTTTCTATCTACTATCTGCTTTGATTTCCAAACATATTTTGGTTCAGTTAGGTACTTTAGGATAGTAACTAGATACCATTTTTTTTTTTTTAGAAATTGATAAAGGGGAACAATTGAGCATTTATCCAGTCACTGCTGATAACCATATAGTTGATGAAATTTCTTCTTGATAGAAACTAATACATACAGGAGAAATAATAAAATTAGTAATTTGTAATTATTAATTAAATAATAGGCAACAATAACCAATGCTTGCTTAAACCATTATATAGAAGACTGAGGATGATTTTATAAAGACCAAAACCTCTTGGTCCATTTTGTTTTGCAATATTAATATTACTAACAGTGAAAAAACAGGCATTATACTTGGTGATTTATAGCCAGAAATAGTGTTGATTACAAATTATTCTTGCTGTATTGTAAGAAATCTAGAATTAGCAAAAGTAAACCACTAGCTCAACAAATAGTATTTAGTAAGAGTTTATTATGCATTTAAAAACAGTTTGTGAACTGAGAACTTTCAAATTTAAAACTGATATGAAGCTCAGGACATGAAGTTATAGGTTGGTTTATAGTGTAAATTAAGAAATTGTGTAGCCTTTTCAAGTATTGGCTATTATAAATGGAGGTTTTTAGATGGCAAAGGATTGGGTAAAAGTGATTATTTCATATCATTTTTAAGAAGATGACTTAAGTTCCTTTTATAATTATCAAAAACATTTATAAGAAATAATGAAAGTTAAATTTACTTATGTTCATAAAATAAGCTAGAATTAGTTTTATTTACATGATTTAAATTGTTCTGTTTGCTCGGAGGATTTCCAGGTGAGGTCTCCATTTTATAATTAATTTTAACAGTATTAAAACTAAATCCAATCTGGCATCTAAATCTAACTACCAATTATAAGAACATAAAGTGCCCTGGCAGCTTTAGAGCTGAGGATGCACCACTCAGCCTCAGCCTCAGCACGAGGGTCTCAGCGCCTCCGCCTCAGCACGAGGATCTCAGCGCCTCCGCCTCAGCACGAGGGTCTCAGCGCCTCAGCCTCAGCACGAGGGTCTGAGCCTCAGCCTCAGCCTCAGGACGAGGGTCTCAGTGCCTCAGCCTCAGCACGAGGGTCTCAGCCTCAGCCTCAGCACGAGGG
>JAAGEH010000311.1:12862198-13036378 GCA_011751065.1 Lasiurus cinereus | reverse complement strand
ATGGAGGGAAAAAAAACGACTGGATATAGAGTTCAAAACCACGCTTATAAGGTTTTTCAAGAATATGCTAGAAAAGATGGATAAATTTATCAAGTCCCAAGAGGAGATGAAAAAAGACCAACTAGAGATGCAAAAGAGCCAACTAGAGATGGTAAAGGTCCAACTAAAGATGAAAAAGGACCAACTAGAAATTAAACATTCACTGACTGAAATAAAAAATATTATACAGAGTCCTAACAGCAGACTAGAGAAAGGCAAGAATCAAGTCAAAAATTTGAAATATAAAGAAGCAGAAAACACTCAACTGGAAAAGCAAGAAGAGAAAAGAATCCAAAAATGTGAAGATAATCTAAGGAGACTCTGGGACAGCTTCAAACGTACCAACATCAGAATTGTGTGAGTGCCAGAAGAGAGAGAACAAGATACTGAAAACCTATTTAAAGGAATAATGACTGAAAACTTCCCACATCTGGTGAAAGAAATAGACTTAGACGTCCAGGAAGCACACAGAACCCCATATAAAAGGAATCTAAAGAGGACCACACCAAGACACATCATAATTAAAATACCAAGAGCAAAAGACAAAGAGAGAATATTAAAAGCAGCAAGAGAAAAAGAGTTCATTACCTACAAGGGAGCACCCCTACGACTGTCAGCTGATTTCTCAACAGAAACGATGCAGGCCAGATGGGAGTGGCAAGAAATATTCAACGTGATGAATAGCAAGAACCTACAACCAAGAATAATCTATCCAGCAAAGCTATCATTCAGAAATGAAGGGCAGATAAAGAGCTTCACAGAGAAGAAAAAGCTAAAGGAGTTCATCAACTCCAAACCAGTATTATATGAAATGCTGAAAGGTACTCTTTAAGAAGAGGAAGAAGAAAAAGATTAAAGTCAAAAAATTATGAACAACAAATACGTATCTATCCACAAGTGAATCTAAAAATTAAGTGAATTAAAAATTTGATCAACAGAATAAACTGGTGAATATAATAGAATCAGAAGCACAGAAAGGGAGTGGACTGATCATTCTCAGGGGGAAAGGGGTGAGGGGTATACAGGGAGAGACTGGACAAAAATCATACACCTATGGATGAGGTCAACGGGAGGGAGGGAAGGGGGGGAGCTGGGTGGAGGGGTGCTATGGAGGGGAAAAAAAGAGAAACAAATGTAATAATCTGAATAATAAAGATTTAATTAAAATTTAAAAAAAGAACCAATATTTATGCCAATAGTTATTTTTTTAAATATATTTTATTGATTTTTTACAGAGAGGAAGGGAGAGAGATAGAAAGTCAGAAACATCGATGAGAGAGAGACATTGATCAGCCGCCTCCTGCACGCCCCACAGTGGAGATGTGCCCGCAAGCAAGGTACATGCTCCCGACCGGAATCGAACCTGGGACCTTTCAGTCTGCAGGCCGATGCTCTATCCCCTGAGCCAAACCGGTCTCGGCTGCCAATAGTTATTAATACAATGTTCTTAATTTAAAAAGTCTTTGATATATCAATTTCTCTATCTCCCTCTTTATGGAATAACTTAAAATATATAATGGATATGATTTTTCCAGATATACACTCTCTCCAAAATTCTGAATCTAAATTGCGAGAGACACATGACAAAACCTACCAAAACAAGAATGTTTTACATATTCAATATGCATAACTCTCACTCAGTTTAGATTAAACATAACAAATTATATAAATTCCAAAAAAGACTTATGATAGGGGATTCACTCATGGATACACACTTCCAGGCAATTAGCGTACATACATCTGTGGGTGGTATTGTGTGAAGACTGGATACTGTGTTAATCTAGGAGCAACTTGAACAGAATGGTGAGAAAGTCTAAAGCTGACACAGATTATTCAAAAAATGCATAGCTCAATTGTGGATAATCTCAACTTTATTTGACTTTTTGATAGATCTTTAAAATACTTTTATCTTTGTTCAGTCTCTGAAATTTCCAATAGAGTTAACAAATTTGGCTTAGAGAGCTATTATTAGAAGCAAACATTTAAAATACAGCAGAAGCTTAAAGAAATTTTAAAAGATTAAACATATACTAACATTTAGGTTAATTTAAAATAAGTTAATTTTAAAAATGTATAATTTTTTCAAATTCCCTTGAAGAGTTTAAAAAATAACTTTAATTCAGTCCACTAGAAAAAAATCTGATTTTTTTTTTAATAGAAGGAACTTTCTGAGAAAGGAATGAATTAGTCATTAGGGCCATTAAATTTCTTAAAATGAACAAAGGATTCAACAGGAAATTATATAAAATATTAATAAAAATATTACTTTTACTGACAAGATGTCATTTGCTTTATTAAAAATCACCTAATCTGAGGAAAATATCCCCCGAGAAATACAAGAACGTAGGGTGGTAAGAATATTACATATGATGAATTTTTAACACCTTCATCCTCTTCTTTAATTCTTCTAATTTTCTTTATAGCAAATGAGTTCAATGAGTTGCAGAAAATTAAAAATTATTGCAATACATCCTAGCAGAGCTTTTGGTGTAATAGCGTGTTGGCAATGGTCCTTCACTTCTTGCTGATGGAATAAAGCTATGCTGTCTAGAAAATGTCTTGCTAAGTATATGATGTCAAATTAGGATCCCCAAATTCTACTTCCTAGTCATTCAAGGAATTATAAAGCAAAGCTAGGTTTGTCTATTCTGTGTAAATAATTTTATATAGATACTTTTTCTTCTTCATTATTTTATTTTATTTTTTTTGTAGTAAGAGCACAATGTGAAATCTATGTTCTTAATAAACATTTTAGTGTATATTACTGTTGACCCCACATACCATATTATAGAGCAGATTTTTAGAGCATATTTATTTTGCTTAACTGAAACTTTATACTCAGTGACTAGTAATTCCATATTAAAAGCATTACTATAGAAAGTGTGACATAAACAGTCAAATCCTAGAAAAATATATATAATATTTCTCATTACCAGAGCTTCTACATTGTTGCCATGTATCATAATCCCTCAAAGTGGAAAACATTTTAATGATTTATGGACTCCAGATTTCCATTCATCTTCTTTGAAATTGTCAAGCAGATCTCTTCTACATATAAAAGCTCAACTCTTTTCTCTCTTTGTCTTTTAAATTCTTTATTAAAGTATTACATATGTCTTCTTTTTTCCCCATTGACCTCTCCCCAGCCACCCCACCTCCCAGTATATGCCCTCAACCCCCTAGTGTCTATGTCCATTGGTTATGTTTATATGCATGCATATAAGTCCTTTGGTTGATCTCTTATATCTGCTCCCGCCCCCTAACCTGGCCCCTCCCTCACCAGGGAACTCTGAACTTCAGGGAACTCTGAAGTTTGACAGTCTGTTCAATACTTTTTTGTCTCTGGCTCTATTTTTGTTCATCAGTTTATGTTGTTCATTAAATTCCACAAATGAGTCAGATCATGTGATATTTATCTTTCTACACCTGGCTTATTTTGCTTAGCATTATGCTCTCCATGTTCATCCATGCTATTGCAAATAAGAGTTCTTTCTTTTTTATAGTAGTGTAGTGTTCCATTATGTAGATGTACCACTGTTTTCTAATCCACTCATCTGCTGATGAGCACTTAGGCTGCTTCTAAATCTTAGCTATTGTAAATTGTGCTATTATGAACATAGGAGTGCATATGTCCTTTCTGACTGGTGTTTCTGATTTCTTGGGATATATTCCTACAAGTGGGATTATTGGGTCTAATGGGAGTTCCATTTTTAATTTTGTGAGGAAATGCTATACTGTTTTCCACAGTGGCTGCAATAGTCAGTCGGCATTCCCACTAGCAGTGCATGAGGGTTCCTTTTTCTCCACATCCTCACCAGCACTTGTCATTTGTTGATTTGTTGATGATAGCCATTCTGACAGGTGTGAGATGGTATCTCCTTGCCACTTGATTTGCATCTCTCAGATGATTAGTGACTTTGAGAATGTTTTCATATGTCTCGTGTCCTTCTGTATGTCCACTTTCAAAGTGTCTATTTAGGTCCTTTACCCATTTTTTATTGGATTATTTAAAATATTACACATATGTTATAGCAATATCTTTACCAATACAGTTTCTGGGACAATGGAGATTAAGGAGAAAATAAACAAAGGGGACTACATAAAAATAAAAAGCTTCTGCACAGCAAAATAGACTATCAACAAAACAACAGGAAAGCCCACTGCCTAGGAGAACATATTTGCCAATGTTTGGAGATAAGGACCTAATCTCCAAAATCTATAGGGAACTCATACATCTACATACATAGTTTGGTTTTTAGTTTTGTAACCTTCAACTAAGTTTCTGGGCTCCAGGTGCAGTAATTATTTATAGTAGAATACTGTAGTAATTATTTATAGTAGAATTGGACAGATAAAGAGTTGGAAAACTCTTACTTTATTAAACAACTAGAGGCCTGATGCACGAAATACATGCAAGAGTAGGCCTTCCTTTCCCCGGCTGACTACACCAGCTTCCCTCTGGCACCTGGGACCTGGTCTTCCCTTGCAGCCCCAGTTTCATCTGGAAGGTTGTCCGGAGAACATCCAGTCTAATTAGCATATTATGCTTTTATTATTATAGATTAAAAATCACCACAGCTATGTGAACATATATTTTTCCTGTTCCTACTTTCAGTGTTCTCTATCTTAGTCAGGGTAATCTATAACAAAATATCATAGACCGGGTGGCTTAAACAACAGACATTTATTTCTCACAGTTCTGGAGGCTAAGAAGTTCAATATCAAGGTGCCAGCAGATATGGTGTCCAGTAAAGACACTTCCTAGTTTGCCGACAGACACCAATTTGCTATATCTTCACCTGGTGGGAAGAGAGAGTCCTCTAGTGCCTCCCTTTTTTCATGCACTCGAATCCCACCATGGGGGCTCCACCCTCAGGACCTCCTTTAAACTAATTACTTTCCTAAGGCCCCACCTCCATATATTATCACATTGGCAGTTAGGGCTTTAATATATGAATCTGGAGTGGGGGATGGGGGGTAAAAACATTCAGTTCATAGCTGTTCCTTTTTAAGCACAGTCTCTTTTTAACCAATAATAATGCTGATAGCAATAACTTTTATTTGTGGAGCACTTACTCTGAACCAAGCACTTTTCTGAGGATATACACACTAGCTCACACAATCCTCACCAGAACTCCCTGAGGCAGACACTGTTATTCCATTTTACAGATGGAAAACTGAGAAAAATGATACTGAATATTTTACTTGCAAAACACTTCCTGGGAAGTGGCAGAATTGGATTTAAAATGCTTGATTTCAATGTCATTCTCTTAACCAGCATGCTACATAGATTATTTCTTAATTTGTTTTTTGGTAACTTTTTAAAAAGAGTACAGTACATAAAAGTAAGCAAGGTCATCTCTAGTTCTTGCTTAATACCTGGTCATTTGCTCTAGTGATTCTTTTTTTTTTTTTAATATATTTTATTGATTTTTTACAGAGAGGAAAGGAGAGGGATAGAGAGTTAGAAACATCGATGAGAGAGAGACATCAATCAGCCGCCTCCTGCACGCCCCCTACTGGGGATGTGCCTCCAACCAAGATACATGCCCCTGACCAGAATCGAACCTGGGCCTTTCAGTCCCCAAGCCGACGCTCTATCCACTGAGCCAAACCGGTTCCGGCTTTAGTGATTCTTAAACATAGCACTCCTTCAACAACCAGGACTCGCCTGTATTCATCAGTGGTTGTGTTTAAAGACCAACATATTATTGATTTGATTACTGCTAATATTCTGGTCTCTGCGAATAGTAACAAAGAACTTGCATTTAAAAACATGTTTAACATTAAAAAAAATGGAGAATTAAGGAGGGGGTAGGTACCATATTAGGGGCAGTTTAGATAGATCAAATTTCTATAAATTTGGGAATATTTCTTACTTGTGGTAACATCTGACTTAATTTAGCATTTTTAACATTAAATTTCAATAATGGAGTTTTTATTATTAATTAAATGTAGTTTTATGAAATTATGTATTATGGTTTTTCCTGTATAGCCCAATAGTATATTTGTAACAATAATTTCATTAAACTAACTCATTTAAAAACATCAAATAAAGTGTGTGTTTATGTCTCTGTTATGTCTTGTTTTTATGGCAAAACTATTTTGATTATTCAACCATGGGTATTGTAGAGATGTCCCTAAGAAGATCTTTTATACTATTAATTTTCAACTGCCCATGATAGTGTTCTTTGCTCATCTACAAAGAGCTTTTCAACAAAATGTTATTACATTAAAGCAAGTGGCAGGAATCACTAACCATATCATACAGACAATCACTCCTGAGGCAGAGACATGTAATGGCCTTGCTGATATTATAGTACAAATTAGTTTCAGAGCTAGACTGCTGATCTAATCTGTTATCTATGGCATAATGTGATAAAAAGTTAAAATCTTTGTGAAATAGTAATAACATCATGACAATATCTGTGGTAGGGCATGGAAGCTGAGTACATAAAAACTCCTATTTATAGAATTCTTGGGTTGAAAGGAACCTTAGGGAACAATCTTGTCACATTTTTTGGTAATTTACAGGTAAGAATAGATTACATGATTTACCCAAAACCACACAATTTTCTCACAATGGAGAAAGTACTAGAATTTCATTTTATTTTTATTTTGCAGTTATTGAGAGGATAGTGTGTGCCAATTTCCTGCTGTGTGGCAGGAGGATGAATAGTGTACTAGCACTGATTATCAAGGAAGGAAAAGAGGTAAATGAATAATTGTAGTACAGCATGATTATTTCTGGGGATAAAGTCTACACTCCGTTTTCTAATACTGCCCTGCCTCCTCATTTCCAAGTCAGGGGGATCATGTACTGTTTTTAAAATAATGAATTTTTGCTTAGAAATTGCACTCATAATTATACTTCCATATGAAAATCTGGAAAAGTTATGGTTGTAGTTAGCAAGGTGCTTTATCCAATTTGTCAAATGTTATCTTTCTAGAAATATTATTCATTAAGTATATATATATAGCATATATAAAAATATAGATAAATATAAATGTGAATGTTCATCAAAGTTAATAAATTTATTAAGTTTACTAAGTTGTGAGATATTCTAATCCTTTCATTCTAACTATTGAGTTTTGTGTCCTCAGCTAATAATCCCAAACATAACCATATTTTCCCTGAAGTTTACAGTTTGTTTTCACTGAACTATAGATGTACATACCATCCAAAAAAAGGAAATGCCAAATATATGAGAATATCCAATAATTCACTTAAATGATTTATTTTATTTTAGGATTTTGGAAATGCTTATGGATTTCAGAGCTGGGAAATGGGGGTATGAAGAAGATCATCACTAGAATTCACTTCCAGGATTTCTGGAGGAAGTGTGGCAGGAGTGAGAACTAGTCTGATCCAGACACTGATTTAATCAACAAAAAGAATACAAACTTGATCCAGTGCCTTAATTAATACAAGCATTTGATGTACATTATATTTCCCTGTATATTCTGATACTCAAGATTTTTTATCTGCATATTTATATATAATCTATATATAAAAAAGCCTATGAGACTCTCCGACTATGATGTGCAATGACCACCAGGGGACAGACGCTCCAACCAGTAGTTATGATACACACTGACAACCAGGGGCGGATGCTCAATGCAGGAGCTGCGGAGTGACAGCAACTTTGCAAAGTGCCTTCTCACACTCTTAGACTCCTCGGGGGATGTCAGAGTGTTGGTTTCAGTCTGATCCCCACAGGCCAGGCCAAGGGATCCCACCTGCTGCAGAGACCTCACTCACTCTGCAGATGCCTTCTGAGCCCTGGCATCACCCCAGGTGCAGCCAGCTGGGGAGAGACTGTGGGAGGTTGGCTCCAGGGTGTGTCTTGCCTGTCTTGCCCAGTCCCACCCTGGCAGCCACCTTCTAATTAATTTACTTTCAAGGTGCATGAATCTGTGCACCAGGCCTCTAGTTTCAAATAATAATAGTTTAGAATTTCCTATCATCCCACATTGTATTTAACGTAAGTGGTTCACTTTGAGCACAGTCTTACTATCTGGCCATCATCTGCCTCATCCTAAGCATACCTAGCATAACATATCATTTCCACACATATTAAATTGATAAAATTAGCTTTTCCAGAAGCATCTCTACTATACAAAAGGAATAGCACTCACAGAGAGGGCTGCCACTGGTTTTCTGAACAGCCTTAGGCATGCCACTGAACCTCCATATGGTTAATACTTTTCTCTATTTTTGGACACATGTGTTAGGTGTGATAAGATATGAGGGCTTAAAAAGGTCACTTCTGAGAGATAACAGGGGTATTCTAAAAAGAATTTTCTTAACATCAAGACATGACTAGGAAGTATGATAGAATGGAGAATATGAGGAAAACCAGTGGAGATAATGAAGCTGGAGTGAGGAGGAGAAATCACCCAGCCTTGCAGGGTGGGATTTTCTGTGTGTTGCTTAGTTTTATACTTCCTCTTTGTCAAATTGTCTCCATCTTAATATTTCTAAGGGGATGTATATACCTAAACTCCCTTTTTATACCAACAGATGGTATTACACATGAAAAGTTGTTAAACTATCAAAAGGCAAGTCTAAAAAGTGCATGTTTTTTTTAGAGTGCATGTTTTAATTAAGAGGATCAATGTGATTAAAATTATAAATCCAAGCAGAGGTTTTGTTCATAGAAAGGACTATTTACTATTATCAGGATTGAAATAAATTTTCAATATATTAAAGCTACAAATAAAAATGCCTAACATTTTTATACCTTCAAGTTCTACTTACAAATCCCATCGTGGTATTTATAAATCTAGAAATAAAATGAGAATATTTCCTTTCAATTTTTTCTGGATTAGTGTTTGATCTACTTAAATTGAACAGGATAAATTCCCTTAAACAGGCAGCCTCACTTACTAATTTAATTTAACTTAATTTAATTTAATTTCCTGGATGATTTGACACTGCTTTTATAAATACAACATATTTGAACTACAAAACATTGCTGTAAGAAGCTAGAAAACAGTATTTAAAAATATTAAAACATGTTAGTTCATATCTATGCATCAAAAGACAACACTATGAAGATAGCAATTCTCCCCACATTGATCTATAAACACATGTAAAGCCTATCAAAATCCCAAGGGACTCTTTTTGCTAAAATTTATAAGCTGATCCTAAAATTTATATGGAATAGCTAAAAATTCCTAAAATAGAACAAAATAGAAGTGATAAAAGTACTTCCCAAAGACCCCACTTTTTAGTAACATCACTTTCAAGATTTGATTTCAACATATGTAATTTAGGAAATGCAAACATTCAGCCCATGGCAATTATATTAAGTGAAAAAAGCAATAACTGTGAATTATATACACTTTTCACTTATTTTTTTTATAAAATTATTTTAGGAGAGTGTATACATGTTTGTACTAAACACTAACAGATTATACATCAAGTGGTTGGTGATCTGTATTTAGTTTTATTTTTCATATCTTCTTTTTCTATAGCTAGTATGCATTTCACAATGGAAATATAAAATAAAAGTATTTTAAAGGGGGAAATGTAGCTTTCCCCAAAGCCTAATAAACTGCACTTCCATTTATAGAACCTTGGCCTGAATGGGGTTGCCTGGTCACTCCTAATTGCCAAGGAACACAATGGTCCAATTATGCCTTAAATAAAATTGGGGTTTTGGATAGTAAGTAAGATGCTCAGGGAAAATTTATATTTGGTAGGCAAATGACAGTGTCTGCTACAGATGCAACATATTCTGAACTTTGCATTTAATGATTTTTCAGCTGTCGTTTGTCTACAAGACTGGTTTATAAATAGGTCTACATATCTAATGATTATAACTTAGTTTGTAACAAATGAGAACAGTTATGATGTAGTGAAAACAGCATGGTTGGAATGAACCTTGGGTTCTAATCCCACCTTTATAACATCTCATTAGCTATTCTGAAAATCAAACCTATGGTTTTTAATTTGGTGACACTTAAAAAGAATAAGGCTATGAAGTGTGACCTATGTAAAGGGAGACAAATTAAGGGTTGGACTTATACATAAGGTCATATGGTTTAGCATTTATAGGGAGCTGATTCTACTTCTCTCCACATTGTGTTAGGCATGTATGAGTTCCAGAGGAACTCAATAGAATTAATTCTATTTCTAGAAACACCTGACTGTTGGAAAGTTCTTGCCTTTATTTACTAGAATCTGTCTTCTGTTTTATAGCCAACATTCTTACAAAGATAAAACATCTCTTGGAATTTAAATGCACTGTATACTAAATACATATTTTCTATTCATAGTGTAGAATTTGGATTTGTTATTATTTCAATATAATTTATGTTTGTTTTAAAGGCAGAATATTTCCTGATTTTTTTTCCATTGCTGTAATATTTCTCTTTAATATTTGTTACCAGTGTGGCTCCAGCAAATAGCTGCCTTTATAAATTAACTTTGATATAACCTAACTAGTGAATATAAATGTGTCTAGTTTTTCCATTTCCTTTCAGGGTAAGCACATCTGGTCCTCAGAAGTGCTGCTGCAATCTCACACAAAAAGGGTTAGTTGATGATGCTTCTTGAATATTCCAACTGCCAATGAAAGCAACTTGGCTTCCTTTGAATACTCTATTTTATACCTCAAATACTGTGTGAGTGTCTAAAACTACACACGTCGTTCTGATGTGTTTTTTTTTTTCTTCACTGATACCCAGGCCAATATCTAAGGCATTTCTCTATCTTCTTGGTTCATTAGCTGAGTCACAGGGTATCTTCTAAGCTTGATGTTTTCATGAGAAAGAAAGTCAATAGGCCCATCTGCCCCACCGGAAGTGGCTTTGCCATCTGGCTTTAGGAAATTGGGTCATGTCTTACTGGTTCAAAGTGAGTTGGTACTAAATCTTTCTTATGTTGCAGCATAAAAAACAAACGTGAAAAGACTGCCTTTGAAAGACAGAAAAACACATCTCTGGAGTAATCTTCAACTCATTTTACTCACATATGCTGACCAGGAAATCATCAGTCTATTACCATTTACAGAACATCTATTACATGCCAGATGTTTTATATTCATTATCTTTAATACTCACAAGAACCACATGTAAGTTTTATTTCCCCTCTTAACAGATGCATTTCTACAATTAGAGAGATTAATTTGGATGTCCACAGATGTGCAGCTCAGCAGAAGTGTATCTTGCATCCAACCCTGCATTGGAAGCATAACTTCCTGCTTTCCATGACCTAGCATCACCTTTCTGCGTCAGGCTTCCTATTCTGTGCCATTCATTTATATTGTGGTTAAAGGAAGTGAGTAGGGCATTTTACAATTTATTGTTTGTAAGTCCCCCCTAGAAATAATGAACAAGTTTGAATTTAATCAAAGCAAACAAAGTAATTTTTGAACTCTAACATGTTCCAAAGCCAGAAAGAAAATTCTTGAAAGACTTTCATGAGTTTTTTTTTTTTAGTACATATTAGTCATTTAATATGTACTATTTTTTTTTACTTATTTAAAAACAAAATGTTTTAAGCCAACTTATCTATATTCATTTTGGGAACTTAAATTGCATGTAAATGTGATTTAAAAGGAACAAGTGTTATCTAGTTGAAATTGCTTAATCATTTAAGGGTAAGACTCAATCTGGAAAAAAAAAAAAGGCTAAAGCCAGATGTGCCTCTGACCCAGCTAGGGAATAAAGAATTCCAGAAGAGAACTGCTCTTTTGTTTAACATCACAATATATAAAATCCTGTAAACAGCAAATTCAATGTACCTTTAAACTTGACACTCCCATCTCTGTTGAACTAGACCTTCTTAGAGGACTAGAGCAAGAACATTTCTTCACAATTTCCAGTATCAATTATCCAGTTGAAAATACCAAATGAATGTTTTAGAACTCTTAGCATATTAATTTGAGAAGTCATTTTCTATGGTAAGTTGTATTCACAAACAAAATATTGCTTTCTATATGGACTTTAGAACAGAAAGCTTTATTTCTATTCCTTTTCAAGTCATTCTAGTTTTAAGATGTAGAAATTGCATTTGCTTTCAGAGGAATTAAGACATTAATTTTCAGATAATGTATATAGATATATACCAACATAGTAAAATGCCATGATCTGAAGCAATACAAATAAAGGCCAGAAATCTATAATTTCATGCAGCTATTTTCTTCTTACTAGCAAATTCTTGCTTTTCAGAATGAATAGCCTTCTAAGAATGGAACCTGAAATTTTTCACTTTTCATAAAGCTTTTCATGATATCTTTTATTTGTAGAAGTGCTTAGGTCATCCAATCAATCTACTGGAGTAGATTTAAGTTCTACTGATCTCTATCAGAGGCCAGAATAGACAGTTGCTCAGACTAAAGACTCTGGCTGCAAAAACAAACAGAAGCCAGGCCCTGCTGATGGGCAATCCAATTCATCTAAATTGGCTATGGATAGATTTTTAGAAGCAAGCTAGAGGTCAAACCTGGAAGATGTAATAGAGATTATAGTTTGGTATAAAGCTGGGGACTTTGGGTAGAAAATGAATATGACACTGAATGGTCACAATTAGTGGGCTGAGAGAAAAACCAAGTGTTAAAGCCATATATTAAGATAAGACTCCTATTGACCTGTTTTGTTTTATCTTCTTTTGCTGTCTATATTTTCTAGATGTCATTTTCAATTATCATGGATTAATATAACATCAGAAGTGGTCACTTCTGATTTTATATTTCAAGTTCTGAACTTCCTTCTGAGCAGACATCTCATAAACTGTCCACATGGTATCTTCAGTAGGATGTCTAAAAGTTATCCTCTCCAAAACAGAAATCTTGCATTTTCCCCAAACTCCTTTTTCTCCTCTACTCATCTTCATTTTGGTTCATGGCAACATCACTCTCCTACCCATTGCTAATGTCAAAACATCTTCCTTTTTCTTTACTCAACTGGGTAAGTCCAATTGATTTTATTACCAAAAGATTTCTTGAATATACTCATTTCCCAGGAAGCCCGTTTCCATCACAAAGTACAGGATGCTATCACTTATTCTCTAGATTACCGCCTAGTTTTCTCACTGTCATGCCTGTTCTCTTATAATAAATACATTGTTAGCCAGCAGTGTAAATATAAATTGCATAATGTTACTTTCTTGCTTACAGCTTCCCAATGTTTTGTTTTTCATTGAATTCAAAATGACATCCATAATTCTTTCAGTGGCCTACACATCCTATATAGGCCTAGCTTTATCTCCCAATATTCTCCTCACTGCACCACATCCCCTATGTACTCAATGTTCCAAGATGTGTCTTATCTCCTGCTTTTAGACATACTATTCCCTTTGTCTAGAATGCATTTATCCCAAATTCCTACATTCTCTTCAGGTCCCAACTTCAATGTTATGTCCTCATGAAGTTTTCCCTAAGCACCTTTCCCAGTGTAGGTGCTTATCTGAAGAAAACCCCTTTTTCCTTCAAAACTATTATTACATTTTGCAATTGATAAATTATTTGTCTGTTTTCTTTTTATTTTCTATTTCCCTGACTATACTGTAAGCTCCATGACTTCCTTCTTGTATAGTATCGCAACCACTTATTTAATAAATTAATTGATCAATGGTCAAAAAGACTAGTTTGTTTATACAAGGGAACCATTTGGAGAAGATGGATCACAAGAGGTTTCTCTGGTTAGGGGCACTTTCTAAGGAGTTCTGGGTTGACAGCATTTAGGAATAAAAGTCTCTTCAGGATTTCTTGTTGGCTTTGCCTTACCTCAAAGGAGTCTGCTGCATCTCTTACATTAGTTAATCTTACCGTGATTCCACCTGCTAGTTATTAAAAAGTGAAGTTAAAGTACTGACAACTTCAAGAAAACTATGAAGGTCAGAGAAGCCTCGTGCCAGATTGAACAAGTTCTCTTGGTTCCTCAAAAGACTGTTCATTGGTTGAGGTGGCCTGCTGTCTTCACAGGAGCTTGGAAGTGGGACCGGAAAAGATGACCTGGTGGCACAATGGGCAGCCATCAGATGGCAGCAAAGAGTTGTTTCTTCTTGCACGGCTACCTATTAACTGTGTCCCATTGAAGGATATAAAAATACTAGTGTTTTTCAGATATATTTAAAGCATTCATGGATTTTCCATTTGGTAGTTATCTCTTTTTTTTTTTTTTTGGAAACACTGCCAATTTATAGAATCAGAACACCAATCTTACTTGAAAAATAAGAAAAGATATGAGTTGTTATATCAGGTGCTCTTAATAGTAATGGACTAACACATATGTTTGTTTGTTTGTTTTTTATTAGTAATTGTGATCATTTTGCTTCCCTGTTAGAATTGCACTACGTAAGGTGTCAAAAAGCCCTTTACCATCCTGAACCTGAATTAGCTTTACCAACAATATCTGTAAAAATTTTCCTCTCCATCATCTATTCTATTCACAGGAACTGACCATTCCACAAACACTTTATTCATGTCACTGCTTTTGTTCATGCTAGTCTCAGTTCTGGGAATAATCCACCAACTCTTTTTATCTGACAAGTCCTACTTATCTTTCAAGATCTATCTTGACTATAACTCCTTTGCAAAGCTTTTCTTCCTTTCACACTCCTTCAGGCAAAAAGACTTATCTAGCAAATAATTATTATTTCATTAGGCATGCACTATACTGAGTGCCAAGAAATAGAGTGATCATGTCACCACTGTCATCGATTTTATCAGAGTAAGGAGACATTATGTAAACAATTAATAGTATGATAAAGACTATAAAGACATTTGGGAAAACATGTCTTTTTACATATTAGTAGTGGCTTTCCTAGGAAATTAATCTAATTACTTGTAGAAGTTAGCTAGACAAAGAGACAAGCATTCCAGGCAGAGGAAAGAACATATGCAAAACCCCTTTGTTAGAAGATGCTATAGATCTTATATAATAGCTAATATTCTAATTAGACTGATAAGCAGAACGACCTTCCAGACATCCTTCTGGATAACCTTCTGGATGAAGCCGGGGCTCAAGGACTGGCTGAGGCTGCGAGGGCTGGCCAAGGCAGCCGGGACTGTGAAGGCAGAGTCCCTTGCACAAATTTCATGCATTGGGCCTCTAGTCTATATATATATATATATATATATATGGCTAAGCAACCAGCTGACCGGCCGACAGCTATGATACGCACTGACCATCATGGGGCAGATGCTCAACACAGGAGCTGCTGAGTAACAACAACTTTGTAATGTCCTCTCACAACCTGGGACTCTTTGGGGAATGTAGGAGAGCTGGTTTGGTCTGATCCCTACAGGCCAGGCCGAGGGATGCCACCTGCCAGAGGGACACCTTTCACTCCGCAGGCACCCTTCAAAACCCAGCACTATCCCAGGTGTGGCCTGCAGGGGGGAAACCATGGAAGGCTGACTCCAGGGCATGTCCAGCCTGTCTCACCCAGTCCTGCCCAGCCGTCTACTCTCTAATTAATTTATTTTCAATGTGCATAAATTCGTGCACCAGGCCTCTAGTCTATAATAATAAAAACATAATGTGCTAATTAGGTAGGATGTCCTTCCAGACGAAAATGGAGCTGTGTAGGAACCTGGGTCCCCGGTGCCTGCCAACAAATGGAGGGAAGCCCGGGTCCCAGATGCCAAAGGGAAGCCAGTGCAGGCAGCCAGGGGAAGGAAGGCCTATTCTTGCACAAACTTTATGCATCAGGCCTATAATTTGTTTAAGAGCACTGTATGTCCAGCTTTCTATAGCAGAGAGGATAAAGAAAAGAACAACCATCAGATAAGGTGAACAGTTAATCAGGGTATCATTTGTGAAGGTTCCTTGAAGCCTATTGAGGACACTGGACTTTAGACCATAGGGGAAAAAAATCATCAAAAACTTTTAAGAGGAATAAAATGATCAGATATGTTTTTTTTAAAATATATTTTATTGATTTTTTACAGAGAGGAAAAAGAGGGATAGAGAGTTAGAAACATTGATGAGAGAGAGACATCAATCAGCTGCCTCTTGCATGCCCCCTACTGGGGATGTGCCCGCAACCAAGGTACATGCCCTTGACCGGAATCGAACCTGGGACCTTTCAGTCCACAGACCAACGCTCTGTCCACTGAGCCAAACCAGTTTTAGCCAGATGTGTTTTTGATCTAAGATTCTAATTGCAATGTGGAGAACAGATGGATGAGAACACACCAGCTTTGGGAAAGCATAGTGAGGTTATTATAATAGTCTAGGCCAGAGATTTTTTGATGGTCTGAACTAGGGCTGTATCTATGGGGAAAGGGGCAGGTAAAGTGATTTGAAAGGCAAAATGGACAGGACTTGGTGATTGACTGCCAGCAGTGATAGACCATAAGGAGTTAAGGGGGCTTTAAAGTTACAACATTGAGTAGCTGGATAGATGGTTGTGCTATTCTAAAGGTGAATAGATTTTATTACCAACTGGTACTTAGAGTTATATTGATACTCTGTTTTAATGTGGTCTAGAGCTCATATAATGATACTTAAAATCTAGTATATAAAGTTTTAAAAGTTCATATCCAAAAGGATTTCTGGGATTCCAAAGAAATACAATATATATATATTAGAAGCCTGGTGCATGAAATTCATGCACAGGGGCAGGGTCCCTCAGCCTGACCTGCACCCTCTTGCAATCCAGGACCCCTGGCTCCTAATCTCTTGTCTGCCTGCCTGATCGCCCCTAACCAACTCTGCCTAAGCCCCTGCACCTGGGACCTGGGCTTCTGTCCCTCTGGCTGGCCGAAGGCACCTGGGACTGTGGGCGGCTTTGTCAAGAAGAATGTCCAGAAGACATCCAGTATAATCAGCATATTACCCTTTCATTAGTGTGTGTATATATATATATATATATATATATATATATATATATATATGAGGGGGAGAGAGAAACATCAATGATGAGAGAGAATCATTGATTGACTCCTCCTACATACCCCACATTGGAGATGGAACCTGCAACCCAGGCATGTGCCCTGACTGGGACTTGAACTGTGACCAACTGCTTCATAGGTAGAAGCTCAACCACTGATTTGTGCTGGCTGGGCCTTTTTTTTTTATGATAATGAGTAGGTTATAATAATGGACTGGGACATCTGCAGTAATAATACTTCCTGTTCCTGTCAAACTCTTTCTATGGCTGTTTCTGAAAGGAATCATTTGTGGCTCCCTCTTTTTATTTTCCTATTCCCAGTAAGATTTACAGCCTTCTGCATTTTGCATACATAATACATTAACAATTAAAATAGTCTTCGAATTGCAGAGATTCTAGTAGAACATTTTAATATTTTTTTTTCCTTGTGTTAATCAACTTTCTAAAGTGTGAGCTATTTTTAGCACCAGTTACACTTGTACCTCTGGGTCCAATTCTAATTCTCTTCACATCGCAGATGATCTCTCTGCAGCGTTCTTTTTGAACTCAATCAGTGCTTTCAGAGGAGAGAAAGTGATGCAGTGGGGGATGAGAACTGGGTCATGGCAAGGATTCTCCCTCACAAAATGCCGAATTCTTTTACTTCCAGGTGCAGAGACAGGGTGAGACGATTAACATTTAGAGAGCACAAAAGGAACCATTCGAGTCAACCTCCCCCCATCCACCCAGTCCTACCCAAAACAAGCTTACTTCAGCAGGGTTATTTCAGACTGGCTGCATTATTGTTTTGTTACCAGAATTTTAATTTTTATCAAGAAACAAATTACTCATAATAAGATTGCTATTAAAATTTTCTAGAGTTAAAAATGGTAAGCATTGTCTAATACAGCCTCCTCAGACCCACAGTTCCTACTTAGAAACCTGAGAAGACTCAGAATAACACCATCGTGCAATCCACTACTGCCTAACAGACCATCTATTTCCAGGAACTTTAGAAATCTCCATTAATTTTTAGTTTGATGTGAGTGAGAAAAATATAGTGGTTGTCATTTTCTTAAAGGAAAGGAAATAAACCTACTCATCTAAAGTTGCATAATCTCCCATTCCCCACTGCTCCCCACCCCTCTACCCCCCGCCACTGTCTATCTTTTCATTAGTGACTCTGGTTCTTTATTAACTAGAAAAGAAAGAAAAAGAAAATCATTCCTTTACTATGCTCATCCTGATTTTGAAGTGGTCAGAAGGCTGATTTTTCAACCTTTTCTACCAGCCCTCAAGTAAAGTGATACAGGTTAAGATGGAGTAGACAGGATTCTTAAGAAATCCAGGAGGAGATTTTAATTGAATTCATATTAGAATAGCAGACAGGCTGTAGAAGAATATTCCACCTCATAAAAAAGACCATGAGAGGAATATTCCGGTATTAGTATAAAATTTGGAACTATTTCTCCTAATTTTTTACAGTAACATTGTATTGTATTTATCCATTTGCCCACTTATCCATTGAAACAACTGCTTGTTTTTATTGTCTTAAATGCCTTTTAATTGTCTCTGAAAAAAGAAGGGCACTAAAAATTCAAGGGAAAAATAATTTTTGAGTGAATTCTTAAGAAACAACATACGGGAAGAATGGTCTCAAAATATAAGAAAAAGAAAAGGTGGTTTGATATTCTAAAGTAACTACATAATAATAAAAATAGAAGCTTTTACCATCTTGAGACAAAATTTGAAGGAAGAAAATGTAATGTTGGATTAGAAAGTGAATAGATAAAGAGTCATTTCCTGATTCTCTTCTCTATGCACATCTTCCCTTTTTATGGCATAGAAGATAGAGAAAATAAAAGCCTTTTCTGTTCTTTGGGAAAGAGATTGAAATTTGAGAAAAGAGATCAAGCTTGTTCTTTGGGAATCTGAGAAAAGTATCTTGCATTTGCTCATCTCAAAGCCAAAGTCTGGGATGGGCTTGATATATACCTTTAAGTAGATTTGATAATTGAATAGCAGGGATAACCTCGGCCCTATCTCTTATCTGGAGTTTTAGGAGGGGAAAGTTCATGCAGAGCACCCTAGTCATAATAGAGTGAGAATACACCTGGAAGTAAAAGAATGTGGCATAATAGAGTGAGAATGGAAGCGAGGAAGAGAGAAATTATTACCCCTTTCCTATTCTTCTTCATGAGCTCCAAGCCAATGTGGATGAATTACTTTCATGTCCTTGGACATGATACAGAGAAGGTGCAGGTGGCATTGAATATGCCTTGCATTTGGGATGAAGAATATATTATCCTGGCAATCTGGAAATAAGGCAGTCCATGGATACCAGCAGCAGGTGACAAAGACAAAGAGAATCATTAAAGGCCAATATGGATTATATATATATATATATATTAATGAAGTCCAACTAGGGAAGAAAATGGCCATGAATATATATCAGCTTTTCTTTACAGCCTTAATTGTATGTTAAGTACTACCTCTCCTAAGAAAAATGGAAGAGAAAGAGGAAGCAAATATTTTGAATTAACAGAATTACAATTCTGTTTAAATGCAGTACAGACTGAGTTTAATGAGAACTATCAAGATTAAGATTTCTGTATCCAATAAAAACAAAATGGAGGCTTGGAAGCTAAGTTTAGTCCAGTTATTGAGAAATCAAGAGAAAGTTCAATTTTTGCACATCTGACTTTTGTGATTCTGAAAATTCCCTAGATGTAATAGACACATAATATTGGGATGTACTTCATCTTCTGAGACCGTGTTATCATATTCCAGTGGATGATGTTTTTAACCAAAAATGATCCATGTATTCTGTTTCTGGCACCCAATGAGTCTCTATATCTTTGGCCTCATTTATTGCTGAAAAGTGTAATAGAAAAAAAGATCAATATGGATTTCTGAGAAAATGCTGCAGCAGTAGGAAAACAGGCATTACCCTGAAGAGTAAAGAAAAACAGACTCTGGTATTCTGACACCATAAAGGAACATGGCCACAATTAAATAAGAAATGAACTAAAATATAAAAAAATGAAAAGCAACAAAGAAAATTAAAATTTCATCAATGAATTAAAATATACAGGGTGACCCCCAAAGATGTTTACACACTTTGAATAATTATTAATTCCCATGGGCTAAGTTTGTAAAAATAAACAGAAATAATAATTGAGCTATCTAATGCTAAAGGTACATACTTTTGGGATGGGGGGAGACACTCTATTCTTTACAGGGAGCTAAGCTACCAAAGTGACCCCCAGGAAAATATTGGGGACCAACTTGAATAGCATGCACTGAATACAAAAGAAAGAACAAGGATGTAGATGGTGGAGAGCAGAAAATCAATCAAAGAATTAAGATTATTCTTTATAGCAAAAATCAACATAACTGTAATAGAAGTGTTCATTGAAGACAAAATTGAAGGTAAAAATTCTGACTCCCCTTCTCCTCACTTTCTTCTGCCCCTAATAAAAGAGATCAAGTGTTTTTTATAAGTACCTAATTCCCATTAGCTATTTTATTCTTTTATGCTTAAGATACCTAGAGTATAGAGATTCTTATTTCCTGCAACTGAATTCTGAATAATAGCACATGCAGCACTATGTGGAGGAAGTGATTATAGTCAATGGATTATCATGGATGGAGATCTGGGATTGGATAGCTGATCAAGTTTTGGGTTAAAAGTGGGAAGAAACCAGTTACCATTGGAAAGTGGGACACTGGTAACACATGATATGTAGTTCCTGAAATTATCACTTTGGGTCAGGAATGAAGTGTCTTACTGAAGGCAAGGCTTGGTGGATAAATTGGCTACATCAACAGACAGTGTGTATACTGAAATCATGAATTTTATACTTTAAAAGAGTGAATTGTATGTTATGTGAATTACATATCAATACACTTGTTATTAGGAAAAGAAATTCCTGTCCTAGTCAGTTTTACTCAGTGGTTGGTGCATTGGCTTGTGTACTAAAGAGTCTGGTTTGATTCTGGTCAAGGACACATGCCTCAGTTTCAGGCTCAGATCCCCTACACAGAGGCAACCTATCCATATGTCTCTTTCTTTCTTTTTTAAAAAAAATTCTTTATTGATTAAGATGTTACATATGTGTCCTTATTTCCCCATATGTCTCTTTCATAATGATGTTTTTCTTTCTCTGTCCCTCTCCCTCCCTGCCTCTCTCTGTAAAAATCAATGGAGAAAATATCCTCCGGTGAAGATTAAACAAAAACAAAACAAAAACAAAAAATAGAAGAAAAAGAAATTCCTGTAAACTTTGAAATAGGAAATATACTTTTTGTGTTATTAACAAAATTCATATAATTGATGTCATAAAGTGGTTATAAAGTTTGGAACATTACTAAGTGATTCAGTTACAATGTATAAAAAAATCACATTTTTTGCAGCTTTTTTTTGGTAGCATTTACTTAATGCATGCATTTCATTGAGTACTGATAACCTAATAAAGATAAAGGATTTATTGGGAGTGCTATGCAGCAAAAACAGAAACAATAGAAGTAAAGCAAATTCAAAAGAGAGAAATAAATGGTTTTCTGAAGTGGATAAAAGACTTCCATGAAGGGTCATCTGAGACCAGGATGACTATAAATGGGAAATATAAACTAGCTTTTGTGACATCTTATTTCCTTGTTTTTATTTCCTATTGTCTATAATTCCTTCAGCATGTTGCATGGCTTCTTTTCCTTTCCATTACCCCAAATGCTACAAAAAAATGTTGGTTTTTAACCCCTTATAATTAATTATTGATGCAATGAAAGAAACGTTGATCTGCTGACACAGAATTAAAATTAATAAATGAAGTTTTCACTAAATCATAGTAAAAGAAATCCTAATAATGTCATAATTACTGATTATTACAGAGTAGCAGAGTCATCAAATTGGAAGCAAGATCTTATGCATCCACAACTTGTGTAGCATTTATCAGTACCACTCAGAGACACATACCTTCTGAACTATTTTGTAACTTGCTGAGAAAAACAAAACAGTTTGCAATAGGCTATGTAGTGTGTGTTTAGGATTAAATATGATTGGAACAGAGTATGACAACTTGTTAAAAATGTCACAAGAGCTGCACTATAGTATAAGCTGTAGTTTATATGTACTAGGATATGCCTACGGAAGCAGCTCTTAAGCTGGCAGAGAGTTATTTTTTCCCTGTTTTATTAGCTTGCTTCTAACACCTGAGAAACAGAATCTCATTTGTCTCCGATACTAAGGGATTTTGCTCAGCAACTGCACCAGCTAACTGCACATTAGTAAATTTGTCTTGTTATAACTGTGACATCTGTAATGTTCTATAAAGCAACAGGGTTTAATAAAAGCATAAATGTGAGAACTTTAAAAAACACACCAATAAGATTCACGCATGTCCATGTCAGTCTTGCTCCCCAGCCGGTCCAGTGTGAACTCGAAGGACACAGCCATGATGGCCAGGGGCATGTATGTATGTGCAGGCTTTCCTTCACCAAGGCTAGTGGGCTAAGAGGACCGATAAATGTCCTGCTTGCCAAAACAAAGAATAACTCTGCATATATTATGTGGCCATAACCCAGAAGCACCAGAACACATCTGGAGGTTGGTGGATTACTTTGAACCACATCATTGCAGCGTGTTCTCCCTGGAACAGAAGTTCTCTATAGACTTACTGAATATCTCATTCACAATTTCAGGATGTCTCATAATGTCGTTTCTCCTCAACGGACTGGTTTGCTGCGGGGAAAAATGTGCTGAAGCCTGAGGAATTTCCTGGTGGTACTGTCTCCTGTTACCCTGAGGAAAACATCCTTAGAGAATAATGAAACCACATGGTAGACTCGGTTACAGCACTTTCTGGAAGACAGCACCTTGTGAGGTTAGGAGGTTCTCTTGGAGAATGCATTCTCTGGTTTTAAGCAGTGATTCGTGCTCTAATGCACCTTAATTGTAAGGAGCACCATTATGTTAAGCACTATTAAGGAAAGGAAAAACTACTATCAAGTGAACTATGACTTGCAATCATTTTAAGAAGCAGGCCAATGTCAGAGACACAAAAACAAACACACAAAAAGACTTAAAAGGTGGGAGAAAAATGCTACTTTTTTTTTATAGTTATAAAAGTTGAGGAACTAGGGAGTGGAAATGAAAGTGATGCTTCAACCTACAGCACCAATGCCACCTTCCAAATATCCTTCCCATTTAAAAAAACCACACAACCATGATGTCAAATTAATTATGTGGACTTATCAAAATCTTATTTCAAGGTTGTTCAAAGGAAGGAACCTAAGCAGGTCAACGGAAAGGTTTATCTCTTGCTAGTGACATTAACAGAAAAAAAACAAAAAAACAAAAATGTCTTAAATAATCAAGAAAAGGCTTTCTGGTTAGTGATTGCTAGAATTCTGACTGACTTTCAGCTGACAGATAAATGTTGGGGCAAGGAGTGACTAGTTTTCCAGAGCAGAGCTTAGGGCATTAAAGTTCATCAGGCAAGTATACAGTGTTGCCGAAGCAAGTACATTAGAAATGCCAATTGTTTTTCTGAGAAGGAGGTTGTGAAATATATGCCAGACCCGGTTCCTGTCTGGGGCAGTATTTTTTTTTCCAGTCATTGAAGGAAGAAATGCTTCTACAAGGGACATAGTGATGATTGTGGTCAGGCTTTTCTTCTAACAAGCAATACAAAACAAAATGCAATAACATCAAATGAGGTCGGGATTGAAAAATTATGTTTTCCAGTGACTTATCTAATTACTACAGGGAAATAGGCTAGTGCTTCGCATGGGTACAAGAGAAATACATCTGGAGTCAAGTGATCCCGGAGTTGGCTTCTAGTGGTAAAAGTTATTAGAAGATTATATTGACCAAATAATATTCCGCAAGACCATGAACAAGCCAGAAACCTCAAATAAAGACTATGTTATGTATATATCTATCTACTAATTATTTTTTCTACTCCTGTTTAATTTTTTTCCAGCTTATTTTATTGTAAGAATACAATAAATAATGTATATAACATAGAAACTATGTATTGATCTACTGTTTATGTTATTGGTAAGGTTTCATGTCAATAGAGGGCTATTAATAGGTAAGCTTTTGGGTTCTTCTTTTACTCTTTTTGATAAGATATGTCATTGATGTTCAACTATAATTGAATTTATAGGTTTATACATATAAGAACAATCTAAGCTGCTGTAGTGAGTGAGTTAAAAATAGAGTGACTTAAAATATAAGTTGATTTCTTCATATGTTAGCCTGAGTTGTGGTATATGACTGGACAGTAGTTGGAGCTATTGCCAGGGTGAGAGCTTCTTTCATTGTCTCCTATCCCATTCCTAGAATGCGGTCTCTCCCATCATGTCTCAAATAGCTCAAGTCTGCAAAGAGAAGAGAAAAAAAAGAGGACAACATCTTTTAGATTGCATTTTGTCTATACAGATGAATATAGTGATTGGTGAGACTGGTTCTCTCCTCTGTGGAAGAGGTGGATGCATTTATATCTGTATGTCAGTGGGTATTTTAGTTTGCCATTGTTGTTGTAAATTTAAATATAGAAGCAAGTGTGTGTTGCTTATAAAGAAGATTGGATTTAGCCAAGCTGGTGTGGCTCAGTGGTTAAGTGTCAAACTATGAACTGGAAGGTCATGTTTTGATTCTAGTAAGGGTACATACACTGGTTGTGGGCTCCATCCCTAGTAGGAAATGTGCAGAAGGCACTTGATTAATGATTCTCTTTCATCATTGATGTTTCTATCTCTCTCTCTCTCCCTTCCTCTCTGAAATCAATAAAAATGTATTTTTAAAAGATTGGACTTGGTGTAAATGGTCAAATGGCACTCATGTTCTAATGTGGCCTCCTATATTGCAGATGTTGGAAAGCACAAACTCTATTTTTAAAACTCTTTTGAAGTTGAGGTTGAGAATGATGATTGGGTTCTGTTTGATGAAACTGACCATGATATGGCAGGCAGAAGTCTCCTTGCTCATTTAGGTGTTGTTTCTGGCCAGCACCATTGTATACCTGTTGACTAGAACAACCTTCCAACTACAGCCTTCTAGAATAGAGGTTGGCATTAATTTTTCTGTAAAAGGCCAGATAATATCTATTTTATTTTGTGGCACAAGTGGTCACACAAGCTCTATCAAAACTTCTCAACTCTGCTCATGTAGTGAAAGCAGTCACAAACAAAATGTAAACAGATGAGTCTGTGTGTGTTTGAGGGCTGGATTTGGCCTGGGAAGCATATATTGCCAAGCTCTTTTCTAGAGCATCGTTTAGAAAGGCAGATGAAAGAAACACTGGTGGTCCACTTAACATATTATTCACTAGTCACTAACCTCATGGGCTGTCAGGAGATATTTGTGGAGGTGCTGGTTTCTTGCTCATTCAATCATAGCTGTTCTTTGGATCACAGCTTCAGAGATGGCCTCCTTGTTTTTCCATCTTCCTAATTGCAGTAGAGATTGTAGCTCCTTGTTGAGTCAGTTCAACAGTATTGATCTGGAAGTCATGCCTGAAATCCCAGGATAAAGCGTGCTTTTCTACAACCTCAGTGATTTTTGTAAGCACCCAATTTTTTATGTTTTAAAACAATGTCTTCTTAAAATATATCTGGATTGGGTTCTATTTCCTATAACTGAAAGCAGTTTGATTGAAGCTTATCTCTATACTAGAGGCCCATTGCAGGAAGATTCCTGCAAGAATAGGGCTTCCTGCAGTGGTCTTCGCTGCTCTGCCTGCTTCCCACCCTGCCTGCTTCCCTCCCCACCTGCTTCCCTTCCATCTCCACTGTCCAACTTGCTTGCTTCTCTGCAGCTTCCCTCCCTTCTGCAGCACTTGGCTTTCTTCTACACTGTCTTCAGTCTTTGCTCTGCACTGGGATATGCAAATCAACTGCCATCTTGTTTGGGTTAATTTGCATACTTTCTCCTGATTGGCTGATGGGCGTGGCTTGTGGTTGTAGCAGAGGTACTGTCAATTTGCATGTTTCTCTTTTATTAGATAGGATATTATTCAGAGACCATACTCCCAATACCTCTATCTCATTCAGAGCTCATCTCTCCCAGTTCTCTATTGGTCATTCAGAGAACATAACTCCCCATAGTCTCCCTGGCAGGAAAGAGGAGAAAAGACTCAATGCATTCTGAGATTTTTGGTAGCCTAAATAAGTGTTTTTGGTTGTTTTTTCCTTTTCTTAAACAAAAGCAGGAATAACACAGTGAACAGTGCATGTTGATAATTAATCTAAAATCTCGGCAAAAAAGTACAAGATATGATCTAAGACTTAACAAAAACCATACTGAATTATGGTTAGGTATCACAAATTGAGCCCATTAAGCTTTTGTTTCTATTTGGATAGAAAATCTACCAGCAACCAAGTGGACAGTAAATAGTACAAGAGATATTCTACTTGTCTTTTATCAAATGATAGGTAGGCCTGGTTGGTGGTTGCCAATTCCAAATTAGTAAAGACAAAATAATTCATAGAAATGTTAAACATGCATATGACTAAGAGATACACATAGTTGTGAACATTCTTTTTCATTATAAATGAATCAGGAATTGTTAGAAGACACCAATCAATGTAGTTGTGAAATGATAGAATCTTAGAGGTGAGGAGAAGTGATGGCACTGACACAAAAGGAAATGGCAGAAGTAAAAATAATATTTATAGAAATACCAAGAATAATTATAAAACAAAATGGATGCTGAAGTAAAAGAGAACATAATTTAAACTTACAAAGTGTCAAATCAGTAATATGGTGGAAGAACTTGAGTATTTCTTCATAACACAGAGTAAACAGACCTAACTGAAAATCAAGGGAAAATGGCATCTAGGAAGAAGAGAAAAATAGAAATCCAACCTAAGATATGCATGCATTCCAAAGGAAATGACATAATTAGCAATTTCTTCATAGAACATTTTTTTTCTGAGCTAAAGAAGAATCTACATTTTTGGTCTGAATGTGCTCATCAAATTCCAGGTAACTGTAATGGAAAAATAAATAAATAAATAAATAAAGCAGACCTATCAAAATTTACATTTCAAAAGTAAAAAATAACAAAAGCAACCTTAAGAAGCTATTCAAAATGTGTATAGATTGCTTTCATATTTTGGGTATTGTAAACAATGATGTGATCTAGGGGTCTGTTGATTGATGTTTGGATAAAGGAAGAGGTACGTATATACAATGAAATATAGTCAGCTATAAAAAGATGAAAACTTGCCACTTGCGACACATGGATGAACCTAGAGAGTGTCATGTTAAGTGAAATAATACAGAAAGAGAAAGACAAATACTATATGATTTCACTTAGATGTGGAATCTAAAAAGCAAAACAAACAAAATAATGTATTTAACATCTAAACTGGCATAGAAATCAATCAACATGATGGAAGTTGGCACTGGCCAGGGATGGCTTTATTAGCGAGTACTTCTGAATATGACATAATTATATATGTTTTCATTTTTGTGTGAATTCAAAAAAATATATCTTTAAGTATGCAAGATCTCAGAAAATATATTGCTAAGAACATATTTTTTACCAAGAAAACTACTTGAAAGTGCTCTCAACAATGAAAAAATTAAAATCAAGATTTAGTGAAATAAATTAGATAATCCTACCTAATGAAAGAATAATATGAAAATTTACCATACCTCTGCTACACACACAAGCCATGTCCACCAGCCATGCCCACAGGCAATCAGAGCAAGTATGCAAATTAACCCAACCAAGATGGCTACAGCCACAGAGAGAGCAAGAGGGAGGCTTGGGTTGCCTCTTCCAAAGGAGAAAGCCAAGCTTTCCACACACCTTGACCAGCCCTTCAGTAACAAAGTTTCAATGGCTGCCACCACACAAGCACAAGGCTTAGCTCCACTCCAGGCTACAAAGTTTCAATTGTAGAAGATAAATAAATCCCAGATACCAGGGCCTCCACTTGGATTGCTGGATGGCGTGGCCAGCCTGCAAACCACCACAGGCCTCTCGCCCAGGCCACCCCGAGCCCCAAGGGAACACCCACCCTGATCCAGGACACCCTTCAGGGTAAACCATCTGGCCCCCACTTGTGCACCAGGCCTCTAACCTATCTAATAAAAGAGCAATATGCAGATTGACCATCACTCCAACGCACAAGATTGCTGTCCCCATATGGTCAAAAAATTCTGCACCCATGTGGACACAAGATGGCTACCACAAGAAGGCCAGCAGGGGAGGACAGTTGGCAGGGACCAGGCCTGCAAAGGAGGGAAGTTATGGGTGATCAAGCCTGCAGGGGAGGGCAGTTAGAGGTGACCAGGCCTACAGGGAAGGGCAGTTAGGAGTGATCATGTCCACAGGGGAGGGCAGTTAGGGGCAAATAGGCTGGCAGGGGAGTAGTAGGCATTAATCAGGCTGGCAGGGGAGCAGTTAGGAGGTGATCAGGCTGGCAGGCAAAATGGTTAGGGGCAATCAGGGAGACAGGCAGGTGAGCAGTTGGGAGCCAGCAGTCCTGGATTGTGAAAGGGTTGTCCAACCTCTCGTTTAGGCCCGATCTATGTAGAATCGGGCCTAAATGGACAGTCGGACATCTCTCAAGGGGGCCCAGATTGGAGAAGAAGCAGGCTGGGCTGAAGGACCCCAACTCCGACCCCATGCACAAATTTCATGCACTGAGCCTCTAGTTAAATATAATTACTCTCTCTATAACGCAATAAAAGTAAATGTAAAACCAAGAACTATTATTTTCTTTTAATCAGGTTAAGTGTATGCACAATAAAGTATACAAATTATAAGTTTATAGTGTAATGTAAATATGCATACATCTGTGAAACCACTAACTATATCAAGATATAGAATATTATCAGCACCTCAATAGCTCTTTTAAACTTCCATACATTCAATAGAGCTTCCTCAAAGAAATCTCCATTTTTATGACATTTATCTTTAGTTTTGCCTGTTTTTGACCTTTGTATGAATATTATATCTGAAAGATTCATTCATACTATGTGAGGCATATAGTAGTGGTTTGTTCTTTTTAATTTCTGTATAATATACCATTAAATGAATATATCACAAGTTAATTAGCTTGATCCTATTGATGAGCACTTGAGATGTTATAGGTTTTGGTTACTAGGTTTTGACTAATTAAGTTTTGGAAAATTTTGTGTATATCTTTTAGTGAATATGAGCATTTATTTATGTTAATTATATTCCAACTAGTGGAAATGCTGTATTATTGAAATGGCTAGGATCAGCTTTTGTTGATACTGTCAACAGTTTTTCATGTGGTAGATTCTTCTGTGATGTTAGTTTCATGTGTCAACTTGGCTAAACTATCATATCCAATTTTAAATCAAATACCAGTTTAGGTGTTGCTGTACTGTAAATGTATTTTGTAGGAATGAGTAACATTTATAATCAGTTGACTTTAATAAAAGAGATTACCTTCCATAATCTGGGGCGAGGGGGCCTAATCCATGCTTTGAAAGTCCTTCTATGCCTTTCAAACCGAAAGTTTCCTTGATGTAGAAGAAATTCTGGTTGTGGACTGCAGCCTCAGCTCCCCCCTAAGAGTTTATAGCTCTATGTAATCCAAATATCTTCTCCCAATATGTTACTTCAACAGTATCTATTTTAGTATCTTATAGTATCTATTTTAAATATATATTTTTATTGATTTCAGAGAGAAAGGGAGAGGGAGAGAGAGAAACATCACTGATGAGAGAGAATTATTGACCTGCTGCCTCCTCTACACTCCTTACTGGGGATCAAGCCCTGCAGCCCAAAACCTGGGCATGTGCCCTGACCAGAACTCAATCTGTAGGCTGAAACTCTATCCATGGAGCCAATCAGATAAGGCTCTTATAGTTTCTTTTAATGAGAGACATTTCTAATTTAATGAGGACCTATTCATATTTTCATTTTTGATTTATGTTCTGTTTAGAAATCTTTGTTTCAGCTCATAAAATTATTTACCTATATTTTCTTCTAAAAACATTTTATGTTTCACAACTAGATCTATGGATTAATTATGCATTATGTAAAACGGAGTTAATATATATATATTTTTTATTTGGATATCCACTTGATCCACCATCAGTTATTGGGGAAAAAAAATCATTTCCCTAGGTTGTCAGTGACATGTTCGTCATTTATTAGATTGATTGTTATATGATATTAGAGGCCCAGTGCACGGAATTCATGCATGGGAGGTGGGGGTCCTCAGCCCATCCTTCATTCTTTCCAATATAAGATTCTTTGGGGATGTCCAACTGCTGTTTTAGGTCCCTTTGGGATTAGAACTAAAACGGCAGTAGGATATTCATCTTGAAATCTGGGACCACTGGCTCCTGACTGCTTTGCTTAATTGCCCCTCAACACCTCTGCCTGCCAGTCTGATACCCTTAACTGCCCACCCCCCCTGCTGACCTGATCACCCCCTAACTGCTCCCCTGCCAACCTTATCACCCATAACTACTCTCCCCTTGCAGCCTGATCATCCAGAACTGCTCCCCCTTGCTGGCCTGATTGCCCCTAACCACTTCTGCCTCAGCCCCTGCCACCTTGGCTTTATCCAGAAGGACATCCAGAAGATGTATGATCTATTTAGCATATTACCCTTTTATTAATATAGATATCTGCCTCTAGATTCTCTATTCCATTTCATTTGTGCTTGCGGTGCAACTTTATGAAAGTTGTGTACATTAAAAGGAGATTAATTAGAGGAAATAATTTAATATTGCTATTTGCCCTTTCTCTATAAGTGTCAGAGATGAAAGAAAATTAGTAAAATGGGGCGCATCATGGGACCCAGAGTCAAGTCCCTGCCTATCCACATGTGCATCAAAATCACGTGAGACCCAGACCCAACCAGCCCCCTCCCATTGGGCTAGATCCAGATCTGGCCAGTTCCCCCTTTGTCAAGCCCCGCTAAGCAGCGGGCATAGCCTCATGTCCCCTGGCCTAGCACCAGGATGGGGGGCATGGCCTGAGATCCCCCAGCCCATACCAGGACAGGGGTGTGCCTTGAGGTTCCTCATCAAGCACCATTGGGTGGGGGGCATGACCTGAGGTCCTCCATCAAGCCCTTCCAGGTGGGAAGAGGGGCACAGCCTCAGGTCCCCCAGCCCAGCACCAGGAGGGGCATGCAGCTTCAGGTCCCACATCAGCCCCCCAGCAGAGGGGGTGGTGTTGCCTCAGGCCCCCCATCAAGCCCTGCTGGGCAGGGGTTGTGGCATGAGTGCCCCTGACCCAGCACTGGGGGTGCACTTTGAAGTCCCCTGTCAAGCCCCACTGGGTGTTGGGAATTGCCTGAGGATTGTCAAGCTCAGCCAAGCAAGGAGCACAGCCTCAGGTCCCCTGGCTCAGTGTTGAGGTAGGGGGGCACTGCCTGAATTCCCCTGTCAAGCCCTACCTGGTGGGGGTGTGGCCTGAGTTCCCTTACCCAGCACTGGGGGTGTACCTTGAAGATCCCCTGTCAAGCCCAGCCAGGCGGGAGGGGGGAGGGGGGCTCAGCCTGAGGTTCTTCATCAAGCCCCACCGAGCAGGGATGCTGTCTGAAGTCCCCCTGCCTGGTGCCATGGGGAGGAGGGGGATACAGCCAGAAGTCCTCTGTCAAGCCCTGCCAAGTGGGGGGCATGGCCTCAGGTCCCCTGGCCTGGCACCAGGGTGGGGGCTCAACCTGAGGTCCCCTGTTAAGCCCTGCAGTTGGAGGATGCAGCCTGAGGTCCCCTCTCAAAGCCTCATGTGGGCATGGGAGGGCATAGCCTCAGGTCCCTGCTGATTGCTCGCTAGGTTTCCTTATGGGAACTTGGCCTCAGCTGTGGGTGCAGCCATCTTTGTGATGAAGTGATGGTCAATTAGCATATTCCCTCTTTATTAGATAGGGTGATGTCTGGAATTGTTAGTCCTCTATATTCTTCAAGATTTCCTTGTATTTTATTGTTTCTTTTCCATTTCACATAAATTTTAGATTAAATTTGTCAACTGCCACATAGCTACACAAACCTGCTAATAATTTTTTTTAATAGGCACTTGATGTAGGAATCAATTTTTTGAAACTTTAATTATTGACCCCAAGCACAAATAAAACAATGATGATTCTTATAGATCTCCAATTGAAAAGGTTATGGTGGCTTATAGAAAATAAGGACTAATCTTACAGTGTCTTTTGATGAGAATTTGTTTGTTAGCTTAGAAGGATATCTAGGGCACTTGAAAATCAAAAGCAGTAAGTTCTATTGTATGGAATAAACACAATAGATAATGCAGTGAAAATGTTGTCTGATAAACATAATAAATAGTGCAGTGAAAAAAATATATTTGAAAGAATCTGAGATTTGTAGCATTCTAGATAATTATAATACAACTAGAGGCCTGATATACGAAATTCGTGCAAGGAGCTCTGCTCCCACTGCTGCCATGGTTGCCTCGGTCTCCCCCACCCATGCCACAGCAGCTGGGAGCCTCTGCTGCCTCTGCCTCCTCTACCTTGTCCTCCACCTGCTGTGGCAGCTGGGGGTCTCTGCCTCGCTGTGGAATCATCTGGAAGGTAGTCTGGAAGGATGTCCAGTCTAATTAGCATATTTTACTTTATTATTATAGATAGATAATGCAGTGAAAATGTTGCCTGTAAACATACTAAATAATGCAATTAAAATGCATATATTCTTCAAAAGAACCTGGAACTAGTAGTATTCTAGGTAATTATACTGATTTATGGGCTGCTACTAGTAGTTAATGCTTACATAAACCTTTCTGCTTTTATATGTGTAAATTTCTGTTATAGTTGCTGAACTTCCCACAATGATATCAATGAAAGTTATTTAAGTACCAGTGAGTGAAATTCATGCATGGCGGGGTGGGGTCCCTCAGCCCAGCCTGCGCCCTCTCACAATCTGGGACTCTTTGGGGGATGTCGGGCCTAAACTGGTAGTTGGATATCCCTCTCACAATCTGGGATGCTGCATGCACCAGTGACCATACTTTTCATATAGGTGAAAGGCATCTTGCTGTTGTATGGGCAGCTACATTTTTTGCCCTGATTGTAAAAAGTAGTACATAACATGATCCTTCTGAGGCAGTACTACCATTTTCCCCATCTTATCAGTGGGAAAACTGAAGCAGAGAGAAGTTAAGTAATTGGTTTGTCACACAGTTATGTCAGAATCAGGGCTGACCACAAAATGTGCAAGCCAGAATCTATGCATGTCATCGCTGCAACATCCTGTTTTTTTTCAGTGTTAGAATAGCCTTGCCAGGTTTTAATTTATAAATCTAAGAGGCTGTTCCCAATATATAGGGTAAGGTCCCCAGGCCTGGCTCTTGACCAGGGCCATCTGTGGTGTGACCAGCAGGTGGGACAATCAGGGGATCCCCCACTGGCAACTGTCTTAGTTGGCACCTGATGGCCAGTCCTGCCCTTAGATTACTGCAGCTGGTCACAGTAATTGAGTGTCTTTCCGGGGGCAGACACTCAATGCATGAGCTTCCCCCTGGTGGTCATGCATGTCATAGCAACCAGTCATTCCGCTGGTTGTTCGGGTGTTTGGTCTATTTGCATATTAGGGTTTTATTACTAGGATGTTTTCCCACAAAATAAACAATGATGAACAAAAGTCATTCCCTTTTGATTGTGAAGATGAGCTGAAATTAAAATATTCATGTGTAAATAACACAATGTTTGTAAAAAAAAAAACATCCTGGGAGAATCCAAGATGGCGGCATAGGTAAACACCTACACTGCTGCCTCACACAACAATTTCAAAACTACAACTAAAAGACAGAACAGACATCATCCAGAACCACAGGAAAGCTGGCTGAGTGGAAGTTCTACAGCTAGAGGAAAAGCTGCAAAAAGCTCAGGTACGGAGACGCGTGCGTGGAGAGAGCGGGTGCCAGAGTACCTGGCTGGTTTTCTCTGGCAGGAGGGAAACGGAGACTCTCAAAGGCATTGAACCCCTTATCCTATGACACTAACCCCAGATCCAGCCGAAACTCATACTGGGGAGTTTGGACTGTGAAAAGGGAGAGGTGCATGGAAATTTAGGGGAGTCGCAAAAGATCAGAGGCCTAGTAGCGCGCACGGCACTGCGCATAGGACAGACTGCTGATTGTGCCCCTGGCTTTCGTGAGTGGGCAGGAGACAGACCCTCCCAACTGTTCCACTTCTGACTCCACTAAGCCCCTGTTTCAGGTGAAACCCTGAGGACCCAGACTCATGTGGTCCTGGAGCGCAGGGGAGCCAGAAAGGCAGCTGTCTAGAGGCACTGCGGGCACGTGCACACAAGGACCACTCCAGCAATTACCCAGTCATGTGAGACTCAGGGACTGTGGAGGGCGGGGCCGACTGGAAGGCAAGGCAGTCCCTTAAGCCCTGAGACTCCACCCATCCCAAGCTCAACAGAGAGGCTTCTGCGGTTTTCCAAGTCTGGTATCATAAGGCTGAATCCAACACAGAAGTTCTCCCAGCATAGTGAAAATGCTGAGACAAGGGAAAGGATCACAAACAAAAGAAATGGAGGAAAACAAACAACTGGAAAACAAAACACGCTTATAAGGTTTTTCAAGAATATGCTAGAAAAATTGGATAAAGTTAGCGAGAGCCAAAAGGAGATGAAAAAGGACCAACTAGAGATGCAAAAGATCCAACTAGAGATGGAAAAGGTCCAACTAGAGATGAAAAAAGGACCAACTAGAAATTAAACATACACTGACTGAAATAAAAAATATTATACAGAGTCCTAACAGCAGACTAGGAAAGGCAAGAATCAAGTCAAAAATTTGAAATATAAAGAAGCAGAAAACACTCAACTGGAAAAGCAAGAAGAGAAAAGAATCCAAAAATGTGAAGATAATGTAAGGAGCCTCTGGGACAGCTTCAAGTGTACCAACATCAGAATTGTGGGGGTGCCAGAAGAAGAGAGAGAGCAAGATACTGAAAACCTATTTAAAGAAATAATGGCTGTAAACTTCCCACATCTGATAAAATAAATAGACTTACAAGTCCAGGAAGCACACAGAACCCCATATAAAAGGAATCCAAAGTGGACCACACCAAGACACATCATAATTAAAATACCAAGAGCAAAAGACAAAGAGAGAATATTAAAAGCAGCAAGAGAAAAACAGTTCATTACCTACAAGGGAGCACCCCTACGACTGTCAGCTGATTTCTCAACAGAAACGATGCAGGCCAGACTGGAGTGGCAAGAAATATTCAACTTGATGAATAGCAAGAACCTACAACCAAGAATAATCTATCCAGCAAAGCTATCATTTAGAATTGATGGGCAGATAAAGAGCTTCACAGAGAAGAAAAAGCTAAAGGAGTTCATAAACTCCAAACCAATATTATATGAAATGCTGAAAAGTACTTTTTTAGAAGAGGAAGAAGAAAAAGGTAAAAGCCAAAAAATTATGAACCACAAATACATATCTATCAACTAGTGAATCTAAAAATTAAGTGAATTAAAAATTTGATGAGCAGAATAAACTGGTGAATATAATAGAATCAGAAGCACAGAAAGGGAGTGGACTGATCATTCTCAGGGGGAAAGGGTTGAGGGGTATACAGGAAGAGACTGGACAAAAATCATACACTTATGGATGAGGTCAACGGAGGGAGGTAAGGGAAGAGAGAAGGGTGGGAGCTGGGTGGAGGGGTGCTATGGAGGGGAAAAAAGAGAAACAAATGTAATAATCTGAATAATAAAGATTTAATTTAATTAAAAAAACATCCTAGCCACTGGAGAGGGTGAGTAAAAATCATTAAACTTTCATTAATACTCTACTGATATAAATAATATTAGAGATTGTTTATCTCAATCTGACCCCAACTCTCATTCTGTATTGAAAAAATTGCTGATGGAAACTGTCAAGTTGGAAAATGATGCTTTCTAACTTTTAATTCCTTTGTACATCTAATTTGACTATTAATTGGCAATGTATCTACCTCTCTGTCATTCCAGATTCCCCAGTAATACTGATATCCTTGCACATGGCATGTAAACAGAACCAGATCCTAAGATGGCTGGTAGGTAAGTAGTGATTTATCCTCCCATCATATTTTTCTGTACCTTTTCCTCCCTCTCCTCCTTTTTCCATCTCCCAGACCTTCAGAGGCTTGCATATTGCTACTGTCTACTTGTCACTGCTTCTCAGGTTGTTAATAGCTTCCAATACCCATGTTTGCTCCTGCTTCCCACTGACCCTGCTATATCCAATTTCTAGCCCTGTTTGCAGGCATGACAATGAGACTGGGTTCAACAATGTGCAACACTTACAATCCTAGCCTTTAAAATCTCCTTTGAGATCCCCCCTTTCTTGCTCTTCCTTTCTCTGTCAGCCAGATGCAAAGCATTCCTTGAAAGACCGGAAGGCCTCGGTGATAGCCATTTGATGAAAGAGTGTCTGAAGAACTGTGGGACAGTGTAATCCCCTGCGCCCTGGCTCTACCTCAGTCAACCTTCACATTGGACCTGGATGAGAGTCAAATGAATTTATTATTTGTTAAGTCATGGGATTTGGGAGTTGTTTGCAACAAGAGTAAGAGTATTTTTTTTTTAAAAAATATATTTTATTGATTTTTCACAGAGAGGAAGGGAGAGGGATAGAAAGTCAGAAACATCGATGAGAGAGAGACATCTATCAGCCGCCTCCTGCACACCCCACACTGGAGATGTGCCCGCAAGCAAGGTACATGCCCCTGACCGGAATCGAACCCGGGACCTTTCAGTCCGCAGGCCAACGCTCTATCCACTGAGCCAAACTGGTCTCGGCAAGAGTAAGAGTATTTTGACAAATTAGTGTCCTCGTTCCAGATCATTGATCTACTCTCTGCTTACGCTTTAGGACAAAATGTGGGAAACTATAGACCTTTGGCCCAAACCCAATCATAGCCTGCATTTTTACAGCCTGAAATCTAAAAATTTGTTTACATTTTTAAAGGGTTTACTTAAAAAGGAAAAGGAGGAGGAAGAAGAAGAGGAGGATGGTGATGAGAGGAGACAATGTGACAAAAATAGCATGTGGCATGAAAAGCAAAAGTATTTACCATCTGGTCTTACAGGAAAAGCTGCCCAACCTCTGCTCCAGAATATTGACAGTATACAGTCATTTGTAAAAGCCTAGTGTGCCAGAACTATCCTTCATTATGTCACCAAAATCTATGTCAAAAATGCTGATTGCAGCAGGCTGCCTCAGCTGTCAGCATCCAGATATCAGAATGGTGCAGTGCTCTGCAGAAATACAAGCTCATCATGCAAAGGGTGCCCTAATGCCACCCCAAGTCTCACTTTTCTACCTACACCCCAAGGCAGCCCTTTATGCTCAGAGTCTCACATCTTCCCTTTAAGCTTAAGTTTTGGTCTTAATTGTTCATGAACTGAAAATCAGTTTTATATACCAGCGGAAGGAAAATGTCCTCACTATCCCTCTGATAATTCTCATGTTCTAATCTCTACCCCAAACTTTTTTTCCCTGTCAGAATAAACCTTGTCCCCACCTCTCATAGACATAAAGGAAAGGATGGAGACTATCTGATACCTGGGCTGTAGGTAGGGAGGTGTATCTGAGTGTGTGTGTGTGTGTGTGTGTGTGTGTGGTATACATATGGTATTGTCTATACTAGTGAGCACCTGGTTAAAAATACCCTTTTACATTTGTACTTACATAGGTCTGACAATCAAATAAAATATTTAAGATTACAAATAGCGAGTACTAGTAAAGAATATATCTATGCCAGACATTACATTTTGAAGCATGAGTTTCCTGTCCCATAAATTATTAAAAAATGGCAATACTTAGTCAAATATGTTTAAGAATAATATGAAAAGTAAAAATGAGGTACTAGGGACAGGGAACAAAATTATGTTTTTTAATTTATTTATCTTTATTGATTAATTTTAAAGAGAGAAACATCAACCTATTGTTCCACTTATCTATGCATTCATTGGTTGATTCTTGTATGTGCCCTGATCAGGGATCAAACCTGGCACCTTGGCATATTGGAATACTCTAACCAAATGAACTATCCAGCCAGGACAAAAATCTATGGTTTCTTTTGCCTGAGAAGAATCACATGCACTTCATTAGTTGGTTGGGTTTTATAATGGCAGAATCTAACTCAAACTATTTTACCAAACACTACTATAAATATAAAAGGCAATTTACAACCAATAAAGAACTTTAAAGTCTCTTGGAATTCTAAGTAATTTGGACTAAATAATAGTATCCTGAGAATATATTTAAAGACAAGAAATATTGTACAAAAAATGGCTAATTGCCCAAGCAACTCCAGACTCAATGACATCTGCTGACAATGTATTTATTTGCAAAGTTTTGCTGAAAAAATTAAGCTTATCCCAAATATGTAATCATAACTAAACAATCACTGAACTTTTTAATAAGATTATGTTGAGGAAGGTTCAAAAGAATTAAGTTTTACATACTGGGTTTTAGAGAACATGCCAAAATGGCCAACTGTTATTATGATCCACAGATATTTTAAGGTCACATACCAAGATCTGCATAAATCACTGATTTTTCCAAAGTAAATGGACCACAAAATGCAATGGTCAGCTCTCTTCCGTGTCTGAGAGCCCTGTTGCAGAACTGAGGAGACTGGGCACTTAAGAACACATGGATGGAAGGCATCCTCTTGCCAAGCTCCCTCCACTGACTTCCAGGGAATTAACTCTGACAGGCTTCCTGATGTGAATCCCTCACTCCTACCAGGCTTCTTATCCATTTTAATTCCCTGATGGACTGGCTGGATAAACAAATTCACACCATGTCGGCATCAAAAATGAATATTTTATGTGCTTCTATCACATTTAATAACTTTGGCTTTTGGGGAAGGTTTGCCTTCTTGGGGAATTGAATGTCAAAACTTTTATAAAATCCTACAACTATTCTTTTTCGTTCGAAGTTATTTTGAATAAAATGCTTGAAGATAAAAAAACACTGTCAGCTTTTTAATGTTGATGATTTAAATTAGAAGCAGCGTAGCATATAAGATCTAACTGAGTTTCCGGGGGCATAATAGTGATGTTTCTTAGCAGGTAAGATAAACTTTATAGGAGGAATTTATTTTTTTTAATTTGGTCATTTTCCAATGGAAAAGCTATTTTTGTAGAAAACATATTTTAACATATTTAAACATATTTTAATCATTCTAAAAATGACTAATTTAAACTTCAGGTCAGAGAAATAAGGATGAGTTTCTAAAAGACTGGCATTGAAGACTACACTGAAGACAAGGTAATGTTTCTTGTGCACAATCAAAATCTAAAGCCAGATATATGGCTTCTTCTATAGGAGGGCAATTTGCCTGAATGAGTGGGTCTGTTTTCTGGGAATGACAAACCATTACTAGCTTACAAATCATTCCCATCTTTGTCACAAAAGCAAATAGGAGAAATTTTCTTCTGGTATTTTATTTTATGCTTTTTCAATCATCTTTTTCTTGCCGTCAACAACAAAGTCTCTTGAATGGAGATCTCTAGGAAGATTACAGTGATTGTCAGCTCAAACCTCTAATTTGAAAATATGTAATTTTGAACCTCATATTCTCCAGTGCTAATTCTGATTTGGTCTTAAAAGAATATTCCCTAAGTAAAAGTTTAATTTCTTTTCCTCCATAATAGTTTATATTACCTACACATATTTATACTATATTATAAAGCTTATTTATCATTACCTGATGTTGTATTTTATTTCCCCTGTGTTACTTCCTAATGTATTTGAATAATTGATGGTTTCTCAGAAGACAGAGCTTTTACATTTTAATGTCTACTTTCTTTTTAAAATAATACTATACAAAAATTTACACATTTTGAATTTATGTAATTTGTTATGTTTAGAGTTATACATACACCTGTACTAGCACCACCAAAGATAAGTATAACCTTCAAAAATGTTGTTGTTGTTGTTGTTGTTGTTTGTCGTGGTCGTGGTCGTGGTCGTTTGTGTGTGTGTGTGTGTGTGTGTGTGTGTGTGTATTTTGTGGCAAGAACAATTAACATAAGATTTGTCCTCAACATATTTTAAAATGCACAACACCATATTGTTAACTATAGTCACAATGCTGTACAGCAGACAAGTTTCTAAAGTTTATTAATCTTGCATAACTGAAAAATTATACCCATTGAGCAACAATTGCCCATCTCTCCCCCACACCTCCATATCTATTTTCTTATATCCTCAGTATAAGCATGCTTGGCAATATGGCTGTAGAAACCAACTCTTGGTAGAAAAATTATTTAAAATAATTGTCATAGTAAAATGTTACTTAAATGAAATTTTATATTTTATATATAATTTACTTTTTATTCTTCTGTATAATAGCAATGTAACGATTTCTAGGAATGCCCACGAAAGTGCAAACTCTGTGTCTTCCTTATTGAAAGAAGATATAATCACCTAGAATATTTTGTTTCACATTTTGTAATGAGGAGAACTAAACTGCCTACAGCACAGATAAAGACATTATAAAGTACTTCATTAAACCTGAGGTAGTTCATAATCTTGAATACAGTTATTTGAATCATACTAAGTACAAACTATTGGAAAGACTTTCAACAAAGAGAATTGATGATTTAGAACAGAATCAACAACAAAGGACATTAATCATCCTACTGCAAGAGATAATTTCACAACAACATTGTGATGTTTCTGAGATGATGGAAGGCCAGGAGGATGAGAAAGCTGATGTGGCTGTTAAGAGTTCAATAATTTTTTTGTCAAAGCAAAAATAACATGTATCATGTAGACAGGAAGAAGCAACAATATACTGCCATGGTAGTTGCTTAAAGGCAACTATTTATTTTCCAGACATGAGATATTTGAAATACTTAAGATCTAATATTTATAAAGCAATGTAAAAAAGTAAAATAGCTATACTTACCTAAAATGCTTCTGTTACTTTAAAAGAAAGTACCTGATAGATTGTAGAAAATGCATTCTTACTTTATGCACCTCAAGTAACATTCATAAAAAGTGTCAATGGGGAACTTTTTGGGAGGTCATACTAAATTTCAGGGGTAAAAATATGATAAAATCAATGTAATTAAGAAATTCAAAGCAGAATTAAAACAATGGGATTCTGTAACAAACAGCAGACTTACGTTTCCTGTAAGTACATGAATTTAGACGTTTATCACACTGTGTATTGACTGATGGAAAGACAGGAAATAATAATATATTTAAATAAAATGTTCCCAGTAAACACCTCTTAGGGATGAGATTTAGTGCCTGAAAAAGGAAAGAATGAAAAGAAGGAAATGGGGAAGGGACATTTTGAGGAGTTGTAACAGGACAACCAATGGGTATGGACTGCCTGTCACTGCTTGAGCCAATTAAGCAGAGACAGGGTAGAATCATATATGAGTGTTTATTCCAATACTGCCAGAAGTATGGGGGAGCAGCAAATCATCCACAAAAATCTGCTCTACCCTCCCCATAAGTCAAATATGCATATTGGGTAGAAGGACAAAGATTACATGAGAAAGTAAAAATTACAGGCCTGGGGAAGCAGGCAAAGTATATTGGTTACAGGTTATAGGCAATGTGGGACGGGGATTGGTCATAGAAAGTGGGTGCTTCCTGGTACCTCTGGATGCCTCTGGAACTAGATTGTTTCAGCAACAAGGTTGTTAATCTTTCTATAATGATAGGCAGTTCTCAGAAAAGGAGGATGTACTGCATTTGATGTTAGCTCCCATGTCCCAAGGTGTACAACTCTCAGCCAGGTTAGAATGTACTTTCTCTAAAAAGAACAGAGCAATCATGGTTAATAGAGCATGATTCACATTTCTTATAATTATAGCTAGTCCCCAATATTCTATTTCTGCTCCTCCCAGAATGAGTAAAAAGAAAAAGAAAGAGGAAAGCAAAGATAAAGAAAACATTTTTTGAGAACTTACTATGTTTTAGGTGCTTGCATATATCACCTGATCTAATCTTTAAAATAATTTCCTAGATAAATATTATTACCTATGTATATAGGTGAAGAAACTAAGACCTGTGAAAAATTAACTAAAGTAAACTGAAACCAGAATAAATTTGAGTTCCTTTTGACTATTAAGCTCATTCATTTTCACACTCTCATAATTCATCCTTTGGAAGTCATAAAGATTAATCTTATTGCATTTAAATGAGCAATCATTGCTCAGTGAAGTGAATTTAAGCCCTAGAGATGTGCATTTTCCATTCAAAGCCTGAGTCTCCAAAGGGAACTTAGTGTTTTGGCTCCATTCTGTGTACGTGATGTTTTAACTGTGGAACCTGCGATGCTGGAATCAGAGGAGGCAATCTAAGGAATCTTTGATGTCCATCAAACAGAATGTACTGATGGAGAAATCACTTAGGATAGTTTCTCTATCCTGGGTCAGCATAGTGGCATTCCTTTAAAATACAGAATAGTGTAGCTTCTGGGAGGGAAGATTGCAAAGTAGAGAAGTACACTCCTTTCTAAATAACCTCTGGGTTCCTGGACCAGTTATAACTAGCTCTGCACCTCAGGATTTCCGTCATCTCCTATTTCACTCTCTGATTTGGTTCCCTATGCCCAGTTGTACTTCTCCCAAGCTCCACTCCTAATTTCTAACCACACTTTCTGTTTCATTTTCACTTATCTAAGGTCACTGCTCTGTCTGTTATATCCTCCCATCATCCATTACTTCAAGGTTACTTATCTGAATTTGACTCTTGCTCCATTTTTACTTTATGCCCTAGTGTGTTTTCACTCTGCCCCTGCCCCAAATACTTTCAAACCAAGTTTAAGGAGCCTATGTGATTCCTTCTTTCTGTATTCATTCTGAAACTCTGGGGACCTTTAAAGATGGAACAGTGTGGGCAACATGACTGTGCTGGAATATAGCGAATTAACTATTACCTTGCAAGCTCTTATCCATTTCCTTCCATTATTCTGAGTTAATTCTTAAATGAGCCCTCAATTCTGCCAGCATATCTACATGTTTCCTTAATACATACATTTACTTTCCCACCATCATAGATGGCTATTTCACACATTCATTTGTCTCCTCCAAGCACAAGTACCCGCTTCTTCCTTTCAGATCTCAATGGCTGGCCTTTCTTCCTCCATAGAAAATAGAAGAATCAAGATGAGGAAATTCCACATGCTTCCAGCATTATCCCTAGGTAGCCACTCATAAATATGCCTTTCCCACATCACTCCCAATGACATATCAACTATCTTATCTAAATTAAATCGCTTAATTTAGAACACTGGATGCCAACCTTTCTTGCCAGTTTGGATACATTATTCAACTACTGTCTTCTCTTTATGGCATCTTCATTTCCCACTCTTTACATGATCTTTCCCAACATCATACCAATATGATAGAATATCTCTAACCTGTGCCTCTCTTGCTGCTGTACCATTTCCCAATTTCCTTTCCAGTAGACATTTTAAAAAATTCCTTTGTTTGCTATCTCTATGCCTCTCTTCTAATCTTTTCCTGAACCTATGCCAGTCAAACTTTTAATTCACTGAAACAGCTTCTGTCAAAGTCTCCAGTGACCTATTCATTGCCAAGTATAATGGTCAATTCCCTGTTCTCATTAACTATTGAAGAGTTGACTATTTCCTCATTCTCACTTTCTTTACTTGGCTTCTGGAATCTTTTTCTCTCTCCACAACTTCTCAGTACTCTCCTTCCTTATTACTATTTTCTCACAATCTCCTTTGCTGGTTCCTTCTCCCCTCTCCTAACTCTAAATTGGAAGACTCCATGACTCAATACTCAGACATCGCTCATCACTCCCTAGGTGATCTCAGTCAGACTGCTGGCTTTCAACATGTTGTAAGTTTCAAATTTATATCTCTAATCCAGTTGTCTCTGCTGAACTCCAGACTCATTTACTCAACTGTCTGCCTGGCAATTCCTCTTGAATGTCTAACAGACCTCTCAAGTGTAGTAAGTCCAATCCAAATAGTAATTTTCTATATTCCTGCCCTGACTTGCTCCTTTTGCAGGCCACCCCATCTCAGTAAATGGCAATTTCATTATTCCATTGCTCAGGTAAATAACATTACCATTCCCTTTCTCTTCCACTATGTTAAATGTATTAACCAATCCCATTTGATCTATGTCCAAAATATATCTGGAATCTCCCACCTTCTCATCAACTCTACCATGATCACTACTGTCCAAGTCATTATAACCCTGTTTGCACTGAATTATTAAGCTAGTCTTTCTACTTTTGTACTTGTTTCAGTATTCAGTCAATTTACTACACAGCAGCTAGAATGACCTTTGGAAAAAATGTAAGCTCAGGCCCTATTGTGTCTCTGACCAATACCATTCAGTGAGTTTCCAACTCAGTTAGTCAACAACCAATGTCCTTGTTGTGGCTAAAAAGCCTCCCTCCTCTTCCCAGCCTTTTAAGTTTGTATCTTTCCACCTTCCCCTCATTGTTTATTCGGCTTCAAGCACATCAAATTTGTTGCTGTTCAGAGAAAAAGCAGCTTCAGGAGTTTTGCACATAGAGTTCCTTTCAAATGGAATGCTCTTCCCCTGAGAGTCTGATGGGTCCTCTCGTCCCTTTTTTCAGGTTGCTACACTCATTTGTCTTCCATCAGAAAAGCCTCACTGACCCTGTTTTAAGAAGCATCACACCTCACAAGTATCCCATTATCCCCCTCTACATTATGTCATTCTGTCTTTACAATTTTTTCTTTGTTTTATTATTAACTACCTCCTCTCCCTAGACTCTAAACTCCATGATGGCAAGAAGTTTGCCCTGTTCTTTGATATGTCTCTTTGATATGTGCCTAGAATAATAATTGTTTAGATTAACTTTCAATAAATATTGCTGAATGAATAAATAAATGGGCATCAGAAGATTAACTAATATGACTTGTTTGGTGAGAAGGTATTTTTTTAGAATAAAGAATAAATTAAAAATATTAAAGGTCTTAGGCAAAATAAAATTGAAACTTAAGATGTCCTGGTAACTTATTTATGCTGTGACAAAATAAAACTTTGTTTATTTATCTATGAGTCAACAGGAATTCAGTGAGTTTTGCTTCTGTTATTTTTTTTTTCTCAGAGGAATACTGTTATCTCTTCAGACATGGCTGGAGCTGTTCATGATCTACCATCACCTACTGTGGGACAGGGACAGTCTCTGGAGCAGACTAGCCCATGAAATAAAGCAGGTAACAAGTGTACATCCAGCAAAGACAATACAGCATAAGCCAAAAGTCTACAAGTAGGTAATCTAGATAAGCAAGTCTTAAATGTTTGGGGATATTAAAATAAAATAGTAGGGCATCCTGGCCCATGGATGGGGCATAGATCAATTTATTCGTTAGGAGTATTTCCAGTGTAAATGACAGAAACCCCAAATCAAAGTAGCTGTCTCACAAAAGGAGATATGTTGATCAATTTACCCAGAAGTCTGAAAGCACTCTTCTAATCACAGCTATACCCCAGGGGCTTAACTGAGGATATTAGTACTTTGTCTTGCTTTTCAACTCCTGAACAAGCTTAAGCTCCATGATAGGTCAGATGGCTCATCACAGCCCCACATTTTATCCCACCAGTCTATCAGCTGCAACAGGGTAGGTCTTTTCTGATAGCTCAGAAGAAATGTTCCAGGGAAGGTTCTGCTTGGCCTGGCTTGAGTCTTGCACTTATTCCTGAACCAGTCACAACATCCAAGAACTTGAGGGAAATTTAGCCAGGCCTAGGTCATACTTCTTTCTCTGTGTTTCATGGGGAATTGCAAGACTCACATGCCCTAATAGAATGAATTCCCCAAATGAAAGAGGAATTCTATTACATAATAAGAAGGAGGGGGAGTTGCATAATACATGTCTACTACACAGGCAATAAAAATTCAGAGAGACAGTCAGGTGTTTGACATAGGGAGGTCTTCTCAATGTGAAAATAAAAGGAAGAACTTTGTGTGTGTGCCATGGAGGGCCAGATTTGGTAAAGATATCAGTAAAGTATGGGCAGGATGCCATTGTTACTTTTATTTTCCCCAAGATTACATATTGATGTTATTTCAATTGTTGTAAAAAGCAACAATTGAATAACATCAAGCTAAAAATTCAGAGATGAAGTATATAATACTGTATTTTTTTCTTCTAGTTAAGTGTCAGGTAAAAATGTGCTCCTCAAAATATGTTATTAATTTTAAAATAACTAACCTTAAGATGTTAGAAAAATATCAGCTACTTTTCCTCAGTAAAGTTAGTAAAAATATAAAGTATTTAATTGCTTAAATATAAAAAGAAAACATAAATGCTTTCTATTATTAAAATGATTTCTATTGATCTATGGTCCAATTTTAAAGTTAAATTATGATCTGTATATATTTCCTGCAGAATTCATTATAGTCTACATTTTTTGTACCATTTCTATTTTTGACTTTTTCTATTTGACTACTTCTATTTCTATTTTTACATAGTGCCTTTTACAGTTATTTAAATGATCTTTCTCTTCCAGTGTAAGAAGCAAAGGCATCATTAGAGATCAGATTTAGGGTTATTGACTGATCATGTATGTTTTCCTTTGAACTGTTGCTTCTGTCGCACAGGAGTAAAAAAATACTGAATACAGCATTAATGTTTATGGTTTGGTCCTGGAAGCCAAACCATAATAATGAGAAACTCCTGAAGATAAACATTATTAATATAGTATTCTAAGCATTAATTCCTACACTTGTGAATCATTTTGCTAATATCTGACTCAAGAATTTAATATCTCTAAATTCTATAGCCTTCTTTGTCACTTCTCTCTTTAAAACTTTCAATAATAAAGATAAGTTTAAAAATAAAATAATTAAGTAATTAAATTTAGAGAAACACACACACACACACACACACACACTAATATCAATAGTTTACATTTTCCTTCTTTGGTTGATTTTTAGGAAATTGTGTCTTTTACCAAGTTTCCCTACACAAATATTTTGTGGTAACTTTCTGGACCATTTTCTTGTTCCCCAAATATAACACCTGGCATCTTCAATTCAGGCTACTTCTCTGGGCTTCTATATAGATCACCATTTGCCCAGTTAATATTACTTCTCTAGGATATTGGAGCTCTCCTAAGTGTGAGAACACATCCATGCAATAATTCCTTAAAGTTTACTGCTTTAAAAAGTTTTTCTTAAAGGCCTGAGAACAGGAAAGGTTACCATGTAGACTGAAGAAGAGATGTATGACAATCCCTCCTTTACCAGAGAGTGGACATAATAGTTTCTGGAATCCCTGTGCAGTACCCCTCTGCCCAGCATCTGCCTTCACTGTCTGAAGGCTTAGACTTGCCACTTGGTTTCATTCCTTTCCATTTGGACCTCCCTACTCATATAAACTCAAGAGATATTATGCAGGGAGAAACCAAAATGGCGGCATAGGTGAATACCTAAGCTGCTGCCTCGCCCAACAATTTTGAAACTACAACTAAAAGACAGAACGGACACCATCCAGAACCACAGGAAAGCTGGCTGAGTGAAAATTCTACAACTAGAAGTAAAGAGAGGGACTCACGAATACTTAGAGGAGCTATAAAAAGCTGAGGTACAGAGACACACTCATGGGGAAGACGGGCACAGGAGGGTCTGGCTGGATTCCTCTAGTGCAGTGGTTCTCAACCTTCCTAAGGCCTCGACCCTTGCATACAATTCCTCATGTGGTGGTGACCCCCAACTATGAAATTTTGCTATTGTTATACATTGTGATGTAAATATCTGCATTTTCCAATGGTCTTAGGTGACCCCTGTGAAAGGGTCATTCAACCCCCAAAGGGGTCACAACCCACAGGTTGAGAACTGCTGCTCTAGTGGGAGGGAGATGGAAAATCCTAACTGCACTGAATCCCAGCTCCAGGTGAGACTCATAGGGGGAGTCTGGACTGTTGTGAAAAGGAAGGAGTGCACAGAAACTTAGGGAGCCTCGAAAGACAGAAGTCCTGGGGTTCACAAAAGTGCATGCAAAAGTGCCTGAGTATTATATGAATTGCTGAAAGGTATTCTTTAAGAAGAGGAAGAAGAAAAAGATTAAAGTAAAAAAATTATGAACAACAAATACGTATCTATCAACAAGTGAATCTAAAAATCAAGTGAATTGAAAAGCTGATGAATGGAATACACTGGTAAATATAATAGAATTAGGGACATAGAAAGGAACTGATAATTCTCAGGGGGGGAAGAGGTAAGGGAGGGTGCTGGGAGAGAATGGACAAAAATTATACACCTATGGATGAGGACAATGGCGGGGTGGGGTGGAACCAGGTGGAGGGGAGATATGGGAGGAAAAAAGAGGAATAATTGTGATAACACATATGCCTTTCTGGAACAGAACTGACTTTGCATTTGCTTATCAAAAAGGCCCCTTTAAAGAGTTTTCCAACCCAAACCCAATTACGCTTACATATAGGATACACACACTATCTTCATGAAAAGATCCATTCTGTTTCCATCTCACAAGCCACAGGCAAAGTGGAGGGTTGTCCTGCCAACACTATTTAAGAGGAGAAGTCAGTAAACGTATTTTAAAGTAATGAATTGTGAAAGTACAAAACTTAAGCCTCTCTGGGGAGTCAAGAGAGTGGAATGTACTCCCTCATTTTCATGAATACACCTTTGTTAGTTTCTAAGAATAAGCCCGACTTTCAAATATGCAAATGTAGCCCTATGACTTTAGGGAGTAAATGACTGCCACGGTGGAATCTCTACTCCATTTTATGGGCCATTTCTGAAATTGCTGTGATTTGGATGTTTCTGGAGCAGATCGTGAATTACCAGAGTCTGTGTTTTAAAACTGTTGGCACTGTTGGTAATAGTTCCACATTGATATAATTATGAAAATATGTGAAAATAATGTTTCCCTTTCTGAGGGTTTAACTATCCATGTAAAAGAACAGCACAGGCAGATTGCAATGTCAGAAGAGGGCAGTACTCTCCAGAGAGCGGGGATTCTTTTGTCCAGCAGGTTTCTGCAATTGGACTAGTAGATAACAAGCAACAGGTGGAAAGACAGCTGATGTTTGGATGACAATGGTGAATCTGAAAAATCTTCATGTCTAATCAGCGTGGTGGTTCTAGTAGGACATGTAGTCATTTACCCTTTTATTCAGTGTGCATTTATTATTTACTATTTGAAATGTTCTGAATTGTGGAGGCCATAACTAAGAAACCAGGCCTGCAAAAAGCTAACAATTAATCAACATTACAAACATGCACATATTCATGCATGCACACAGGACTGTTAAATATGCTAGCGTAATACATACACTAAAGAAAATTACTGAATGATGAGGCATTTCAGAGAAGAGCCATTCTAGGCAAAGAATAAAAACAAAATTAGGATAGCCAGGGGAATAATTTTCTAGAAAAATCAAGTACATGTAAATGATTGGTAGAATATAAGGGGAAGAGAAGTTGACCTGAACTCTGGAGACCTTTGAGCACCACATGAATGTGCTTGTACATTATTTCATAATAGCGATGTTCTATTAAAAGCTTTGATGTCAGGGAGTGACATGGTCAAAGCTGTGCTGTGAAAGTCAGTCTGGTGGTGTGGAGAAAGAAAAGGTAGGATAGAGGAAGAAAATGGAGAGTCTGAAAAAAATTTAACATAATAACATCTGGTTCTTGAAATTTGCCAAACAGATATTATTCATGTCTTTCCCATGAGGAAGACTGGTTTGACCTTTAAGAGTCTACACTTAATGTTGATCCAGCTTATGTACATTATTAAACTAAAATATTTCAGATGTTTCACAATGTTTACTAAAGTTTCTTCCTGAGATTTCTTGTATTTGCAAATATGTGATAATAATGTCTAAAGTGCTAAAGAGAAATCTTCCCTTTACCACTCTCGCTGTGGCACACATATGGCTAACGATGGTATGGAGCAGAGTATATGGAGGATTATTCCAGAAGCCCAGAGCAGGCTACCCTTGGGTTGGGGAAGAGAGAGAGAAGGTGTTCATAAAGGGTTCTTGGGAACATACTTGCTATTATTCCTTCTTTTTCTAAACCTTTTCTACATTTTAACTAATCTAGCGTTTAGAGAGCTGAGTGTCAGGGAGATGGGACTGAAAGCTACCTTGGGAGAATTCTTATGAAAAACAAAACAATGTTGGGGCTAAAAGGGATTCTGCTAACAAGAGTCGAAGAGAACTTTCATCATTATCTTGCAATGAATCTTCTTTCTTTTTAAAAAAATCTCTTTTTATTGATTTTTTTCAAGAGAGAGAGGAAAAGTGAGAGATAGAGATCTAGAAACATTGGCTGCTTTCTGCAGGTCCCTTACTGATGGTTGAGCCAGCGATGCGGCATGTGCCCTGATTGGGAATCAGGAATTGACCCAGGTACCTCTTGGTTCATGGGTAGATGATCAAACACTGAGCAACACCAGCTGGGCATGAATCTTTACCCATTCTCTCGTTAGTCTAATGAAGGTTTATGAGTACCTAATATGCATTACCATGCCAAGATCTGGGAGAAATATCAAGGACTCCAATGTAGGATGCAATTAGCAGTGCAATAGCTAAAGGAACATGGGAATACAAAACAGCATGGTATTTTCAGGAGGGGGAAGTGGCAGAAAATGACACTGATTAGAAACCAGAGAGACCAGATCATGAGATGACTTGCACAAATCATTAAAAGTCTAGAGTCTGCCGAGACTGGTTTGGCTCAGTGGATAGAGCATCAGCCTGCGGACTGGAAGGTCCCGGGTTCTATTCCAGTCGGAGGCATGTACCTTGCTTGCGAGCACAACTCCAGTAGGGGGTGTGCAGGAGGCGGCTGGTCGATGTCTCTCTCTCATAGATGTTTCTGACTTTCTATCCCTCTCCCTTCCTCTCTGTAAAAAATAAATAAAATATATTTTTAAAAAAAAGTCTAGAGTCTACTTGGTGATTCTTTCCGATTGCCATTCTATACACTCAAAAGCTGAAATGCATAAACAACATACTTACAAACAAAATCAGTTCTAGTTAAACTTCTTTTTGATCCTCTTGGGAATCATTATGACGCTGTATTGATACAATAAAGGCAGACAGTTGCTAGAGCTAGAGCTCTTTGCTCTGCCAGATTCTGGGGGTAGCTGGCTTAGGACCTAGATGTGAAGTTAGGCAAGTTGAATTATTTTGTGTGGAGGACATTTTGTGGTCAGCACAGCAACATCTGAGAGTGAAATTTAGATTGGGAAATAGGCAAGGGAGGAGAGCGAAGAACCCGTACTTAAATTGCTTAAGCAAATAAGTTAATTCATGGGAAGTGCTTGGAACAGTATTTGGCACATAGCACTCAATAAATGTCAACCCCTAATTTAATAATATTATTGTAGAAAATGATAAGGATCCTTCTAAATATGGAATAGGATTATTCACTTGTTAACTCACCATGAAGATATACAACTGATGCATTTAATAAACACTTACCAGTTTATTAAACATTAGGTCAGCTAATGAAACACAGCAGGAATCAAAAGGAGACAAAAAGTTCTGTTTGTGGAAGTTTTATTCTGGAAGTTTGACTTAGGCTTCGAGTCTGGAGCCAAGGTCACATAATAGACTTCTAAATCTGTGGTACTGCAATGGCTCTTCCCACCTCCATCTGCAGAGCCTGTTGAAGAAGGTTCTGGGAGGGGCAAAATGATGGCCAGAAGGATTATAATTCCCAAGGGGATCAAAAAAGAAGTTCAACCAGGGGCTATCACCTGTGTGCAGCTCACAGTTCTTTTAGCTGCTGCTTCTGCATCCCCTGTCCCAGCATCGACCCCCACTTTCCCAGGTCAACTCATCCCCATGCAGAGTGGTGGCTCCTCTTTAGGGTATTTGTTTTGTACAAATGGAAGTGACTCATTTAAGTAAGGATGTGGTTCTTGTTGCATGGGAGGACTATGCAGCTGAGTTCAATTTTAAAGTGAATGCTAAGCAATTATCAGGTCCATTATAACTTAGAAACTTTTGAGGGTTGTTTTTCTAAATAGTCTGAACTAATCTATCATTACTGAACTGCTACTTTCTGGGAAAGAACACCTCCCTTCCCCCACCTTTTCTTTTGTGTAAACTCTACACTAAATGTGGGATTAGATGATGTCAATAGAATGAAGAATCTCCTGGTCTAAAAATATGTTTATTATTGTTTAAATAATATTTTTCTATGTAAAACTAAAACCTTACTTTGAAAACTTCTAAAAATTTTACACAAATATCTGTGAAAGTTGTTAAGTTGATTTTATTTAGTAATGGCTCTTTTAATGGTCTGTAAGATGTCAAAAATTTGCCATAGCACCACTGATTCTGCAGAACCATTCAGTGGGTACTTCATCATTCCAAGTGGGTACTACATCAAAAACTCTGTGGTGGCTTTTTATCTTTTCACTCACAGGAATGTAGATGCCTGGTGCATGAAATTCATGCATTTGGGGATGCCCTCAGCCCAGCCTGCATGATCTTCAATCTGGAACCCCTCAGGGGATGTCTGACTGCCAGTGTAGGCCCCATCCTTGTCAGACATCCCTCTCACAATCCAGGACTGCTGGCTCCCAACTGCTAGCCTGTCTGCCTGCCTGATTGCCCCTAACCGTTTCTGCCTGCCATCCTGATCACCCCCTAACCACTCCCCTCCCAGCCTGATTGATGCCTAACTGCTCCCCTGCCAGCCTGTTTGCCCCTAACTGACCTACCCTGTGGGCCTGGTCACCCCAACTGCCCTTCCCTGCATGCTTGGTCACCCCTAACTGCCCTCCATCTTGTAACCACATAGGGATGGCCATCTTGTGTGATGGCATGATAGTCAATTTGCATATTACCTCTAAATAGTCTGAACTAACTATATAGGATTATTGATTCTAAAGTAGTTCTTAAACCAGGAGGTATATTGAAGCTATCAAGATTGAAGCATAAAATGGATATTTAAACAGTTGTCTTTTACACATGAGCATACACACACACACACACATACATATACTATCTTCAGCTAAGAATGTAATTCAGCTGGAATAAAAAATTTATAACAATTTTTTTGTGTGTGAAAAATTAGAACAAAAAGTGTTCTTTTCTTGGAAAATGGATTCTCTTAAGTGTAAATTAACCTAAATTATGTACTTTTAAGGGTTTAGGGGGACATAGACTGTGCTAAATTAGGAAAATTATACATATTATTATGTATCACTTTCATGAAAATTTTAAACTAAGTATCTTAAGATATTGCTGAGAATTATCTGCAGATCATTACATATTGAATGAAAATGCAGATAGAAGAATTTTAAAAATGGATGAACAATTGTTTTCTAATATTTTTGAGTAACATATACTTAAAGGGATTTTCTTCTTTAACACTGTATCAAAAACATAGTGAGCAAGATTGTTTGCCAAATCTGCTAATCACACAAAACTAGGAGAGAAAGATAATACATATAAATGATAATCCACCCAAGATTCATGAATACTCTTGGAGAGTTCAACATTCCAAAAGACTGCAACTAACAATTATATCTAAGGAAGATTACAGTTTTGCATTTGAATAAAAATAAGCAATTTTTATTTAAAAGAAAAGTAAAGTATGGAGTGAGAGGTACTGTGCTTTGAGAACTTTAGGTGAAAAAAAGTCAGGAAGTTTTAATGGACCAGAGGTTAATATAAATATCTCATGGCCACTGAAGCTATTGTATAGACTGAGAAAGGCAAGAACTCGCCTTCCTCCCCCTGGGTGCCAGCACTGCCTTTTCTCTGGACCAGAGTTGCCTTTCCACCTTCCCATGCTGCCCAAAGGCCCAGAGCTTCTGGGGCAGTGCAGAATGCCTGCATCAAAGCAAGCATCTAGCCCCACCCCCAGCTACTTGGCACCTGTGTATGCAAATTAATCTACCACCTTTGTTGGGTTAATTTGCATACTCACTTCTGATTGGCTGGTGGGTGTTGTGAAGGTATGGTCAATTTGCATATTTCTCTTTGATTAATTAGATGTAATGTAATATTTTAATAGAATATTTTCAAGTAATAGCATCTTCAAATAAATTAAAGTTTCATGGTAAAGAAATGGTAACCATCAAATGTGAGGAAGCATGGAAGAGCCTTGGAATGTTTAGATTGTAGAAGAGGAATATGCAAGAGAAATACCAGCTATATTCAAATATGTGGGGCAACAGTAGGTAGAAAATAAATTAGATTTACTATATATTGGTCAAGAAGACAAATGGAGAATCAGTTAGTAAAAATTAAGAGGTATTTGACTCAATCTAAAGATATTTCTACTTTTTATAATTGTAATGGAAGAAATATTAAGTTGAAAAAGTTTCTTATCACTGGAAATTTTCAATTAGAAGTTAGATAAACATGTGTCAAAGAAGTTAAAGAACTCCTATATCATTCACAAGTTGAATCTGATACCTATTGGACTCTTGTGGACTATCTGAATGTATTTAATTTCTAAAATTATTCAACTACTATTTTAATTTTCATATTTTGGCATATTGTCCTGTGGACTAATCTTCATTACTTTAAAAACATTTATTTATTCATTCATTTATTTATTTATTTATTTATTTATAATAGACTTTTATCAATGCAAAGGAGACATCATAACTCTTTTAAACTTTAAATGAAAGAAAAGTGAATAATGTTTTTTTTTCTTTTCAGTGTGGCATATCCAAGAATGCTCACTTTGAAATTATGCAAAAAATAAATAATTTGAGATAAAATGATCAGATTTTCTTTAAATAACACACACAACATGCCTTAATTTCCTTTTTTATTTTTTATTTTTGTATAGGGTGTTTTTTTAAATCTCTATTTGGAAACATTCCCTTTCTTTTTACTTTGTTTCAGTTATAATTTGAATATATATATATATATATATATATATATATACCCACCCCTTTTTCTTTCTAGTCTCAGAGAATTAAATTTACTATAAAAATGACAACCATAATTTCTTCCACAAGTTTGTTTCCTGGGAACATTTTATTGCCTATACCTTATGTCTGATCATGTGTATCTCCTTTTGAATTTACTTCTAGATAAACAAGGGCCAGGTAATTTAGGCCTCTTTCAGGACATGGGAAAAAGTTTCCTCTTTCTTTCTGAGAGCTGGAAAGTTATTAGGATATTTTTCCACATAGGGATGACATGATCTATTTACAGTGTGAAAGTATCCTTTTCTCTCCTGCTGAGTGGCAGAATGAGGGCAGAAGGCCAAGAGATGGCAGGAAGCCAGGGGTAGTTATCAAGCCAGAATTGACTATAGTTTGGTTTAAAATGGTAGTTAGTACTAGGGAAGGCAAGAAATGTTAGAATTTAGGATAGACTGTATTTTAAAATGTATTTCTGATCAAGAATTTAAATGGTGTGAGAGCATCTATCATTACATAAAAGCTGGAATTTGATCTCTGAAATTATTATATTATGGCCTCTCTCATTTGATAGTTAATAACACAAAGAAAAACTTAAAAGGAAACAATATTGTACTAGTTAACCAGGATTTCCCTTTAGGGCTGAGAACTGTTGATAGCCATCAGTTTAGCTTCTCTTTGCCTTTTTTTCTTTGAAAACAGAAAAAATTGACTCTTCAATACTAAACAAGTTGCAAAAGTGGGTGAAGTTATAAAGACATGGTTTTTATATGTGTTCACGTAGTTATCTTTTTCTATATTTTTCTTAGTACATACACACAAAAAACAATCCATATTAGCACTACAGTTGAATAAAATAGATGTTTGACTTGGAGGAGTACATGCACTAAACACTTTAGCATGTAAATGGAAAAGCATTAATAGAACAGGACAATGTCACTACCCTTAATCTTTTTAAATATTGCATACAATTACGTGGTTGTGAATCAATGGACCTTTCCTCTTTTTTAGTTTAAGAAATTTGGGCGTTTTAAATTCTCTGCTGTAATAAGTTTATAGTAATTATTTTTTGAATTTTTCAGTAGAATTGGGAATTAATGTTCTCAATAGAAAAGCTCTTCTGAAATTCTTTAAGCACTTATTTTTGTCCATTTATCCTAATTTTATTTAGGATGGTCAGTTTTATGGATAGCAGGGAGAATGGGTGAGTCTATTGCAGCATCATTATTCTTCTTTCCCACCATAATGAAGGATTACACAGAAACTTCGAGTTTATCTAGAAAAATGCCTATGTAGTGATAATTCAACAGTTTTTTTTTTCATTCATTGAGATGGAAATGAATATCTGTCTTGTTTTCTCATAGTTTGTGAAACAATTGGGATTTTTAGAATAAAATGAAAATTACTTGGCTACAATTGGGAATAATTATATATAAAAGTTTGGGAGTGTATGCTTACTTACTAGATTGAAAAAAGTGTTCTTTCTTTTTTTAGTTTAAAAAGCAAAATTTTACCGCTCATACAATGTAAGGGAAATGTAGAAGCAACTAGAGTTGCCCTCCTTTTCACTTTTATTGGGATTAATGCCTGAGGCTTTATAGAATACAAATTTGTACTACTTCATCTTATAAGTGGGAATAGCCTGTTTATAAGTCACAATGTGCACATTATTGTGTTGATTTGATTCTTTACATATAAGATGAGAGGAGGAAAGTCAGCAAAACAAAAGCGGGAAGAAAAAGTAATTGTTGACTTGCTGAACTTGAGCACTTTTTGAAACCAGCCCAAATGACCCTCAGGTTCTTTTGCCTGCTGCCATGAAGCCAAACACACAACACAGCTGCTGATGGAAGGAAAGAGATTTATTCAAGTGCCACTCACCTGAGAAGATGGGTGAATTTTGTCCCAAAGTCCATCTTAATCTCTCAGGTTAGCAACAAGCTTTGATAGGGGGATTATGGGAAGAGAGGAACTAAGGAATCCTGGCAATGCAATTTCACAATCCAGCTCTTGGTTGGTTTTGATGTTCTCTTTCATGTGTGTCCATGTCTGGTTTTTATTCTCTGTGGGTTTGATGGTTGATATATGGGGACAAGATGTTACAAGACTGGCCAGCTATCAGCATGTGCTACATTTCTGTGCTCAAGACTGGTGAAAAGAGAACCTGGAACTGTTTGCTGCCTGTGACATGCTTAAATATAAAACTATAAATATTTTAAACTACAAGTTTTGTTAGTATATTATTTAATTGTTGGTTAGTTATTTAATTAAATGTGAGGTTTTTAATATCCTATAACGTGTTTCATGTTTAACGAGGAAGCAGTAGGAGAGTGACATGAAGTCATTGAGAGAATGGTGAAATCAGAGTCCAAATATCTGAATTTCAACAACAATCTTGACACTCATTAGATTTATGACTTGGGGCATCTACTTACTTTCTCTGAGTTTCAATACTATCCAATGTTTTTAGTTGCTTTAATATTACAATACAGTTATAAAACCTACTACAAACATCTTTAAGATTTGTTTTGATTTTATTTCTTTCTATTTTTCCACTAGATTGTGGATATATAAAATATTCTGTTTATAAATTACTTGGGGATGGTCCACAGAGAGAAGGGAGTTGAGAGGATTGGTAAAAAAGATGAATGGGCTTCAGAAGTATCAATTGCCAGTTATAAAAATAGTTATTGGGATGTAAAATACAGCATAGGGGATTATGTATGGTACCAGATGGATACTAAACTTATTAGGGTGATTACCTCATAACAATATAAATATTTAATCACTATGCTGTACACCTGAAACTAATATAATATTGTATGCCAACTCTAACTGACCAACAAATTTTTAAAAAAGAAGGGACTGTCCTATAGAGTTGTCCATCTGGACTTTTTAGAGCATTCAGGGACATTCTTTCTCATATTATAATATGGATGAAACTTGAAGTCATTATGCTCAGAGTGATAAGCCAAATGTCATATGATTCCACTTTGTACCTAGAGTAGCTAAGCTCATAGAGACAGAGAGTAGGATGGTGGTTGCACAATAATGTGAAATGCTTAATACCACTGAACTGTATACTTAAAAATGATTAGGTACAAGTATCCAACATTAGATGAATAGCTAAAAAAAAGTTATGGTACATTTATATCATGGAATGCTATGCAGCAGTAAAAAAAGAAGAAAAAGTAGAATCTCTTACCCTTTGAGGCAGCATGGAGGGACCTGAAAAGTATTATGGTAAGTGAAATAAGCCAGTCAGAGAAAGACAAGTATCATGTGATCACACTCATATGTATAATCTAATGAATAGGTAAGCTGATGAACAAAATAGATCCAAAGACATAGAGGCATGGAATAGACTGATGAGTCTTGTAGGAAAGGCAGGCGTAGGTGGGTGGAGAGATTAACCAAAAATTTTATATGCATATATGCATATCCCATGGACACAGATGGTGGTGTAGTGGGTGTGTGTGTGCATGCACAGGATAGAGGGGGAGGGGGGACGGGGGGAAATAAAGGTATATTTAAAAATGGTTAAGGTCCCGAAACCAGTTTGGCTCAGTGGATGGAGCGTCGGTCTGCAGACTGAAAGGTCTCTGATTCAATTCCAGTCAAGGGTGGGTACCTTGGTTTCGGGCACATCTCCAGTGGGGGCGTGCAAAAGGTAGCTGATCCAAGTCTCTCTCTCAACGATGTTTCTAACTCTATCCCTCTCCCTTCCTCTCTGTAGAAAATCAATAAAATATATTAAAAATAAAAATGGTGAAGGTGTTAAATTTTGTATGTCCATTTTATGATAACAATTTTTAAAAAAGAGATTGAAATTGTACTAGAAAATACATGGCAAACCTCCTTATGCAGCCCTAGCAAGACAAATCTCACAGACTGCATGTTTACATTCTCCTGAAAATATTCATGTCTTTGTATCAGAGCAATATCATTATTTCATTTTCTTAGAACACTATCTTGCTCTAAATAAGTTAGTATGTTTCAAGAATTTTTTTCATAAATATGTAACAGAAATAAATTAGAGTTAGTATATTTGGACTCAATTTTGTGATCCTGCTTTTAAATCTGGTCAGTTTATGCTTAATTGAATAGCCCTTCAGCTTTTTCTCTTTCCCTTCCCCAAATTAAATCTTATGCTTGCTGTAAATTTAGGGTCATTTAGTGTATGAGGGGAGTAAATGTTTGAGTAAATAAGCAAAAATTACAAGGTTATTTCAATTATTTGAAAGAATTAGTAAATTACCAATGTCGTTAGAGAAAACACCAGGTTGTTTAATATAAAAGCATCAGAAAGCTTTCCTTAAATGGACTGTCTGCATCAATTGAGTGTTAACTGTCTTGAGCCCACCAACTGCCTAAGGAGCAAAACCAAGCAGCCTGCTCTAAAATGTCCAGATGGACAACTCTACAGGACAGTCCATCCAGAGGGACCTGGCAGTCTGTGACAGTGTGAGCGCTCACCAACAGTGTTCATTGATTTTCTTTTTACAGCCTGCCATGGATATTTTAAAAAGTAGAAATGTGTTATAATTATTCAGAAATATTTGTTGAACAGGTACCATGTTTAGCACTTTGGAGTCAGTGATTAAGACCAGGTCCTTGTCCTTATGCACATACATTCAGTAGGGAGATAAATAAAATATAAAAGTAAACATTTAAATAACTAATATTTCCTACAGTAAAGTGATATTAAGGGAAACTGCAGTGTGCTATAATAGAGAGTGTGAATTAGAGGATGTATTTTAGGTGTGTTGTCACAGAAGTCTTCTATGAGGGATGATGTGGGAACCTCTTTCCACGTCCCGCGTGGTTCAGGGTTCCCGGGTCAGGGTTCAGGTTCTGAAGGAGGCTGCACGCAAACGAAATGAGAGACTAGAAAGCATTAATTTGGCGATATTGGGGGGCCAGGCGGGAGCCTTCCTCTAGTGGAAAGGACTGCCACTTGCTCTGGCCTTTTTCTCCCTTTTATTAAGGCTTTGGGACACACCTCTAGCCTTTAGGCAGGAGATAACAGAAATTAACATGATACAAACAGATAGTTTCAACTAAACAATGAGTAATCAGCTCTGACCTTTCAGAGCAATTAAGGTTGGCCAGCCTTCTGGCTTCCCATTTACATCCATTTAGTGAGAACAATATTTGGTTTCCCACATCTCCCCGGTTTTCTTTTCCTCTAAAAAATCTTAAACCTACAGACTAGAAATAAATCTTAAGATCAAAAAATAAGACAAGCAACAATGGCTATGCTAAGAGGTAAATGAATAAGTCTATAATATCTTTCTTTCTGGACCAACAGTCCTTTGAGTCCCAGTTTCAATGTCCAACAATTTTTTGAATGTACATATTAGCAATGATATTTTAGTTCTGGATGGTGGACAAATGGTGGCAATGCAGGTCCGACCCTCTCTGGTTTGGTCCTGGGCCAACTGCATCGATGCACAGCTGCTGACTGTTAAGATGGCAAGGTGTCGTCAGCATCTTCTATCTCTGGACTGTTTCTCCTCTTGTCTTCATAGCTGGAACATTCTCTGTTGTAGGAATTCACATGGTCTTGGAGCTGTTTTTCTGAAAATATATAAACATTCTCGACCAAAATTAGTAAAGGAATTTTTTCTATAAATTTGACTTTGGATCCTTTTTATTTTTGCCCAAATGATTTTCCTTTGGCTTATTTTAATACTATGTATGTTTTTCATGGGTGTCTTGCTCTTAAGTAAAAAATTTTTTAGATGTAATTTGCTTACAGGATGCTTTTTCCTTACATAATATTACTGTACTATCCCCCTTTTTTATGTAATTATGATGCTTTTGGAAATTTTTTTATAATGCAATTATGACTGCTTTATGTTTATTGCATGTTAAGTAATTTTACCATGCAATGAACTACCAATAGAAATTTAAGTTAATACTTTAGGAACAACTGTTTTCCAGTACAATTAAATTTTCTTGAATATTCACCTATTTCAATTAACCAATTAAATTAATTTGAAAATTTAACTACTATTTTATTATTAAATTTAATATTCTAACAACAATCTTAGTTTTATCCTGTAAATATTAGTGGAAAGGATTTATTTGCATTCTTGAGTAGGCCCTGAGCATTCCTGGTGTTAAGTTGGATTTAGAATATAGGGCAGCTGTCAGCCAAGTCTGTCTGTTGCTGGGTCCCGATCTGAGCTGCACCAAATCTTTGTCTGTCATCTGTGTCCCAAACGGAGCTGGGCCAAGTCTCTGTCTTGTCACCTGGGTCCTGATCGGAGCTGGGCGTGGGAAGTGAAGCAGCCATGGGGCAGGAGACCTCCCTCAGAAGGGGCGAAGGTTCAAGCCTCTGCAATGTTGGGGGGCGAGGATCACCTCTGTTGATCCCCAAGTTTTCTCCTGATGGCCCCTCTGCGACTGTGCCTGTCTTAGGTCAGGAACTACCATACGGTACCAACCCACCTTACCCGTCATTGGAAAGCAGGGCGGCATAAGGCCCAGTTCCTGGCTTAGGCGGTGGTCGGTGTAACGTATAAGTTCCAGTTGCCCGTATCTGGCTAACCAGACATCCTCCGGGGCCAACCAGGTTGAGGTGAGGTTCAGTTCCATCTCCTTGGTAGCCGATGCCCTTGTGGCCTCCACACCCAGTACCTGCCTTGGGATCCCCTCGCCTGCTGGCAGGGTCCCGGCACTGATCACATATCTTGGGGAACCCAGGTTTCTTCTCCAGGAAGGGCCCAGCTCACACCACTGGGTGAGAGACAGATTCATGGTACCAGCCAACACGAGGCTTCAACCTCAGCAAGAACAGAAAGCTCAGGCGACAGCTGTGGGAGGGTCCTTCTTGGCAAAAAGAGCAAGAAAAGCCAATATAGAATGTTCAAGTACCTTCTCACTGTCTTAATTCCTTTTATGTTATTTATTTATTTATGTATTAAATTGCTACCAAATATTCAGAGAATTAGATTGTAAGTTTGTTTGGGATATTTGTCAAAAAAATTATGACATTTTAGAATAATATTATGTAAGGAAATTCTTTTGTTCTAGGCCATGGCATTTCAATTTTAAACTGGCTATCAATTTCTTTTTGTATAGACAAGGTCTTAGTTACTTAATTAGAATACTTAATCAAATTGCTTACAAAAATATTGGCTCTTTATTTAGCTGAAAACTTTGATTTTTATTTAAAAAGCTAATTTATTAATTAAAGTAGGTCACAACATTTAAAATATAGTTATTAATTCTTATTTGATAAAGCTTTCCATGAAATTTCAAGTATATTAGATCGGTTAAGTTTAAGAAGATGTCCTTTAAAAAGAGAGAACAAATTTCTTGTATTACTCTGGGCCCATGGAGCTTTACAAGAATCATCTCTGTTAAAGCCTTGAAGTTTTAACATGGAAAAAGCCATCAAATATATATATTCATATATGATTTAAAGATTATAATATTTTTTATAATTATCTTAAGATATCAATTATATTTTTAAACTGTCAGTTGGGAATCACAGAATTAATCCTTTTTTATTAGACCAATCAACAATGTATTTTGAATTCCTAATTATTTGAGAAATTTTATTTTCTCCCAATTTAATTTGCATTTAGCTGAAAACCTTGATTAATAACACAAAATCATCTCCTTTTGGTTCCTTTACGCCATTTTTCTTAAAAAATAAAGACTAGTTCTGGTTTTTCTTTTTTTGCAGCTTTTGCAGAGAGATTCCAGCTTAAAACCCTGTCTAGTATGTCCAAAAAGTTGGACAATTGCGCGCATTTCTTTTTAAGCCGGGCTTCTCCCCTCACGAGTACAGAAATTCCAGACACATCTCTAAATTTTTAAAACTTTTTCATGGCGAGAAAGGAGACTTTAGATTAGTATACTGGGAGAGTGGACTTTCATACTGGATTGCCACAGTGTCTCTCTTCCTCCACATCCTGCTTACTTCAGGGGAAAGCATCTGTAACAGATCTGGCCAAATTTCTTTTCATGCTTAAAAGATAAAGACAGATCTTAAATTTTTTCTTTCTTTTTCGCTTTCCGAAGTAATAACTAGCACCTAATTTGGCCAAGATTAGCATTTCCCTGCGATTTCTCTTATAATTTTTAAGTGAAACCTTAAGTAATTTCATTGCAGGAGAGCAGAGAGCCTTGCCCTCTCCTGCCGCCTTTGAATTTCTCCACACCAGAGGCAGTTTCAGCAGTGGAGTTTCACTTATTACAGATTTCAGATTCCAAATGCAAACTAAGATTTTAATTTGAACAAGAAACCATATTATTTAAGCATGCAAACCAAAAGTCTATAATACAGTTTACTTTATATTTATAACCTAATTCCTCCCCATTAGCCTGGCTGCAAAAGACGTTCCCACCCTACTTACAGATCTCGACTCTGCAGTTAATCCGTGGGCTTTGCGTACGTTGAATTCCCCTCACCTTTCCCTAGGTGAATCTTCCCTCACCATTTTCCTTGGTGAATTTTCCTTCCTTCGCTCTTAGGCGAATAATACCTTCTCCTCCAGACGTCCCGTGGTCAGGCGCCAGATGTGGGCACCTTTTTCCGCATTCCTGTTGGGCGCCAGATGTGGGAACCTCTTTCCCCGTCCCGCGTGGTTCAGGGTTCCCGGGTCAGGGTTCGGGTTCTGAAGGAGGCCACACGCAAACGAAATGAGAGACTAGAAAGCATTAATTTGGCGATATTGGGGGTCCAGGGGGAGCCTTCCTCTAGTGGAAAGGACTGCCACTTGCTCTGGCCTTTTTCTCCCTTTTATTAAGGCTTTGGGACACACCTCTAGCCTTTAGGCAGGAGATAACAGAAATTAACATGATACAAACAGATAGTTTCAACTAAACAATGAGTAATCAGCTCTGACCTTTCAGAGCAATTAAGGTTGGCCAGCCTTCTGGCTTCCCATTTACATCCATTTAGTGAGAACAATATTTGGTTTCAGACAGGATGATATTGAAGATTAGACTTGGGAACTCATAGAAAGCCAATCATATGAAGAACTGGGAAAAGAAAGAGCCTTTTAGGAAAAATGGAAGAGGGTTTGAGTTTGGCATATTTGAGGAACAGAATCAAGGCCAGCAAAAACTGAGTGGTTTGAGATGAGGTTAGACAGGTAGGGAATAGCCAGATCATTTGTAATGGAAAAGAATTGGACTTTCAAATTGTAATGCCAGGTCATTAGAGAGTACTTAATGGGCAAGTGATCTAAACAGATTCCTGTTTCTAAATGATCACTTTGGATGATTTTGCATCTAGCTGGATGTGGGAGGCAGGAAACCAATTAGCAGGCTCACAACAAGTTAATGGCAGCCTTGATCAGAGTGGTAGCCCCTGTGATACATTATGAAATCTGGAGGAATGACTAATGGGAATTATTAATGGAGTAGGTAGGTGAGAATGGAGAATGGAGGATGACGTTTAGATTTTGGACTTGAGCATCTAATTGAACATTTAAATCCAATCTAATTGGTATTTAATGTTGCAGAAATTGTTGCTGATATACCTTAGGGTGATTTCAAAGAGGGGAAGGAGGAATGGAAAAGAAGACTGGCAGGAAGTTCCCATTTCTTTTGTTGCACCTGGTCCAAATGTATGGTTTCATTTTATGGTGTCATTAGGGTCATCGGGGATTTAGCAGGTGGTCTGAGAGCAGCTGCTTGTGCTGCAACATGCGGCAGCCTGTTCACCTCTGTCCAGTCGTGTCATCACAAAACCTTCTCCGAGAGCTGAGATTTAAGATTAGACTTGAAAAAATCTTAGAAATCCAATCATATGAAGAGCCAGCAGAAGAATTTTTTAGAAAAAAAAAAAAGCACCACCAACTGAGTGTGGCTCGTATATATTAAGCAAAGAGCTAAGAGAGTGGAGATAAGATCCTAGAGGTAGGGAAGAGCCAGATTCCTTATAATGGAAAAGAGTTTGATATTCAAATTGTAATGCAAGGTGTTAGAGAATTTAGAAATAGAGAGAACTTAAATAGGATGGGACTCAGAGTGACGAGAAAGCCAGGTGGAATAATTCTAGCTCTAACAACTGCACATTGCTCATTAATTCTGTTGACCTCTACCAAACATCCTTTACAAAGAAATGGGACATACATGAAAAACTCTAGTCTCTCATGTAGTTTTCACATCTTCAATTCAAATGAAGCACTGCGGTCTTTTTTCCCTTTTCTAACTGACCTGACCTATGCCCTGTTTCTTTGAGTTCATACTAGATATCTGTTAGTCAACAAAAGTATTCTTCTTTTAAAAATATACATTTTTAAAAATTGATTTCAGAGAGGAAGGAAGAAATAGAGAGAGATAGGAACATCAATGACGCGAGAGAACCATTGATTGGCTGCCTCCTACATGCCCCACACTGCGGACCCAGCCTGCAACTCTGGGTATGTGCCTTGACAAAGAATCAAACAGATACTCCTGGTTCATAGGAAGATGCTCAACCACTGAGCCACACCAGATGGGTAACAAGGGATTCTTAATAGTATAAGAACTACTTATTTAACCGAGGCCAGTGGTTGGCAAATTCATTAGTCAATAGAGCTGCAAACCACAGCTTGGTTTGCCACTCTGTTGACTAATGAGTTTGCCGACCACTGACCTCGAGTGTCTAATAGAATTCTAAAGAGCAATAACAACATAGAAAAATAAATTCAGGCATTCATTTAAACCAGGGAGGTAAGATAAGCAACTTTTAGCTTATCACAATCATACATAAATGATTGACACATATGTATCCAGTCAAACCTCGGTTCTCAAATATCTCCCATTGGAAACAATTCAGTTCTCAACCAAGTTTTTCATGGGGAAATTTTATTAGTTGTCAAACAAAACTTCAATTCTTGAACTGAAAACTTTCTCATGCTGATACCGGTATGATCAGTCACATGTCTGTCAGGCAACAAGCAAAAGAGAGATTGTGCTAGTAAGAGTTAGTTTACTGCTAAACCTCATGTTAACATCTCAGGAAATTGTGCTGTGAATATTTTCATGAATTTTTGCTTTTGTTGATGCTTATCTATAATAATAAAAGGGTAACATGCCAATTAGACCAGATGTCATTCTGGAAGTCCTTCCTGATAAAGTCAGCGTCACAGGGAAGTTAGCCCAGGTCCCAGGTGCCAGGTGCCGGAGGGAAGCCAGTGAGGCAGCCTGGATACTGGGCACCAGCGGGAAGCCAGTGCCTGCAGCCAGAGGAAGGAAGGCCTACTCTTGCACAAATTTTCATGCATCAGGCCTCTAGTTATTAAATAGGTTCAGTAAGCACCATGTGGCCTAAGAAGGTTAGTGATAGCAGCAAAGTGAAAAGGAAAGTTGAGAACAACTATAGAGCTTACAAAATAAATAAATGCAAAGTACGATAGAGGCGCACGCATGTCTGACCTGGCTTTGGATTATGGTACGGTGAAGTCAACTTTTACCACCATTTTAAAGCATAAGAGTCCATCAAGAATGCTGAGGTTGCTAGGAGTGTGAAAGTGCTCATAAAGCAAAATTACAGGCAATTGAAATTTCATTTCCTTTTTGTTAAATTTCATTTACATTTCATGTCCTTTTTGTTTTTAAAGTATTTATTTATGGTTTAAATAGTATATTAGACATGTACAGTATTTATGAAAGATTAAAACAGGGAAGCATTTGTCTGGAACAGATTAATTCAATTTACAGTATTCCCAATGGGAAAAAAGTGATTTGATTTTTTAACAAATTGCTTCTCAAACAGCCTTCTGGAATGAATTAAGTTTGAGAACCAAGGCTGCTCTGTATACCTAAAAGAGATGCCATATGGATATAGTAGACAGACAGACACGAGCAGAGTAGGAATGATAAGCCAGGTATGGAAAGTCACCAGAGTGGAAATCCCCCAGTACCTAGCAACAGGCAAAACTGGGCCAGGACTTCACCTTCAAAATGACCTTTCCTCTTTTAGCAAATCCTTGGTGAAGTGTCTGAACCCTTTCCTGACCTTTCCTCCGCGGGCATGTCACAAGTCATGTAATAGACCCCCTTAGAGGAGCAAGGAGAGGTGGAGAATAGCCTCTTTGGAGTCCCATATAAGCCCTTGTACAACAACTCCTTTAAGTATTAAGCCCTAGAGATAACTTCTAAGCCTCAGTTTTGTTTCAGCTCCAGCCACAGAAAAGCAGCAAGGCCATGTAGGTGACAGAATGGCTGACATGAAGACCAGGTGTGATGGCTAAAGATCTGATGTTTTGACTGTACAATCAGTGGAGATCAGACTTTGAGGAAACACACCTGGAAGACTGATGAATATTCTATTAAGATCCTCCCCAGAGACCTCCAGATAAAAACCTTCGAGTTGAAGTCTCCAGCATGTCTCTCTCTCTCTGTCTCTCTCTCTCTCTCTGTCTCTCTCCCCCTGCCCCCCACTCCTACTATGCCTTTCCTCATCTCCTTCTTTCCCCAGCATGTTCTGATTCTGTCTTTCTCTTTCTCTCTAGTATGCCCACACACTTCCTCCCTCTTCCTTTCCTCAAAGTGCATACCTTTGCTTTCTTTCTCCTAAGCTCCAAGGGTCCTTCTTTTGCCTTGGTAACTTGTTCCCTGAGCCCAAGCAGCTCAGCTGGTTCACTTTTTTCACCCTCACTTCTACCTCAGTGACTTTTGAAATAAAATTTTGCTTTATCTTAGTCTTGGCTCTGAATTCTTTCTTAGCGAAAACTCAAGGACCAAGGTCTAATGTTTGGTGCCATTTGCCATTAACAATATGTCTAAAAATCCTACATAATAAAGAGATAATATGCAAATTAACCCTCACACTCTCACAAAATGGCTGCCTATAACCAAGCCAGCAGGGGAGTTAGTGAGGGACAACCAAATGACTGAACAAGCAGGCTGTGTGGGGCAACCAGGCCTCCTGGAGGTGGGGGGTGTGTGTGGCAGTTAGGGGCAACCAGGTTAGCAGGGTGGGTGCAGCTGGGGCCAACCAGGCTAGCAGAGAGGGCAGTTGGGGCAATTAGGTTAGCAGGGGGTGGGAATGAGGGACAACCAGGCTGGCAGAGGGAGGCAGTTGGGGATAACCTAGCCAGCAGTTAGGGGCAATGAGGCCAACATACAGAGACAGTGAGGGGTGATCCAGCCAGTAAGAGGGGGGCCGTTAGGGGTGATCAGGCAAGCAAGTAGGTGAGCTATTAGGAGCCAGCAGTCCAGGATTGTGAGAGGGATGTCCGACTGCCAGTTTAGGCCCAATCCTGGGGACATCCCTCAAGAGGTTCCAGATTGGAGAGGGTGCAGGCTCTCCCCCGCATGCATGAATTTCATGCTCCAGGCCTCTAGTCTAGTATATATATAGCTATCAACTCCCCCCAGGTAGAAAATCATTGTAAAGGAGTTCCAGATTGGGCCAAATTTATCTCAGTAACAATTGGTACAGATATTTGGGAAAAAATAATTATGTTCATATGAAGGTTAAAGTTAATTTTCTTTTAAGCAGACCCTGAAAGATAATTGTATGATGGCTAAATGTTCTCATTTACTGGCAGTAGATAATGTTATTATCTTAAGTTATGCTTTGCATTGTCCTTGTGTGCTGAGATACTTGTACTAAGTGTTTCTCATGTTATTATTACATACTCAAAAAAGGGTAAAAGAACTAATGACACTTATGACCTCATTTTCTTCAGAAACAAGAAGAGTGCCCAAATTTAAATTTTATATTTTCTCTAGTTGTCTAGGTTGATTTATACTTTGCTGTGCTTTTATCACCAAATTGCTTTATTTCTCACAATTAACTTCATGTTAATAGCTCATTAAGATTAAAAGTGATAGAGATGTTCTTTCTCTAGTAAGTGTGAATGTGATCCCAAAAATCTACACTTTCCATTTAGCTATAGGCAAACTGAAAATTATGTTTCTTAATTATAAAACTGTGTGTCTGCTATTCCTTACCCTTTATCTAGTTAATTTCTCTTTGTGTTTAAAGATCTGATTTGTATGCCCCCTTTTTGGAAGTTTTCTCAGATAGATTGTATGTAACAGAAGGTAGGGAGAAGTAATTTGTTTCTTAGTTTGTACCAAGATTCGCAATCAACCAAATATCACCCTTGCCTCATGGAGCCTTTTATTTGTAATAAAGAGATATACCAACAAATGCTTACAACAAAATATTACCCCCCCCATGATAAATGTATATGCAAAGGACCTATATTTGGAATGTGCCTCATTTATCTGAGGAAAAGTGAGAAGGCCAGTGCCCTTTCTAATCTGTTTTTCATTTTCTTCATGCTTATGCTTTAATTATAATCAAATTATCACAACTCTTGACTGTGTCTTGCTATTTTACATTACTAGTATATATCTTTCACACTTTTTTTTATAGCTAGGAATTTTATCTTAAAGTCTGGATACTGACTTTAGCAGTTCACCTAAACATATCTCCTTGTCCTCTCCCAGACATACAGAGGTTCTGTTTTAATAACGTTTCTTTGTAACTTGTACCAAGGTAATTATTTCAGTCTTGGTCATTTTGGATTTGATATAATTTTGATTCATCCAAGTTGAAAAATTTACTAGAGAAATGGATTTATGTGGCTGCAGTGCAGAGTAGAGCCAAGATTGGAAATAGAGATGTAGAAAAATTATCTATAGGAGGAAGTTAGAACCAGAAGAATGTGTAATATCACACAAGAGATAAGGTTAAGTGATAAGAGAGTCAAGAACCAAGAACCAGGTATACACTTCTTCATAAAATTAGTGAGTAGAGGAAGAGAGAGAGAGAGAAGGAGAGGGAAAAGAAGGGAATGGAACTGGTGAAAGAGCTTTAGAGTTTTTAGAGAAAACCAGGAGAGAAAGAAATGTGAGGGCTATGGTGGAAAATTTTCAATTCTCAGGGCTTTTTACTATAATTAGAAGAAAATGTAAGGAAGGTCAGGGTAATTTTTCGTGAGAGATATTTGAAAGTCTAAAAAAATGGATATAGAAAATATGAAATATAAGCCATAATTATTGAAAAGATGACAGGAGGTAAAGGTTGGAAAAGAAGACAATATTTTGAGTGGTGCTCTTCAATTGGAATAGCCATGAAAATTCAGGAAAAATTTGTAGTTACAAAAGCTTATTAAACTAATAATATCAAACAATAATTGGCCAATGTCTGGGTAGATGTTTTCCAACTATTATGTCTCATAACTTTTCGTGCTTTTTATAATGAGCATGCATGATTTATTACATTGTGATGAGTTACCCAGGAAATTGATTATAGGATGAAAATTAGTGTTTAAAGAATTTATTGGGAAAACATCCATTATAGGCAAACTTTTTTGCCTTTGAACATAGTTATATTAGCAGTTTAAAAAATGTTTTTCTGCTAATTCCAATATTTGCCTTTACTTTTAAGCATGAGTAACATTTTCCTGTTTTCTTCTTAGTTTTTTGTTTGTTTGTTTTTGTGTTTTTTGTTTTGTTTTGTTTTGTTTTGTTTTTGAGGAGGGTAGCAAGATAGTATGTCCAATGATTTTAAATTACATGCCAGACATTCTGATAATACATTGCAGATATTCTAGATTGTGTTGTGTTTTTTGAAGAGTGTTCATATATTTTATTTGTTTCATTTGAAGGTAGTTAAGTTGGCTGCACTTAAGTTGCAAATTGTGTGTCACTTTTGTCAGGCAGCAATTGAAATGTCTGCTAAATTATTTTACTGGTTTCTGATGACTGCTGTCATAAATTATCCCCATGACAAAACAAAAGAAAGATTGCAATTTCACTTAAATCAACAAAATGTCTTAAAACAACAAAAATGTGTATTCTCACACTTCTGGAGTCCAGAATGTCCAAATCAGTCAGCATGGCCATCCTACCTTTAGTGGCTGTAAGGAAAATTCATGTTCCTTGTTTCTTCCAAATCTGATGGCCATAGGGACTCCTTGGCAGATGCCTGCATTACTTTGATTTTCAAGGCCATCACTCTCCAATCTCCCTCGACTGCTTTCACATCACCTTCTGCTCTGTGTAGAGTAAAATCTTCCTCTGCCTCCCTCGTATAAGAATGCACGTGAGTGTACTTAGGACCCAGCTGGATAATCCAGAATAGTCTTCCCATGTTAAGATCCCTAATCAATTCTGCAAAGGCTTTGGCATATGAGGTAACATGTACAGATTCCAGGGGGTAAGGAGTTATGACTCAGCCTATTACAGTTCTTTTAGCCTTATGGGTTACTTGGAGTTGGTTTAAGATGTAGGAAGAGTTTATACTCTGAATTGAGGACTCTCTGTTTCTGGATCTCTCCTTCCCAAGATTTCCCTTCTCGTTGTTTTCTTCGGACATTATCCAGAACTCTGTCCTGTGGTCCTTTAAGCCATCCTGTTTGGAACCTACTGGGACCTTTTCTCAACATCAAAGCTGTATAAAATGGATAACTGACTCACTGCCATTTCCCATTTCCATTCATAGATACTCCCGCATGTTCTTCCTGCTCTGGTTATTCCCCTGTGCTCTCAAGTAGTTTTTTTCTTCTTGCCAGAGTTTATAGCTTACATCCATGTATAGGGTAGGTGGTTCAGCACCCATTTCTCTATTACCAGAAGCTGAACTTCTATATATTTTTTAGTACAGGGGGCATTTACCAAAAATGCAAATTTTACATTATAAACAAAGCTCCAATAAAAGAGTATTTTTTCAAACAAAAAGATTAGTAGAAAACCCCAAAGTGACTATAAGCTATGCGCTTTTAAATTATCTTTGGATAAAAAAAAAAAAGAAACAGACATTAGAAAATATTTAAACTGAATGATAATGAAGATAAGATATTAAAACTTGTCAGATATACTAAGGGACTACTTAGAGAAATTTTATAGCACACAGGCAAATATTAAAAAAAGAAAGGCTGAAAAAATCAATGTCATCCATTTCAAGAAAAGTGAAGAAGAAAACTAAGAGGAAGGAAACAATAGACATAAAAGCACAAATCAATAAAATACAAGACAAATATACATTAGAGGAAAATAATGAAGCCAAGATTGATATTTGAAATGATTAGTAAAATTTCTAAATAGTGGAAAGTTGACAAGGAAAAACAGAATTTATCAATGCTGGGAATGAAAAATGGGCTGTAAATAGAGATTGACTAGATATTAAATACATAAAACGAGGATAGTATGAATAACTTTAGGTTAATACATTTGGATGAAATGGACAAATTATTTCCTCTGTTCCTCTCCTCTTGCTTCTTTTAGTTGATTTCAGGGTAGGACATATATTTGGGTAGATGATCTTGTATAAAGATGCTGACATTATATTTTTAGTAAATAGCTTTGAATGTATAACACTGACCCTCATTTTATAGCACAAGAAAGTAAGGCTTAAAGTCCGTTTCCTCTATTATCAGCTTGTTACTAGTCTAGAATACAACAAAGGTCTAATGCCCCATCCTATGTCCACTCCAGATGCTGAACTATATATCATTTCAAGGACATAAATAAAATAAAAAATTTAGTATCTTACAATGGCAGTTAGGAAAAAAAGAAAAATTACATCTTAATGAAGGTTGCCTCCTCTCCATGAGTAAGAGAGGCTAAGACTTCATTTTAAGAATTGAGTATTGATTCCTCCATATGAGTTCCTTGAGTTGAGAACTTCAGAGGGCATATTGGCTCTGAAGTATGAACTAACATGCTGTTTTGGTATACTTCATATCAAATATTAAAGAGAAAAAAATGGAGTCTATTCCGAAACAATGGAATCTGAATGAAGTTGGGCCTGCAATGTTAGCATGTGGCTTTTCTGCAGATCTGCCCTTTTGGTGCACAGCAGCACCAAACAAAACAAAAGGCATTCTGATTTTATTAATCTCCGGGAAATCACTCACAAAACAAAAGGCATTCTGATTTTATTAATCTCTGGGAAAGTTGCAGTGGTCCCGAGTGAGGAGCAAACTGCTACTGTAACTGTATTTCCAGAATTTAATACTCTTCTTCCAGCCTTGTGCTACTGACAGTCTGTGTGTGAGTGTGCATCCCTTTTCCTGTGCTCCCAATTGGCTTTGTAAAAGCTAGGTCAGTGAGCTGATGTGATCTTCTCTGAGATGCTGCAGTCTGGGTTAACATGACTCTCAAACTAGTGGGCAGAGCCTCCTTTGTCTTTCTGCTATGTTGAGTGTAGCTTGAAATTTTGATGGGAAAACACCCTTTTCCCTTATCCTCCTCTTCTTTACTATATCAGGCTATGTTAGCAACTGTTCTCCTGAGGAGCTTTGAAGTGAGAAAATTGTGGGTGGGGCAGAGAAGAAAGAAAATAAATACTTGATGTGGAAAGCTGTGCTGTTGCTGTGTTTCCTCTCCTCTCACTGAGATTTAATCACGGGTTGGAGGAAATTGCAATGTTTCAAGAATGAGAGCCAATGCATGCGGAAAGGAGCGGGTGGCAGAAAAATTTAATAATAAGGCTAAGGGAAGCTTAGCAATGTAATGCCCTGTATATTGTGCTATATGGAACTTGTTGAGTGGTTAGGGAATCAGAGCCATCCAGGGAACAAGCAAACTTTTCCTACTGTTTCTTTTGAAGAATTCAAAATAGGTTCTGTACAAGGCTGTCAGATAAGGGGACTCAGATAATGTTTCTGCGGTTCTTTTTCTCTTCACTTTAGGACAATATGTGCCTGAGGTGATCTGCCTACCTCATCACCCATTTCCACCAGCTTTCTTTGTACCTTGACACACCAGCCCTGATCACTCTGATTCCAATCTCAGGAGACAGACCCCAAATATACAAGTGAATTGAGCCTTGGCTACTTTTTATGCTCTGCTTAATTTCTAGTTAAAGTGGCATGCTTTCATATGTTTTCATAGATGCTGGAGGATGAGTACACCATTGTAAGTCCTGAAAACTTCCAAGGCTGGGTGGTTCAGGGAGGAAAAATAGCAAGAAAATTCTAAAGAAGATACCAGAAAAAGTTCTTGTTCACTGTGGTGGAAAAAACAATGAATTAATAGCCCTATGACCTGTGTTTCAGACTCAGCTTTGATCTTAAATAAGTTCAAGATGTTAATTTATTATAATATATGATTCTCTGTTTCATAGTATAATGGGTAGAACACAAAAGTTTCTAAAGTTCTTTAAATTCTGACATTTTATAAGCCATATATTCATCAATAAGAATGTACTGGATGTCGTCTATATACCAAGCATTATATACAGAATTATTTTTTCCTAGAGGCCCAGTGCACAAAATTCATGCACTCAGAGGAGGGAGGGGTCCCTCTTGTAGTCTGGGAGCCCTTGGGGACATACTTAGCGCTGCAGCAGAGGCAGGAGAGTCTCCTGCCACAATGCTCGCCAACCATGAGCCTGGCTTCTGGCTGGGTGGTGTTCCCCCTGTGGGAGCACACTGACCACCAGGATGCAGCTCCTGCATTGAGCATCTGCCCCCTCGTGGTCCGTGTGCATCATAGCAACTGGTCATTTCACTATTCCATCGATTTGCATATGTCTTTTATTATATAGGATTACCTTTACATTTCCTTTGCTATTTCAATTTCCTCAATTGTGAAATGAGCTAATAATGAATCTCCTGCCTACTTAAGAACAAAGAGGAGGATTGAATATGAAAGTGGTTTGGAAAATTTAAAATGCTTTGCAGCAGATACTTTTGATATATTCAAATATATAAAGATATATGCAATAAGAACAGATATGCATGTATTCTCTATAGGATAATAACTAATAATCCAGAGATGGTCTGTTTTAGCTGAAAATATATGGAATGACTGATGACCAGGTAGCAATTCTCCTAATGCTATTCTCAAGATGTATGTAAATACACAACAACAACAACAACGAAATAACCTTTATTAGAATTTGCCTATTGCATTCATCTCTATACTAACAATAGTAATATTTGTTGAAAGAATGAATGAACTGAGGAATGAAAGATTTAGCATAGCAGAGATTTCTTTAACATTCTTTTTACTTCCAATTTCCACTCCTGTGCTGACCTGTATACTCATTTTATTTCCTTGCTACTATGCCTTTTCTTCACTGCTTAAATCTAGAGGAGGGTCTGTTGAGTTCATTGTGACTCAAATGCTTGGAAGTAAACAAAAAATATTAGTGTTGAGAAAGGACTGCTTCCTCAGTCCTTCCTTAACAAGTTCAATGTACAATTCTTGTTTCATGCCCTAGTACCTAACACAGGGTGTAGCATAGAATAAGTGCTCAGTAAATGCACTAAGTAATGAATGATTTGTACAATTTAATGGAATGATAGGTGTGGGTGCCTAGGGTGGAGGTGCAAGACTAATGGTATATTATGCAGAAATATGACTGATAGGATTTTAAAACTTATTATTACTTTTTTTTTTTTTTTTTTTTAGTTATCCTCACTCAATGTTTAGAAGCTTTCTGGCATAAGAACCATATTTATTGTCCACTGTAAATTTTCTCTAAGGTTCTTTTCTCACTCCCCAAACATTAATTTGTTTCCTCCAGCTTTATAAAGACAGCATTTTTATGAAGAATCTAGTCTAATAGTAATAACCACCATAAGTACTAAGTTAAGAGCCTACAGTGATTTAGCATTTAATAACAATGCCATCTTCTCTAATAGCTAGCTGTCTAGTGACTGAAGTCTATCATAAGGTCTTTAAGGATAGAAGTTGTGCTCAGAGTTAGTTAAGATAGCTACTTATTTTAGGTGAATGAAGAATTTGGCTATTTTGCTGACAGGATGCAGCCATTGAGGGAGATTGTTTCTTTACGAGTCACTAAAATTAGACACTCCCTTAACCATAACTTTACTTGTGATTTTTTTAAAGTCATTTTCCCCCGTTTAAGAAGTCCCTTAAATTCCACTCTTCCTTATTTTACCAGGACCAGGAAAAGGCGGAAGATGGGCACAAACTTGTTTTGCCCTTGTGCCCTGAATCTAAAGGGTAGGAGAGGCATCGCCTAGGTTTGGGTTGACTTGTCCATACTCTGCAGCCTCAGGGTTTAAGCACAAAAGCATTAATAGCTAATATCAGTAGAAAGGGAACAGACTAACTATCAGTCAGTCTGCTGGTATTTCAAGACTTTTGCTACCAAATGAACTGTCCAAAGTAAGTCCCTTATGCAGTTTGGCCTTACTAGTAATTTCCTTCCTTGATTCTTTCTTTAAAGGTTATTCTACAGCCTTACACTGTTCCTATCAGAGGATATTGGGAGTCTCTCTGCACAATAGAGAAACAGTTCAACCTTTTCTCTACACACACACACACACACACACACACACACACACACACACACAAAACTGCCACGTTGCATTTAGGCAAAAATGGAAACTTGAAACAAAAAAGAACCCTCACGTTGCCTCTTCCTCCTATTTTTTAATTTTATTATTATTATTTTTCTTGTGATTTAAAAAAAATCTAAATGTATGTATTTTTCTATTTTTCTCCGTTCTTCCCCGAGGTTCTTGTTTCTTTTTGGAGGCATTGCTCCTCAGATTTTTGCCTGTCAAATCTCAGAGCAGATGGTCCCTTCAGGGAAGCTCTGGAAGTGTTGGGTGTCTGCTTATGCCCGGCCCCTCCTTCCCTCTCGGGGTATCAAATGACAAGTCATCAAACCAGTTTCCCTCCTCTTAGGGGTCCTTGATCCCCAAGCAGCAGGTTTGGGCCATAAGCACTGCAGAGACCCTTACCAGGCACCGCTCCGCAGCTGAGAGTACTGGGCTGAGTACTGGGCTGAGAGTGACATCCTGCCTGTCCAATCAGAGACGAGAATTTCTCCTCGGTGCCCGCCCCGCTCCCCCCCGCGGCGCCAATAACCACTTCCAAAAGGCTGGGCTGCTGCTGTCAAGTAGCTCGGGTGGGCTCAACCGAGGCGCGGAGGGGCGCAGGCCAGGGAGATGCGCTCCCAGGTGTTTGCAGCGGAAGTGGGAAACCTGTAGGTGATGGTCCAGCTGTGCCGCGCCAGGGCGAGCCGGAGCAGGGAACAGGTAGGAGGCAGGGCTGGCCCTTCTTTGCCGATAGGGTATCCAGAACGCGTATTTTCACGCTACTGTTGCCTTCCTCTCCTTCCCCCCCACCCCACCCCAGTCCTGCCCCGCCCTCGTCACCCCCAAATCTCCCGAGGTCGCCGCCGCAGCTCTGGTCGTGAAGGACTGGGGCGCAGGGGGTCTCTGGTGCTGGGAAGCAGGTGCCTGGGCAGGGCGGCAGCGCCCGAGGAGAGGGCACCGAACCCCCATCTGTGTCTCGTCAACTTTGAGGCTTCCTCTGCCACTGCCGGTGAGGCGCCCGAGGGGTGCCATGGCTGCCGGGCTGGGGAGGGTCTGGGGAGAGCGAGCAGGCGTGCCAGCCGCCGGGACCCGTGCGTCTTCCAAGCCTGGGGGGAGCCGCTCTGCCTCCCCGCGCCTGTCGCCCCTCTCCTTCTCCCTCTCCTACCTGGCGTCCAGACCCGAGCACACCCCAGAGAAGAGCTGGCCGTGGTTGCGCTGAGGGTGAGAAGGGGCTTGCTGGCTCCCAGGTCCCTCTGCTAAAAAAGCTGGCTCCCTTCGAGATCAGGGGTCGGGATGGGGGTGGGGGTGGGGGTGGGGGTGGGAGGGGGCAGCCCTGCCACCCGGAGGGGTTTGTTCCGTTCCTGACGCCTCTAGTGAGAGTGCACGGGCTCGGCTCCCTTCTCTGCGGCAGACCGGGCAGGGGAGGGGCCGCGAGGGCTTGGCTTCTCCGAGCCCGGCGTGGTCCCCCGGGAGCCACCTTCTCGCACAGTTTCTCAAAGGTGGGTTTATCCACCGGCATTTCCCAGAGAGTGGAGTGATGGTGCCCGGATGGGCTCGCCGCGGCTGCGAGGCAGCCTCCCAGGGTGACCGCATCTGGGAAGTAGGTGTTGGCTCAGCGCCGGTTTCTGCCCGAGTCAGATGGCTGGAACCAGGAGGCTGAAGAACTGCAGAGAGATGAGGCGCTGCCGCATCACTTCGGGGGCTGAGGACACCCTGCTTTGAAAATTATTGGAAAATCGGGCCGCTGAGAAAGAGGAGAGGGGACAGCGGCATCCCTTTCTCCTTTATGTATGCCGAACCCCGCACGGGCATTCGCACCGTGCTCGTGTGTGTGTGCGCATCTCCGAGGTGGAGCTATATATAGCTCCTGCACACCCAGCCGCGTGCCTGGTGCTGAGCAGGCTACCTTGGCCTTGGGAAAAGCAATCTGGAGGCAGGGAGTGGGAGGGAAAAAAGAGAATGAAATTCTCCATTGGGGGAAAAGCTAGAGAGAAGATGCCCTCAGACTGAGGAAACCCTGCACGAGATAATGTTTCTGTGGTGCCCGTGAAGACCAATAATTCCAAATATTATTTTGAATACATTCTTAATATGTACTCACCTATTTCCCTGCATTTTTCAGCTTCACGGTGTACCACCGAATCTTACTAGTTTGCAATGTAACACACATATCACGTAGTAAATACATATATCTGGGATATTTTATTAAACTCACTGTAACATAATGGCTTGCTTATGCCTGTACCTTAGTTTTTTGTTTTTTTTTTTAATAGTACATTGGTTTGGGTGGTAATATAGCTAGCAGCATTTGGGAATTTGGGGGAAAAGAATCCACCCACTTTTCAGGATGTAGAGCTAAGGGACCCTCAGAGCCTTTCAAGTAGTTTTGACATATTTCTTTGTAATCATTTTACGTGTGGACCTGATACTTAAATTTGTGCTGCTGTTTCATATCATATCTTCATGGACTTTCTTTTATAGATGTATGTGCATTTATTTTTTCTATTGCCTGGAATTACTTAATTGTGATAATAAATTTCCATTTTCTGAGATGAGAAAACTAAGATTTAAAGGACACAAGTAATTTGGGTAAAGTCTTCCAAAATTCCATTATTTCAATGCTAGTCCTATATAAAGAAGATGTAACAGGCATATGGTTGTTACACTGTGAAGTGTAATGACTGACAACATAATGACCAGATCATGGATCAACAGGAGGGTGGGGCAGAGAGCTACAGGACGGAACAGGGCAGCAAGCTATGAGGGGATAGGGTGGGGAAGAAGTGGGGGCTGAGGAAGCAGCGGGGGAGAATTACAGGAGGGTGGGGCAGTGGGTGGAGAGCTACTGGAGGGCGACATCGAGCTACTGGCACATAGATTTGTGCTCAGGGCTACTAGTATCTTAATAATGTTCTGTGAATTATATTGTATAGTGTTTTTCTCTCAAATAGAATAGTTCAATTTTCTACAGCTTTTGGTCCTGGAAACAAAATTTGCTCAATATTGATATCAGTAATAATATAGGCCAATGTTATTCAGTTATTCAGAAAGTCTTACTGGTATTTTGTTCATTAATCCTTATTGTAGTCTGGTTTGTCTTCTAATTAGACAGGAAAAGATCATTACCATTGAATTGAATCCAGTTTTAAGTAAGCTCAAAGATTCTCTCTCTCTGTCTCTCTGTCTCTCTGTCTCTCTCTCTGTCTCTCTGTCTCTCTCTCTCTCTCTATATATATATATATATTTATATATATATTTATATATATATTTTATATATATATTTATATATATATTACCTATTTATTATATATATATATAATAAATAATAAATTGACCATCATTCCCTCATAGGATGGCTGCCTATGACCATGCTGGCAGGGGGGTTAGTGAGGGATGACCAAATGAATGAACAACCAGTAGGGGCGGCCATGAGGGGCAACCAGGCCTGCAGGAGGGACAGTTGGGGATGACATGGCCAGCCAGGAGGGCAGTTAGGGGCAACCAGGCTGGGAGAGGAGGACAGTTGGGGGCAACCAGGCTGGCAGGGGGGCAGTTGGGGCTATTAAGCTGGCAGGTGGGGCAGTGAGAGGTGACTATGCCAGTGGGGGGGGGGGCAGTTGGGGATGACCAGGTTAGCAGCGGGGGAAGTTAGGCTGGCAGGGGGGTGATCAGGTTGGCACACCGAGATGGTGAAGGGTAATCTGGCCAGTGGGTGGGTGGGGGCAGTTATGGGCAACCAGGTAGATAGGCAGGTAAGTGATTAGGAGCCAGGAGTCCAAGATTGTGAGAAGGGTGTCCAACCTGCAGTTGGACATCCCCCGTGGTATCCTGGATTGGAGAGGGTTTAGGCTGGGCTGAGGGGACCACCTCTCCTCCTCATGCACAAATATATATACCAGAGGCCCCATGCACAAAATTTGAGCACTCCAGAGGGGCTGAGAGTCCCGGACCCCCGAGGGGTCCTTAGCACTGCATAGAGATGTAGAGACTCCTGCCACCACTGCTGAGCTCAGCAGCCATGAGCCTGGTTCTGGCTGAACAGCGGCCCCCCTGTGGTAGCTCACTGACCACCAGAGGGCAACTCCTGAGTTGAATCTCTGCCCCCTGATGGTCAGTGCACATCATAGTGACCAGTTGTTCCACTGTTTGGTCAATTTGCATATTAGTCTTTTATTATATAGGATTTCAGAGAGGAAGAGAGAGGGAGAGAGAGAGAGAGATAGAAACATCAATTATGAGAGAGAATCATTAATTGGCTGCCTCATACATGCCCCCTTCTGGGGATTGAGCCCGCAACCCAAGCAAGTACCCTTGACTGGAATCAAACCAAGGATCCTTCAGTCTGCAGGCCAATGTTCTATCCACTGAGCTAAACTAGGTAGGGCTCAAAGATTGTTATTGAGAAATCATCATCATAGATGGATGCAGCAATGACTTGGGGATCATTTATTAGTTGATAGAAGGATATGTGTTTTGGGGACTATTTTTGGCTTCCTTATTCTTTCCATGAGGAATAATGGATGACATCAGTGTTTCTATATCCTTGCATAGAATGATTTTCAATTTTCCAATAGGGTTTATGACTTTGTATAGACGACTCTATATATTCTCTCACATCTTGTGCCCCTGGAGGCCAACTAGAGACCAATATAAGAGATAGAAAATTCATATTTTTTTACACAAAACATGCCATGTATTTGCCTTTAAAAAACAAACAATATTCATTTCCCATTCCCCTGCATTTCTAAATGTAAATTGGCCATGTTATGCCTCACATCACAGAACTATCCTCTCTACATCATCCATAAGCTCTCTTTCTTCATGTCAAATATTTGTATTCTCTTATAGTATACCAGAGGCCTGATGCATGAAATTCAAGCACAAGTAGTGTCCCTAGGCCTGATTGCTTATCGGGCTGATCTGTGGGGGAACTGGCAGATAATTTTGGGTTCCCTGACTGGGGCCTGCAAGCTGGGAGTAGCTTCAGCATTGAGCATCTGCCCTTTGATGATCAGTATGCATTACAGTGACTGGTTGTTCCACTGGTCATGGTGCCATTTGATTGATTTGCATATTAGGTTTTTATTATATAGGATTGTTCATTTTTCTTCTCTTCTGGTCTACCATTTTCCATATTGTTCATCTTCTTGAATTTTTACTTCTTGATACCACTATGATCTGATGTCACAATTTTTCTCTTACTTTTTCTAAACCTCCTTTCTCTGTGTCTCTCCTATCTCATATTCCTGCTTCTAGCTTTCCAATGAATCCTGCAAATTGATGGCAATTTATTTTATTGCAAACAAAACTCTCTGCATTTCTACTTCTAATTTCTTCTTCATTAGCCATTCCAAAATACTATCCTTCCAAAGCCTGGCTAAGGCTTTGGAAGGAAACCTACATGTGTAAATATTTATGTATCATTATGCAGATAAGTGAATGTTGGCAAGTCAGTTGGGGATTATAATAGCATTTACCTCAGGTTTTTTTGCGCATTTATTTGAATATTAAGTGAGATAATGCATGTAACACATTTAAAATAAGGCTTGACCAATAGCAATTACTCAAAAATAATAGCTGTCAGTAGTAGAAGTTCTGTTTACAGTAATGATAATGTACATAGTGAAAACAAGTTTTTGCTTTTCCCTATCCGTAGTCATCACCCTTAAATTGGCTTTTAGCAAAGGTTTGTGATTAATTTTTTAAGACTATATTTCCTCTACCTCCAAGTACTCACTATCTATTCAGTAAATAATTTATTCATTTTTATTCTCAATTCTAATTTGTATCTTTCTCTGTTTTTCTCTGGTACCAGCTTTACCTGTCTTTGTATGCCTAGATTCCTACAGTAGGCAATTTATCAAATGTGTGTCTCTCAGATTTTAATCTAAGAGGCAATTTATTATTTTTGGTATGGTGTATTTTAAATTTATATTATCGGTTCTATGCTGCTTTGAAACTCTCACTGTGCTTTAATTCATACCTTAAAAAGTACTGTCTTTGTAGCAAGAGCATTTGGGTTCAAATTCTGAGATCAGGGCTTAGCAGTTTTGTGCCCTTGAAAATACAGCAAGTGGACATTTCATTATGGTTGTATGAGTGAACTATTATGTAAAATTGCCTTCAAAATTATATCCACTTAATATTACTTTTAAAATAACATTTTCATGATTATCAGGATATATAGAATGACTCAGGAAACATTGGAAATAAAAGAAAATTCTGTGCAAAGAGATCCACTCTTAACCTCTCCGGTTTATTTGAATAAATATGCACAGATATTTAAAAATACATAAATTGAAATAACTCTATTTTGCATTTAGCTTTTCCCCCACTGAACATCATACCATAAATATTTATTTATCTCATTTAATATACTTATGAACCATATCTTTATGAATGCCAAATATTTTTTCACACAAAGCCTTTAGATTGCTTCTGGTTTTTCACACTTATGAAAATGAACATGAATATACACCACTTTTGTATTTCTGACCATTTCCTGGTAATAACTTCTTAAATGTTACCTTGTCAAACACATACATGTATCTAGACACCTAATGCTTATTGCCAAACTGCCCCCGCAAAAAGTTTATAGACAGATTGATATTCACTGTAAACCAATGTGGAAATATTCTTTTCACACACAGTAATGGGTTAAAAAATGTGATTGTTTTGATAGTAAAAAGTGTATTTAGTTGTTCTTTGAAGTTGTGCTTCTATAATTTTGATGAGTTCAAGAAATGTGTTCAGGTTTATTAGCTCTTTGATTTTTAATTTTTGGATTTCATTTGACTATTTCTTTATTGAGGTATTCATGTTCTCTGTTTAATTAAACATCTATTGTTTACTGTGAAAGTTTTATCACCTTGTTTTTTTGCCTTCTGTATTTTATATTTTGGACATATGTAACTTTATAACTTTATTGTAGTCTAATTTATAAATCTATTTGTAATGCTCCTCTCAGTGCTTTAAAGCTCAGAAAACTTTCTGCTACCTGACAAATAATTGAATATAAAAACACACATTCAAGGATATTATTGCTGAACTTTTTCCTTCTTTAAAATGGGATTTGGCTTATGTATATCATGTACATATCCCTGTGTGATGAAATGGCTCATGGGGACATAGGAAATGCACTCCCAGTCTATTAAGATCCCATTATTATTTATGTGACTCTCACATGAAGTGAATAGTACCTTAATTCTTTCTGAGTTACCACTGTCCATTTCCAAAGTGCCACAGGGCAAAATGTACTATGGAAGTTATTAATGACCAGGTTACTCAGCCAGAGCAAGTACATTTGTATGCACAATTATCTGAATGAGTCAGGCACTAAATCTGCTTTTGCCAGGATTACCCAGATGGTCCTTCCTTCACTAGATAATTGCTCGTCCCTATACTTGACTTTGATGATGTAGACCTGACCATGCCTTTGCTTTTCTTTTACTTTTTTGTTACTATTCTCTAACTGCTTAGAGTTGTTTGAATTATAGTTTCTTTTATGAGAGGCAGCTTCCCTTGTCTGTAGGAGCACACTGGAGTTATATAGAGCTTGACATGAAACTCTGCTTGGCCAGTTACAATCTGTGTGATTTGGGGCAAGTTATTTAATGTCTATAAGTCTCTGCTTCCTGTTTAGGAAAGGATATTCAGAGTTCAGAGACCTTACTTCAGTTCCCCTGTCTCATAATCTTTTTAAACGTATTTTTCACACCATGACCAAAGTTGTTTTTCTAAGACCAATCTCATCAGGTGCCTAGTCTGCTGGAAATCTTTCGATAGGGCTCTCTTTTGTTTTTATTCTGTGAAAAGATACACTGTGAAGTCCTTTGCATTGCACCTGAAGTCATTCATTAAACAGTACCGGTTTACTTCTTTAAATCTGTTTTCTCAAAACCCCAATCTCTCCCATCTCCAGTCTCTCATAATATCAATCACACTGAACTTTTCATTCCCCCACTTAATGCATTCTGCCTTTTCTATCTTTTTCCAAACTCTGCTATCCCTCTGTAGTTTATTCTCTGCTAGAAATGACCGGTCTCCTTGTCTGTCCTCTAATTGATCTGCTAACCTCTTACAGGCTCAGGTCAACTGCTACTTTTTCTAGAAGACTTCCCTAAACTCCAGGCTGAGTGTTGGGCTCTTATTCAGTGCTTCCATAACAACCTGTGGATACCTTCACACTTATTATATACAGTGTAACTGATAGTCTACTTCCTATTACCCCCAACTCACTAAGTCTTTGAGGACAGTGGTCATACCTTATTCCTCTTTGTGTGGAATAAAGAACCTGACATGCAGTTGAAATATTTTATGAAGAAATGAATAAAAGAAGGTTAAAATTAAACTCACTTAAAGATTTCAAAAAATTAAATATTTATATCTATTCCTTGGAATGAATGATTGAATGAATAAATAAATAAACAAACAAAGAAATAGAAGTTATGCCAGTCTTCACAGTTTTTCAGGAATTAACTTCTTGATTTTGTTGATTTGTACATTGAAATAGATAATAGAGAGTCCTTTAATAAGCAATTTTATAATGAAAAGCCACACTTAGAATTCTGAATAATTCCCAAATGTTAAATCAGTGGGAAACTCTTTTAAATAATTCTCCATTTTAGAAGGAAGAAGAAATGTATAGTTATATGGATAATGTAGATATATAAATTTAGCTGTATTAGAGCTAAATATTGGCAAAATTTAACCCCTTTCCTGTATTTAATGAATAGTCTTCTGTAGAGTAATGTCTAGTAGTTTATAAAGCATGATTACATACATATCCTCATTTGATCTTTCACAACAATTCTAAAAGTTAGGTTGAAATACGTGATTATCACATGTAACATATCAAGAAACAAGCTCAGATAAATAAGTAAGTTGACTAAGATTATATAAGAGTGGCATAGCTTGAAAAGAATAGTTGCAAGTTAGTATATTATGCCTAGCCAAAACATCTCACAGAGAGAGCCGGCCATCTGCCATAATTTTTTTCAGGTAAAGGATATTGGTCTTGATATTAACAATCCACTCAAGAGTCTAGAGAAATCCAGTAAAAATATACTGTATCAATACCAATTTGTAGTTTTCATTTTGGTTTTTAACAATATGAGAAGAAACACACTAGTGGCCATTATTGGTTTAAACATATTTTACAATATTTAATTATTGATTATTTAAACTACACACACACACATATCACACACACACACACACACACACACACACACACTTTTTTTTTTACTTCAGAGTGTATTTATTTTTAATTTTGGTGATAATGTTCTTTTTATCTTTTTAAAATTGGAATTATTAAAATACTTTTCCTAGATATTCTTAATTAGATAATATTTAACTTTTCAGTTTGGCTTAGCATATATTTTGTACAATCTTAGAGAATGCTATGAAGAATGTATTTTTGAAAATATATGTTTTATTGATTTCAGAGAAGAAAGGAGAAATATCAATGATGAGATAGAATCATTGATCGGCTGCCTCCTGCAGTCCCTCACTGGGGATCGAGCCTTCAACCCATGCATGTGCCCTGAATTGAACTGGTTCATATGTCAATGCTTAACCACTTACTGAGCAACACTGCTGGCCGAGTAAAATATACTTTTCAGAAATAGTGCAATTGTTGAAAAAATTATGAAAAATATTTGGGTACTTATCTAGAACACTGATCCAGCCTCATTTGAAAATTAAAAATACTGAAGTGTAAGACTGACTTTTCTAGATGACTTGCACAAACTATTTCTTCTCTGTAACTGTGTTGCACGTGCTATCCCATAACAACCAAATGCAGTGAAGTGGATCTTACTTATTATTTTTATCATTTTAAAAATAAGAAAAATTAGAGGAATTAGAAAGCTAATGACTAGAGAAGCTAGAATGCAGATTTAGATTATCTGACTCCTAAGCCTAAGTTATTAATCACTGTGTCATTCTTCCTCTCTAGGATGGCTAGTTTTAGTACTTTTGTGAGTCATAGTTTAAATTTTCTCTGTTTCAGGTCACCAGTATTTATCCCTAGACTCCAAAATATACTTAGTATCAACACGAGATTAAATCATTCTAAGTTTATGTATGTTTTATTTACATATATTTAATAAACAAAATGGTCTTTCACTACAGTGATTTGTAGGGGGCAGTTTCCCAAACATGAACTAAACAGTTACAAGGTACCATTTGAAAATAGATTATTCTAACTTTGAACTAAGCATCTGAAGTTTTTATGATTTTCTCCCTTAATTTTGCTTCCTAACACCACAAACCATAAACAGTTATTCTGTCCTAAAACATCTAATCTGAGCATATGTAATTGTCATGGTAACTGAAAGTACAGATTTTCTAGAGGTATCAGGCAAGATTGCTAAAAATATTATTAACAATATATATTCCAGTTGGAGATCCATATTAATATAACAGAATTTTATATGGAGTAAAATTTTCTATTGCATATATTTTTATTCATTAAAGCAATATATTTTTATTGAATTAAAAAAACCTGCTGGATTGATTTACTATATATTTTTTGGTTTGAATATATTATTTTAGAGAGGTAACTATTTTAGTACTAAAAATTAATTCACTTTTTAAAAAATAGTGATTTTAAAATTCTGGTTTATGCACAATTGAATGGTGATGAAACTAAGATAATTACTTTCAATGAAGCATTGTATATATATATTTTTTAAAATTTTGATTAAAGAGTAACAAAAATACAATAAAATGCAATGAATTATAATGAAGAACCTTATCAGTACCCAAGATCTCTTTCAGCCCTTCCCAATTACCACCTTCTTGCTGGTCTCCAAAGGTAGCCACTTTTCTGACTTTAAGATTTTATAGAATAGTTTTGCCTGCTTTTGAAATTTATATTAACAGGACTATAAAGTATGTACCTTTTGGCATCAGGTTTCTTCTGCTCAGCATCTTTGGTAAGATATAAAGAGTGGGGCAAAAGTAAGTTCACAGTTGTGAGTACAGGAAACAGTTTATCCTTGTATTATTATTTATTAACTAGAGGCCCAGTGCACAAAATCGTGCACAGGTAGGATTGATCAGCTTGCCCCGATAGAGGCCCATTGGGCCAGGCTAAGCTGGGGAGAGGGGCTGCAGGTGGTTATCCGGCCAACCCTGCCCCTGATTGGGGTGTTGGAGGCCGATCAGGGGCAGGGCCATCTGGGAGTGGGGGACTGATTGGGGCCTGGATCAGGCTGGTTGGCTGCTGCAGTGTACGTCGTAGCAACCCGTCATTCCAGTTGTTCCCCGGTTCTGGTCACTGGGCTTTATATATATAATTATTTTATTATTTTACATACAAAGAAGAGTAAACCTACTTTTGCCTCATCCTGAATTCATGTTTTTCCATATAACAACAGATTTCTATATGAAAAATATCTCATTTTTATTGCTCTATAACATTCCATTATATACCTATTCCAAAATGTACACATCTGTTCTACTTGCTGGACATCTGGGATGTTTCTAGTTGTGTGTTATTACTAGTAGTTCTCCTATGAACATTTATTATTGTACATTTTTTTGTACCTCAGGTATGTGTATGCATTTTTTGTTAAGATATACATAAGATTAAAATTGCTGAGTCATAGACTATTGTTTAGTAGAAATTGCTATTTTTTTTTAAAATGGTTGAGCCAATTTCCACTGTAACCTATATTGTATGAAATATCAAGTTGCTTCACAGCTTTGCCCATACTTGGTAGCCTTTAAATTTAAACTATCCTAGTGAATGGAGATGGATATTCCGGTAAGGCTTTTACTAAAACCACATGGATTTCCTTCATTAATAATAAGTTGAACACCTTTTAAAATATATATATAAGAAATGCTTGCAATAAAAATTTCTACATTTTTGACACTGCTGAAATTACATTGAAATTATATATTGTAGTTTTGAAGTGTCTGTTCAAAAGTTTTGTCTATTTTACATTGGTTATCTGTCTTTTACTAATTGATTCACTAGAGGCCTACTGCATGAATTTGTGCATAGGTGTGGTCTGGCTGGCCTACCCTGTGGTTGAATGCCTGGTCAAGGGGACAATGTGTATATTAGCCTTTTATTATAGAGGACTAGAGCCCCAGTGCACAAAATCTGGTCTCTCCCAACTGCCCTCCCCTGCTGGCCATATTGTGATGGTCATCTTGTGTCCACATGGGGCAGGATCTTTGGACCACATGGGGTCAGTCATCTTGTGTGTTGGTCCATCTGCATATTACTCTTTTATTAGGTAGGATAGAGGCCTGCTGCACAGGTGGGGGCCAGCTGGTTTGCCCTGAAGGTTGTCCTGGATCAGGGTGGGGTCTTCCCTTGGGACATGGGGTGGCCTGGGAAAGAGCCTGTGGTGGTTTGCAGGCCAGCCAAGTAGAGGCCCTGGTATCTGGCATTTATTTATCTTCTACAATTGAAACTTTGTAGCTTGGAGCAGAGCCAAGCCTTCTGCTTGCACAGCCTTGAAACTTTGCCAGGGTGTGCAGAAAGCTTGGCTTCCTCCATTGCCAGGGGCAACCCAAGCCTCCCTCCTGTTCTCTCTGTGGCCATAAGCCATTTTGGTTGGGTTAATTTGCATACTCGCTCTTATTTGATGGTGGGCGTGGCTGCTGGGCATGGCTTGTGGGTGTGGCGGATGTACAATTTGCATATTACTCTTTTATTAGATAGGAGGATGGGAAGTTCTTTATATATTCTGAATTTGAGCCTTTAGAGAATATTCACAAATATTGTATACCACTCTTTGATTTGCTTTAACACTCCCTTAATGTTATGGTTTATAAAAAAATGTTATCAATTTTAAGTAGTGCATAGTATTTTTTGTATCTTATTTGATATGACAAGTCATTTATTTATCACAAGACATAGAAATATTTTTTCTGTATTGTTTTCTAGGCATTATGTTGTTTTACATTTCTCCTGAAATTTGTTTTTGAGTAGGATTTGAGTCACATCATATTATTTATATGAATATAAAATTAATCTACAGTCATTTATTGAAAAGACTGTCCTTTTACATTGGTTTGGCAATGCTACCTTTGTCAAAAATCAAGTGTTCATATATGGCCAGGTCTCTTTTTGGACTTTATTCTTTTTCACTGATTTGTTTATCTATTGTTGAGTTCATGTTTAATTATTGAGGACTTAAAATAGATCTTAATATTTACTGGAGTAAGTCCTCCAGCTTGGCTATTCTTTGAGTTCATCTTGAATAACTGTATATAGTAAATTGGCTCTTTGCCTTTCTGTATAAATTTTAAAGTCCACTTGTTAATTTTTATGAAATTCTTGTTGGAATTTAATGAAGATGACTGAATCTATAACTCTATTTGAGGTGCTTGATTTTTTAATGCTATTCTAAGTACTACTATAATTACTAAATTTTAGTTTCCAATTCTGTTGACAGTATAGAAATATAATTAATTTTATATGTTGATTTTTTATAAACTTGCAAATTAACTTATCAGTGTTAATACTTTATTTGTTGATTCTTTTTAATTTTGTAGAAACTCAATTATTGAGTATATTTTTTTCCATTGATTTTTAAAGAGAATGGAAGTGGGGGGAAGATGAGAAGAGAGAGAGATACATTGATTTTTTTGCCTCCCGCTTGTGCCCTAACAGGGGGCCAAGGATTGAACCCTCAATCCTTTGCTTCATGGGTCAAGGCTCTATTACTGAGTGATGTTCTAATGACTGAGAAAGCCAGTCAGGGCTTAGAATTATTTATTTATTTTTACTCTGGTAAAGTTAACTAGTTCTAAAAAGAAAGTGTTGTCATTATTACTAACAAAATGATTATATTAATCAAATTAAAATGTGCTCTAAGAATCTTATTAGTATACTAGAGGCCCAGTGCATAAAATTTGTGCACAGGAAGAGGGTCCCCTTAACTCAGCCTGCACTCCTAACCACTCACCTGCCTTCCAGCTTGATCCCCCTAACTGCTCTCCCCTGCCGGCCTGATCTCCCTAAATGTTCTCCTCTGATAGCCTATTTGCCCCAACCACTCTCCGCTGCTGGCCTTATCCTCCTAACTGCTTCCCCCTGCCTACCTGATCACCTCTAACCTCCTCTGCCTTGGACCTACTAACATGGCTTTTTTGGTAAGGATGTCCAGAAGGACATTTGGAAGGTCATCTGGAAGATGTTCAGTCTTAGCATATTACTCTTTTATTAGTATAGATGCCATCTTGTCCTAAAAATGCAGGTTGTTCCCAGGTTTTTCTATCGTGGAAGGGGAGCCCCCAGTAGCATCCTGGGTTCTGACCAGGGCTTATATGCCTGTGCTTTATATCAGCAGATGCGATTCCTAGTAGAAGACTCTTGGATGTACCTTGAACATTTCTATCGAATTTGCCAAATCATCCTCCAAAAATGTTGAACCACTTTAAACTCCCACCAGCAACGATGAATGTGCCCTCCATCCCACTTTGATGCCAATATCATTGGTTTCTCCTTAGAAGCTTCCCTCCCATCAGGCGGAATTGCTTGGTACTTGAGCCAACCTCATAGTTCAGCTGGGGACTTGATTTCTCGAGATAGAATTATGGAGGAGGAAAAATAGTTTTCCTCTACCTTTCTGAGTTCTTAGTAGAGGCCCTTGTAATGAAAAACAGATCATCAAGAGAAAAACAAAAGTTCATTAACATGTGTACCTCATGTATATGTGGGAGATCCCAGGGGAAAATGAGTAACTCATCAAGGTGGCTTAGAATGCAGATTTAAACACTTTCATCCTAGGGAAAGGGATGGGAGATGTAGGCCTCTTGGAGGAGAGTAAATGATTTTTAGGAAAGATGAATGGGGCAAGGGGAATAGTTTGTAACAAAGTTTGGGTATGATGTCAACTTCTACTCTCCTGTCCTGTGAAGGAATCAGTCTTCTCTGCCTGATAACACTTCTCTCATTAAGGGGACCTATGACATTTGAGCTCCTTTTGGGGGTCCGATTTTAGGCACATCAGGAGACTTCAGTGAAAGCCTCTGCAGGCATTTGCTGTTTTTCAAGCATAATCAATAGAACAACACAGCATATGTTGGGGTGGCATGATTTCTGACCTTCAGGATAAACCCAACAAAAGCTTGTTTCTTCCCCTAGATAATTTGCCACAGTAGCATTATTCCCTGAAGACGGTATTCTGACCAGACCTTCCTGGGAGTGGTCATAACATTAACCTGTGCTTGTAGAAAGGTGTGAGCCACATCACTAAATAAACCAGAGGCAGTTTTCTCATCTTGTGGAAAGGGAGATAAAGTTATGATATGTTATCTCCCTTTCCACAGGTTTCTTGCGGGTTTGTATCTCCAATGCCCTCCCTCAACCCTAAAACTTCCCCAGCACTACAGTGGCAGCCTCTCTGCAGGTTTGTGTCTGGATCTGCCCCTCTCCACCAAGCCCAGCACCACCATGGCAGGGCTTGAGCCTGCAGGGTGCTGGACTTCCTGCAGAATTATGTCTCTGATCTGAGGTTGTGTCCTGATCCGGCTCCTGCAGCCCCAGCACCACCATGGCAGGGTTTGGGGCTGTTGGGTGCTGGCCTCCCTGCAGATTTGTGTCCACATCTGCCCCCCACCCCTCAGTCCTGCCATGGTAGGGCTTGGAGCTGCAGGGTGCCAGATTCCCTGTGGGTTTGTGTCCCCTATCAGGGTTTGTGTCCCTGATCCAGCCCCCCGCAGTCCCAGTGCCGCCATTGCAGGGCTTGGGGCTGTGGGGTGTTGGACTCCCTGCATGTTTGTGTCCCCATCTGGCCCGCTGCAGCCCCAGCACCACCATGGCGGGGCTAGGAGCTGCTGGGTGCTGCTGCCTGGCCAGTATGGGCATGGCCATCTTTGTTGGGTAATTTGCATACTCACTCCTATTGGCTGGTAGCATAATGGAGTGATGGTTAATTTGCATCATACTCTTTTATTAGATAGAATAGGAAACACTTGCAATAAAAATTCTTATATTTTTGACACTCTGACAAAATTATACATTGAGAAGTCACAATAAATAACTGATACATAGGGAGTGGCATAATTTTTTTGGTTATTTATTTTTTCACTTCCTGTCTCTTTTTAATACCACTAATGTTCAGGGAAGTGTCACCCTGAGGTACATAGACAATACTGGTCATTTTTCGAATCTCTGAACATAGTTGTACTTTTCAAAGCTAATTATTGTCTATTATTTGACTTGTTAGAGAATTAAAATTTAAGTCAGCCTTTCCCCAAGAGAATTTTCTTTCATCCAGAGAATATTTTCCTTCACAATTGCTTGTAATATTGTTTGCCTATAAACTACCATTTGAGTCTTGCTTATTATTTCTATTTCATTTTTGCCATGGACCTCCTGCTCAACTTATTTATGCTTATTGCTTCATCTATCCTAAACTTGTTCATTTTTAAAATGTGGATGATGGATAGTAAGGGAGAATTATTTCATTCATATGAGATAATAGTTTTCTTCAATATTTCATTAATAATGGACTTTAGGTAGAATTCTGAATAAAAGACCTACTTTTATAAGGATCTTTGATACTTTAGTGATATAGTTTTACTTATGATAAAGTTTTACTTATGTCTGCATTGTATATCTGGCAAGCATCTTTCAGGGTTATGCTTTGCCACCTCATTCAGGAAGTTTCTCCAAGCCTGACTTCTTCTTATTGTTTATGTCCCCATTTGGCCCTTTGTAAACTTCTGCATAGCCTCTTCATTACACATACTTTCTTTACTAGATTGTAAATATCTTACTGTTTTTTTTTAAATGAATATTTAGTGTCTAGAATACTGTCTCATTTAGGGATAGTCTACACTATCTACATTTTTTTCAGTAAAAAAAAACATTTTGGAAATGTTCTTTTGTAATAATATTTCATATTTAGAGGATACCAAAAGGAAACCACCAACTTATTAGCAGAGACACACACTTTTTTCTCTGTATTGCTGGGTACCATTATAACCATAGTATTATTGTACGACTGATGTATTATATGGCAGTGGTTCTGTAGCTTCATAGCTCATAAGAATTACCTGAGGTTGTTCAAAATGAGGTATTCTCACCTCCATCATTGCAGATTCTGCTCCAATAAATCTTGAATATGATCCAGATATCTGCATCTCTAACAGCATCCTTTTTATTCCTCAGATTATATTCAAGAAAGAAAAATTCAGTTAATCCAGATGGAGCTAATGCTAATGCATATTTTCCAGTAATATATGTGTGTTTGCGTGCACAGGTGTGTGTGTGTGTGTGTGTGTGTGCTGTGCATGCACAGGCGCGCGCACACACACACACACACACACACACACACCCCTACTCAGACCAAGCCCAAAGGAATTACTTTTAAATACTGTACTTCAAAGATCACCATGATTCCAGAGCCATCACTTCTTTCAATAATTCTGTTCAATGAGTTTCTCCCCTTTTTCTTTCATTTATATTTTTTTATTTACTATCAAAAGAGGACTTTTATAGATATCACTAGCCAATCAGGACATCTCTTTTTTGCATGTTAAATAATAACCCATTTCAGTGGATAAAATCACCTAATCCTATAGATTAGATTAGATTATACTTGCCCATATATATTTTTGAGGACTAACATGGGTTACTGATTTGTCTCCTCCCCAATTCCACCCCCAAAAAAGGTTTTTTATTAGTGGTGGAGGAAAGAAATGTAAAGAGGGAACACTATTTTTGAGTCTTTGGTTTCTTGGGTGGTCTTTGAAGGGATAGTTTCTGGATTACTAAGAATATTAAAGTAAGATTTTTAAAGCTTAACAAATTCTCATGAAGGTTGGAAAAGTGAATCATTTATTTACAAACTTGGAGCAAAAATCACTTGCTCTAATTTTTATATAAATGCTAGAGGCCTGACGCATGAAATTCATTCAAGGGTAGATCTTCCTTGCCCCAACTGCCAGCTTCCTAGCCCCAGCTCTGACCCCAGTCCCCGCCCGCACCTGCCTTGGCCTGGTGCTGTCCCCTGTCTGCCATCACACACCCCTGGTTCCACAGAATGCCCTCCCTCCCGCCCACCCCCCCCCGCCGCCATCAATGGCCCCACAGAAGGTGGCCTGGGCCTCCCTCTGCAGGGTGATCATAGGGCGATGCAGCTCCCTGACCAATCACATGCCATCAGCCTTGGCTGGCCTGGCACCAGTGCGTGTCATCTGGACGATTGTGCTGCTGTTCAGTCAATTTGCATACTATAATTGTATTATTATAGATTAACAAAATAGGGGCATTGTTTTATGATATTACTTCCTATGGCTTTTTATTCCTGGGTATTTTTCTCTAATATCAATTTTATTAACTATTGAATTTTGAGTTACATGCTTCTTCTACTTAGTTTTTATACTTGAGAGTAATTATGGTATATCATTTATGGTTATGCTTTTAATTTGAAAATCAAATTTATATCAGAAAATTTTCTATTAATATTTTCTCATTATCTATTGTTTTCTGACAACACACTGAAAAATTTCCACTGAATATCGTCTGATATAAGGTGGTAGATTATGAGTGGATATGAGTGTAATAACTACTAGTCAATTAAAATACTTCTCAATAATAAACTGAAAAACAGTGTCACAATGGTTACCACAAACAATGTTTATTCATATTCACTTTTGTTTTTAAAAAGAATACTGGAAACCAAAGGACTTTCTCTCTCATCCCCACTGTTTGTAGAGCATATTGCCATGTCAATTGATGTTATGCTTGGTCATATGACCTGCTTTGCCCAATGTAATAACAGAGAACGTGACCTGAGCAGAGGTTGTGCATTGGCATTTTGACTTGGTTCTTATGCCCAGTCATTGGACATGAGAAGAACATATGTGGGAATATGTGAACTCCATTCAAGGCTTAGAGTTTAGCCCAGTCATCCCTAAGGCACAGGTGCAGATGACCCAATCAAACTGTGGACTGATGAGCAAAATAACAAATAAACAAACAAACAAAAAAACCTCAAAACAAAACAACAAAATATTTGTTATAATTTTAAGATGTTTGTTTTGTGGTATTATTGGGGCAATAGCTGTTTGCTATAACTCAATTCCCTGGGATTTCATGAAATTATCTCTGGTTTTTCTTTTAAGTCTCAGAAATTTTTAGTCTTTTTTGCCTTTCCTTTTCTTTTAAACACCAGAGTTCTGTCCTCAACCCATAATCTCAATTTAAACTTACTGTGATTATTGATTGCTATCTATATGTTATTACCTTCTAAATCATTAACTTCAACTTGATTTACATATCAGACCCATGTTCTCAAAGATGCATTGGACTTTTTGCTGGTTTTGCATGCATATTAAACTGCATTTCTTGAACATAGTGCTTCTGCTCCACAATCACATCTCATTGGCAACCACAAAAGTAAAATATGACAGTTCTATCAACAGCATAGCAGTATAGGGGTTATATGTTACTCTTCCTTTGCAAATGAGTGACATGAATCCCAATGAAGTAAAATAATATAAGACCAATAGCTAGTCAGAGACTGAACCAGATCAAACACAAATTTTCCTGACCCCAAAGGCCATATACACCTACTTATATAATTTTTTGTGGGCTACTTAATTTAAAATGTAAATATAAGGACCAAACTCTTCAATCTTCTTTTCAGGTTGTATCTTCATATACATATTACCTATTTAACAATAACTATTATTCCTCTCTATAAAGAAACTCCCTTGCTATCCTCCAAGCTAAACAACCACATATTGCTTCTGTGCCTTTGTCCATACTATTTATTGCAACTAATGGTACCTGTCTCCACATTTATTTAGATTCTCATTCTCTCTGAAGCACTTAATTTAAAACTTGAGAATTTTATAAAAGATTCTCAGATTATTTCCAATGATGCTGATTAATTTCTTAAACCTTCATAGTATTTGTCCTCTAATCAGATAAACAAAGATTTATTGCAAATTATCTGCAAGACACTGATATTAATCATATGGAAGCTTCCACACTGTATATAAATAGTATCTACCCCACAGGAGTTTTTAATTTAGTTGGAATTATGCAAGTGAAATATTACTGAAATGTAATGAAACTCTTCTATATTATATAATATTTTCATATTCAACTTTTAAGCTCTCTTTTAAACACAAAAAATATTCAGCCTGTTTTGTTTTCATTTCAACACCAAGTACATTTGATTGAAGAGCTTTTTAATAAACTGTCTTTTACTTTTAATGCATATCATTGCTTTTTCTCTACTACTCTCTAAAAAATATCATTATAGTAACATATCTTCCAGAGAAATATTTCCCTCCCTCAAATCATAGATTCATATAACTCATGGAACTAATTTCAGAAATTGATTTATTTATTGAGCAGACATTTAAATAAACTTTAATTTAGACAAAAGCAAACCTGCGATTTCAAGGAGCTTACTTATCAAAGTCTTTACAAGTCTTGTTTGTACAATACTAAATGAAGTCTGTGAAAAAATAGACTCGAATTACTCAATGATTTCTATTTTCTAAACTAATAGTCTCGACTATTTGACATGTTTTATAAGTAGATTTTTTCACTTATGAAATGGCATTACATAGGTACAGTGTTAAATGTAGTTCCTCATGGAGGGAGCAGTTGGTAATGGAAATAATGGGGAAGCCATGTTGTAAATACTATGTTTTTAACATCCTATTATGTGTAAAAGAAAGTGTTATGAAGTCATAGAATAAAATCTGTATTCAGGCAGAATACTGAGAATCCCTCCTATGGATATAATAAAGTAAATGAAAAAGTAAATATAATGACCAACTCAGAACCCTGTACTTTGTTATGCTGAGAAGCATTGGAAAGTAAAGTTATATGTCTTTTACACATTTAGTGCTTTGTTTTAATTTATTATTAAATGGCAGAATTATAACTTTTCCCATCCCCCTGGTATTTTCAAATGACCTTCTGTTCTATTTCTCACTGCTAAGAGAAACAGGAAAAGATCAAGTGACCTCCCTGGGTAGCAATTGGGATTTTTGTGATTATTCCAAAGATCTCTTTCTCCTGGACCATCTAAGTATTAAGAGATGGGAACGATTAATTATAGCCTCATTCTATTGTTAGGTTTGGGATACTAACTAAAAATATTTTAGGCTTGACCACATAGGAATAAAAATATATAGTCAAGAGTTAATATAAAAGAATTAAAACTATCTGGGTTGTTTTTCTTTATCCATATAATAAGTCTTCTTTAATTATAAGCATGAGAGTTGATTTAAACATTTTTTTCTATTTGAAAATTCTCCACTGATAGACACATTAACATTTTCAGAACTTCAAGAACTAGATGTTCATGTAAAGCATTGGTGAACCCAGTATTTCATACAATTTGAGTAACTTATGAAAAAATGAAATAATCTTGCTGGATTTTTATTATGGAGCACTTTTGAAATTAATGGGTTGGGGAGTAGCAATTGTAAAATCTTACACAAAGGATCACATATTACTGGATTATAGTATTGCATCTATCCATCCCCAGACATGATTAAAATGTTTATAATTAATGAAGTTATATTACCCAACCTTATTAGAAAGTGAAAAGATACAATAATATCTCTAACTGCTAATATTTTATCATTGGTATGATTTCAGGCTCAGAAATAGATGCTGCTGGGAAATATTATGTATTATTTGTTTTAAGAAATGACACTTTGATTAGCTTTTCTGCAGACTTTCATTTGTTCCATTCTGAACTGGTTACAATATAAGATGTATGAGTTGTCAAAAACTCTTTTACATATAAATTCTTTTATAAACAAATATATAGGAATTCATTATAAAGCAACCAAAATTCAAGATCTTACTTCTGTGAGTGAAAAGTGAGTGAATATTCTGTGGTAACATTTTTCAGCTTGTGCTACTTTTTGAATTTTATAGGACCCAGCTCCTGGGGAAGTCTGATTTCTTCAGGACTTGCTGAAACAGATCAGAACTTCATCTAGTCCTCATGGTTACTCAGCAGCTAATTGAAGACATTTCCTTTGCATAATAATTATTTTGTAAGCACTTTTGTGGAAAAAGGGAAAAAGTAGACTCAGGAAGGGATGAAATGAGGCTACATAACACCATGTATTACAAACTAAATTTTATTAGCTTTAAAAATCCTGTAAGCCTGTGATTCTCAAGAATGAATATGCAGTAAGTAGAACTGGAATAGCTTGTTAAAATGGATGCTCTCAAAGATCCTGACTCAGTCGTCTGGAATAGGCCCGCACAGCTTTCATTTTAACAAGCTCTCAGCTGATGCTGCCTTTGAGAACCACCCTGTGGGTATTATTGCCCTAAGTAACTCTGGTACCAGCCCTTCTTTGTTAACTGGTAACACCTTCAGCAAATGATAATCATGCCAAGAGTATTAACTCATGGAAGAAAAGAACTAAACATAACCACAAAAACTAAACAAAACATAACTAAAAAGAACTAAACATAACAGAAAATAGGTAAAGATAAATTTGGAAGAAGCGAACTAAACATAGCTAAAGAAAAGAACTAAACATAACTAATGGGAGAAAAGAACAAAACAGCTTAATTATTGTATAGGATGGTGCTGCATTAACATGATATTTTTGCCTTGATTTAACATTACTGACACATTTTTCTTACCACTAAAAATGACACAAGAAACCCTCCAAGGCCTAATTTGATTACCTTGTGTTAGAAAAAATATTGACATTCCCCCTTGCTTTGAAGAAATAAAGCTGGTAGATTTTAAAGTTTTTTGTTACAGTTAAGTCTGTGGAGAGCAAGTAGGAAGCCCCTGATGTTTTCTCATTAACAAGTGATTTCAAGTTTTTTAGGCGAGCAATTAAAGAATATGCTAATACAGTGGTCGGCAAACTCATTAGTCAACAGAGCCAAATATCAACAGTACAATGATTAAAATTTCTTTTGAGAGCCAAATTTTTTAAACTTAAACTTCGAACACCACTTCTTCAAAATAGATTCGCCCAGGCCGTGGTATTTTGTGGAAGAGCCACACTCAAGGGGCCAAAGAGCCACATGTGGCCCATGAGCCACAGTTTGCTGTCCATAGTGCTAGTAGATATAATTAGCCATGACAAACAACTCATAAAATTAAGGACTGACTTCCACAGTCATTTTTAATATTTTGAAAATCAAGGATGATAGAGTATTTCAAAACCTTAGCTAGATGTTAAAACCACTTGGATAACTTTAGCAATACTGATGCCTGGGCCTCACCTTTCAGACATTCAGATCTAGTTTATTTGTGTCTGGTCATGACTGTGATATAGGGAAATGGATAGAGAAGGATGGTTAAGAAGGGAAGTGTAGACAGGAAATCAACAACCATTTCTTGAGATTGGTTTATGTCAGGTATTACATTAGATAGTTTATAAATACTGCCCCTAAACCTTACATAAAGACACAAGAAAACTTAATTAAGACCCTTTTCTTAAAAACTAAGGAAAGAGCCTTGAATAAGAGGATAAAATATCTGACAAGACAGAGGCCATTTAGTAACCAGAGGACTGGTCTTGAGAACCCAGGTCAGGATGACTACAGTCCATCCTTTTCCATTTCTTTGCAGAGATAGTAGGTTTTCTTCTTCCCTTCCTTCTTCTCCTCCCCTCCCCTCTCTTTCCCTCCCCTCTCCTCTCCTTCCCCTTCCCTCCCCATTCTCTCCCCTTCCCCTTCCCTCCCTCCCTCTTATCCTCTCTCCTTCAGTCCCTCTTTCCTTTCCTCCCTCCCTTCTCTCCTTCCTTCTTTTTTTCCCTACAAATCTAAATACCTTGGAATAAGATACAAGCTCTAGCAAATGTTGAAAGATCTCTGCACCATATGAGGAGCAATGTATCTATTTTTAAAAATATAGGCTCAATTTACATGGGAAGTAAAAGCTATGCTTATAGTACCTTGCTGTTGGATATGAGCAAATACAAATGTCTAGATAGGAATACTCACTGCATTTCCCAAGCATGTCTGGAATTCAGGCTTATTCTGCAGTGAAAAATGACATAGAAATGAGGTAGAAGGTGTAGATTAAAAATTGGGTAACAATTATTGTTGTAATTGTAGTTGAAAACTGTGATCTTTTCTCTTGGTTATAGGGACAATAAAATCAATAAAGTATATTCACGAGACTAAAATAATAATAGTAAATTTAATAAACTAATCTAAAATGGATATTGAGCTACTTTTCATATAAAGAGATGAGAACAATATTTGTTAAGTAATATGCTTATTATATTCTTTGTATACATTTGCTTTCCAACTTAAGTCTTTTTTACTTTAAGTTCTATAGTAAGCTCTTATTTTAACTTCAGCTAGTTATATAAATTAATATTTAATATGAGAGAATGTCTATGTCTGCTCATTAACTGGGTGTCAACGTTAGCAAATAGAAATATAAAATCATCTACAAATGTACTTCATTTTTTCTGCATCAAGTCAATTCTATTCTTTCCTTAAAGGAGCATTAAAACTTCATGGGGAAAATAATTTTACAGCTTTATATAAAATATGATTTTGTTTTCCTTGCATTGATTTAAGTGGAAACTTTAGCATTTCAAACACAATTGGATAAAACCACTAATTTAAGCATGATGTACCTAGTAAATTGTAGTAAGCCTTTTCAGTGTTTCTCAAGCAAATCGGGAACCTCTGGTAAAGTAAACATGCTATAATTTTTTTATAAAATTAGGTTTGTTATATTTATGTCTATATTATTCATCCTTTAATCAGCTCTAAAGCTACTAAGTAAAATGGGATTTTTTTGTTAATAGGTTATATATTTTATCTTTCAAGAAGAAAAATTCTAAATTTTTAATTGACTAATATAAGTGTAGTACATTAAGTTTTAATTTTACCTCAGCACTTTGTTTGTTTTCCTGTGGAATCGGGTTTTTATATCGTGTTTCTTTGATGCCATATGATAGATATTTCTTTTTAAAGCAATGCATGTTCTCAATGGAAACCAATAACATGCTGAATCATTTTAAAGATAATCCTGAGAGTTAAGAATGTTTTATAATGCCTTCTGTGATAAACAAAACAACAACACACACACAAACACACACACAGCAATTCAGGAGGCTTCCTGTCAACACTGAATTGGCTTCAGTGAATTCAGTCATATCTGTCTAGCTTATCAATCTAGTTTTGTCCCAATGGGCAAAACAAAAGCCCTATAAACACAATGGCTGAAGCCCAACATGGTAGAGCCATGCAATTGAATAGAGTACCCATGTGGTACTGTGAAGCAGAGATTACTATTCCCTTTATACAGATTGAGGAACTGAGGCTGAATGAGATTTCATAATTAGAGTCATAAACTGTAGGCTGGGATTTGAAATCAGATTTAGCAGTCTTTGCACCTATCCTTCAGTTTTCCCAGGTTCTACTGTTCTCTTTATTTGAACAAACTGTTTAGTGCACGTCTATTCCCTTGCTTTCCATCTGATGAAAATTTGGGATTTCTTTCCTTCAAAGCCTATTTTCCAATGTGTCTAGATATCCTCATTGAAATTACTTACCTTTACCTAAGATGATATTAGGTGTTAAGTCTTTTAAGATAGGCTATTTGAGATCATCACTCTCTGATTGCCTGCATGTTATTATAGTTCAAGACTTTTCAATCACTGGACAATTAAAGTAATTTTATAGTTACCTTTCCCTTGAGGACAGAAGTGTTGTTTATTCTCTTGAAAGTAATGTGCTTAAGATGCAAGGTTGCTGACTTATCAGATGGAATAATGCACATTTATGCATATTCTTGTATAATATTTGATCATTCTAAATAAATTAGTAATTCATTCTAAATAAATTCTTTTAGCTCTAGAATTTGTTTGTAATTTCTAAGCTATTGTATAAACAACTTCTAAATAGCAGTCCTTCTTAACCTGGTCATCTGGCATATAAAATGCAGTTACTAAATATAGCTGCTGAAAGAAAGGAAGTAGTAGCTTTTAGAAAAGAGCATTCGACTTTGTATCAGGACCAGATCTTTGCTATATTCATGTAAAATTGTGAAACTTGCCTTATCTCATTGTATTTTGAGATCAGTAAAATAAATCATTCTTATTTGCTTAATGTATTGTTATTGGTTCAGAGGAAGTACATAATGCATAACTGTGGGAGCTCTTAGACAACAGAGCAAGTATTTATTGAGTATTTATTATGTGTCAGTACCATGCTAAAGTTAAAAGAGTAGAATATTGTTAAAAAGTCTACTCTGCTGGTCTTAACACTCTGACATTCAACAATGTGGCTTTCTTCTTAGATTAGTCTGCTCAAATTTGTTTAAAAAGTAAGTCAGACTCAAAAAGGTAAGTTTAGAAGAGCATGTTTCCTAGCAGCAATTTGGTCACAAGTTGTAGTTTTTTCATAGATGTTCAGAGATTTATTTCAAAGTATACTGTTTAATGTTAAATACTATTGATGGATCTCAGTCAAAGTACTAGTTACCATCTCATTGGTGTGTGTGTGTGTGTGTGTGTGTGTACACACATAAGAGTAGAGTAGTATACAAATGATTAGAACACACAGCTAAATAGAATTTAATTTGTGTGACTATTTTGTGTTTTTTAAAACTGAACTTTATTTGAATTGTAAATATGATTGTTAGATAATTGAATCATATTATAAATCCCTTTGAAAAATAAACTGTAACTAAGTTTTCGTGTAATTCAACATTTTTTGAAAATAATATTATAAGATTATTTAAACCAACATCCAGCTATGATTGTATAAAATATAAAGCAAAGAAAATACATTTTTGCCTTTTGAGAAAAGAGATTATTAGTTGATCATCTCTTCTTTTCAAATTCCAAGCATCACAGTTAATCTAGATATCTTCACTTATCAGTCCTGTTTCAGACAATGATGCTTATGAAAAGGATGCGTGACTCTCAGTCCTCATTCATAACTGTGTCAAGTGCTCAGCTGTTCACCTTTTCTATCACATTTTCTTTGCTCCAAATACTAATATGTCAATAAAATAAGCAACATAGGTGATAGCCTTAAAAACATTCTGGGCCTGCTCCTGTTTTCTCTTTTATGTTAGTCCTTTTTCACTAAGTTTTAAAATTATTTTATGCAAGAACTCTAAAATATTATCTTATTTTCATGACCAAAAACAAATGCTAATTTTACTTTGATACTCAATATCATAACTTAATAAATTCATTTTTTATAATTTATTACCAAAAGATGATTATTAATGAATTGGGGCATATTGCACAAATCTGAGCTATGGGGAATAATAGACTTCTTCATCAACTAATAAGTACCTCATGGTGGAGCTAACCAGGGTACAAAAGAGTGCAGGTCAACATTTCATCTTTTGTAATTCTGAAGATCAACAGAGCTCTAAACATGCAGTCTTTGTGACTCATTTAGCTACAACATCAGATTGTGACCTGAACTCACTTGGTGGGAAAACTTATTCTGAATTGATTTGAGGCTACTTATACTTTATTCTGTCTGGTGTAAATATTCAAATTTTTTGCTGAAAAAATAGTGATCTCTTTGTTTAGGTGTTGCTACTCCAGACAGGTATATATCCTTCCAAAACTCTAAAATCTAAAAAAAATCTAATCCAAAGCATACTGTGCTCTATGACTTTGGGAAAGGGACTGTAGGTATCTATTAGATGTTGTCCTTCCTTCAAGTAGCTAGTAGTTTATTGAAGCATGTGACAGGAAATGCTGCCCTCAAATAGGTAGTCAAGAAATAGTTACTGAAAGTCTGCCAGTTGGCAGATATACATATGCACACATATATAGCTAAGAATTATTTATGTAGCATTCTCTCCCTACATAGTATACAAATTCTATGGATAGTATAAAACGTTGTTTTATAAATAATGTGTATAATGTTAATTTTGTAATTCTGTATAGGAGAAAAGTATTATTTTAGAATAAGTTTAGTGATGAAAAAGCTTTCAGAAAGTATAACTTCTCTTTAGTAACTTTAAATGTGTTTCTTAATAAAGCAAAACCACAGTCAATAAATATACACAATCATTTGTGTGTATATTGAAGGGAAAACAAATAATGCAGTAAAATTTTGATAAACTTTCTAGCAATTATGTTTTTTGTTAAAGCTGTTTGGAGGAGAGATCTGTACAACAGGTTTAAAGAACCATATAGAATTTAGTTGGCTTTCACTTCTGCCCTTACTAGCTATGATTTTAGGTAAGTTACTTAAAATCTCTAGGACTTGTTTATTACGTGTAAAATATTAATAATAAAAGCATTTATCATGTAGAGTTGTTAGGGAATTACATTAGGCAATGTATGTATTGGAGGATGCCAGGCACACAGGAAGTGCTCAGTAAATTCTAATTCTTAGCTATTTAAGAGAGTTATTTCTTGCACATTAGTTTTCACTTTGCTAACATAAATTGTTCTATAACTTTTAAAGACTTCATATCTAATAATTAACCTAATTATCTGGTGGAGAAGCCATCTTCAAATGCTTTAGGCCTTCACATTTATTACTAGATGTTTCTTGGCTGACTCACATGAGACTTCTAGATTTAGCTTTTATAATTTTTCCAGGAAGCAGAGGAACTGGAACTGTAAAGTATTTTATCTTATGAAACATTTGGTGTGTCTTTTATGGAATTGCTTCTGGTGACACTCTTTTTGCCCTATGAGAATCTCACAAGGTATCAAAATTGGGGAGAAATATGACAAGGAATGACATTCACAAATGGGAACTCTGTACTACTTCTGCTATAGCAAAGTTATACTAGAATATAGGAACTACTAATGTGGCCAAGAATTGTTGTGTGTTATAAAGACTCATCTAAAAAAGAGGTGAAAGAGATGTTAGTAGGGTCACATTATGACTTTCATGGGGCCTAGACACTTCTGCCTTTGCATGCCCCTTACTCCATGAGAAAGAATTATAAACTATGTATATAAAAGCCTAAGCAACCAAACTACCAAGCAGCCAGTCCACTGGTCACTATGACATGCACTGACCACCAAGGGTCAGATGCTCAATGCAGGAGCTGCCCCGTGGTGATCAGTGTGCTCCCACAGTGGAGCTGACCAACAGGCACCAGACACAGGCCTCACAGCTGGCCGCTGCAGCCCAGAGACCACCGTGGAGTGGCAGCCAGCCTACCAAGCTATGGCAGCAGTTGCAGCAGGGCTGGAATGAGCAGGAGAGGCAGGCAAAAGTGGCACGCGGTGTTAGACTGAAGGTTCAACCCAATCCCCGTAGACTGTGCCAAGGGACTCCACCAGTGCACAAATCCATGCACCAGGCCTCTAGTAGTCTATAACTGTCTGGATTTAAAGATGAATATAACTCAAGTTGAATATAATCCAGGAAGGACATACCTCACAGAAAGAAATGGTAGTGAGTGAAATTACTAAAACCATCTTTTGTTCTACTTTAATTTTCATCAGCTTTTTGGTAGTTTATATTAACAAGTAACATTTGATTGAATTCAGGCCTGCTTTTGTTTATAACATGAACTAGAGCCAGCAAGTCTAGGCCTGGCTAAATTGCACAGCTACTATCTTAGTATCCTCTGAAGTTTGTGATTTATTATTGATATAATTAATTTAAATGATTTTGATTATTGAAATCTACCTCCCACCCCTTACTTGAGTTTTATAGCAAAAGTATCCAATCTTTGTTCTCTATACAGGCAGAAATAATCCTCCTTTCACAAATGCAAAACTCTCTCACAATTTCATATGCCAACAAAAGAATCTCAGAATGAAAATCCACAGATGGGAGAAGGGGAAACCAGGATCTAGAAACCAATAGCTTTTGAAACAAAACTGACCCATTCAGAGGAATAATATAATAGCAAAGCAAAGTGGTCATTGTTGATGACAGGATTCTTTGAGTCTTTTTAAGCTATCCTTGTTTTTCAGTCAGATAAATTAGTGGTTCTTAAATCTTGGCAAAGCATCAGAGTCATCTTGGAAACCATATTCTTAAATCTCTTCCTACAGAAATTCTAATTTAAAAGTCTACAGTGGAATTTGAATGTTCACAAAGTACCCGGAAATGTTTCTAGAGGCTTACCAAACTTTGAAGCATTGGTGTAAACTTATTTTATTTTGTTATTATTTTTTATTGATTTTAGAGAGGAAGGAAGAGGGAGAAAGAAATAGAAACATCAAAAATGAGAGAGAATCATCAATTGGCTGTCTCCTGCACACCCTCAACATCAAACCTACAACCAAGGCATGTCTTCTGACCAGGAGTGGAACCATGACCTCCTGGTTCATAGGTCAACACTCAACCACTGAGCCACACCAACTGAGAAGTATGGTCTTTATGAATGTTTAATGTTGCCCTGTCCAAACAATCTAATTTCTTCCTTTACCCCAAATCTGAAGGTCTTGTTTTATTCTAGGCTGAGAAACTTGTGTGTTTCTTACCAGAGAAGCTGGCTTTTGTACTGCTTTATTGCTAAACTATTGACTGTGGGCCATGCCCAGAGTGAGACAGCTTTTCTCAGTCCAGGACAGTTTTCCAGAGAAGAGTATAGCTGTAAGCTCACAGCAGCTGGAGATCATGTACATTGACCAATAAAGGTGATTTGGGTAGGGAACTGACAGCATGTACTACAGCTATCCTTCCAGCTAAGATTAATTTTGGCTGCAAGAAAGCAAAGACATGATGAAAGTGGTTTAAACAAAGTAAAAGCTGTATATTTTTTTCCATGAATCAAGAAGTCCAGAGACAGGCAATTTGGACCTGTGGATCAGCTTCAGGATACCCTTAAGTATTTTTGCTCTTTCTCCTGCTTTTGTGTCCTAAGTAAGTGGTTTCATCTTCATGTTCAGCAGCAGAGGACCAAAGGAACAAGCCAATCAGTACAATAAGCTCGATGAGATCTCTTAGAGGGCTTTTCTTGTGTACTACTCAGTGGCTTTTGTAATATATCATTGGTTAGAACTAGACCACACATTTACCCCAAATTGCAAGGACTTATTGAGAATTTTAGCTGTTGAACTTCTATAGAAAAGGAGGTGAGATGAAATGGGGATTTGATATAACTCTAAACACCCACAGTTTTTGCCATAATAGAGATAAATGACTCCTAATTAACTCTTGGGAAATTGGAGATTCACTTCCACAATTATATCATACCTAGAAAATAGAGAAAAAAATACATTTTAAATGATGTAACAGGTCTAAGCCATACTCAGAAGAAAATTATTTTACATATTGAAAATAAGTGAATTAAGTATTGAACTAAGCAAAAATTAGAGAGTAAGAAAATATACTTAGAAAAATAAAGAAGGAAAAAACCACCTAACCCAAAAGATGATTCTCAAAAATTAGGAGGAAAAATTTTTGTTTAATTAATCAAATATTTTTTTCTTTGACAAGTCAATAAAACAGACCACCTCTTGACTAGACTTATAGGAAAACAAGGGAGAATGATACTATATTATGTGAAGAAAGATGGAGGGGATATATTTTGAGTGTTTTCCTCCTAAGAATAAAGAAAATACTATGGCAATTCTGTTAACAAAAGGCAAAAATATAGGTCAAGTGAAATTTCTCTTATAGTAAAATACAAGTGAATAAAATTGATTTAATAGATAATAGACATCAAAGGAGAAAATAGATGAAGTAGTCATTTAATTTCAGAACATCATAAATGGATAGTAAAGCAACAATTGAGCAAAATATTCTCAGTATAATTTAAAAATAATCCTTAAAAGAAAAAAATATACATATTCTCTACATTAGATGTTTTGCTTAGAGATATTTTCTTCAGGGAAGAAGAAATATCCAGTTATAGAAGATGGTAGTTTATACACCCAATGAAATATATTATATGCTATTGCTGCTATTAACCATGTCTAATTTACAAAAATAGCGATTTCATATACTTCAATGAAATAAACACACCTACTGCATTTACATACTCTGGTTATCTCTAAGGGGATTAGTAGTGATTTTAGTTGTGTAATTAATTCTGATAAATGAACACAATAAGCACATGACACACACATTTATTGATTTGTAATATTCCAGTAAATGATATACGCTAGGGAAGTAGGTATTTGGTTTTGTTAATCATTATATTCCTGGTGCAGGGAGAGCTCTGAAAATATTCACGTGGTTAAAAATAAATATTTATACTACAAAAGAGAAAAATTTAAATTGCAAATGAAGAAGGCTAGGGAAATTGTTCATTAAGTTATTTGCCCCACCATGTGGAAGGGTTAAAGCAATTTTAAACCTATCATGCTCAATGTAGGCAATTATTTTTCCTTAATGTATTCAGTAACTGTATCCGATAAGATGTTATTATGAGATATTATGTCAACTTTATATTTATCTTTGAAAATATCCAATTTAATTTTATAACTATTACTTGATGTGGGAGATAATTAAAAGACCAATAATAAATGATAATATATAATCTCAAGAGAAAAATGTCTGCCCACAAGTTCAAGATAGAATAGTGACATAATATTTTGATCTATCATAGTGGTATATGAAGTTGCATCAAATATGTTTTACTTATTGTCCAAATTCTCATATTTCAAAGATATATTCCTGGAAGATGTCATATAGTTTTGCAGAACAGGCTCATGTTGTGCTGAGAAAAGTGAATTTTCGGATTGGGTTATTTTCTTCTCTAATATAAAGGGAGCACAAAAAAATACCAACTGCGATAGTCTTTAATGGAAAAGAAGATTGAAATCTCCATTGGTTCAAATATTGATTAGTTCTTCTATTGAGGAAAAAGACAAAGAAGAGCACTGAAGTGTTAATGATTTGCTGATAGGAGTTAATTCTATAAAAACCTTTTCTTTCAACTTATTTCACTGATGTCAAATTCCTAACCCAGTAGCATTCTTTGGTAATAATAGTACTCTTAAAGATCAAAATGTTAAATTTTGTGTATATATTAATAAATTAAGCAGGAATTTTTTTTCATTCTCTCCCCTTGCACATAAATTTGGATGTATATTTAATTTGATAGACAAATTAAAACTTTCTTATTATTTTTACTGGGAAATTTAGTCTTTCAATCAACCTATAGAGAGATGAGAAGCCATATAGTCTGTATAAAAGAGATGTGGTTCCTGGGTATGAACTTGGCTTTGATTGGAGACAGGTGGACCTGGAGAGGATATTTATGACTATTGTAAGCAAATGCAGTTGATTATGATATTTTGTGAGTCATGTCATACTTGATTTGATGGATAAAGTTCAGCAATATTAAAGTACAGTGTTGCCTGCTAACAAAGAGCTTGTAAACCCAAATGAGGTTCCATTTATTTTTCTGGTATTTTTTTTTCTTGGTCATAAAAATTGCCTAAAACTAGAGGCTGAAATATATAGTCAAAACTTGAATTCCTTATATGCTATAAAAATCAGATTTTCCCCCCAGAAATAAAAACATATTTAATAGCAAAATATTGGCAACAAAACACAAGGCTTTTATTTTCCTATCATGCTGTCATTTTCAAATGTGTCCAGATAAAGAGGTCTTTTTTCCAAGATATTTTTTTCAAATGAGACAAAGAAAGCTAACAAGCTTGACAAACTGCATGAAGGACTTAGATTGTGAATGTCTTTATTTCTAATACCATTTTCAACATTGAATTAGGAAGAGATTGTGTAATATTTCCAATTTGATCAAACCCTATGTAATAGCTTTTAAATATTTTATATTCGATAAAAGTACAGTTTCTTCTTTCTCCTGCCATTTTGCAATTACCTGTGGTGCCTCACAATTCCATTTAGTTTGAAAAGTTTGTACCTGAAAGGCCGAGTACAATCTCTCAATTTATCTCTGGGTTGGTGAAGAGCACTGGTAATTGATTTGATTGCAGCTCCAGCAGTGAAATGAGTGTTCATTTCATGATCAAGTAGCCTCAAAACACTTTAAAGTGAATGTTTCTTTTATATTTTATGTGTGTGTTTTTTTTTCAGTGCACACCAGGGTCTTTCTTGCCTGGGCTTTCCCTGAAACTCTCCTTTTACATTTCCATTAAACTGTAAAAACTAGTGTTGGCTGATTAACATCTCATATTAAGAGCCTTGCTAAAAGCCATATTTATGAATCAAAGTCAGTGTGTATCACTGGTAATTAATTTGACAAAATTCTGCTTTCCAGGCTAATCATCATTTGCTGCTTTATGTAATGGCTGTCAATTCAGGTCTACAAAACAATTGGAGTCCACTAAAAGGGCAGGGAAGCATAAAAACGATTGATTAGGGCTTGTTCTTTAGCTGGGAACATATCCTAATTGAAATTCTGAAGTATAATGAGGAGACAGGAACATTAAAAAATGTTGACTTGAGAATTCCACATTTATCTATATATATAAAAAGCCAGTGTCTGAAACAACCGTGACAACCAAATGACTGGTCACCATGAGGGCGGGTGGGCGGGTATGCAAGCAGCAGTGGGCTACCACGTGTGATTTTGCGCACTGGGCCTTTAGTAATTATATAAAGCGGCCTAGATAAGATCAAACTGATGGTAGAGGTTAAATGTGAGACTCAATGTAATAAATATCCTAGTGTTTACCATTGAAAGGTTTCTGAGCAAGACCCCATAAAGCCATTAGATCTATAACACTACAGGGCATTGTGGTTAAGAATGCTGACTTTGCAGTGAGACATGTTCAAATACTGGTCTTATGCTAATTGTGTAATTTTGGAAGAACTATTCAACTTCATTCTACCCATGCTTTCTCATTAAGAAAATAGAAAAAAAATTTACATCTTACATGTTTATATTAAGGCTTAAAGCAAATAATGCCCATAATCCATTGTATGAAATTTAGTAGATGCTAAATAATTATAAAATAATATGATTCAATTTGCATTAAAATTTATTACTAAGGAAAAAATAAAAAATGTATATTATTGTAATATAATAATGTAATAAACATACCAAGAAATTTATAAATAAACTGCCCTTAAGATTCAGAAATGGAGAACCAACATCTGGCTTAGGAGATCTCGAAGGAGAAAGAAGTTTATTTTGAAGAAAGTACTTAAGAAGATAGGTAAAATTTATCAACAAAGGTGAAAATACCTGTTTCAGTTAAAGAGTAAAAGCAAAATAATGCAGTAGGAAAAACAATGTATAACTGAGGGGCAGGAAAGCAATCAACTGACTAGAGCATAAGATTCTATAATAAAGTAAAAAAAAATTATTCTGCAGAGAAAGGTTGGATAAATATTGTACGTTGCCTATATTTAAATTACCCAAAGATTGTTGAATGTTTCACAGGATATTTTGTTCAATTTTTCAGACCCAAATATTATAACATCAGGAAATCCAACAGAACCAAAACAGACTTGACCCTTCTATAAAATTCCAGTTAACTTCTATTTAATACTTGAAACCATTTGTAAACTTTAAAGATTAAAAATGGTAGTTTTTATGGAACAAATTTAGTGATATTTTTTAGAAGTAGCAAGTCTTTTAAAAATGTATACCAAGATGCTTGAAAATGTACATTTGGTTCAGAATACAAATATGTTAATATTAAATAAAATGTTTTTAATATTATTAAAATCCCATCTTTGGCTAAGGCAATGGGTCTCATCCCCACAGAAAAATCACCAGAGGGGTCTGTTTACTTGCACAGCTTCTAGACTGGCTCTTGCTGATTCTGATTTCATTTGCTTAGAATGCAACTTAAGGCATCAATAATTTTCAAAGGCACAAGTGATTTTCAATTGTAGAAAAGAAAAGCATAGATACTTTCCCTTTCTCTACCTGTAAACCACTGAAACAAGAATAACAAAAAATATAAACCATCTTTGTGACAAGAGTAGGACTATCTGTACTCTTGAATCACAATTTAAAATGAAGCATTGTCAAATTCCTTAAATATCAATCCAGAGGACATATGCAATGCAAACATACATATTTCAGCCAGCCACCTAACCACAATTACTGTTCAGACCATTGGAGTATGCTATATAGAAAAAGCAACGATGGAAACATGCTTGAACCATTTACATAAGTTTTGAAGACATGCAAAGCAATGCTATAAGATGTTTAAGAACACATAATGTATAGCAGTAGAGTTGAAATGATCGAGAATAATTAAAAATTCAGGATATTTTTTTTCTTGGGGGGTAAGTTTGTCAGATTTAACAAATAAAAATACATTCAAATTGCATATCACATGAGATACAGTAAACATGGAATCATTTTTTATCTGAATGAAAGTTTAACAAGGAGTCCTGAATTTTATGTGAGAACTCCACTCCATGGAAGTCAGATAGGTAAATGGAATCTCTAATCAAATCTGTAATATTTGATTTCTTTAAGAAGATATCTGAAGCAAATATGGTCAGAGCTTGGTATTTAGTATAGAGGTATCCATTTTATAATCTTATTTACATTTTAAATAATTAAACATATATAATGAAAGAACAAACCTCATTGGTAGTAGTAACACTTGTGTAAAGGAGGAGCTACCTTGACATAAACTTATTAATAAATATCCAAATTCTGTATGAAGAAAACATGCTATACCAGTGGGGGATATAATGGAGGATATGCATAGATATAAGATTTGCTATACTTTGTCCTTGGATAGGAAGACTTATAACATAAATAAACATGTGCCTTCTGTGTTAATCAATACACTTAATGAGTTTCCCCCAAAAAGCTCAACATAATTTTTTTGTGAATTAGACAACATAATGGGTTCTAAACTTCATAAGGATAAATAAGTTTGCAATAACTGCCAGATAAATCTGAGCATGATGAATAATAAAGTGTAAAATCCAAGCTTGTAATAAAATATACTATAAATCTACTGTTTTAAAATGAATAGTATGTAAAAATATTGCAATTACATATGACCTAAAGTTGTGTCTTGTGTTAACACATTGGATGGCCATAAAAGTAAAATTGTGATAATCATTGCATAATGTGGATTTACCCATAATATATTTTTGTGTCTTTGCTGTCTTTCTTATCTTTTTGTCCCAGTTCCGTTCTCCATCACATTTCATATGGAAATTCTAATAGTTCTCTAACTATTCTCTGTACTTGCAGTGTTTTCTTCTTGCATCTCACCTTGGTCAAAATGATCTAACACACATAATGTTAACTTCCTTATATGAATTAGTTCTTTGCCTCTTCATTGCATACTAGACAAATGTAATCACATTAGTGTTGAATGAAGAATGTCTTAGAACCTATCCTGCCTGCCCGTATCTTCAGTCCTGCCTTTAGCACTCACATAAACTCTGATTTTCCCCATCGCCTTCCAAACATACTATTTCCCACAGCCTAGAATTTCCTTTCACCTTCTTCATCTGAACGATTTTTATTCATCCTAAAATATGAGCCCAGCTAACCCTCCTCAGTGGGATGGAGTAAGTGTACCCCTCTGGGGATTTCTCTGTAAATGCGTTTCATAGCTTATGAGTGAATCTTGCAATTTTTAAATTAGATACCAATTTTTTCTACTACTTGGTGCATTTTTTGAGACAAAATTTTATCTATTGTTAGCACTTTGTTCCAAGCATAGTGTATATATATTATTATTTATTAAATACATTTTAACTTATTGTTATGTTTTTAATTTGCTTTGAGAGGCAGACTTTCTTTTCATTTCTCTCCCCATCTATTCTTGCGGACAGAACATCTGGAGTTTTTAACTTTTACTAGAGTTTTATGTATACTCTCAAGAAATGAAACAAAAATATTTCTACTTATAATAAGGCTTTCTCTCAAGTTAGACAAACTGGCCCAATAATATCACATTACAGTGGGAATTTGGCCTAAAATGCTCAAGTATAACCCGTGTAACCTAGCCACAACTGCAGGGAGCCAATAATGTTCTCCTACTGCCTAATGATACAAAGGAACTTCAGGGAAGTTTCATTTATCCTGCCCTTTCACTGTGCACTAAGGTGACTGCCAAGTTGGATTTCAGAATAATAGCTTAAATGGACTAAAACTAAAACCATTTTGTAGAGTGATATTTTACTATAGCAGCTCTGCCAGTCAATAGCTGAACCAAGAGTTTGCACAAAGAGAGAAAGAGAAAAATGCTTTGTCTTTGTTGCAGAGAATTTGATCCAAGTTAACTTGCATTTGATTGCTTAATATTTCAAAAATAACGAAATTTCCAAGGGAGTAAAGTTTGTCTGCTGTTTTTCAACGCTTCTGTCATTACCATATTTCATCCTCTTTCATGTCCTTAGCCTTCTATCTTTAGAGAACTTTCAGGCTTTGCTAGTAATTCTCTTATAAATCTTTCTGACCTTGAAGACTGTCTAATAAGAATTATCGTTTTCATGAATATCTGATTTGGGGCATTAAGTTATTATTTTTTATTTAATAAATGAGAAAGCCAAATATCAGAGAGGTTAATAAGAGGTTACATTAAGTTTAAATTTATTTTTTTTCAGATTCTAGTGTTCATATTCTTTAACTAAAAAATAAAATTTTAATCTTAGTTTCTTAATCCAGTGCTCTGATAAGTTCCTGCCTAACCTCTTATCAAATGTCTACTTTGTGCCCAGCACTGAGTTAAGCTTGCAGTGGACATGCAACTAATATTTCTGGATGAGAAACATGGCACAATAATTAGTAAGTCCTAAACTCTACTCTGGAGGAGGTTATCATTCGGTAAGGAGGATGGACTAGCCAATAATCAAATTCTGACACCTTATGGTAGGTATGTGCCAGATAAATGAAAGTAATGCTAGGAAAAAGAGAGAGCAGAACAAGTTACTCTGCAGATTGAGGATAGGGAAGAGGAGGCTTAATTGACAGAGAGACCTTTGAGTCTGGTTGTAAAGTATTTTGCAGGGGAGTGAATGGGACAGACAGTTGAGATATGCACGAAGTGACAGGGTTGAGAAAGGAACCAGTGTGTCCTAAGTCTATCTGTTCATTTTTGCAGGAACACAGGGTGTGGGATAAGGTGTGTCAAGAGATGAGTTTGGACAACTACACTTGCTCTAGACTTTCAAGAGCTTTCTTTGAAACACTAATGAGTTTGAATTGTTATCACATGATCAATGGAGGCAAAACAATATTTTAAAAATAATAATTAGAAGGAGTGTCAGAGGCAGGGGAATTGTAGCAACAGTTAAGGATTTCATCTCTACCACTTACTAGCTATGTTATCAAATTACTCTTTTTGTGCATTATTTGGTCAATAATGTGTTAATGATTATGAATGATGTACAGATTTAATGGGGGATAATATAGACTTAGTATTTAGAATGCATGTTTGGAAAAAAATACCAGGTGTGAAAGCATAAAGTGAGAGTGGAGAAGAACCATCAAATTCAGTTTTCTGGAGTGGAATAGTTTGTATTTGGTGACTGGTTATTATTATTTCTTTTAATGATTTTCTTAAGTCCCACTTGGTGCCTCTTTTACAAATGAATTATCACACACTACATTTATACCTCACTTTTTCAAATCAGTTGAATTTTGTACATCCTATCTAATAAAAGAGTAATTGACTGTCACTCTAACACACAAAATGGCTGCCCCCATGTGGTCAAAGATGGCTGCTCCCATGTGGACACAAGATGGCCATCACAAGATGGCCAAAAGGGGAGGGCAGTTGGCAGGGACCAGGCCTGCAAAGGAGGGCAGTTGGGGTAATCAAGCCTATAGGAGAGGGCAGTTAGGGGCAATCAAGCTGGCAAAGGAGCAGTTAGGTATCAATCAAGCTGACAAGGGAGTGGTTAGGGGTGATCAGGCTGGCAGGCAGAAGCAGTTAGGGGCAATCAGGAAGGCAGGCAGGCAAGCAGTTTGGAGCCAGACATCCTGGATTGTGAGAGGGATGTCCAACTGCCCGTTTAGGCCCGATCCTACTGGGATTGGGTTTAAATGGGCAGTTGGACATTCCTTGAGAGTTCTCGGATTGGAGAGGATGCAGGCTGGGCTGAGGGATACACCCCCACCCCCATGAATGAACTTCATACACTGGGCCTCTAGTCCTATATAATAAAAGGTTAATATTCAAATTGTTCCCTAGACCAGGAGTTCAACCAACAGGCAGGCTGGCCAACCACCCATGTCCCCTCTCCCTGGCCAGGCTGGCTGGACCCTACCCATGCGTGAATTCATGCACTGGACCTCTAAAAAAACTGATGAGTGTGAATGTGCTTATGTATGTGTTTTGGTGACTATGTTAGCAAAGACAGTCAGAGAAAGTCCCATCAGAAAAGTAAGCTGCATAAATATGTGGGGGCAGAATTAAATGAACAACAAAAAATGAATGTGCAGGGTTTCAAGAGCCTATTGAACAAAGGCATGGTGATAAATCCCAGAACAGAAATGCAGAGGAAGGGCAGGCAGATGCAGAGTTATGCATGATGCTTTTGTTTTTTTCTCTAGGAACATAAAATACACTTGAGGGTTTCTAAGCAATGCTGTTATTGATATGATTTGCATTTTGAAAATATTAGTATAGCTACTGTATGGATAATGAATTGCATAATGGAGAACAAATAGAGTCTAGTCAGTAGGTTATTGCTCTAAAATGATAGCATGTATAACGATACAAAGGAGTTGGAATAAATGTGTCATATTTAATACCATTGGACTTGACTGTGATTTGCTGTTAAAGAAATATTTCTTAATAGGAAGTTAAGGAAACAAAGATGGGAAAGACCATTACAGGCAATGGAAAACTGTCTTGTTAAAGAATATTAATATTTCTTGGCAATGAGTGTCCCAATTGAGTAAAAGGGAGAATATTAGACAATAAAGCCTTGTAGACAAGCGACCCAGATTATGGAAGGCATAAAATACAAGTTCAGGAGTTTGTACTTTGTCCTGTAAGTAATGGGAGTTAGCTGCAGATATTTGAAGAGGACTATGGAATGTGCATGTCTAAAGCATAACATTTGCTTTAGACATATTGACCTAAAGTGATTAGAAAGTGTTTTGTGGAGCGAAGACTGGACTCAAAAAGACCTAAGAGGGGGTCAAGTAAAAGATGGGGTATGAAATGAGCAGCTGGGAAGAGGCCAAGTTTAATGTTAGGGTTAACTGACAGACTATGGAAAGAAAGACTTCATGTAGGAGAGGAAATAATAAAAGGTAACTCCAAATTTATGTAAGAAAGACATGTGATCTTTAATTCCTGCAACCAATTGGTGAGGTAGGTAATATTCTTATTTTACAGATGAAGAGGCATAGTAGCTTGCCAAGTTCTCACAGCTAGCTGAGTATCAAATGGGATTTGAAACCCAGATAAATTATATAATACGGTCCTCAAAATATTCTGAAATAATTTATAGTTTCTAACAATTGGCTGTGCAAGTATATTATACTCTATTGAAAGATATTTATTTTCATGTTGAAATAGTTGTATTTTAAAACAGCTGTGCTCATTTATAAGTATTGCTGTTGGATTCCAGATATTTAAAACACAAAATAAAAATAAAACTCTGTGTGGATAAAACTTTGTCATTATTTTCATTTAATCACAAAATTATTTCAATATTTATTTGTTTTTCTTGTTTGCTCACTTGTTGCTTTCAGTTTTATATCCCACATTTGAATAAAATCATATGTTTCTTAACTCTTTCTGTCAAACTCATTTCATTTAGCATGATATTCTCAATATCCATCCATGTTGTTGTAAATGGCAGCACTTCATCTTTTCTTATGGTTGAGTAGTATTTCATTGTTTATATGTACTACATCTTTTTTATCCAGTTCATCTATTGAGGTATACTTTGGTTGTTTTTATGCCTTGGCCACCATGAGTAATGCCACAATGAAATTAGTGCTGCATATATATGGGCTGTTACAAATAACTGTTTTTAAATTTTGGGGGGTAGGTACCCAGAAGGGGGGGTTACTGGTTCATATGGTGACTCTATTCTTAATTTTTTTGAGGAGCCTTCATACCAACAGGTCTGAGATAGTATCTCATTATAGTTTTGATTTGGATTTCTAGTAGGGGGGGGAGTATTAAAGGGTAAAGAGGGTCAAATATATGATCATGGAAGATTTAACTTTGGGTGGTGGAAACATAATTAATATACACCTGATATGTTATGAAATTGCACACTTGAAATTTATATAATTTTATTAATCAATGTCACCCCCAATAAATATAATTAAAATGACATCAATATACAGGTTTCTAATGTCTTATATATTTAATCTTTTATCACATCTGTTTTCTATTGATTTAATCAACTCTTTTTTGACAAGTCTAATTACAGATTACCAAGCACAAAAGAAAGTGGACAAAAGTCAAAGAAATCAAGCTAAATAAGGAATCTTGTAGAAGTTTTTACAATAAGCAATAGTTTAAAAATTATAGGAGCAATATTTTTAATCTATCTTTTCTTGACATGTTAAAATTAGTGTGCTAGATGTGAAAACAGGACACTTCTTAGATTCCCATTAATGAATTATTTCAGTTTAACTTTTTTAGTTTTTATAGGAATGTGCTCTAATAAGTTCAATTAATTAGTGCTACCTAGAGAACACCAAAACTTTACTATCTGAAACTCTATTCCTTTTTGTAGAGCAGTTTAGGGACTGAGTTATATAACAACTGTACAGAGCTGTCTCTTTTTAAAGGTTTAAGGTGTATCACCCTAAATAAATATCCATTGATTGTTTCAACTGGACCCAAGTATTGTAGCAAAATAGTTACCTAATATATTTAGATAGCTTATATCTCCATTGTCTACCTTTCAGCTTTATCCATCATAACTTGCTGATATTTTTGACTGAAAATATATTTCTTTGATGATTATGCATAGTGTGATACATATGTTTACAAATATTGTGAGATATGATAGTACTACTTAAGAGTTTTTTTCAAATGAAGGAAACAAGATCCTTTTTGGGGCCAGCTGGGAGCCAGAATATAAATTCAGTTCAATAAGTATTTTTATCAATAACTTGGTAGCTGATAGGTCCTGAGTGAGCACTGAGCTTATGATAAAAATAAATGTTTAAATAATAGCCCTAAAAATAGTTATACACATTAGCTCATTTAATTATCCCAACACCCCTGGGAACCAGCTCCCATTTATGATCATGCCATTTTTATGGATAATGAAAATGAGCTTCTGAGAGGTTAAATAACATGTCCAAATTCATGGGATGGTAAAACCACAATTATAATTCAATATATAAGACATCAAGTGCTATCAAATGCTCCTAAGTACTATATTATTTTAGTAGAAATTATAAGATATTTTAATGGGCTAATGTAAATAATTAGTAAAATAGGAGTTTTCCTGTACTTTCATCAAGTCATACAGCATATTATATTTATTGTTCCTTCTTTTAAGCATGTTACCATTGCTGTAGATTCATTTACTATATAATTCAATTTATGACTTGGAATGATAATAGCCTGGGAAGTAGATTTAAAGGAAAAAATAGAAATATTCCTTTTGTTGTCACATGATATAGTTCTGGATCTGAAACAAATTCATTAATTAGGATAATAGTATGAGTAATTGAAACAAATAATATAAATGATGTGTACTTATATAGACCAAAGTCTGGTATAAACAAAAAGCCCTTGCCCTTCTTGACCTTACTTTTTACACACACACAAAAAGTTTTATGTCAAATACTAATAAGTGATGTGAAGAACTTCAGTAAAGCTGGTAATAATGAGAGTGAATGGGGAAGAAGGGCATTGGGACCTGAGATGTTGGGACAGGATTGTCACTATTTTGTATATGTAGTTAGGCAGGTCTTGAATCTGTCTGAAGACGGAAGAAGTGATGTATTTTGTCAAATGCTCCTACTAGTTCCTAGAAAAATGAGAACTGAGGATTGAGCATTAATTTGGTGGGAATTTGACAAACGCAATTGCGTGGTTTGGTAAGAATATAAGCCTGATTGATCTCAGCTCAAGAGAATGGAAAAAAAGGGATTGAGATAGCATTAACAGCTCTTTGGAGTTTTGCTATAAAGGAAAGCAAAGAAATGGAATAGTGGTTAGACAGGAAGGTTTGTTGTTTTTTTAATGGGAAATATTTAAAAATCAGGTTTGCATGATTATGTGAATCATTTAATAGAGATGAAAAATCAAGGAGGCAGGGAAGAAGGGAAGAAATATTCTGGAGTATTTTCTTTAAGTAGCTAAAATGTTCTAAGTATAAAATGAGAGTTTATCTCTAGATAGAAGTAGGATATCTCATACATATTAACAACAGGGAAAAGGTGTAATATATGGATACAGATGAAAGTAAGTTGGTGGATGTGCTACTGGCAATATTTAGAAGTTCTCTTTAGCTTGCATCTATTTTTTCCCCCCAAAGAAATAGAGATCATAGACATCAGCTGAGAATCAGAAATGGAGAAAAAAGTTAGTGAGGGAATGGAAGTGTGAGAACACAAGAGAAGACAGTTTGGGGATTATAAAGAAAAAAATGTTTATTATGAGGATGTTCTGTTTGAGGTCCTGTAGGTCATTCAAGGAGAGAGGATATATAATTCTTTGCTTAGTCAGGTGATGAAGATTAGAAACAGATTTGGGTATTAGTGGCACAGATACGGTAATTTAAACCATGACATAAATTATATATCCAGGGAGGGAGAGCAAGCAAAGTGAGGCCAGTAGGCCAAAGTCCGTTAAAGAATGCATTACTATTTAAATAAGAGAAGAGATGCCAGCGAAGGAGAAACAAAACAGAGAGGGAGAAAGAAAACAAGTATAAAAGAGCAACAGCAGGAACTAGATGAACATTAAAGAAAAATGTTCAATTGTTAAATGACTTCAAATTGGATAAAGACTAAAAAAAAAGACCACTGCATTTTCAAAATTAGGAGGTTGTTAATGATCTAACTGGGAATTGTGTCCAAAGAGCTGTGGGTCTGAAGTTACAATACAGTTGGCTTAAATTTTAAGATATTTAGCCATGACAGCAAGAGGAAACATCATGGGAGGTTAGTAGCTTTTAAGTAAGGTAGAGTCAAGGGAAGTTTTCTGTTTCAATCAAAGTTTGTTAAGTGTCTTCTCTGTTCTAGACACTATTCCAGGTAGCCTTGAACAAAGTAGATATTGTGAACAAATCAGATAATAATCTCAGATCCCAAATATGTGTGTTACATTCTGCTTCAGGTTGTTTCTCTTAGCCTGGGAAGACTTGATAATTTTTAAATATTATATCAGGAAAAAGCATCAAAGGTGTGAGGTAAATAAAAGTGGTTGCTTCAAGGCATGGCAGGGCCAAAAGAGATTCACAAAGGGCATTGAGTCCCTTGACATCACAAGAGGAAGCCAAGGTAAAATACAAAACATGAATTTTGTACAGAAACACTATGGTTCAGTGAAAAGAGCAATATAATAGTTTTCAGAAGAGTGTGGTTCTATAACTCACTTAACTAGGTCTGTGAACAAAAGGAAGAGCTTTGTGGAGCCACCAGCTTCTTCATGTGTAAATCAGTGCTATCTGTTTAATTGTAAAGGGTTATTACATTGATCAAATGAGATTATATATTTTCTGAAAAGCCTAATAAATCAAAGGCTTCATTGACAAGGCACATCTGCACAGTCTTGTGACCTATATTTTGTGGTTCTTAAATTAACATTCAAATTTTTTATAATCATGATTTATTTTTATATATCTGAGCATAATTAGAGTAAAACTTCATATTTTATTTACTGTTTTAATATTTTATATTTGCAAAATGCAATTCTATTTATAAAATTCTTGATTAAGTGTTTTATAAGCAAGCTAACAAAATAAATTAGAATATATAATTCCCTTTGACAATTGTGAACTAACACAAGAACAACAACTTTATTATGCCCTATGTGATCACATGCTATAGTAGATGAGCCCTGGCTTACAATGACTGCTTTGTTGGATGTTTATTAGCCCATGCCCTTGGTGCAATTGAACTTGTCCTAAATTCACTGTTTCAAAACTACAACGTGTGTAGCACATTCACTGGCCCTATGAATAATAATCTTGCTTGAGTCAAGAGACTATATACCTTTAGGACTTCTAAGGTTCTTTCCTAGGTTTTGGAAACTCCTTTTAAAATGTTGAAATATATAAAGACACTGAAATATTTAAAATAATGGATACTTTATCCTTATTTGATACAATCTTGAAAAACCTCTATGTTATCTGTATAGGACTTGTCCCATATCCTCCCCCTGGGAGCCAGTATTAATGAATGTGATCCAAGTATAGATTTTAATTTGTGGTTATTTTAGTTTTAAATAAGACAATCAATGGGACATTAAGTTGTTTATAATTCTAATCTCTAAAAGTTTCCAATAATTTTAAAGGTTATTACTTAAGCTTTTAAAATATTATAAAAATTAAAAACTAAAAATTGAAGTGAAACATTTTAAACTCTAGTATGTTTTATAATAATTTTTAAGTACAAAACATCTGATTTATAAAGGCAATAATACTGTATTTTCCTTTATTCTCTTCTATATTACTAAGTAAAACAAGTAAGTACTTAAGATATTAAGGTAAAGAGGATATCTCATTCAACCAATTTATTTTATAATTAAATCTGAAGTTCAGAAATATTCTGATTGCCTAAGTGCTCAGAATATAGAACCTAGAATCTCTACATCACTGCCCTATATCGCTTTGTTGGCTTTAATAATTAAATATCTCCAAATGTGGTGATGGCATTGATGGTCAGAATGTGAGTAGGATATGTTCTAATCCTGCAATAAATTAGTTTTCTATTGCAGGGGACACAATCCATATGACTCTGGCTAATTTCCTGTAAAAATAATGTAGAAAAGAAACCCCTACTCTTCCTACAAACTTGCCTCTTTCCTTTTCATTATTTTTATATTTTAATATTTATTGCTTTTCTAACTTTCTGAGTATACTGCTATAAAAAATGGAAAATTCTGAATTATAATTGTTTATATCTTCATTACACAGACTAGCAAATATAAATATATAAATGCTTTACTGTTTCTTCTGTCATTTTTTGTATGTTATGCATAATGATTATTTTAGAAAAATGAGACCATCTTTTTTATACTGTCTTATAACATAATTCATAGACTTGGCCATATGCCTGGAGCAATGTCAAATATCTTTATACATTCTTCATTTATGATTTTTAATTGCTCCATTACATTCTAAAATAAGGATGTATTATAAGTTATTTAATTCATATTGTAATGTTGGACATTTATATGTTTTTTAATTTTTTGTTATTTAAAATAATCACATTCTTTACAATTTTGTTTTCTATTGCCAAATCACTTGATATTCCAAGTAGTATGAGAATTCTTATTTTCTTGTATGTTTCACAATATTGGGTACACTATATTTATTGATAGATATATACATTAATTAATATATATCAAATGTATAATATAAGTAATAATGGCATCTCAATTTTGTCAGTTTTATACTTTTATCTATAATAATAAAAAGTGTAATATGCTAATTAGATTGGACAGCCAAACAATCTTCCGGACATCCTTCCAGAAGACTTTCCAGATAAAGCTGCAGCTGCAAGGCCTGAGCCCCTTGCACAAATTTCATGCATCGGGCCTCTAGTATATTTATAAAGTTGAATTTTTTTAATATATTAACAGTTATCTGTATATCTTCTTCTGAATTGTATAATTATGTGCATTGCCCATCTTTTTCTTTCAAGCAACACTTAACAGTTATTTGTGTTTTAATGATATTTTCTTTTTATCTATTATTTATGTTCTATGTGTTTGAATGTTTTAAAGTGTTTTTATTATGGTTGATTTCTAATTTCATGCTATTGTGCTGTTTATAGTATGTGTTTTTTAATCTAGCTATTTCATTGTTTCAAGATACTATAATTATGACATATGCTGTTAGATTTGTTTGTGTACTTCTTATCTATTAAAAAGAACTACATTTTTACTTTAGTACCATTTTAATATTATTGTTGCTTTATAATATGATCTAATACCTTTAATACATTTTTATAAATTTTATAAGGTTTTAAATTTATTTGGTTATTCTTATTATTTATTCTTCCCAAAATATCACACTTATATTTTTATTTGTTCTACTAATAAAATCTAGGAAAAGAGAAGTAACAATAAGTTTGTATGTTGTTGGGAATTAACAATGGATGTTGAAAAACATTGTTGATACAAGAAGAAAAGAGGAGACTGGTGAGAAGCAAGCAGGCTACAAGAATGGTATCTTATCATTAGTGGAAATTTTGATATTGTAGAATAATAACATTTACATGGTACTTAGTAAGGATGTAGATAGGGGAGGAAATGTTCACAGTTTAAAGAGAGAAGACTTAAGTATGCAATAGTAGTCTTGGAGAGTGAGAGAGTGAATAGCCTGGGTTAACAGCTGTTTTCAGGATACTGTTCATGAGTGTGTGGTAAAACCACTCTATCTGATTGTATGGTACCATTTGATTTTCTAGCTATATTAAATAGGCAGGTATAGGCACAAAATAGGTAAAATTGTTTTTAACTAGGGTTGGATTTAGTCTAGAAAAGAGTAAAAAAAAGGGGGGGCAAGAGTGATAGAGTTTTATAGATATATTATTAAATTTATGACAAGTAAGAAGGTAGTGAGGACATGAGATAGGGCTCTCAAAATATAAGTATTTTGGAAGCACTGATTTTGCTTATTATTTTTTGGGTGGCTGATTTCCCATACTTAAATGATTGTTAGCACATAGTAGACAGCCAATCAATAATCAACAATTAGTTGAATAACTGAATGAATATTTGTATTAAATACTCTCTCCCACTTTCCTGTGGCTTCTCCCAGGATCCAAATATACTTTTAAAACAAATTTTCAACTCAAAGAATTAATTCTTCTTCACAAGTTTGTCCTTAAAAAAGGTGAATTAGAAATGTTAAATAGGAACTATTTGCCTTATGAGAGTTAAGTTATTAAAATTAGAAATCAAAGTTGTTGTCTTCATTACTTCAAGAAATACTCATTAATGGGGCAATTAACTTGAAATATAACTATATCCTGATTTATTGGTTTTCACTGTCACTATTATATCTAGCCCATAGTCAGTTATTGGCACATATTAGTACTCCACAACTATAAACTTGATGCTTCCCTCAGTAAGAGTGCACCTTGTGCTCACTTTTTAGTCAGAATAAAAAGAAAAAGGAAAACCATTTATATATCTGTAGGTGATTTTGCTTTATGTAAAAATTAAATATCTTATTTTATGCTAAATACAAAGTATTATAAATACATTTATGATCTTATATTTTTTCAATAACTAGAAATATTAGGTGATTAATTAACATGCTATTTAGTTTATATGTAGGAAACCAGAAATATAGCATGGTATAATGGAATGAGCCCGTGGTACTGTCAAGGATTAATTAAAAAACCTAATGTAAATTTGTTTCCCCTTCTTTTCTCTTTAACAGACCAGATATGTGTTATTCATCTTGTTGCACAGAATAAAATTATCCACCTTAATTTATGCCCATGGCAGGAACTTATTTTTCCACATTCTAGATGGTTATTATGTAGCATGATTCTAATTGTAGCTGCCCTATTTTTATAAATTGTCATTCTGTAATCATACCAGAGATTTAATGTTTATAATAATTTACATTTTAAGCCTCTGGTATTATGAATATATTATACAGTAGTTGATTTCTTTATATAATCAGAATATCTCAAGTTCAAAACAATCTGTTCTTTTGGTGTCCTGAGAATTTTATAGATAACTTAAGAAGAAATATGCTATCATTTTAAATTCTGCTATCATTTATTGAGTACCTGCCAAGTGAAAGGCCCTGTATTAGTCAGCTGCATAGCTTAAATAAGAAAATTTATTTTGTCACAGTTCTGGAGGCTGGAAATTCCAGGTACATTGTTGGATTCTGGTGAGGGTTCTTTTCCTGCCTTGCAGATAGCCACTTTCTTATTGTGTCCTCACATGGTTGAAAGGGCAGAAAGAAAGCTCTCCAGTGCCTCTCCTTAGCAGTAATCCAATCATGAGAGCCTTCATAACCTTATCTAAAACTAATTACTTCCCAAAGGCCTCATATACAGATTCCATCACACTGGGGATTAGAGCTTCAACATCTGAATTTGGGGAAGACACAATTCAGTCCATAGTAGGCCCTGAGCTAAGATATACACCCAACTTTTTTTGAGGTAAAAAGCATCCTATCTAATAAAAAAGAAACATGCAAATTGACCATACTTCCACTACACCTACAAGCCATGCCCAACAGCCAATTAGGAGCGAGTATGCAAATTAACCCAACAAATATGGTGGCAGCCACAGAGCTGGAGTAAGCAGTTGCCTCCAGTGATTAAAGAAGCCAAGCTTTTCACTCGCCCTGGCCTGCCCTGGCTTCTACTCAAGGCTACAAAGTTTCAATTATAGAAGATAAATAAATCCCAGATACCAGGGCCTCTGCTTGGGTCACTGGGGGGTGTGGCCAGCCTGCAAACCACCACAGGCCCTCACACAGGCTTCCTCATGCCCCATGCGATCCTTCATCCTAATCTGGGGCACCCTTCAGGCAAACCAGCTTGCCCCCACCCATGCACCAGGCCTCTATCCTATCTAATAAAAGAGCAATATGCAAATTGACCATCTTTCCAATACACAAGATGGCTGCCCCCATGTGGACACAAGATGGCTGCCACAAGATGGCCAGCAGGGGAGGGAAGTTGGGAGGGACCAGGCTTGCAAAGGAGAGCAGTTGGGCATGATCAAGCCTGCAGAAGAGGACAGTTAGGGATGACCAGGATGGCAGAGGAGGGAAGTTGGGGCTAATGGGCTTACAGGGAAGGGTAATTTGGGGGGACCAGGCTTGCAGGGAAGGGCAGTTGCAGGGACCAGGCCTGCAAGGGAGGGCAGTTGCGGGTGATCAAGCCTGTAGGGGAGGGCAGTTAGGGGTGACCAGGATGGCAGAGGAGGAAAGTTGGGGGCTACCAGACCTTCAGGGAAGGGCAGTTAAGGGGGACCAGCCCTGCAGGGGAGGGCAGTTGTGGGGACCAGGCTATCAGGGGAGTAGTTAAGGGGTGATTATTCTAGCAGGCAGAAGTGGTTAGGAGCAATCAGGAATGCAGGCAGGCAAGCAGTTGGAAGCCAGCAGTCCTGGATTATGAGAGGGATGTTCAATTGCCTATTTAGGTCCAATCCCTCAAGCGGTCCCAGATTGGAAAGGTACAGGCTGGGCTGAGGGACACACACCCCTGTGCATGAATTTCGTGTACCAGGCCTCTAGTCTATATATATATAAGCCTAAGCAAGAGGATGACCAAATGACCGAACAACTGGTTGACCAATCACTATGACATACACTGACCACCAGGGGATAAGCACTCAATGCACAGGATTGAGCTCCATCCTATCTGAATCAAGCCTGCAAGGATTGGGCCAAAACCTGCTATATGACATCCCCCGAGGGGTTCTAGATTGCTAAAGTGTGTAGGCCAGGCCAAGGGACCCCACCAGTGCATGAATCCATGCATAGGCCTCTAGTTATTCTATAATTGCAAGAGGTTACTATCAATTATATTTTCTATTGGAGAGTAGCCCTTTTGTAGCTGCTTCAAAATTGTATTTTTTATAGATGATGCATGTATGGACATATGGACACTCACAATGTAAGATTTTGCATCCAAAGAGACTATGAGATCTGTTTCTTTTTTGTTTTGTTTGTATTATAAAAAATTATTTATATGTATAAAACTATACAGAGAAATATTGGGCCCTTATGCATTCATGACTCATTTTCAACAGTTATCAACTCAAGGTGAATCTGGTTTTCTCTGTACCCCTCTCACTGGTGCATAACATGCATCAAATCCAGTACCAATCATTACCTCTAAGTTCTATCATTCCTTTAGTATTTCAAGACTTTACTGTGTGTGCTAAGGAATCTTACTGCTACTGGGATGATTACTAATTTTTTTTGCTTATTGTTTTGTTGACCAAACAACATATGTTTTGTCTTGATTTTGAACATCAAATACATTATCAGTTCATACTATTTTCTACAATTGAAATTAAGAATCCAGGATGTTTAGGTAAGCTCTTCATTTTTACATCTGTCTCTCCATTTTCCCATGCTCAGAGGTCTTGTGTCAGGAAAATCAGGGATGATAAAATTATATTATTACAAAAATTACACATTCATTTCATCCAACATTATGCACACAACAGTATCATCATACCAGCCCTACCACTAACATTATTATTACTAATGGCAGGTGATTACATTTCTTTGTAGTTCTTTTTGCTCATAGACCAGCCCTTTACCCAAACTATATGTCCCAAAATACCAAAGTGTTTCCTTAGAAAAGTAATAACTTTAGAGTAAAAATCTGGAATAGTCGATTTAAACAGGTTTGTTAGAAATGTACAATTTATATTTCAAGGAGGGTTACATTCTTCTAAGAACGTATGGAGCATATCACACACATATTTGACAGGTATCCTTTTTTTCAAGTAAACATATTAACACCTCTAAGAGAAATACGATTTTGAAGGTTTGACTTAATTTGTTTACCATGGAACTTCCTTAATGTAAGAAATTATTTTGTTGTAATATTTTGATATATCAGCTTATACTTCCATGGACTGAATAATAATTTTAAAATAACATTTCTTTTCATTCCAAATGGAGATTGCCTTTACAAATTTACTTCGTATTCTTATAGTATTTTGTCATCTTTAAAATCTCTTCAGGACATTTGCATAGCAGTCCATAGTTTATAATTTTTTTGTAGTTGTCATATTACTTAATTCTTACCACAACTCTGGCATAGGCATTATTAATTCGTTTTATGGAAAAGGAAACTTCAAAGCAGAAGTCAAAGTCATACAGCTTGTAAGGATTGAGAGGGCCCTCAAGTCAGCTCCTCCTCTTCTATGTCCAGAATTCTTTCACCATACCTGAGCTATTTTAAAATGATATATATTTCCTAAAATCACTTCCTCATAGGAATTCTACAAATTCCTTGTGAATACATACTAAGTTAGGAAATAGATAGAAAATGACTAGGCATGACTGACTCCATCCTATGCCCCCACTTTTTTTTTCTTTTTAACAGATACAAGGGTGTCCGATGTGATTAAAATAAGTACTACATTTTGGAGGTTATAACAAAGAAAGGGTATTTTCATCTGTGACAGTTCCTGGCTGGTCACAATGTTCCATGTTGCAGAAAGGCCTGGATCATTTCTTTAAAGAAAGGGCCAAAACCAAGAATTAGCATTCTTTCTGAATGGCCTGCAATTGCACACAGGTTGACCTTTCATTTTTGCAGAATTGTTTTCATTAGGTCAGTTGAGAAAGGCTGCTCCCTCCATTCCTAGGCAAAAGGAGAAACTCTAGTGCTCATTGTCTACATTTTTTCAAATTTTAAAGATTTGAGACTTCTGCTTGTGTGCAGTCAAGGGCTATTTCTTTTGATTTTGTTGTGCATAAGCATCTGCTGTTTCTATGTGGATATTCAAGCTCTGGCAGTCTCCCCCAGCATTGCGCTGTGATGGGTAGTGTGGTTCTCCTCCAAAAGCAGCAGAAGGAAATGATGAGAGCGTATAGGTGTCCTTAGTTTTATCAGTATACATGACAAAGTCACATTGACCATAGTGCATCTGCATGGAAGTGGAAAGAATTTATTATTGTTCTTTTCATTTGTAGATTCAAGTGCTTAAAAAATTTAAAACAAATTGGATAATTCTATCAAGGTGAAATTAAGTAATTATAAATAATCTTTTTTATTTTGTAGTACATGAACAATGTGAGTACTATTCATAAGCAGAGAAGGGTAGTGCTGTATTACACTGGACCTCCTAGTAAACATGATCTTAATACTACTGAGTATAATAATTAATTGAAATTATTTTGGAAACAGCAGTAAAATATAAGGTACATCTCACATTTGCCCATAAATAGCAATTAAAATTCCACCTTTAAAGAAGGAAAAGCAACAGAATTCTAGATTTAGCATTGAATGATACTTAGTCTGAGATTTATGTGTAGCTATTTGACAATTAACCAATGGAAGAGGAAAGGACTGGTAAGTGTGAGGGCTTGTTTAGGTAGATATGTATATAAAATGATTTTTATTTAAGTTTTAATATTTGGTTTATAATGAAATTGTGCATTCATTTTGATGTTTCAGAATATTACACTAAAATACTACTTATTTTGATTACTGATTTTAGGGGGGCTCCCTTCAAATTTTGTACCTGGGGTTAGGTGTCTTATTGCCTTCACCCTGGTCTATGTTTAGACATTTTTAAGGCGATAATAAATTGTTATATTTGTAGACATATACCTGTGAGTTTTATCCTTAGCCCACTATCTTCACTAGTTGTTTGTAAATACCTCTTCGACAGAAAAATATTGCGGGGTGGGCGTGGTGGCGGGAGGGCAGAACACATATGGCTGAAAGTGCAAGAGCTTCAGAACGATGTTGCAGGAAAATGAGAAGAGAATTCTGCTTGGTTGTTTTGCACACTGGTACTGTGTGCTTTGTAGAGGTCATAAAATTGAAACTGTAACCCTATCAAGTTTGGAGAAGCCCTGTAACCTTAGTTCTGCCTGGCTTTGTATTTCATCAAATATTACCAAATCCTTCTTCTTTATAAAGCGATCAAATTACTTTAGCACCCCAGAGGATGCTACTATTACCTGGAGAGAGGGAGCCGTTGTGGGATACGTCAGTAGTCTTTATAATCTGTTATTTTAGAGCAGTGGTCGGCAAAATCATTAGTCAACAGAGCCAAATATAAATAGTACAAGATTGACATTTCTTTTGACAGCCAAACTTTTAAATCTTAAACTTCTTCTAACACCACTTCTTCAGAATAGACTCACTCAGGCTGTGGTATTTTGTGGAAGAGCCACACTCAAGGGGCCAAAGAGCCACATGTGGCTCACGAGCCACAGTTTGCCGACCCCGGTTTTAGAGAGAGAGATTCACTGAGCTCGACATCTGGGAAAAGAATGGCTCTCCGGTCCAGTGTTTCATTCAGCAAATTTTCAGAGGAAGCAATTAAGATTCCCTTGTGTCTATTCTAACGAGCCATTTAGGTGTGGCATTACCTGGAACTGGAAATAAAACTAGGAATAGAAGAACTAAATCTGTACTAAAAATGTAGGGAAAAAACCCACAAATTTTCTTTTTAAATGTGTTGCTTAATTACTGCCATAAGGTATTATTAACTATATGTGTGTGTATTCAGAATTTTAAATATTGCAGACATGAAAATAATTTTTAAATTATATGTATGGAGCTTCTGTCAATTTTCATAACAAGGTTTGAAGTGGAATTTTTAGGATAGATGCTGCCTTAAGAAGTATAGGAGGCCACCTAACCAATTTGGCTCAGTGGATAGAACGTCAGCCTGCGGACTGAAGGGTCCCAGGTTCGCTTCCGGTCCAGGGCAGGTGCCTTGGTTGTGGGCACATCCCCAGTAGGAGGTATTCAGGAGGCAGCTGATCAATGTTTCTCTCTCATTGATGTTTCTCTCTATCCCTCTCCTTTCCTCTCTGTAAAAAATCAATATAAAAAAAAAGTACAGGAGGCCAAATAGATAACATGTGATTAACAAAAATATAATCACAAACATTTCCAAAATGTATGTATAAAAGAGGATGATCAGAGATGGTGTAAGATAATGAGACCAGCCTATGTCGATTAATGCTTTTTCTGTTACTTGAGATATAGTGTATAATCTAAAGTGCATGGTACTGCAAAAATGAAATAGGAAGCAATTAAATTATACTAGTCACAGTGAAATAAGCAGAAGCAATGCATTATGAAACTAATGATGTGGAAACTTTCTTATTAGGGTTTCAATTTTAATATATTGTTTTCCAATTTATTGTACTGTAGCTTTTTTATTTTTTTATTTTTCATTGAGGCCTGTGAAAGCTTGTTGACTTAGAAACACAGTTAGAATATATTAGGATCTGGGTTAAAAGCACTTCTCCAGGATTACAAACATGAATTTTTTCCTCTTTCCAGCCTGTCTCCCTGGAGTCCTTTCTTCAATAGTCAATATGCAGATTTTTAAACACTGGCTTAAGGATAATATGCTTAGTAAGCTTAATTTTTATCTACACTAAAGTCAATGTCTAGTGTTATATCTTTTATAATGTTATTCTTATAAATATTCTGCTATTATGAAAATTATATATAAGAAGATATGTTCTAGTTTAGGCATTCAGAAATAGGATATCTAAGAATATTAAATCTACTAGAGGCCCAGTGCAGGGATTCATGCACTGGTGGGATCCCTTGGCCTGGCCAGCAAATGGGGCCAATCAGGGACATCTTGCCTAGTCCCTTTTAGGCAATCAGGAGGTGATCAAGGCCAGCTGGCCTGAGAAGGGGTGACCTTGGTAGGTTGGCTGGTTGAAGGAAAGAACTGATCTCCTGTGGCCAGAGGTGGAGAGTCTGGAAGGACTGTGGGAGGTTGGCCTGCTGCTGGAGGTTGGCTGTAGGAGTGTACTAACCACAGGGGGCAGCTCCTGCATTGAGCATCTGTCCCTCTGGTGATCAATGTGTGTCATAGCAACTGGCGGTCTGGTCATAAATGTTGCTTAGAAAGGCATCAATTTTGGACTAATTAATGATAACATTAATAAGTGAGAAAACCTTGTATCGCTGTTTTGTGAGCATCTGAGCTGCAGAGTTAACTATGTCATTTATGTGGTACTCACCAGGAGGAGAATGGCTAATTAGAAAATCAAACTTGGCTTAGGATGAGTGCTGCATTTCTACTATAGGTGATTGCAAATAAAATAAAGCACCCATTGTTATTATTTAATAACATCAATCATTTAGTTATAGCAATTTTATAAAGATTTATTGTTGTTGCAAAAACCATTTAAATGTTACTTATCCCCTCCCCTTGTCCCAATTACTATACACAGGTAAGTGTAGAGGTGGAGTGGGCTGTTTTTCTTTCCCTCTACAGTGCTAAGAAAGCTTAGGATAACTGTGGCAGAGAAAACAAGAAAATTCCTTGGTAAAATTAATTAAATATTAAATGTTTCCTATTTTTTTAAACTTATTTTCCTCATCTTAGATTAAGTTGAATGCATTTCATTGGTCTTTTTAGCACTTTTGCAGCAATGCAGAGGGAGTAGATTATTTTTTAAGGAAGAACATATGGGATATGCACACAAAGCAATTGGAATGGAGTCAGATGGCAAATGTCAGAGGAGGATTAGAGTCTAAATCTCAACGGCTCCTGATGCTTTAGCTTTCTCAGGAAATCATGCTTACATGTTAAAGTCAGTTGAGCAAAAACCTGGATACCTAGAAATTGGAATATTAATTTCGGCTTCACTTCTAACTTTTCATATACATTTATTTCTCATGTTAATGTTTTATCTGCAAAATAATATAATGTAGGTGCTATGCAGATCTGTAAGTTATTCAAGTGATTCTCTATAGAATTGCTTCTAGACTACTTCAGGTATCTTAGTTTTATAGATTGATTTTTATGATTATTGGATACGTAAAAAGCCATGAGAATATATTCTTTCTTTGATTGAAATAATCACAATCATTATACTGTATTTCATTGATTTTATGATCAATGAATTTCATGGTTAAGTACCTGTAATAGGTATTTTGTTGCAATGTCAGGAGTTTAAAGCTAGAGAATAAATAACTAAAATTTATTATGGAATTAATAATATGGAAGATGTGAGAAGGGAGGTATGGAATATTTCTTCATGTGCTTTATATATTGAAGATTAACTTTATATAATCTTACCATGTTTTCTATCACTTCATGATCCAATACTTGGAGTTGAATACTAATATTTAGCTCACTAATAATCTTGCCATGTTTCCTATCACCTAATGATCCAGTACTCAGAGTTTAATATTAATATTTAGCTCACTAAAAGTGATGTATCATTCCATGCCTTTATAAACTCCAAATTAATATTCAACCCATGTTTGAACATCATTGAATGTATCTAAATGGGCCAATCAGATGACTAAGGCTAAGACATGGAATATTTATCTGGAATCGGTGTGCAGCAGAAAGTGGAGCAACAAGTTAGAAAGTTGTGATGAAGCAATAGAAAGAAGGGCTTCTTTAGGGTAGGGCAGTAAGACTAAAAAGGGTGTAGACTCCATTCAGTTACTACTTTGCATGCACTTTCTTTCCAAGAGAAGTGGAAATAAAATGCACTAATGTTTTCAGCTTAGATAAGAGGATAATAAGGGACTAATAAATACCGAACTATCCACCTTATGCCATTTACACATATTATCTCATCTAATAGTAACAGAAATATAGACCACAGGAAAGAAAGTTGTGAAGGGGTTAAAGAGGTGGGGTACAATGAGTTCCAGAAGCAGAAGGCCTCCAGTAGCATTAGTAAATTCAAGATTTGAGCATCAGTCATTCTGAAACTAAGCAGAGAGGATCTGAAAATGATCATCAAAACTTTTAAGATGATAAAACTCATTTATGCTCAGAGAGAAAAGATAAGAGAATGATGGTCAGAACTTTAGGTAATGCCTGTTACTTTTATTGGATGACAGGAAAAATACAAGCCAATGATGAAGACACTCTCCTTCCCCCACATCCCCCCACGCAACAAACAGCTAGCAGAATGTCCAAAATAGTGCTATAATATACAAATTAGAGAAAAAGAGAGTTTTAAAAGGAAAAATTGGACCATATAAATATATGTTGTAAAAGAAAATCATGAGAAAAGGGATTAAAAATAGTTGTATATTTTGAAATTAAAAGATAATTGGTGATACAAAATTCTGAAAAAAAATAGGAATAGGTTTGTAGCTGTTTGTTATTAATGTCAGCAGTGCAGAGGCACAGCCTGAATATAGCATATTTAACTCCAAACAATGTTTTTGGGAGGAGGATCTGGGTGAAAAGCAATTGCGGGAATTTCTAGAAGCTCCATTGGAGAATACAGCCAAACTGAGGCATTCAGACTGTTTGTTCTATTAGTATTTCAGGAAAAAAAAAAAGATCCAGGTTTAACCTGGAAGGGACTGAGAAGAAAAATAGAAAGGAAGCAGAGATCAAATCTTTTATTGTCATTGCAACAAACTCCCTCACTAAGACTCAAAAAAGGCAAGTGAACCATCATGACCAATCAGCATTCTGATGCAATAAATCTGGATTTGGGATTAATGAAAATAATGTGTTACTGCTGGGTTATATCATGTGGTCACTGTAGCCCTGAAACTTAGCAAACTGCCTAGAATTATATACATTCTTTAATAAACCATGAGTTTGGTGAATGAGAGTGGGGAACCATTAAAGGATTTGAATAAGAGTGAAGTGACCAGGATAGCATTTAAAAGGTTACTCTTGCTGCAATGACAATAAAAGATGTGATCTGGAAATTATTGTAAACAGCCAGGCTGTTGAGGAAAGAAAATGAGAACTGTGGAAGAAATGACTGTGATTGTTAAAATGGCAATAAAGAGAATGGAATAGATTTAAGAGAAGTTTGAACTGAAGTATCAACAGAACTTGGTTAATGAAAGTATGAGGTGAGAGTGAGAGTGAGGGTGGGGCTGGGATGGTGCTCAGGGTTCTGGCTTGAGCAATAGCACGAAAGGTTGTGCCAACAACTACACCAGGAATCCTAAAGAGAGGATTAATTGGGGGAATAGGGAATGATGTGATAATGAGTTGAGTATAGTTTTGTTAAATTTGATCAGGAGGCAGTTGGAGAAGTATCTGTTTAGGTCCTTTGCCTATTTTTTAATTGGAATGTTTGTCTTCCTTTTGTTAAATTGTATGAGTTCCTTGTATACTAGTGTTTTGAATATGTATCATTGCCAAATATATTCTCCCATATAGAGGCTCCCTTTTCATTTTGTTGATGGTTTCTTTTGCTGTGCAGAAGCCTTTTATTTTTTTGTAGTACCATTTATTTATTTTCTCCTTAATTTTTTTTTTTTTTTTGCCCTAGGAGATGTATTGGTAAATAAATTGCTATGAGAGATGTCTGAGATTTGGGTGCCTATGTTTTGTTTGTTTGTTTGTTTGTTGGTTTGTTTTTAAAGATTTTTATGGTCTTACAGCTGGATATTACATGGGCCATGGGTCTTGGCTCTGGTGCTCAGAGCTGTGGAGCCCAGCCTGGGTTCCTGGCCTCTAGCTTCTGAGGGAACAGACTCTCCCTTAGCCACTAGCTCTCTCTTCACTCTTCTGGTGCCCTTGCCCTTCCTACCTGTCTTTGGGTGTTTTCTGTCCTTTATGGACCTCAGCTGGTAATTCTGGATGAATGTTCCCTACTTCAGTTTTATTTCTAGTCTGGCCCTGGGAAGAGCAAGAAAGGTCTGCCTATCTGGTTACCACTTTCTTCTCCCATATGCATGTCTATTTTCTCCTACTTTTTAACTTTCTTTAAGTTTTTAAAAATCAAAGTCTTAAACTAGAAATTTTGAGAAAGAAATTAGAGTAAAGTAAGTCTTAAAATGTATGTATTTCTTTATAATGTTTAGTGGAACAGTAGTTATTTTTCTTTAGTTATTACTAGAGGCCTAGTGCATGAAATTGATGCATGGGGTATGGGGAGGGAGTGTCCCTCAGCCCAGCCTACTCCCTCTTGCTTTCTGGGTTCCCTGTGGGATTGGGGGGCCTAAACAGCAGTTGGACATGCCTCTTGCAATCCAGGACTGCTAGCTCCTAACCACTCACCTACCTGTCTGATGCCCCTAACTGTTTGCCTGCCTGCCTGATCACCCCTAATCACCTTTGCCTTGACCCCTGCCATTGTCACTTTGTCCAGAAGGATGTCCAGAATGATATCTGGAAGATTCTTTGACTGTCCAGTCTAATTAGCATATTATGCTTTTATTATTATAGATGGGGAAGAGCTTTGTTTTAATAACTTTACATACTGTGTTTGAAGAAGAACTAACTTATATTCAGAGGAAAAGTTCAATTATATGGATTTTTTTAAATATTGTAAATGTTTCTTTAGATTTCCTTCTGAGAATTTTGGTTTCCATCCTAGGAGAAAATTTTAGATATGAGTTATAACTCCTAGAAGCTTGGAAAGGTTAGCCTCAGCTCTATAATTCTTTTCTCCATTACACTTGTGAGTACAAACTAAGTATAGATCTTTGCTTATATCTCTAAATCTGGAATCTTGTTGATGGGTAGCATATGTAATTATATTATGAGTAGGCTAAGGTTTGTTTTTATTTTTGTACTATTTATTTGAAGAGCCTTTTTTTTTCCAATTCTAGGTAAAACATGAACGTTCTATAAGTCCTGGAATCATCACTCAGAAACCAAAGTGTGCAAGCATTTATGAAATAAAAATGAAAAAACTACAGAAAGAATCACATGGCGTTTTGTTATTTGCCAGACACCAGCAAGTTTTTACAACTCAAAGATGAGGTTGAAATGACACAAAATTGCCCTGGGAAGTATAGCCAAATACAAATGAATGAACAAATAAAAACAAAGCAGTCAGTCAATATGAGGCAAAAGTGTACTGTATGTAGTATGTTACTGCATCATTAGACTAATAGCCAACTACAGGTCGAGACAGATTGTAAATGGTTTCTAAAACAAAAGTTTACTTCTTTCATTCAGTGTAGATCATCTATTATCAATTGTAAAAGCTACAAAAGCCATTCTCTAGAGGATTTACCTCATTCTACATGATGAGCTGTAAGGTTTTTGCAGCCCCTAGCACTAATAATTCTCTATTTCATTTATGTTTTGTTTTTTGTTATCATGATTGGATTCATAGTTCCTAAATGTTCTAAGATAAGACCGAGAGTTCTTAGATTATCTCAATTACTGAACATTTAAAAGTGAAGTCTCTGTAAATATAATACAATTTATTTAATTGAACATTTAAAATGGGTCAATTGTATGCTTTGCCTATTTTATCTCAGGAAGGCTGCTTGAAACCAAACAAAGGCAGGCTTTCACTTGCAGCCACTACTAACCTGGGTCTGCTGTGAAATACAGTCCTGTCAAACACTAATGCCCCATTTTATGTCTTAAATTGCTCCCTTCCCCCTGGGTACTTTACCAACATAAAAAAGTCCAATGAGCTTACATTCTTAAAAACAAACATGGGGCGAAACAAAGTAAATCTTTATTTATTCTTCCTTCCTTCTCCTCCTCTTCTGCCTTCTCCTAAGTTTACGTTAAAAACCTTGTGTACACACTCTGTTTCTACATCTCTCCCGCCCCCTCCGCCCCCATACACGAGTCTGGCCCCTTCCTTCACTGTTGAGGTTGAGACTCCCTTTGCAGAGTAGACTAGTTACTTTTGAATTGCCAGCTGAGTCTTTCCTGCACAATTCCCATCTTCCTGGAACTCTCTAAAGTAGGTCACATTCTTGAGAACCTCTTTTCATTAACACCTTTTTGTTTGTTTTTGGCTTCAGTGACTATTTTTAACTGTCATATCCCTTCCCTGATCACACATTTACAGTATTTTATTTTATTTTTTTTTTGGTTCATCTTGTGGGTCCCACCTGTCCTAGTCTTGGTTTCTTATTACTTAATGTCCTCTCATTCTCTTGGTATTAGCTCTCCTAGTGCTATAAAAATGACACAAAAATCCCTAGTTCTAGCCTTCACTGTGCTCTTAAATTTAGGTACATATTTCAACTTTCTTTATATTTCTTCATTATCTCTTACTACACCTTAAAAAAAGTTATCTTCCTCCTTCCCAACCTTAATTAGCTATCCATACATCTAGTCAACCATACTAAAATGTTCACATTATCTTTAATTTTTATCTTTTTTTTCATTCTCCATGTTCATATAGTTCCCAAGTCCTACCAATTCTACCTTTCAGTTTCTTTCATCTGTATAAAATCTTTCTGTTTCTGTAATAAGAAACTCCAGGACTTATGGCAAGGAAGGGGCTAATGTTACATATAATGTGGGAACAGAGAATTCCCTTAAGACCTTCCTCTTTGTAACACTCCAGGTGCCCTCCTGGCCCACAGGTCAGCATAACGAGAACAAGGTCTTTAGAGTCAGGCTAGGACTGGTACTACGTGTATAACATATTATTATAATTAGAAAAGGTTTTTTATTTAAATATGAAACATACATATTTAAATAAAAAATAGTCACATTACAGATTTTGTAAAAACAACAACAACATCAACAATAAAAAAAATAAGTACTGCCCTCTGTGGAAAATTTCTATAATAAATAAACAAATATATTCCATCATCCAACCAGGTGTGGTTCAGTGGTTGAATGTCGACCCAGGAACCAAGAGGTCACCAGTTTGATTTCTGGTCAGGGCATATGGCTGGGTTGCAGGCTTGATCCCCAATGAGGGGCATGCAGGAGGCAGCTGACCGATGATTCTCTCTCATCAATGTTGTTTCCATCTCTTTCTCCCTCTTCCTTCATCTCTGAAATCAATACAAATATGTATTTTAAAACAGCAACAACACAACCATTATATTCCATCTGTGCTCTTATATGTGATGTTCTACTGACAATAATAAAAACATATCATTGCATGATTCCAGATTGCAAAGTTTCTTATACTAAGAAACCCTGTGCATGTGATTCATTCACGGTTGAGGTACCCTAGATCTGGCCAGCTATTAAAGTGTGAGCATCTAGCGTAGAAGGGCAGGTCCCAGCTGATCTCTGGCCTTGAGCAACACCTGGGCTCCCAGGCCCTGTATGCTACCACTGGTCACTGTTAGTGGGGCAATTGGTGGGGCAATTGGGCCTAGCTCTCATCCACTTTGGCCTGGAGCCACCTGCTCATCTGCTCTACCATCCCACCATGTCCTGCTCTCCTTGGGGTTCATCAGGGCAGCAGTGCCTCTACTGCCGCCCACTGCCAGCACCGTATTGCAGATGCCCACCATGTTCCCTGCTGCTCCCTGGTGGTCAGTGCACATCATTGCGAGCAGTCGATCTCCTGGTCAAGGGGACAATTTGCATATTAGGCTTTTATTATATAGGATAAAGATAAGATAAAATACTGTTGGTTTTAATAGCTCAGTATAAGTATTGTTTATTTAAAAGACAATTAAATATTGTCTTTGAGAATATTCCAAAAGAATTAAAGAAAAAGTCTTATTTTTTCAGTGATTAAAGATGTAGTCTAGAACTTAACATATTTACCTGAATGTGGCTGCTATGCTATTTGGACAAAACAATGAGAGGTCAAAAGTATCATGGCTTCATCATTTCTACATTATGATCATATTATTCTCTTATTTCAGGATCAGCTAAATACAGACCATGGACCATGTGCTGTTTTTGTGAATAATGTTTTATTGGATGTTGTCATACACATTCATTTATGTATTCTCTAGGCTGCTTTGCTACTACAATGGTAGAGTTGAATAATTGTCATGGAGACTTTATGGTCCACTAAGCATAAAGTATTTATTATCTAGCCCTTTACCTGAAAAGTTTGCTTTTTAATCCCTTTTGAAATATTAATTCACTTGAATTTCTATTTTGCTCAATTCTACATGTAGGGGAAAAATACAGGTAATATTAACTAGAGTAGAATGAGTCATATTTTTTCTTCTAAAATATTTTTTATAGATGACTAATGAAACCTAGTTGCAATATGCTGCCTTTACCATGCACAGCTCTTAGGCTTTGTTTGAAACAGAACAATATAAACAAAAATCCTAAGGCAAAACAACTTGTTCTTTTTTACCACATTTTTGTTGGTACTGCCTAGAAAACATTTTCCAAAATAAATAATCTTTTCAGCAACTAACCTTTTCCCTTCTATTAAAAATTAAAGTTGGAGAAAAGTCCATTTAATAATCAGAAGAGCATGCATTTGATGACACAGTGACTAAGAAGGTCACTGTTGGAAACTATTTTTTATTGAAACGCAGGGAATTCTATGAGTACCTATTTTGTTCATTAAAGTCAATAATTGACACCATATCTTTCATATGGAAAATAAGTCATATTTTCCTTATAACAATGTATGTTAAAAGATTGGTAAATGCATGTTTCAAACATCTATTACTCAATTCCCTATCTGTTTGTTTCTTATTTGTTTTTGTTTTTTCCTGTTACTTCTCATTCTTTTAAATGAATAAGAATTTAAACTTCCTATTATTTTTTTACCTCCCACTTAAAAGAATTCTACCAAGGAAACATAATTTGAAAGCTAGTTTTCTGGTTTCATTTGGATGTACAGTAGTACCTCAGGATACCAGTTTAATTCGTTCCGTAACCTTGAGGCGTGGGAAACTATGAGACGCTCCAGTCGCAGTAAACTGGTGGGTCCTGTGCAGCCGGCCGATCCACGCGATTACTCCTATCTCAAATGTTGCTCATATTTCAAAGCAAAAATCGCTCGCTCGATGGCTTGTATCTCAAAAATCTCGTATGTTAGGGCACTCGTATCTCGAGGTACCACTGTACAGTTACATCTAAAGGTATAATTAATTATGGAGCAAGAGAATACACAGCAAGCTTTATAATAGATTTATTTATTTTTATGAAGCTTTCCAAGGTCCAAAATACCAATGGCCAGAGATTGGATCTTAATTATAAATTCATCCTCTAAGAAGTTTGCTTTCACTTAACACATACTTTGTGTTGTAGAGTCAAAATGTGAAAATTTAAGCTCTTCTATTATTAACTATGACTCAGTAAAGAAAAACTTTGGGATTCAATGTAGCAAAGCCTCAAAGTTAAATGAAAATAGGAATGGAAGTCAAATCTCTTTTTTAAATAATAAACTGATTATAGAAAGTATCTTTTTCTACTGATATAAAAATCTAAGTAAAATCAAACTACACCAGGATACATTTTGGCTGGATTATGGAAGAGTTAAACAGTAGAGCCATCTAGTTTTGGCACTTGCTCCTGCCATTGTTAGGAGTGCTAGGGTCTTTTCGCATCAAAGGTTCAGGAATCTGGAGAAAGGGCTGCAAGGTAAATGAATAAAGACACTAGATGAGAAATACAAATTTGGGAGGCATGGGGGAGCTAGGGGAAGCTCCACTTTCTAGTGAAGTGGGCTCCCTGAATGTCCAGATCCATGTCTTTGATTTCCACATTTGCCCTTTAGCAAAGCATATATACAAATCAAAGGTTAGATTTGGTAAACAGTAGAAGATTATCAGGTTAGGGGAAATGCCTTTGGCTGTTCCAGCAGCAGGTAATAACATGCAGATTTTCAGCCCTGCTGAAAAAGTCCATTCAACCTTTTGAGGACTTTTCGCATTTATTATGACCTGCTGGACTTAGCCTCCAGCATATGAGGATTCATTTTAGGCTGGAAAAGTAATTCTCCCAGAGCAGGTGTAGTTCTGGAGCAATTTTAAGGAATTTGAGGTTAGATTTTAGTCTGGATTTTTAAGAAATTCTCGACATGTATCTTTATCCTGGAAGGACTTCAGAACAAAGTGTTTTTATACAGCATTTGATATCTTACTACAGACCATGTTACTACAAAGATTAGCTCTAGCTCATATAGGGATATATAGTACAAGGATATGGACTCTAGCTCATACAGGGATATATAGTAGAGCATATTCAAATATACTAGAATTTGAAATAATCTGAAACCAATGTGAAATATTTATGTATAATAAGTACAGCTTAAGACAAAAAATTTATTTTGGGGAAAATTATATAAAATTATCAAGGTTGGGCAAGGAGCCACCTATCTCATAGTTTGTGTAAAATAGACATATTAGAAAGATGTACATCCCAAATGGGAAAAGAAATGAAAAATACTCTGGAGATCTGCATTTGAAGTTTAAGGCCATTAGGGCTTAGAATATTTGAGATGAAAGATTTGAAATATAAGCCAATAAATTAGTTAGTTATCAATACTATGGAAAACTATAATATGGGTTAGGATACCCAACATGTAAAATAAAAATTTAAAAATGTTTTTTGGTCTCATATTTTCATAGAATAAAAAACAAACAAGCGCCCAAGATTCACTTTAAATTTCATCTCAAAATTCAGAGTCAAGAGAAAAGGTCTTTAGGGAAAGGTCAACTCACTCAATTAACGGGGCATTAATGTTTGAAAAGACTGTATTTCACAGTAATCAATTGAAAAAGAGAGAAAAAAAACAACAACTCTAGTTAATACTCCTGTTTTGGGATATAGTTTCAGGACTCATTGAGTAAGAAATTTGATGTGTTTCTTGGAATAACTGGTCACACAAAAGGGTAGACTTTATTTTTTTTTAAGACTTTAATGCAGGATGACTGAAGTCTCATTTCTTTATGAAGATGGTATTACTCATTAATGAATCAGGCTTTGTCTTCCACTAGAAAACAATCACATGTTCATTACTAAGGATACCTTTGTAAACAAGAGCTATCTCATCCATAAACAGCTAAAAGTGGGAGCCAAACACATGAAAATGAATTAGATGTGAATCAAATCAAGATCCTTGAAAAGTAAGGGAGCAGCAAAAGAAATGGTAGTCTTGAGATATAAGCAACAATTGTATTAGATCTACTAAGCCATCTTTGAACAGATAGGTTAAGTGTTAGGACCAGAGGAACTTACAACATATCTAGGACAATAGAAATGCCTTAGATGAGACAAAGGGGGAAGTCAGACATGGAGAGATATCATGTAAATCATCAGAAGAGCCACTAAAAATACACTCTCTCATTTGGGTCTCTATCCTATTGGTACCTGTCTTAATTATTCAAAATAGAAAATTTAAATCTTTCTTCAGGTTCATTGAATATGGTCCAATCATAACTTAAGTATGATGTGTTGGTGATCCCTGAGGAAACTTTGCCCTCATTTTCTTCATGCTTTCATTAAGAGACAAGTATTTCTCCTCCATGTATTAACAACTTATATGTAGTATAAATTTTGTTATTTTAATATCTGATGTGTGATAAAAGGATAGTTGGTCATTGTTATTTTTGTCTTCCACCAAAGTGAAGTACTGAAACAAGAGAACCTAAAAGCAACTCCATTAGATGACTATTGCAGCATAAAAGACCCTAAATTTAATTATCTGTGTACACTCTGTTTTCTCGATTGTGCTCTATTCTAGACAAAATGGATCCTTATTGATTTATTTAATGCTTGTTTATATTTTGGTTTCTGCATCTGAATTTATTTATTTATTTATTTTAGGAGAAAAGAATGCCTTTCCCTTGAGAAGGAATAAATATGATCAGTGTAACTGACATTTGGAAATCAAATGCTCTTTTCTGTTTTTTTTTCCTTCTATTATTTTTCATTAGTCATCTTGTAAGATTAAATATTCCTTAAAATAATACTTTGATATAATTTTCTCTGTCACATGAGAGATTGTTCATCCTTCAAGTTCAGTTTTGTGACAAAACAATATTTCCATTGATTTACTTTTCAAATCTACTATAATTGACAAGGTTTATGTAATTCTTGAGGAAAAGCTCTACAATTCTTCTAAATGAAAATGTCCTATATAATAAAGAGCTAATATGCAATGGTCATCAGGCCCTGATGCCCTCGCACTGGGATAGGGGACCTGAGGCCATGCCGATGGACCTGAGGCTGTGCCCCCCACCCTGTGGGGCTTGATGGGGGTGTGCTGGCCAGGTCTGGGTCTTGCATGATTTCGAGGCATGGGCAGGGACTTGGCTCTGGGTCCTGCAGCATGCCCCAATCTCTGACAGGAGGGAGATTTTCATATACATTTTACTAATTTTCTTTCATCTCTGACATTTCTATTATAGAGAAAGAGCAAATAGAAATATTAAAATATTTCCTCCCATTAATTCCCTTTTAGTGTGCACAAATTTTGTGCACCAGACCACTATTGACTAATAAAAACATGTCTGGAAAAGATTTCTAGTCCCCATCCATCACATAGTTTTCCCCTTTCATTAAAAAACAAAAGGGGCTCTAAAATGCCAACTCCATTTTTTTTTTTAATGGACCAAAGGAAAACCAGTCTCAGCCTCATCTATTTTCTTGAATCCAGTGAATGTACTTCATTCCTCATCTGATTTGTTCTCAGCAACATTCCACATGCTTGCTCACTCAGGGCCCCTCCTTCCATAGATTCTTCTTCTTGACCTCTGTCGTGCCACAATCTCCTGAGTTTTCAACCTTTTTTTTTTTTGTAAGTTTCCTTTGCTGAGTCATTTTCTTGTACTCATTTTTAAATTTCTGCATTCTTCAGGGCTCTCTCCTCACCTTCCCAACTATTGTACCATATGTGGTATAGTTAAATCTTTAACAGTACAGGTTATGTAAACTACCCAACTAGGTTTGATAACGTGTATTAGTTTTCAATCGCTGTGTAACAAATCACCAAGAATTTTTTGGCTTAAAACAGCACTCATTTAGTATTTTGCAGTTCTGTAGATCTCCTTGCTGGTCTGGGTGGAGTTCAGCTGGGTCCTCTGTGCAGGGCATTAACAGGCTCATATCAAGGTATTAGTTTGTTCTGAGGGCTCATTTGGGGCTTGAGATAGTCTTCCAAGCTCAATGGTGTTGGCAGAATTCATTTCTTGTGGTTACAGGGCTGAGTTCCCCATTTTATTAATGGCTTTTAGGCAGGGGCAAGTCTTAGCTCTTGGAAACTATCTGTGGTCCTCTGCCCTATGGCCTCTTACATGAGCTCTCTCACAATTCCCATTTCTGATATCAGGAAAGGCTATTCCTTTTAAAGTGTTCAACTAATATCCCTTTTAATTTTGATGAATTCAAAATCAACTGATTAGTAACTAAATCTGTGTGTTATATCCCATCACATTTACAGGTTCTGACCTACAAAGGAAAGGAAATTGTACAAAGTGTGTATACCAAGGATTGCAAATATTGGAGGCCATCTTAGAATTCTGCCTACCACACCCTACTTCTGCTATTTGCTAGCTGTATACATTTGGGCAAGTTGTATAATGTATCTGTGCTTTGGTTTTTCTCAGCTTTAAAGTGTAATAAAAATAGAATATTCTTTATGGGGTTATTGTGAAGATTAGTTTGACTGGTACATGTAAAACCCTAGAACAGTTCTTACTATATAGTAAGAGCCTGCAAATATTCAATTGCCATCCTTAATCTCCCCATAGATATTGCATCTACTTCCATTGCTTCAATGTTAATGATAATCCTATGACTTTCAAATTTATATACGCAGTCAAGGCCTCTTTTCTGAGCATCAGACACTTGAAATTTCTTACATTACATCTTCACTTAAGTGTTTAATAGCAACCCCAGTACAATTTAAGTCTAAACTCATGATTTCAATTGCAAACCTGATTCTTTCTAATGATTCTTATCACAGAAGATAATATCCTTTCATGAAGTTCCTCATGCTTTCCAATTTCCTCTTCCTTGCCCACCATTCATTCATATGTTCAAATTTGTTTTTGTTTGGCAAAGAATATAATGATCAATATAACAGATATGGTCTCTGCCCTCATAGGGCTTATAATCAAGTGGGAGACAGAAATTCTATTCTATTCCCCCAAGCCTATTAAAACAAAGCTATTTTCAGATCGCTTTTTTAAAAAAAATATGTATTCTAAAAATATATATATTTTTATTGACTTCAGAGAAGGAGAGAGAGACAGAAACATCAATGATAAGAGAGAATCATTGATTGGCATCCTCTTGCACACCCCCTACTGGGAATGAAGCCAGAAACATGGGTGGGAATCAAACCATGATCTCCTAGTTCATTGAGGCTCAACCACTGAGAAACACCAGCCGGGCCATTTTCACCTCTCCTTATCAAACACACTAGTCAGTCACTATCTGTGTTTCCTGAATCAGAGTAATAACCATTGGATTTCTATAGTTTCACTCTTTCTCTTTCTCTTCCCCTCAACAGAGCTACCATCTTCAAGGATGTCTCATTAACTCACTGCTTTACATAAATTCATTCATTGTTCCTGTAGTATGTAAGATAAAACAAACCTTCTTCGTAATCTGCCATGGCTTTGCCTAATGTCTCTAGCTTTATGCACCTCTGACTCACCCCTCTATTCTGTTTTAGTCCTGGTGATCTTCTTCCTGCTCCTCACCATGGAACACTGGTTCATATCTTAGCACATTGCACCTGCCAGTCCTTCTAAAATGGTCACTCTTTCCTTTCCTGCTCTATAACCCTCCCTTTACCTGGTAACCCTCAGCTAAAATGTTATCCCTCATGAAAGCCTCCCCCTATCCCTCCTGACTAAGCCAGGATTCTCACTATACTGTATGAGTCTTCTTTATGACATTTAATATGTATGTACAGATTTGAGTCATTATTTAAGATCTGCCATCATTCTGGGAAAGGGACAAGTTTCAGCCGTAGGAAAAGTAGATTTTACAGTCATGAGGGGGCATGATATGTATTTTATTTTTTTCATGATATGTATTTTAAATGTAAATGCTATCCTCAGAATGTGTGATGGGAGAAGCTTCTTCTGTTACTATTTCTTTGTCAATTCAGACCAATCTTACATTGACAGTATTTGGAAGGAAACACTTTTATGGTCACGAGAGTTACTGAAGACCTGAGCAAGAATGTGAAAAAAGTGTTCTATAAACTATAAAACTCAATACAGAATTTTTATTATTATTGTTGTTGTTAATATCACTGAAATACAAGTTTATCTAAATTCAACTAGGTTGAATTTGATCAATTTGATTGCCCCCAAATACTTGATTTCCTCTACCAGAGGTTTCAGATCTACTGTTTGTTTTCTTAAATGTACACCTGTGTGCTGTCTACCTATTAATATGTGTACAGACATATGAGCTATACATACATATACATATGGTGTATACATGGTGTAAATGGTGTATATTCAGGCTCCTCTAAAATAAATTCCAGCCTATTGTATCATAAAATGGAGCTAGTCCAGGAATGTTATTTTTATGAATTTACTTAAAATATTAATTTTCAATACAATTCAGTGATGCTGAATAAGATGATATTTGGGATGTAAACCATCAATAGTTTTTGAAAGCCATAAAAAAGTCAAATTCCTTTAGCTTAAAAGTGTTTACTGATTGTATAAATGTATTTGACAAACATGTCAAATTTACTGAAATGATCAAAACTACAAATATAAACTTTTATATATTATTTGATTAAAAAAGCAACTAGTTTATTGTAGAAAGTATGTAAAATTGTTACTAAAAGTAGAAATATCTTTATCTTTAAGCTAACTGAGTGTAATTTTATAATTATTTATTTGTAGACATCCACTTTGGATAATTTCTAAAGCTGAATTCAGAACAACGTTAAGGTAAGCTGTTTATTTGGGGTGCGCGCACGCATGTGTGTGTGTGTGTGTGTGTGTGTGTGTGTGTGTGAATTAGTTTTAAACAATAAGAATATGTGGCAAAATTGTGTGTAATAGAATGTTCAAACATATTCTAGTTTCTGGGCTTCTAGAAAATTTTTGGTTCATGACAAGCACTCATTGATTTGGTTCCATTTTATTTTTTTTATAATACTTTTTAAATCATAAAAATATCAAAATATATGATAAATTGTCTTATGGCTGCTTGTTAAAAGTCCTCTCAGCATTCACTCTTAAAATACCTATGCTAATAAATCACTGTGCAAATGCGCAGAGCCATTAAAGACAAATTAATACTGAATAGTGTAGTGCTCAGTGTTTCTGAGTTAACAAAAGCTGGAATGAGTTCTCAAATGTAGAATGGAATGATAGGGACATGCCATTGAATTAATAATAGTAAAAATGTCAACAGCAATAATAATAATACCATTTACTTAATGTTATAATTCAGAAACTCTACTAAATACTTTATTTATATGCTTTATGTCATATAATCCTCAAAATTTTCTGAAGCAAAGGTATTATTGTTATTCTTAATCTCATTTTACAATGAGAAAACTAGGACTTGTCTAAAGTTTTAGAGTTTGTAAGTGGCATATTTACCAGCTGTGGTCTTTTTAAAACTCAAGTTTTGGTTTTCTACCACTATGTTAAACTACCTGGAAAAGATAGGAGTTAATCAGCATTTTTTGAATTTTGGATTGAGGAGATAATGAGAAGGGAATTTGTTGGTACATGAAGACCACTCACAAAAGCATGAAAGATGAAACAGACATGCACTGTGCCATAGTGACAAGTTGGAATGAAGAGCATTTGAGGAAAATGTAATAAAAAATGGAAGGTCAGAACACTTGAAGGTCACCACCATATTTTGGTGGATAAAATTGAGTGTTTATTACCAATGTTCTCTACCTGAAAACTACTGTCTTAATGTTTTACTGTTGTAGTTGAATATATGAATCCACAATATAGTCAAGGTATCAGTTTAAAAAATTAACAAAAAAATACTAGAATTTGAAAGGATTGTTGAAAAGTATTTAGTTCTGCCAAGGCATGAAATGATAGAAGTAGTAGAAATAGGGAGGCATACTATTGCCAAAAGACATGACAGCAAGAAAAATGTGTCAATCCTTATGATAGTTTCGGTAAAGGAATAAAGGAAAAGGAAGAGCAGAGATAGTTTTAAGTTTGCTCCTGTGGGGGAAAAAAGTGCAAAACTTTTTCTTGTTAGAAAACAGAATGAGTTGGATTCTCAGTTTTGCATCAGAAATATTGATGGGACTCACATTTATATATTCTGTGGGACATGGAAAGTTAAATAAATAAAGAGGTGAAGATTGGTTCCTAATTCCATTAACTTTGTTTATTAAAGGCTTTACACAAATCCATTAAAGACAGATTAATACTTTAGAGAGAGTAGCTTACTATGAAAGGATTAGTATAAAAATGGAAGCACATGAGGCTGTTACTTGAAACGCCATTTTCAGTTGAACATTTTAAAAATCAAATATAGCTATGTAAAATTGAAAAGTTTGTGGATTGCCACAGCTTGTATAATAATATTGCCTTCCATGCCTAATTAAATTCTCAAAGATTTTGTTTGTTTGTTTGTTTGTTTGTTTATTTCTTTGTTTGACAGTACAACATTGCTTTTTAAAAAGTAAATAAATGAAAACTACTTAAAACTCAACTCTGGAGTTACTTGCCTTACTTTAAGCATATTTTTTATCCTCCCTTCCCACCCCAATTGGCATTATCATTAAGCTGTTAACAATGCTTTGGGTAAATACAATTTAAAATATTTTTTATCCCAAAATCAAAATGCTCCTTCATTCTCTGTGTAATGAAATACATGAATCCTATATAATAAAGAGATAATATACAAATTAACCATCATGCCATCACATGATGGCTGCGCTCACAGCAGAGACAGGGTTCCTGTAACACAAGATGGCTGTGCCCACAGTGGAGGCAAGGTTTTCATAACAAGTGACCAGCAGGGACCTGAAGCTGCATGGAGCTGGGCTGGGGCAGGGTACCTAATGTCCTCAGCCCCAGTGCCAGGTCTGGGAACCTGAAGCTGGGCCCCACCCCCGCCTGGCAGGGCTTGATGGGGTACCTCAGGCTGTGCCCCTAGCCTGGTGGGGTTTGATGGGGGACCTCCAGGCGTGCCCCTCTCAACCTGCTGCCAGGCCAGGGGACCTCAGGCCATGTCCTTAGCCCTGGGCTGGGGGACCTGAAGCTGCACCCTCAGTTTGGTACTAGTCAAGGGGTCCTGAGGCTATACCCCCCACCTGGAAGGGCTTGATGGGGCTGGGGCTGGCTGGGGCTGGGTATTGTGTGATTTCAAGGCATGGGCAGGTGGCCAGAGACTTGACTCTGGGTCTCATGGCACGCCCCAGACTCTGACAGGAGGAAGATTTTCATATACATTTTACTAATTTTCTTTCATCTCTAACACTTCTATTATAGGGAAAGAGCAGATAGCAATATTAAAATATTTCCTCTAATTAATTCCCTTTTAAAATGTGCACAAATTTCGTGCACCAGACCACTAGTTAGATAATAAACAAGAAGAGAAAGAAATAAGGGAAGCTCTACTTAGGCTATAAGTTACTTCATTTGGAGTGATGTCTTTTGGTAACACCTACAATACTGTTTTGTTTTCATAATACTATAACAGTATTATGAAATATTTTTTATAATATTAAAAAAATACAGGATGACATTATATGTGCTACAGAATTATAACCTTCTTATATTTTATTAAATATCCTCACTCAGAGTAAATTCATCAAATATTTATCCAGTAGATAAATTCAGTGCTAAATTCTGGCCCTACCACAATACTTATCTTTTAAAGATGTTCACAGTCTAATAATAATATGTAAACAAATTATTACATATTATAGCATAGTGTAATCCCTTGGTATAGAAGCACATGGAATGGGATTATCTCTTTTGATACAGTGGATCCAATTTAGTATTATCTGGTATATCTAGTATATGACCTTCAAAATGTAAGATCACCCCCTACTCTAATTTTTTGTCATATTGCATCACTGTTTTATGTTCTTCATTACATTTATAACTATTTAAAATTCTCTTATTCATGTGCACTTATATTGTTGACTGTCTTGGATGAAGAAATTGTTACTTGAATGTAAGTCCATGGGGACATGTTCCTTTGTACTTTGTTTAGTTTTTTGAATCCCAAGCACCTAGGGTACATATCTGGCATAGAACAGGGTTTTTAACAAATAATGTTTGAGTAAAATTAGAGTAAAATTGAGTTAAATATAATTTGGGAAACTCAAACTGTTTTGTAGATATCTAGAATGTAGATGCACTTCCCATTAGTCTCATGATTTGTATTGTGGCATGGGCTAATCCACAAGGTTGGTTCTTACAGAGAGTAAGAATTAATGTGAGAGGTATTACAGAAAATGTATTGGACATGGTAATCTTTAATTCCACTTCTCTCTGACCAAAGGATTACACTATGCTAAAATAATTTATTTACATATTTTTATTAGACTGTGGACATCTTAAAAAGATAAGTTATACCTACTAAAAGTATTGTGATAGGGCCAGAATTTAGCACTGAATTTACCTACTGGATAAATATTTGATGAATTTACTCTGAGTAAGGATATTTAATAAAATATAAGTTGGGAACAAAAGATAAAGATATAACTGTGGCCAGCTCCAGTTAGAGTCAAACAGAAGGGTCTCTCAGAGGATAAGAATCCTTAGTGACATCCTTTTATGGGTAAGGGTCTATAAGAAATAAACTCGAGAAGAAGCATGCTTTTCTAGACTTTCCCATTGAGTAGAGAAACACACATTTTTCCTTAGAATTCAAAATTATGAGGCAGTATTCACTGAGGTTTGATGGCCGAATTCACCTTCATGATCCAACAAATTCCATCAATAATTTAAGTGGTTCTAGACTCAAAGTCAGTGGATGAAAACAAAATAGTTTGTAGTATGAATTCAACTTCAATGTTTCAAAGACAAATTTCTAAAGAAATGTTACCAATTTAAGTTATAAGCACAAATAAAAAATGGACTTGAGAGAATGCTGAAAAAACATCACAGAAGATAATCTTACAAAGATCATATCTAATAAAAAAAAGTAATATGCAAATTAACCACTACTCTGCCACACCCACAAGTCACGCCCATCGGCCAATCAGGATAGAGTATGCAAATTAACCCAACCAAGATGATTGTGGCCACAGAGAGAGCAGGAGGCATGAATTTCCCCAGCAATGGAAGAAGCCAAGCTTTCCTCATAACCTGACAGGCCCAGGCCTCCACTCAAGACTACAAAGTTTTAATTATAAAAGATAAATAAATCAAAACAAAAATGTTGGCAGCCACAGAGTTGGAGAGAGCAGGAGGCTTGAGTTGCCCCCGGTGATGGAGAAAGCCAAGCTTCCCACTTGCCCTGGCCAGCCTTGGCCTCTGCTTAAGGCTGCAGTTTCAATCATGGAAGATAAATAAATCCCAGATACTAGGGTTTCTGCTTGGATCAACAGGGGGCGTGGCCGGCCTGCAAACCACCAAAGGCCCCTCACCCAGGCCACCCCATCCTGATCTGGGACACTCTTTAGGGTAAACCAGTGGGCCCCCACCCATGCACAGGCCTCTATCCTATCTAATGAAAGAGTAATGTACAAATTTACTATCACTCCAATACACAAGATGACTGCCCCTATGTGGTCAAAGATCCTGCCCCCATGTGGACACAAGATGGCCGCCACAAGGTGGCCAACAGGGGAGGGCAGTTGGGAAGAGGCCTGCAAGGGAGGGTAGTTGTGGGTGATCAGGCCAGCAGGAGAGGGCAGTTGGGAGGTATCAGGCCTGCAAGGAAGAGCAGTTGGGGGGATTGGGCCTGCAGAGGAGGGCAGTTTGTGGGGACGAGGCCTGCAGGGGAGCAGTCAATCAGGCTGACAGGGGAATGGTTAGGGAGTGATCAGGCTAGAAGGCAGAAGCAGTTAGGGGCAATCAGGAAAGCAGGCAGGTGAGCAGTTGGGAGCCAGCAGTCCTGGGTTGTGAAAGGGATGTTGGACATCCCTCGAGGGGTCCCAGATTGGAGAGGGTGCAGGCTGGGCTGAAGGACACTCCCTCCCAGTACACAAATTTTGTGCACCAGGCCTCTAGTATATTATATTGGAATGATTAGATTCAGGAAAATGAATACGTTTATGTACTATTTTCATTTCCGCCATAACAAATTACCACACAGTGTCACAAAACAGTACAGATTTATCACCTTCAGTTCTGTAGGTCAGAAGTCCAATAGAAGTGTTACCAGATAAAAATCTAAGTGTAAGCAAGATTCATTTCATTCTGGAGACTCTAGGGAAGAATGAAAATGGTTTCTTGCTCATTTGGGTGGCTGGCAGAATTCAGTTCCTTGTGGTTGTAGGACTGATCTAGTTTTGTTGCTGGCTCTAAATTGAGGGTTTGTCCCAGCTTCCAGATGCTACCATATGCCTTGGTATTGGGCTCCTTTTAATTTGAAAGCCATAATGGCATATTGAGACTGTCCTATATCATATTTTCTGACTCCTTTAGTTCAAGTTAGAAATGTTTTCTCTTGTATAAAATTATCAAGAATTCTGTGGGACTTCATGGATATCACAAGGATTCACCCCATTAGACAAGTTTTTCAACAACTCCACAGGCTCACTTAATTACTGTGGTTTACTCAAGACTTGGCGGCTATCATCAATCAAAAGTAATTTGTTTAGCACTGAATATGTGTTCACTATTCTGCTTGGCACTTCTGGGAAACTGGGAAAAGTGTTGCAGTCCCTGCTGTATTTTTCAATGTCATTAAAGGCTGTTTATTATAGTAAATTTTGGCAGGCTCTCCTTGTTATTTCTTTTGCACAATTGAATTTAGATGTTTAATAATTTGAGTTTCACATCAATTATATTAGAATGAATTACAGAATAGATATTAAAAGCCATTGCTTTATTTTTCAAGCATGACTAATATAAGGAAGTCTCAAGGCTCTTTATTCTATTTCATTAAAATAAGAATGTCTTCTTCAATAAAGGAAATCCAAGAATGAACAGGGGATTTAGTGCCTGAGATTCAATGAAAAATAAATAAAATGACTATGAATGTTAAGAAAGCAAACATAGGCTTTAATTTTTTCTCCCAGAATTACACAGTGGCATCCATATGGAATTTACTAATTGTTAGCAAATAATAACTTGCTAAGTTTTGCTCAATGCATGCTTTTATTTGAAAAATATATAGTCCTGTAATATCTCTTTTGGAAAAAATAGATTAGTATCAAATAAAATTGGTTTGAATTGCTAGCTGTGACTCTTTAGATAAGTTATATAACTTCTCTGAGCCTTCATCTCACCACACACACACACACACACACACACACACACACACACACACACACAAAATTAAAAACATCTTCATCTGGATAGCATACTTGGTTAGAGTGTTGTTCCAATAAGCCAAGGTTGCAGGTTCAATCCCCAGTCAGGGCACACAAGCATCAACCAATAAATGTATAAATAAGTGGACAACAAATTGATGTTCCTCTCTCTCTTTTTCCTCCTCTCTCTTTCTCAAAATATTAATAAACAAGTTTTTTTTATAAATTTTAAAAAAACAACTGTTATCAAGTGCAGTCATACCTCTTAGCATGCTCATATTAGCAGGATATCCAATGGCTACCTCTTGAGGTCCTTTCTACCCCCACTACCATTTCCCAAGATTCCCAGAGGATTACGCTATCTAATGTAATGCTCTGCTTCCAAATCTCAACCAGAGCAAAAACTGTGAAGCCCATCCATTGCTTTCTATGACTGCATATAGAGCTGCTATGGAAAAGCAGTTCCCCACCGCATTCTATCTGGTGATGTTGTACTGCTACAAGGATTTCCTCACTGAAACTGATCCCTGCACACTTATAGACATCATGACTTCAAGTAGCATCTATAACCGCAATTTTCAACCTTTTATTCCATCTCATGGAACACATAAACTAATTTTAAAATTCTGCAGCATACCAAAAATATATTTTTTTCTGATCTGATTAAAAAACACGTATAATTTTGATTTATTCATACTGAATGGCTATTGTATTGGTTGTTGTCATTTTTAAATTTGACAGTCTAAAGGAAAAGAGGTTAGTATCCCTGACTAAATAGTCAGGCATTGCATGTTTTAAAAATTCTTGTAGGACACCTGCTTAAAATTTCTGTTGAGGAGCTCAGTTATTGTCCTACAATGTCCACCATCATACAGTGGCCAGGACAGGAAAGTCTACCAGCATCAGGCTTTCCTCAGGAACCTCTAACCATGGTTCTGAGCTTGGGTCAATGCCCATGCTCTCCCTTGCCATATGGCAATCTCTTGAAAGCTCTTGATATCCTTTCCTGCCAACAGAAATCCTTCAGAGAAGTTCCAAAATATGAAATTACAAATCGATCCTTCTCCAACCCAAATAACCACTTGGAAAATGTACTCAGTGACCTGCTCTTGGGGGAGTGAGCCATCATCTAGCCATTAATACAAGGTTCTGAAATTACCTTCCTTGGGGAAATAAGTACTGAGTAGCTCACTAGGGACAAGTAAAATGACTAGAGAAGCTTCTTATCTCTGTACGTTCTGCTTCATCAGATAGGTCACACATCCTGTTGCTGTAAGAAAAAATGAAACTGGACCACCAACTTACACCAAATACAAAATAAACTCAAAATGGATATAGGACTTAAACATTAGAAAGGAAACCATAAAAATACTAGAGGAATCCACAGGCAGCACAATCTCAGACATATGCCGAAAGAACTTCTTCACTGATACTGCTCCAAAGGCAATGGAAGCTAAAGAAAAACTAAAAAAATGGAACTACATGAAAATAAAAAGCTTTTGCACAGCAAAAGAAACCATCAACAAAACAACAAGAAAGACCACTCTATGAGAGAACGTATTTGCAAATGTTATCACTGATAAAGGTTTAATCTCCAATATCTACAGCCAACTTATACAACTTAATGAAAGGAAGATAAACGATCCAATAAAAAAATGGGCAATAGACCTAAATAGAACCTTTTTGAAAGACAACAGAAGGAAGGCCAAGAGACACATGAAAACATGTTCAAAGTCACTAATTATCCGAGAGATGCATATCAAAACGACAATGCGATACCATCTTACACCTGTCAGAATGGCAATCATCAACAAATCAACAAACAACAAGTGTTGGCGAGGATGCGGAGAAAAAGGAACCCTTGTGCACTGTTGGTGGGAATGCAGACTGGTGCAGCCACTGTGGAGAACAGTATGGAGTTTCCTCAAAAAACTAAAAATGGATCTCCCATTTGACCCTGTAATCCCACTCTTAGGAATTTATCCTAAGAAATCACAAACACCAATCAGAAAGGATTTATGCACCCCTATGTTCATAGCAACACAATTTACAATAGCTACAATTTGGAAACAGCCTAGGTGCCCGTCAGCAGATGAGTGGATCAGAAAACTGTGGCACATCTACACAATGGAATTCTATGCTGCCATTAAAAAGAAGGAACTCTTACCATTTGCAGCAACCTGGATGGAACTGGAGAGCCTTATGCTTTGTGAAATAAGCCAGTCAATGAAGGAGAAGCACCACATGATCTCACTCATTTGTGGATAATAAAGAACATTGTAAACTGATGAATAAAAGGATAGATACAGAGGCAGTAAAGCATCAAACAGACTGTCAAATTATAGCAGGAAGATTAAAGAGAGGTGGAATAGATAAGAGATCAATCAAAGGACTTGTATGCATGCATATAAGCATAACCAATGAACATAGACACTGGGGGGTTGGGGTATGCCTGGGAGGGAGGGGGGGCAACGAGAAGATATGTATACATGTAACACAATAAAAAAAAAGAAGTACTGGAATGACATATATAAGTGCCAACCAGTACCACTATATAGTAGACATATAATACCTTTTCATTTTCTCATTTGTTCTATATTCTTAATTTCCAGTTTATGCCTTTATTGTTATTTTTAAATATATATATATCCCAAAGTAAGATTCTAAAACCTCTCAGGGAAGAGAGTTATATCTTGTACATCTTTCAAGCCTCCACAAATTATTCAGCATCATGTCTTACAGATAAATATTAATTGCTACCTGATTATTAGTTTAGTGATTACTTTGAGATTGAGTTTTCCATACTTATATAAAATAATCTGATTTTTTTCCCTATGACTTTCTGCTATCATACTAATATTATTTTGAGAAAAAACTTGGCAAGGAAAGGAGATACAATTCTAATTAATATATTTGTATTTTGATTACTGAATCAGGTTATCTGTCAATAACACTTAAATACCTTAGACATTTTAATACATTCTTGAAATGATGGGTTTCTTACTTCCTTATAAATAGTGAGGAAGTTTATGTGTATTTTGCCAATCTCTTTTTGATTTGAGCTTCAGTAGACCAATACCAATTGACATCTAGTTAAAAAATAAAAATAATGGTGAGGAAGACACTTTTTTTTTCAGGATAATTATAATATATAGGATTTACTGGGATGACATTGGTCAGTAAATCTATATAGGCTTCACACATACAACTCTATAAAGCATCATCTGCACACTACATTGTATACCCATTGCCCTAGGCAAAGTCTCTTTCTGTCCCTATTCCCCCAACCCCTTTGCCAACTCCACCTGTGCCCCCCACACCCCGCCCTCGCCGCTCCTTTCCTCTGGCTATTCCACGCTGCTGTCTGTATTTATGTGTTACATGGGACAAACTGACAACTGTCAGAGCAAGATACATTTTTATGTGTTGCCGTGAAAAGAACCTAAAGAAACTTAATTTTGAGTTCTAGATCTACACTAACATCTGTAGGAATATTAAACAAGACATTTAAGGCTCCTTCTGTGGCAGAAAGGGGAAATGAAGAAAAGATCATTATAACTATTAGAGCAAATGAGTGTATAAGTGCTCTATAAGTGGAGCCCTTTCATCAAAAAAAATGCACACTTATTTTTAAAAACTTAGAAAATGAAAGATATAACTCAAAACCTCATATCCCATAGAAAGGCTTTTGTTAATAACTTGTGATATTTTAAAGCTATCCTATATAATAAAAGCCTAATACGCTAAGTGTCCAACCATTCATTCTACCAGTTGCTATGATGCTCACTGACCACCAGGGAGCTGACACTCTCACCAGTAAATTTGCTTGCTTCTGGGTCTGACCGGTGGGTACTGAGCGAGTGGACCATACGTGCCCTGGAGCCATCCTGCAGTCCTTCCCCTCCTGGCCAGCCCCAATCTGGTTCGACCTGATTGGGACTGGATGAGTCAGGCCACCAACCCAATCGTGTACCACTGGGGTCTCTCAGCCTTATCCGCACCCTCTCACAATCTAAGACCCTTTGGGGGATGTTGGAGAGCCAGTTTTGGCCCAATCCCCACAGTCCAGACCAAGGGACCCCACCAGTGCACAAAACCATGCACTGGGCCTCTAGTACATATATAAGTTTAGATATCCTTTCTTCTTTATTTTTATTTTTCTTTGTCATATTGTGTGTCCTTTTGAAACACTTCCATGCCATAAATTCTTCAAAAATATTATGTTAATGTTATACCTTATATAATTTGGCCATTTCTCATAGTTACATAAGTTTTTTTCTAAGCTTGTACTTAAATTAATTTTATTGTTAGCATCTTTGTAATATGCCTATATTTATGTATATTTTACTAGAAAATATGCAATGAACATTTGTGAGGTTCTTACTTTTTACATTTATACCATTGGTATTTGTTACTTTAACATGCCTTGATCCATCTAATCTTGAAATATTGCCACAGACCCATGATTTGGGTAGATCTGTAATTTTTTCACACTTGAGTGCTGCCCAGGGCTGTTGTTCAAAGCATGCACTTCATCTATTGAGTGAGTCTAGTGGCTTAATATCCCTCAGCTCTCAGCTTTTGTGTTCTCTCCACAGTCCACATTAAATCTCTCTTTGCTACACCGTGTTGTAATAAATCCATAGACATCCTGCCATCAAACTGCTCTTTCACCCAAAAGAGTATTATTTTAATTCATTTGGAAGTAGATTTGCTAAGATGTTATTTATTACTTAGCACCTATGACCACATCTATATTTTTCTCCTTTTTTGTGTTTTGTCAGATTTGGCATCAGAGCTGTAGTTTTAGGCTTATACAATGAAAGTGATAGTCTAAATCATATTCTACAGAACACAATACAAACATGGGAAAGTAAAAGTTAAATATAACAACAAATTGCCATTATGTCACCTAGCAACTAATATTTTCAATGACAGAATCAGTATCCAAGTTCATTGCAACAATTATAAAAATAAGCTCAAACCAACAAAATAATATATTTCAGATATAAATACAGTATTCCTCATTAAATTTTGAAAATATAATTGTACTAACGTGGGATAATAGGATTCTGAACTGGTACGAATTCATATGAATTAAATGATTGTACATTTAGGAGGACAACAGTGTTATATGCACCCTAGAGTGTAGCAGCTACTGATGAAGCTAGTGTCAGATTATATTGCATTCATAAAATAGAAAAAGGATGATATTTTTCTCTCTGCATTCCATTCAATAGGTTGTCTTGTAAAAATAAACAAATGGAACTACATTAAGCAAAAAAGTTTTGCACATCAAAGGAAACCATTGACAATTCCTTAAACAAAATAAGCTACGCTATGTCATTCTTACTGCTTCTTTTATATGGCCTTCTCTTCCTGAAATACTTGACTCTCTTGTCCTCCACCTTATCCATCTGTAAAATAACTACTCTAGTCCAACACTCAATTGAATGACATCTTTCCTGACCTGCTTCTTCCTCTCCTTGTCAAGGAGATTTAACAGCCAGTCTTCACTGCTTCCTGTGATCAAGTCCTCATCTTTTATATCACAAGTATAACACATTATTGTTTCTGTTATTGATCTCTGTGCCTATTAGATTAGAAATGTAAAAACTGGCCAAAACTGGTTTGGCTGAGTGGCTAGAGTGTCGGCCTGCAGACTGAAGGGTCCTAGGTTCGATTCCAGTCAAGGGCACGTATCTTGGTTGTGGGCACATCCCCAGTAGGGATTTGCAGGAGGCAGCTGATCGACGTTTCTCTCTCATTGATGTTTCTAACTCTCTGTCTCTCTACCTTCCTCTCTGTGAAAAATCAATAAAAATATATTTAAAAAAAAAAGAAATGTAAAAACTGGATTGGAAAGGAGTAAGGAACACTCTCCTGGAAATACATTTAGATAATTTCTTTTATATATATCTAATAATGTTCCACAGTTTAGAATTTTTCCATGTATATAAAATGAGAAAAGTATTGAAAATCTTGACACCATAAAGATATTTAGTTTAATATTCCTATTGTTGAACAACAGGGAAAAGAAGTAAAATAAACATGCTCTTTGAGCAACAGTTTTCATGAATATTTTTAAACTATGTCTGTAAGAGACAGCAATATTATTTTTGCGTTGGTGAAGTGCTTTGAGAGCAATGTCCCGGTGACAGCATGAACAGAGTACAAAGGCCAGTTTGTCTTTATATCTAAATAGTGGATTGTTGGTGAAGAGTTGTGCCAGCCAGTGCAGAGTGGAATAGTGTTTTATTCCTCTCAAGATAGATGGATGGCTGAATGGCCTGAGTTCCTGCTGCTTTATAGCCTGCCCCTTGAATTTAAAAATGAATGTATTCTTTTTCTCTTGAATGGGTGATGAGAAAATGTCATTTAAATAAAACTGAACTCATAATATTGTCATAAAAATATGCATATATGCATAACCCACAGACACAGACAGTAGTGTGGTGAATCCTGGTGGGAGGGCGAGGATTAGAGGGGTTCAATGGGAAAAAAGGGGATATCTATAATACTTTCAAAAATAAGTGTGCATTTAAAAATATGTCCACTGATATATTAGCTACATTATACATTGCTATAAACATTAAATATCTTATTTATTAAATATTGAAAATGTTAAGCAAATCATATAATTGTTAAAACAAGGAATGGATAATTTGCCATGTGTTTACACTTTTAAAATGTTGTTCTTTCAGACAAAGTGAATTAAGCATTACAGCCTATATAATAAAAGAGTAATATGCAAATTAACCATCACCTCACTATCCCACAAGCCATGCCCACCAGCCACTCAGAAATGAGTATGCAAATTAACCCAACCAAGATAACTGCAGCCACGGAGCAAGCAGGAGGCTCGGGTTTCTCCGGCAATGGAGGAAGCCAAGCTTTCCACACACCATGGTGGTCCCAGGCCTCCACTCAAGGCTATAAAGTTTCAATTATAGAAGATAAATAAATCCCAACAAAAATTGCCAGCAGCCATGGAGCTGGAAGGAGCAGGAGGCTTGAGTTGTCCCTGGTGATGGAGGAAGCCAAACTTTGGCAGCCCTGGCCTACCTTGGCTACAAAGTTTTAATTATAGAAGATAAATAAAACCCAACAAAAATGGCTGTGGCCATGGAGCAAGCAGGAGATTTGGTTCTGCTCATGGCTACAAAGTTTCAGTTATAAAGATAAATAAATCCCAGATACCAGGGCCTCCACTTGGGTTGCTGGGAGGTGTGACTGGCCTGCAAACCACCACAGGCCCCTCGCCCAGGCCACCCCATGCCTCAAGGGAACCCCCACCCATATCTGGGACACTTCAGGGCAAACCAGCTAGCTCCTTCCTGTGCACCAGGTCTCTATCCTAATAAAAGAGTAATATGCAAGTTGACCATCACTCCAACACACAAGATGACTGCCCCCTTATGGTCAAAGATGGCCCCCATGTGGACACAAGATGGCTTCCACAAGATGGCCAGCAGCAATTGTGGGTAATTAGGCCAACAGGAGAGGGTAGTTGGGAGGGAGCAGGCTTGCAAGGGAGGGAATTTGGGGATAACCAGGCTGGGAGAGGAGGGAAATTGGGGGTGACTGGGCCTGCAGGGAAGGGCAGTTGCAGGGGAGCCAGGCCTGCAGGGGAGGGCAGTTAGGGGCAAACAGACTGGCAAGGGAGCAGTTAGGCATCAGTCAGGCTGGCAGGGGAGTGATTAGGGAGTGATCAGGCTGGCAGGCAGAAGCATTTAGGGGCAATCAGGAAGGCAGGCTGGCAGGCAGTTGGACATCCCTTGAGGAGTCCCAGATTGGAGAAAGTGCAGGCTGAGCTGAGGGATACCATCTATGCACAAATTTCATGCACCATGTCTCTAGTTATTAATAAAAGCATTATTGAAAACATTTTGCTTGTAGATAATTTAACAAATTCAACAAATGTTTCTTGAATGCCATGGTGAAAAGTCTCTTTAGGAGATAAAAATAAAAGAAATATTGTCTCTGCAATCAAGTTGCATTCAATAAACATTAGTATATGTACAGAGAATTATAACATAAGAGTGATGCAGTAAAGTTATAGTGACCATGTGGACAAAAAAGGGAAACTACTTCTCGTGAAGATGAATGATTGGAGAAGGCTTCACAAAATGATGGAATGTGAAAAATGAGTGTGATTATTGAGGAGAGAAGAATCAGAAGAGAGAAATTAAGTTGAATAGTGGAAATCCTTAAATACCAAGAGAAAATTTGATTTTTGTTCTTTCTGTAGATTTAAAGCATTTGTAGTGGTTAATTTTACATAGCAATGTGGCTAGGCTATATTACCCAGTTATTTAATCAACCACTAATCTAGATGTTATTATAAAGGTATTTTGTAGAAGTGGTTAGCATCTAAAACTAGTTTACTTTAAGTATCACCCCTAGTGTAAGAGGGCCTCATTCAATCACTAGGAGCCTTAAGAGAAAAATAAATTGTGCCTCAAATCTGTAGTATTAAATCCAGCTTCATTTCCCGCCTTTTGAGCTGCCCTAAGGTTTTCTTATTTGCCAGCTCCACACTCACAATCATTTATAATACTTCCTTAAAACTTTTTTTAAATATATAAATGTATATATTCAATGTAGATAGCCTAGAAAATATATATTCTCCACATTATATGATATAAAGATATATTCTGTTACTTTTATTGTTTTCTGGAATACCCTGACTTGAAGAGTTACTAAAAATGTTAAACAAACTATTATTATTTTTTGACAAATATTAAGTGATAATTTTAAGCTTTTTTTGATCCTCATTTAGTACCAGGTTTATGCTACATGCTATGGAGTAGCATAAAATATAGTGCCAATTTTAGTGCTTTTTCTGCAACAATAGTGAACAGTTTTAGCACTCCTGTGTGGTAGACAATGTGCTAAGGTTTTTCCAAATTCTTTTACTTAACCAATCAATACAACATTGTCATGACAAAGATATTATTAATGTATCTATTATCTGTCTAATTTGACAGGTAAATTAACTGAATTTACATCTGATACAGCACATGAAACAATTATGTATTTAACCACTAAAATGCAAATCTTTTCCTAATGTGAAACAACTTAGCTATGGCCAATGGCTAGTCTGCAGAATAAAATTACACTTGTAAGTATGTAAAAAGAAAGCATAAACAACCATGTTTATTCTAGAAAAGGGTGTCTAAGCAGGGGAGGCTTCATAGGTTACAGAAAGAAGCTGATGGTTTAAACAATAAAAAGGGAAGTAGCTTAGATTATGATTAACAGATCTAAGATAAATTAAAATAATCATTGCATTTTTCTAAAATTATACCAGATCTTCACAAACTTGCCTCAAACTTTTAAAATATAGTAGTAAGATTATCAGCATTGGCATGGCCTAGGAGCTTGGTAGAAATTCAAATTTGGGGGCTTCATCCCAAATCTTAGATATCAGAATTTCTTAGAGTGGGGCCTGTGCTTCATAGAGGTTTCCAAGTGCTTCATGTCACATAGAGTTTGAAAGCACTGCAGTAGACCAACAGGGATCAGCAAACAAGGGGCTCATGAGGCTGAGATGAGCTTCTCCAGGAAAACAGAATGAAGAAGCTAAGCTGAAACTAACTAGGATTAATGATGATTAATGAATGTTATGTCTTAGGCTGAAAAACAAGTTGGAATCTGGGACAAAAATAAATTTTGGAGAATAAGACTTCAATAGGGTGAAGATGAGCTTGAGCACAAAGTCAGAACAGGTTACATAAGTGTAAGTGAAAGGGTGGTATGTGTCAAGGATCAAAGCAGAATTCAAGATTAGAGCATGTATGGTAAGCAAAGGTGGCAAAAATCCTGAAAAAACAGTTAATTTAGAGAGAAACAACATGTAGGATCTTTAGCCAAAGGTTTAAAGCTGAGTAGAAAATATTTGAAAGTGGGCAACCCAGATCTATTAGGCCAGTGGTCAGCAAGCTCATTAATCAACAGAGCCAAATATCTACAGCACAATGATTAAAATTTCTTTTGAAAGCAAATTTTTTAAAACTTGAACTTCTTCTAATGCTACTTCTTCAAAATAAACTCACACAGGCCATGGTATTTGTGGAAGAGCCACACTCAAGGGGCCAAAAAGCCGCCTGTGGCTCGTGGGCTGTGGTTTGCTAACCACTGCATTAGGCCATCCCTATCACAATTGCTCATTACCCATCCTAAAAAAACAGATCCTATTAATAGCTAATAAAATCACAAATTGTGCTACAATTTCATTTATCTCTTAATTTAAAAATATTTTAGCACCCTCTACTTGCCAAATAGAGTGATAAATAACAGTGATGAAAAAGAAGGTGAAACAAATGTGTCCTCTGCCACCAGGAGAGTCAGGCATTAAATTTTATTTTATATAATTACAAAAATTCTACAAGTATTTAAATATTATTACCACAAGTAAAAAGTACAAAAATTGTGAGAATGAATCCCAAGACACTTAACCTAGCCTACGGGAGCAAAAGGTAGGAATATAATCAAGGACGATTCTTACAGAAAGTAAATTTTAAGATACAGCCTCAAAGATGAGGTGAAGTTAAGAAAAGAGCTATGGGAAAAGCATTCTAGGTCAAGATAGGTGCTTTCCAGAATGTGAATAGGAGAGAACAGAATGGCCAGGACAACTGGAATGTAATGAATGAAGGGAGAATAGTGAAAGATAATACAGACTTACTGTGAACAGTTGAAGATATAGAAGAAAGTTTTAATTGCAGTCAGAAAACACTGGGATGTTTTAATCAAGTAAATAATTTAATGACATCCACATGATAAATATATATTGTCCTATCTAATAAAGAGGGAATATGAAAATTGTCACTCCATTACAAAGATGGTGGTACCCATGGCCACAAGATGGTGGCACCTAGTCTCCTCAGCCCCGCTGGAATCCCCCAGTCCTTTTAGCTTTTGCTGTGGAAGGGGAAATCAGGCTCCCACAGAGAGAAGACAGCAGGCCCCTGCTTGCCCCTTGCAAAGAGCAGACAGCAGGGCCCTGCTTGTCCCTGGCCACAGGGGTAAGCAGCAAGCAGACCCTCTCAGAGAGTAGACACCAAGTCTGTGGTGGCGTCAAGCAAGCAAGTCTGCACAGAGCAGAGAACTACAAGAAGTGGGCCTAAGCCATCAGTAGGAGATCCCCTGACAGCTCCCAGATTGGAAAGATTGCAGGTCAGCTGAGGGACAAATTTTGTGCACTGAGCCTCTAATATTTTATATTATATTAGAAACCCAGTGCACAAAATTCGTGCACAGAGAACGGGTGTCCCTCTGCCCAGCCTACACCCTTTCCAATATGGGACCCCTCAAGGAATCCCTCTCACAATTCAGGACTACTGGCTCCCAACTGCTCATCTGCTTGCCTTTCTGATTGCCCCTAACAGCTTCTGCCTGTCAGCCTAATCACCCCGTAACCACACTCCTGCTAGCCTGACTGATGCCTAACTTCTCCCCTTCACAACCTGTTTGCCCCTAACTGCTCTCCCCTGGAGGCCTGGTCTCCCCGAACTGCTCTCCCCTGCAGGCCTGAGATCCACCCAACTGTCCTTCTCTGTACGCCCAGTTGCCCCCAATTTTTCTTCTCTGCTGGCCTAGTCACCCCTAACTAACCCCCCTGCAGGCTTGATCACCCCCAACTGCCTTCCTTTAAGGCCTGGTCCTTTCCAACTGCCCTCCCCTGCTGGCCTGATCACCCACAACTGCCCTCCTTTGCAGACTTGGTTCCTCCCAACTGCCCTCCCCTGCTGGCCATCTTGTGGTGGCCATCTTGTGTCCACATGGGGCAATCATCTTTGACCACATGGGGCAGCCATCTTGTATATTGGAGAGATGGTCAAATTGCATATTATTCTTTTATTAGATAGGATTAGATAGGATAGAGGCTTGGTGCATGGGTTGGGGCCAGCCAGTTTGCCCTGAAGAGTGTCAGGGATCAGCATGGGAGTTCCCTTGCGGCATGGGGCAATCTGAGCAAGGGGCCTGTGGTGGTTTGCAGTCTGGCCACACCCCCTGCTGCCCCAAGTGGAGACCTTGGTATCTGGGATTTATTTATCTTCGATAATTGAAATTTTATAATCTTGAGTGGAACCAAGCCTCCTGCTAACTCCGTGGCTGCCACTATTTTTGTTGGGATTTATTTATCTTCTAAAATTGAAACTTAGTAGCCTTAAGCAGAGGCCAAATTAGGCCAGGGCAGGCAGAAAGCTTGGCTTCCTCCATTGCTGGAGAAACCCAAGCCTCCTGCTCTCTCCGTGGCTGCAGCCATCTTGGATGGATTAATTTGCATACTCACTCCTGATTGGCTAGTGGGTGTGGCTTGTGGTTGTAGTAGTGGTATGGTCAATTTGCATATTACTCTTTTATTAGATAGCTTTATTATATATTATTTTTAGTTCTGTGATAGGGTATTTAATATGGATTCCATAAGGAAAATTTTAGTAGGTTATTGTAATAGTTTAGGTAAGTGAAGCAATGATGATGATTTGGAGTTGGTTAATAGCAACAGAGAAAGAAGTAGACAGATACATTATATACTTACCATGTACAAACCGTGGCCATAGAAAAAGAAGAAAAAATACTACATTTTGGTTTCTGATATGGGCAGATGAGTAAACACTGGTACTTAACTAGAATAGGGAATATTGGAAGAACTAAATTTTTGGAGAAAACTCAAGTGTTCAGCAGTGGACTGCCTGGATATGAGATGCCTGTTAATTATCCAAGTGTAAATATAATATGTGAGTGGAATGATGGGTTAGTGTGGAACTCAGATAAAATCTTTTTGTCTAAAGATATAAATATGGATTCATTATACATGATAGATCTAGTTATTAGGATGGGTGAAAATACCTAAGGAGAGAAAATGCAATCAGAAAGGGTTTCTTATCTTTTAATCTTTAAAGAATGATAATTAAAATGCTTTAGTGCAGTGGTCGGCAAACTCATTAGTTAAAAGAACCAAATATCAAGAGTACAACAATTGAAATTTCTTTTGAGAGCTAAATTTTTTATACTTAAACTTCTTTTAACACCACTTCTTCAAAATAGATTCACCGAGGCCATGGTATTTTGTGGAAGAGCCACACTTAAGGGGTCAAAGAGCTGCATATGGCTCATGAGCTGCAGTTTGCTGACCACTGCGTTAGTGTAAGAGAGATTGAAAAGGAATGGGCAGAGAAGCAAGAAGCAAAAGAAATGAGTTTGTGTCTAAAATATTAGTTGAATAGATGTACAACTGAGGAGTCAATGAATGTGGGACAGAGAGTTAAGGGGTTAAAAGAATGAAGTGAATGGGACTGATTGATTTACTATTATTTTCCTATACTTACTATACTTCCTTACTCAATTTTGAATATGGTTCAATATCCGCTGATTTTTTTTTTCAAGCCAGATTTCTGGCTTGGAAGAAAAAAATCTCTCTGAACCCTGACCGAAAATATATATTTTAAAATAATAACATCTTTAAGGTACTGAAAGTAAGAGGGAGAAAAAGGCCTATCATTCTAGAATTCTATACCTAGCAAAAGCTTCTCTCAGAATGCAGGCTAAATAAAGACCTTTCTTCATATAAACAAAAGCTAAGTAAACTCATTGCCATCAGACCTGTGCCATAAGTAGTGACAGAGGAAGTTCTTTAGACAGAGGGAAATGAGGACAGATGGTGTTCCCTGGTGCTATGCAAATGGAGACCCAGACTATCAAAATCCTTATTCCATTCACACTACTTTCAAGTCAGAAGGTGAAAACAATATGACATAAATGCAAGTATCATGCCATCTTATCATTTAATGGTTTATATATTTATAAATGAACATCATTAAATTCAATTAATGTATTTATCTCTTAGGTTATTGGAGCATTACTGAAAGAAAACAAAGCATTAGAAGGCTGGTTTCTGGCATTCTTAGAATTGATCAACCATATAAAGTACTTAGAAAAGTGCCTGGCACAAACAAATCTCTATATTTGTGAGCCCAGATTATTTAATAATGTATATATAATAAAATCTATTACTTATAATGAAATCTATTATTTGATGTTTTATAAAAATGGATATTTATAGGCACAAGAACTAGTATTGAGTTACTTAACAATCCTATGTAATAAAAGCTTAATATACCAAATGTCTGGTCATCCAATCGTCCATTCACCCAATCAAAGTGTAATATGCTAATGATATGGTAAGGCCACTCAACTGCTTGCTATGATGTACACTAACCATCAGGGGGAAAATGCTCTGACTGGTAGGTTAGCTTGCTGCTGGGGTCCAGCCGAATGGGACTGAGCAAGAAAGGCCCAACATGCCCTGGAACCCTCATGCTGTCCCTCCTAGAATGGCAAACCTCCCGCATCCCTCCTAAGCCCAGATTGTACACTGGTGGGGTCCCTCAGCCTGGCCTGCAACCTCTTGCAATCTGGGACCCCTTATGGGATGTCAAAGAGCCAGTTTTAGCAGGCCAGGCCAAGGGACCTCATTGTTGAATGAATTCGGGCACCGGGCCTCCAGTGTATATATAATAGAATACATTATATTTTAGAATTTGCATTAAGATTACCTGTTTCACCATGCCAGAATATAAAATAGGGTCAGGTTTTGTTCAATACTTTAATTTAAATATCTGATAAGAAGTGTATTTTCCCCTTAGCATTGAGTTAATGGAAAATTTAAATAAAAATCAGCAATTATGTGTTTATATCATTTTTGGTAGAAAGTAATGAATGGCTCTCTTAGTGAGAGATAATTATTAAGACTTACCAAAACAAAAGAACTCTGGAAAGTTAGTTGAATTTATCAATCAATCAATAAGCATTTATTGTAAACTTATTTTATGCAAGTTCTGTGCTGGATGCAGCAGCATAAAATCCTAGTTTGCAAAGAGTTTATGCAATAACTAACAACTGTTTGCCCTTGAAATGCTGAGGTACTATATAGGTAAGTTCTTTTCATGTTCTTTCATTTAATCAAGCTTTGTAGTATTTCTATTATACTATATAGGCATTATTATTGTTATTAGTATTTTCATTTGATAAATAATTGAGGTTTAAGGAACTTATGTAACTTGTAGATAAACAGTAAGTGTAAAACATGATACTAAATCCCAGAGTGTAAAAACAAAAACTTATGATGCTTTCAACTATTAGATACATTGCCTCTCTCTCTTTTTACAACTTATTGGGAAGGCAAGGGTGATCTATTTTAAAAGAGGACAATACAATTTAGGAGAAAAAATACTCTTTAATTTTAAAAATAACATTCCCTACTGTTAAGAAATGTTTATAAAATTTGTAACTTAGAAAATATTAATAAGCTTATTTAGCAACTGAGGTTCTTATGAAGACAGAAACTGTCAGCTTAATTACTAAGAGTATGGAAATAGATCATGCCCTGGAAAGTTAGAAACCGTGGGGCTTAAAAAAAAACTAGAAATTTAGGAGCCAGCTGCGAACATTCTCAAAGGGCTGAGGAGAATCTCCCTGGAGAAAGCAAAGTGAAAACAACAGCTAGAGTTACTAGAATTAATCACAGTTAATCAGTGTTCTGTTTGAGGCTGAACCTAAGTGGGAATTTAAGACAACAGAAAATTCAAGTAGGTCAGGACAGAGGTAGAGTTGTGGAGATAATAAAACTTCCCATCTAAGAATATATGAGATTGGGCACAAAATCAGAGTGGATGGTGTAGCATGGGTGACAATAAGTCAAAGTGGTATGACACATAGGTTTAACAACCTAAGAAGACAACTTTTCTCTTTTTAGAGAAAAATTTAATATATAAGCATTCTTCATCATATATTTAAAGTTGAAAATGAACCATTTATTTAAAGTCAGGAAGCTCAGTTTTATGTAATAATTCTAGCACAGTAACTGATCATTCAAACTTAAAGAATCAGCTCTACAAGATCATACGAACATACATTGTATCATTAATTCATTCATCCATGCATTCAGTAAATATTTGACACCCTCTATGTGGCAATCACGTGATATACAGCAGACCTGTGATAAATGAAAAGCAAATAAAACAAATACGGTCTGTGCTGTAGTGAAATTTACATTATAGTAAAACAGGCAGGCAGTAAATAATTACAAAAGTGTGTTTTAAATTATGATTTTAACTAGCTATAAAGGAAAGATACCACATTGTGAGAATGAAGTGCAGAATACATTATCCTGGTTTTCAAAGTAGAAGATAGTCTGAAAGATGAGTCACTTAGCCAAACAATGATTTTGGAAAAAATATAATTCCTGACAGAAGGAGAATAGTGTCCTAAATCTGGGAAAAAACAGGGAGGTGTCCAGAGTGGCTGGAATATCCTGAGGAAAGGGGAAAGGAGAACTAACACAATGGAGCTGGAGGTCTGATTGGCGGTCAGCAAGACATTCAATACTGTATTGAAGATTTTTGAATATTATATTAATTATAGTGAGAGAAGACTGCCCATTTTTATGTGGTTAAATAATAAGATGACATCTGCGTTTTTAAAAGATCACATTTCTGTGATCTCATATGGTATTTGGGATGAATTAATTGGCAGGAGGATGGATATGGGAACCTCACCTGTAAAGCTATTTCAGCAGTCTAAGAAACAGATCATGATAGCTTGAACTTGGTTATTAACAATGAAAATAGAAAAAAGTAGATAGATTTAGTATATAATTATGAGAAAGAAAAAGAGGATTTAAACCATAGATTTAGGCATGAGCACATCCTATAGGGTGGTGCCATTTATTGCAAGAAGAATAACTATAGAAGACCAGTTTTGAGAAAAATATTGACAATTTAGTTATCTCAAAATGAGATAAAAGCAAGATAAAAGTTGATGTGTCTGAATTTCCAAAAAGATATCTTGCGTAGGAATAAAGTGTGAGTTCATTAGCCTATGCATTATCTTTTTTAAAATCAGAATACAGGTATGGCAAAAGTAGGTTTATAGTTCATGCAAAAAAATAAAATAAAACAATAATTAGTAAGTAACAATACAAGAATAAGGTATGTGTTTTTGCACACTCATAAAATACCCAGTATTTTATTTATTTATTCTTATTTTTTATATTTTCCTTTTAATGGAATTTATCAGAGTGACACTGCTTAACACAATTATACAGGTTTCAGGTGTACAATTCTTCCACACATCATCTGTACACTCCATTGTGTATTCACCAGCCCAAGTCAGTCTCTGTCTATCACCATTTATCCTTTCATACTCTCCTGCACCTCCCTCTATCCCACCCTTCCCTCAGCCATCACCACACTGTTGTTCATAGCCATGATTTATTTCTCACTCTTTTTTCCCTCTTTTGCTCAATCACTCCATCCCCCCACCAGCCCCTCCAACAACTATCAGTCCACTTTCTATGAGTCTGTCTCTATTTTGCTTGTTAGTTCATTAAATTCCACATATGAGTGAAATCATACAGTACTTATCTTTCTCTGACTGGCTTATTTCACTTAATATAATGCTCTCCACAAATATAAAAGATAATATCTCAGTTTCTGGTATGACCCAATGAGTGGACTGGTGGTACCATATCCTAGCAGAGTAGAAAAAAGAAAACTAAATTTAGAGAAAGTACAGTTCATTGGTAAACTTCCTGAGTTTGAGATGCTTGGAGACATATGGAAGTACAAAATAAACATCAATTATACTTGGATGGGTCTGGAGTTTGAAAAAGACATTTTGGCTGGAAATATAAGTTTGAATTTATTAAGCCTTATCTTTCAATTTATGCAGGTAAGTAAGAAAAATCTTATCACTTAATTATTAATAATTACTACATTTAACAACTGTTTTTGCAAAAATCCTGAACATTAAAATAGTCTCTAATGAGCTAGTATGGAAGAGCTCCAAAAGACAACTGATTCTAAGCCTTTGAGGGTAAGGGTTATTAAAGTCCCAATACCAAGTTCGATTGTCACCTGTAGCCTACATTAATTAATATTTGTGAAAGAAAAGGCTCAAGTCATTGTAAGAAAGATGGTGACCTTTGCCTTCACATCTACATATCCCAAGCTAGTTTTTCTTTTTCCTTCTTTTCATAAACCTGTTTTTTGTTTGTTTATATTACTCATTCAGAGGATTTTTTCCAACAGAATTATTACTGGGTCATATATACTAGCCAAAAGTTTTGCATCTCACAATTTTGCAAGAAAGTTGTCCAGGTCATAACTTATTCTTATGTAAATTAGGACTTTTATCACTATTTAAAGTATTTATTTTAAAATAAAGTCAGGTATTTTATCAAGGTGTCACGTTGTTGAGAAAGATCCACACACTTACTGCCTACAACTGAAATATTAATTCCATTTTAAGATACTATTTTGAGTAACTCTTTAATTTCATAGGATAAATATCTATGATGAAATCTTTTCCAGGGAAATATAGTTCCTAGTTTAAAGATAAAACTTCATATGAAGAAGCAAAGTTGATTGCTATATGCAGAAAAACAAATATATTATAAAAACTCTTACTACTACATTAATATCCTGCTGTCGGACCTAGTTTATCTTTTATAATATGTTTTTATTGATTTGAGAGAGAGAGAGAGCAAGGGAGAGATAGAAATATCAGTGTGAGAAAGAAACATTGATTGATTGCACCTCACTTGCACCTCAGGGGATAGAGCCAGAAACCTGGGCATGTGCCCTGACCTGGGAATTGAACTGGTGCTTGGGATGGCACCCAACAAACTGAGCCACACCAGCCAGGATGGGCCTAGTTTTTTGGTAGAAAAATAAGATATGTTCCAAAGTATTCATATAAAAAGAACATACAAAATCGCCATGTTAAATAAAGCAAATAGTTATACTTGACACCTTAAACCTACAGTTAAGTAAGAATGAGAAGACTGGATAAAAAACTTTTGTTCAAACTTATTTTTGTAAGGATTCTGCAGTTGGAAAATTCTGCAGAGATTAGTTTTAAATGATTGTGTGAAAAACCAGGTGAAACTCATGTAGAAAGTTAGCATGAGTACAGAGGCTGTCTGTGGGGGTAGTGAAGGGCAGAAGGAGAACACAGGGCTTTTGACTCCTAGTAATGTGTTATTTGTTGATCTGAGTGTGGATCACATAGCTGTGTCAGTTTGTAAAAATTCAACAAGGTGTATGGTTATATTTTTACTAATGTGAAATATAGTATACTGTACTTCCATACAAGTTTGAAAATTTTATACATATGCCCATTCACACAAATGCACTTGTGTGCTATAATCATGATGTGATTATTTAAAAAATATATCTATTTATAAGATTTTACTTACATACCTTTTAAGTTATAACAAAACTAAAACCTATATAAAGCCCATAAAAAGGGTCCATGTTTTTAATGTGTTATTCAAACATTATATAATCTCTTTAGTTGTTATCATTTATTTATTCATGAATTCATGCAATAAACCTTTTTTCCAATAAACTTTCTTAAAGAAACAAGTTATGGGTTATTTTTTTTAAGTTCAAAAATTCTAAAAGACTTAAAAGTGCACATACATTTATTTTAGTAAAAAATATTGTTATGCTCAGCCAGGTGGCTCAGTTGGTTGAGCATAGTCCCTATACCAGAATGGTTATGGGTTTGATTCCCAGTCAAGGCACATACCTAGGTTGTGGGTTTGATCCCGGGTTGGGGTATATACAGGAGTCAACAGATCAATGTTTCTTTCTCTCTCAAAAAAAATCAATGTCATT